>CM074718.1:46287757-46900257 GCA_037306005.1 Rhinophrynus dorsalis
CCTAAAAAGGACTTTTGGTTCTTTTTTTTCACAATTTTTTTTTTTCCTCCCTACACTGCCTTTCCCTTCCTATCCTCAGCTCTCCCTGGCTCAGACTGAGCCGAACTCGATGGTCAGGTGCTATACAGCACCCGACCACGGGTTCTGGCCAGCCAATCAGTGTAATGCCAGCAGCCAACATGGCTGCTGGCATTACACCGATGTCAGAGCCTCCCTGCACGTTTATTGGCTGCGCAGCAGCCGCAAAACGTGCGGGGAGGAGACCCGAACATGGCGGGCGAGCACATGCGGTACTCGTACGAGTACCGCCATGTGCCGAGCAGAGCGATGCTCGAGCCGATCCGAGCATCGGCCGAGCATGCTCGCTCAACACTATTGCTTACCCCTCTGGCATTGAAAGGGTTAAGAGTGGTGCAGGGGAGCCCTCTTAAGTGTATCTGTAGTCCCCACCAGTCAACAATGCAGTCTTCAGTTACTGTTCACCTTCTCCTGGTCCCACAAACACCTTCCTGTGATGGCAGTTTTAGATTCTGCAGCCAGTGGTCCACTATGCACAAAGAACTGCCTGTAAGAATCACCTCCATAGAGGGATTTCATTTTGGTTCTTTAATAATTTCTTATTCTTCCCTTTCACTCCTATTGGAGATGGATCCAGAGCATTCTGGAGAAGCATCCTTCAAGCCGATCTCTTCTCCCAGCAATCCTGGGATCCTGTCACTCTTTTCATCAAGGCAATATTTTGAATGCGCCCATATCTTGGTTACCAAATAGAGGGTGACATTTCAATAGGATACCCCGCAAAGTCTCCACATCCCTCCCTGGGGACAGAAAAAACAAAAAACACCTGCTTCTCTTCCTGGACAGGAAAAGCACTGGTACATTTAGGAGGATTGGGTGGAACCCTTTCAGACCTGTTTTTTTTCCTGTCCTGGGGTGAAGGGTCTCTCTCATATATGTGCTGCCTGGGATGCAAAGGAAAGTAGACTACTAGCCACTTCAAATGAGGGGTCACTTGTCTGTCTTCCCCTAAGTTGTACTTGCACAACTATTTCCATAATGTGAAAAAAAAAAAACACATACAGTGAGGGAAAAAATTATTTGATCCCCTGCTGATTTTGTACGTTTGCCCACTGACAAAGGAATGATCAGTCTATAATTTTAATGGTAGGTTTATTTGAACAGTGAGACAGAATAACAACAAAAAATACAGAAAAACGCATTTCAAAAAAGTTATAAATTGATTTGCATTTTACGGAGTGAAATAAGTATTTGACTCCCTATTAATCAGCAAGATATACAGTACAACCCTGTATGCTCCCTTTTGAAAGAAATGTATCTAATCCTCTCTTAAATATTTCCATTGTATCTGCCATAACCACATCATTGGGCAAGGAATTCCATAATTTAACAAACCTCACTGTAAAAAAATCTTTCCTCTGCTGAAGTTGAAACCTCCTTTCATTTGATCTCAAGGGTTGTCCCCTGGTCATTTAATCAATCCTTGGAATGAATAGCTCACCAGAGAGATCCTTGTATTGACCTCTCATAGTCTAGTACATTGTGATAAGATCTCCTCTTTTCTCTAGTGTAAATAAACCAAGTTTGTCCAGTCATTCCTCATACTACAAGTTCTTCATTCCTTTTTTTTTTATTTTTTGCTCTTCGCTGTACTCTCTCCAGTTCTACAATGTCCTTTTTCAGAACTGGTGCCCAAAACTGTAGGTTAGTGTTCTTGGCACCCCCATAATGTATGTTAAACCACACAAGGCTAGAAGCAAGTACTGAGTACAGTAGGAAATCATATGGTTTTCAAAGATTTTAGTATCTTTGAAGTGGTGGAAACGTTAAATCTAGCACCAATTTATGGAAATATGTGTGCACTCTAGCGTAAGGGTACAAAGGCAAGTGACTCCTCATTTGATGTGGGTGAATGTCTACTTTCCAAAACAATATAACTTGCATACCTTTCCTTCATATCTTTAATAGTTATAACAATTTTAGTTCAGGCAGACATTTTCAAAAAAGAAAGTAGGTAGGTGTACGTTTGTGCTTTTGGCACCCCTACAGTAAGTGAATTCATACCAATGGAGTGTCAATTTCCTCATAAGAGCAGTAGCTAAAGAATACAGTTGGAAATTCCAGAGTTTTAAAAAATGTCAGTACATTTGAAGAGATGTAAATGTGTCACAGTACCTTGTTTACAGCGCCACCGCTTTAGCGAAGCTCGGTGTCATTCCAGGCGTCATCTGCAGGCATGAGGCTTCAAGCATGCTCCAGGCCTCTGTTTTATGTGTGTTTGTTTCCTGTTGTCTCCTCCTACCTACTTCCTCCCTCTAGCTGTTCCTCCTACCTACTTCCTGTGGAGGGGTTTAAAGGACAGATTGAGTCCTGACTCAGTCACCCTTAGGCTGTTGTGAGCAGTTAATTTTCTGGTATTCCTGATTCCTGTGTGTGATCCGGCTTGTCTGTCCATCCATTCTGGTGTTGACATGTGGCTCTGTCTGACTATTCACCTTGGCATTCCGATTTGGCTCAGATATCCTTTCTGGTGCAAACCTGTGGCTCTGGCTGACTACCTGCTCCGTGTATGACCTAGGCTTGCCTGACTACCTACTCTGGTGTTGACCTGGGGTCTATCCACTGCACGTCCAGCACACGTACGCTCCAGTGGATATCCTATCTGGTGCAAACCTGTGGCTCTGGCTGACTACCCGCTCCGTGTATGACCTAGGCTTGTCTGACTACCCACTCTGGTGTTGACCTGGGGCTCTATCCATTGTGCATCCAGCATTCCATTGCTTCAGTGGATATCCTTTCTGGTGCAAACCTGTGGCTCTGGCTGACTACCCGCTCCGTGTATGACTTTGGCTCGTCTGACTATCCTATCTGGTGCTTACTTGAAGGCTCTGTCTGTTCGCTCAGTTTTTTGGTTCCATTATTCAGACATCCTTCCTAGTACTGACCTGGGGCTCTAGCAGACTTCTAGCTACTGACTGCAGGCTGAGTCAGTATCTCTTGGGCGTTAACTTACCAAGAGACTCCAGTGGGCTGAGGCCTAGTCTCGGACAGTGTGGTGCAGAAATTGGGCAACTGCTAATCCTGATACAGTGCTCGCCGTTTCAATCACCCACAGTGTGTTTATTTATATATTGCATTACTGTCATTATTCTCATAATAAAGGTTCTATTAACTATACCATCTGACTCCTGGTTTTGCTTGCCAACCGAAACAAAATGTAAATAAAATGCCATTTTATTCCATTAGCGACACCATTTGTGCATGCCAGGTTAGGGCTAGATAGGCAAATGACCCCTGATTTGATGCAATAGCTTATCTTTTCCAAAAAGGTATGCTTTGTTTACATTTTCTTTATTTATGTAGTTGTTACAGCCATTTGAGTATTTTTCAGTTCATGTCTCCAGTTCTCCAAAGGGCACTAGCTAATGAACACAGTAGGAAATTCAATTGTTTCAAAGATATTACCACATTTTAAGGGGTGGAAAAGTAAAAAAAAAAAATGGCTTTTTTTTTTCTTTAGCCCCACCTTCTGGAAACATTTGTCCACACCAGGCTAGGGGTAAAAAGATAAGTGACCCCTTATTTGATGTGGTAGGATATTCACTTTCTGGAAATATATAGTTTTTTATACAGTTATTCAGTTGTAACCACTGAAATGTGCATTTTAGTTCAAAAACTTGAAAATACCATTTTGCATTCCTAGAAATTAGGAGTAGGTTCAGGCCATGCATGTTGGTAAAACTATACCTATTTCATATCTTTATTCTTGGGGGATGAAGAGCTTTTTAAAATAATTAGATATATCAAAAACATTTATGTTAATTTTGAAAGTTTCAGTGTGATTTTAGCAAAAAATAACTTTTTTAGTTTTTTTTGTAATAATGAGATCATATCGTAGCTTGTTGCATGACACAAAATTTACTTCAAGTGAGGCACCATGCAAAATGGTAGATACAATGTTAAAAATCTGACACACCAGTCAAGCCATTTTTCCCACAGAAATCACACATTTGCAGTGTTTGTTACTACTGCAAGGGATCCTGGGTAGGCATATGCAAATAAGTTTAACAAGGAATCACCTTTTTGCCTCAGATCTGTGGGAAAAGCAAGTCTTATAGCTTGACTGGTGTGTCAAATTTTTATTTAACATTTTATGTACCACCCAACAAATTCAGGTGGAAGGGGGTTTTCATTCACTTTTTTCCCCACCATAACCTTTTCAGTTTGTGCTCCTATATATATAGTTTTCTATATGTAAGTTACCATATTTAAGTAAAGTTACCAGCAGGAATCATACCTAAACAGATGGATAGCAAAAATGATAAAAAAAAAATGTGTCTGACCTACAAGGTTTAAGAAATGGCCCAAGCCTCTGACTCTTAAAGGGTTAAAGGAAGTGCAAGCTCCTAATAATCACTCCAGGGAAATCCTAATAGCTCTAATATTCAAGATATAACATCTTCAATCAGTCCTAGATGTCATGTCTATAGACCCTACATACATGACTGATTAAAGTGATAGTAATACTTAAAATGTAAAAAAAGAATATGTTGTAGGGTTTATCCCCCTGAGTAAAGCAAGAGTACTCCCACTGCTGAAAGGTGTTTCATTCAAATGTTATTAATTTTCAAAGTTGAATTTTTTAGGTGCAATATAACAGTGGCCTGAAATTGTACAGTGGCGCTGTTGCTACACCATCTTATGGAGATTTATGGTCCCGGGAGCAGAGCTGTCCATAGGATCGTGTAGCAACAGCGCCACTGTACAATTAATAACTTTTGAATGAAACACCTTTCAGCAGTGGGAGTACTCTTGTTTTACTCAGGGAGATAAACCCTACAACATATTTTTTTTTTACATTTAAAGTATTACTATCCCTTTAAAAATGTTTTCTCCCGAACCAAGGAACAAGGGCAAAATTCAGGAACAAGGGCAAAATTCAGCAACAAGGGCAAAAAAGTGCAGAGGTGTTAGCCTCCCTACCCACTTGTTAGAGATTTCTCCAAAGCATTCTAAAGCTATGCATTGGAGATGTTTCTATCATTTAAGTGGTTAAAGTGTTCATCTTTTTTAGTTAAGTGCAGTTTAAAAGAAACATATAATATCACAAAATGAAAGGGGTTATTTATTTTGAAGGAAATTCTCATAAATGTATCACTTATTAGTATGAACATCTATCAAGCAGTATTTAGATTAACCACTAGATGTCAGACTAAAACTGTTTATTTTTTTTCAAGTGTACAACATGATAGATAGCTGCAAGGCTTTACCCTCTGAATGCCAGAGGAGTATGCATAGCATTATGAAGCAATGTGTTTCATACCCCACTGGCACTCAAAGGGTAAAAGACACAGGTAGTTGTACTTTAGGACTTCTAGGAACACAGGAATTACATAATTAGATATCACTATCTTAGGTGAGTTTATTGCTTATTTCATTCAGTGATACAGAAAAGGCATTACCCTTTGTGGCATATGGCCTAGTTAAAGTATTTCTCACTTCTGCTTCAACAATTTATGATACTTTATATAAGAAAATGGATATAAATTAAATGTATGAAACAGCCTACAGGTGGTGTAATTAGGACTGAGTCTATGACCTGATACTTTTTTTATCCTGATGGGTGATACAGTAAGGGGTGATGCTATCGCAATGTGTGTCTGGTGACATGTGGCGAGCACATCCTCTTGGCCATGGAGATACACGTTGACATTTGCTCAACGCACATCACCATACTCACTAAGAAGTATGCAAGGGGAAGGAAGAAGAATTTACTTATTTACTCATTAGCATGCAGGGTTGTTTAACTTCAGGCGATGTGTAAGGGATGCCCTCCCTTGCACATCACCAGCAGTTCAACAACCCTGAAGTCTGAGTGAATCCTTTCTGCTCCCTCAGTGGAGGAGCGGACAGGATCTACTCAGACTTCACCACCAAAACATCACTTCCTTGACCCCTTAACGACCCTTGACGGTCATAGCACGTCATGGGTTGTTTTGACTTAACGACCCATGACATGCTATGACTGTCATGGAATTCTGCAGCTGCACGCCGTTTGGGGAGTCCGGAATCCGAATCTAAAAAAATAAAATGCTTCGTGGTCCTTTACTAACCGTAATGTTCCTGCGAGGCCGGCCGTTAAGGGGTTAAAACTTTCAGTGCTATAAGGATGTGGATTGCACACCCCTTTAGCACTGAAAGGATTCCACAATAAGAGAAGCTACGTATCACAACTTCTCTGCCCTTTTGTACCTATTGAACGAGCTGAGCCGGCTGTCCACCAATCAACTTATTCAGGTAAACTCAGGACTTGCAAGGACTTGTGAGTCCTGTGGTTACAAAAACAGGTATTTGGAGTTTTCCTGTTTTTCTGTGAAATTGTCGCTTGCTTATAAAGAAAAACAAAGAGGAGAAAAAAAACTATTGGCGTCCCCTGTGTAGAAACTCAGGATACAGTTTCAGAACCACAGCCAAATAAACTTGACAGCTCACAAAAATATTTGAAAGAAGAGTGTTAATACAAACACAACAAAAAGTAAAACTTGTTTTTGTCACATTAATTAAAATCATAAAATAAATACACACCATACAGTTACCTTAATTGTCAAATTATATTAAAATGGTCAGGCCAAATTATGCCACAACAAGCCAATTCACATATGCTATACAATTAGCACATGCATAAATAATACTAAAAATTGGATATTGCACGAATCCAGTCGTTCATGTCACTAAAAAGTAAAAATAGATAAGTAAACAACTGACGTAGTGTACATAACTCTGACGGAGGCTGATCTCTCCCATTAGAGAGTAACATAAATTAATGAATTATAATATAATACAAATCATATTGCTAGTTCCTTGTGCACTGGAAGAAGCTAGTCTCACACATTACACATTACAAACTCATATTAATAAAAAAAAAAAAAATGCAATACAATAAAAATCAGATTGCTGTTACATAGTACACCTTAAAG
This sequence comes from Rhinophrynus dorsalis, assembly GCA_037306005.1. Taxonomy (NCBI): domain Eukaryota; kingdom Metazoa; phylum Chordata; class Amphibia; order Anura; family Rhinophrynidae; genus Rhinophrynus; species Rhinophrynus dorsalis. The sequence goes on from CM074718.1 coordinate 46,294,753, forward strand.
GGATAGTAATGTTTCAAAATAAAAGCAACTCCAATTAATCTTCATAGTATTTGGGCAATGGAGAGTGTTATTTCAATACTGTCAGAGTTATAGTTCAAGAGTAATTGAATTATAAAGTATCCCCCTCCTGCCCCTTTTACCTAGTGTAAACCACCTCATGCACACCCTGAAGCACGGGCACTGGTGCTGAAGGCTATTGCCAGTGCTGCTTTAAAGGGATAGTAATGTTTCCAAAAAGAGCAGCTCTGATTAATCTTCATAGTATTTGTTCCATGGAGAGTGTTATTTCACTACTGTCAGAGTTTTAGTTCAAGAGTAATGAATGATAAAGAATCCCCCTTCTCTCCTACCTTCTCTTACCTAGTGTAAGCCACCTCCCCTCAGATGTGTAATCTGGTCTTAAGACCAGACAGATCACAGCAAGGGACAATCTTCTTATTGTGATATCAATGAAAACCTCGTCCCCATTGACAGGATTTACAGGTTTTTTCCCTTATGCTAATTGAAGATTGTCCTTCTCTACAAGCCATCTGGACACCACCTTTCTGTTCTAAAGTGAGCAGTGTTACATCAGTAAAAAGGGCGGGAGGGGGATACTTTATCAGTCAATTACTCTTGAACTACAACTCTGACAGAATTGAAATAACACTCTCCAATGTGACCACAATGTCCAATATACTGGGAAATGAGTATACTGATTGAACAGGCCTATTAGGGAGTGCTGAGAAAAATGGTGTTATACTATAACTTACCCAAGATCCAGGGGTCTGGTATTGTTAACCCTTTCACTCCCACACTCCCCCATTGTCTCAGCAGGGCCTATAGCCTTTGCTTGTGACACTAGGGTTTATATATCAGGACATAATAACAGTCATCTCTTCCTTAGCAGATCTAAAAATTGGGTAAATACAACCTCAGATGAACAACAGCACATTACACTGTGTCATGATTTAACAAAATGGAGAAGCCATGTGTGAAAATTAAGTACACCCTTGCTACTTCCATAGGAATTAAGATGCCAAGTAGTAGACAGGCGCTGCTAATCAAATGCCTTTGATTAACTGATCATCAGCAAGTGTGACCACCTCTTTAAAAGCCGAAGTTTAGCAGTTTGCTGGTCTGGAGCATTCAGGTGTGTGTGAACACAAAGCCAAGGAGGAAAAACATCAGCAGTGATCTTAGAGAAGTAAATCTTCTAATTTTATATCAACAACTATATTTCCTGTGTCATCTTTCTCCATGTCTGTGTGCGTGTGTGAATTTAAATCTTAAAGGACCCTTGATGTGAACAGCTGAACAATTTATTGAGTCCTTCACATCAGTACAACTGTAGTGACAGTTGAAGCAATTGCCCTTCCTATTAAAGATAAAAGTGACCCAAAAATGATCATATCAGAAACCCTGTCTATACACCAGACATAGAAAGTCAAAGAATTTGTAAGATTAAACAAAGATGTGTTCTCCACCGTTCCAGGTAGAACTAACATTATTAAACATGAAAGGGCAGGAAAAAGGGTTGAGAAGATGTTAAGACCCTGGGGTAATTGAAGAAAAGCAAAGTGACTGGAAGAACCCTATTGTACTTCTACCAAAGACTGTTGGTACAATCAGATTTTGCCAAGATTATCCTAAGATGAATGCTATTTCAAAATTTGATTTGTATCCCATGCCAAAAGTTGATGAGCCAGCTGAAAGGCTTGGGAAAGTTCAATATCTGACAGTAAATTTAACCAATGGTTATTGGCAGGCCCCACTTGCAAAGCATGCAAAAGAAAAATGGCTTTTTCTACCCTGATGGTCTTTTCCAATACAAAGTTCTGCCTTTTGGTCTACATGGGGCTCCTGCTACATTCCAAAGAATGATGGGCAGAATATTAAAGCCACATGCACATTATGTTGCCATTTACGTTGATGATGTTGTAATACATAGTGCAGACTGGGAGTCTTCATGTGTATTTAACCGGTACTTTTAACCCCTAATTTCTCCAGAGACTTTATTTTATAGACTGATGCATCAGACGTGGGACATGGGACTGTCCTCTCCCAAGAGAACAAACTGAAAAGAGAGAAGCAACAGCGGGGGCACTTTCAAATGGAAACAGCAACAAAAGTAAATTTATTGCAATATGAAATATAGGTATACTCACAATGAGTGGTAATCCGGTTGTATCAATCTCAGCCAGTATATGGCACAAGGGGTTATCCTGCTGCTGTTCATGTACTGCAGCATCTGCCGGAATGGTTGTCTCCCAAAAGCAAGTAGCATGATGAGTGATCGGTATACATTGGGGGGGGAGGGGGTATAAAATATGTTGAAATTTATTTGGACAAATAGAAATGTCTTAAAGGGGATGTATCACCTTATAAATCATTTTACCATAGCTTTTGTTAATAAAGTTGTAATAGGAAAGCTGTTTTTTTTTTTAATGTAAGTACTTTAAAAGATACTTTATCTTCTGTGATAGATGTTGCAACCTCAGTATAATGCTAACCGGGGCTTGATATGACAATAGACGTCATTCACAGCACACTGAAGGGAAGCGTGAACGTGCTCCCTGGGACAGCTGGGAGTTAGGTGGGAGGAGAATTAGGCCGTCAAGAAGAGCTTTGCCAAAGAACCAGAGTGCTACCTGCTGACCGGCTTGAAGATAGAATATCTTTTAAAATACTTACATTAAAAAAAACAGCTTTCCTATTACTACTTTATTAACAAAAGCTATGGTAAAAAAATGTTATAAGGTGATACATCCCTTTCAAGGCAAGGACACGTTTCTGCATTCATCGGGGTCTCAAAGTACAGGCAGTTAAATACTTCCCCTACACTGAGGTGGACTCCCTCATTCTGTTCCTAGAGAGGAGGGGACTAACATCTGCAAGCCTATAACATGGGATAAATATAAATTTACTTATGCCTGATGGACTGTATTATTGTGCTTTAACTCTTTAACGACTGCCAGATCAGCAGGAGGAATTTTTTTAATGCAACAAGGAATTCTGGGATAGCGGGGCGGCTTGCATCCCAGAATTCCATTACCTACCAGGACCGTCACCAGTCTTTAACATCCGGACTGGAATGGTGGTCCACCGTCTTCTGTCAGAAGATGTTAAGGGGTTAATTTTCTAAACTGGTAAAAGGACATGCATCCAGTCAGGAGAGGATTTGTTTAGTTAGATGGTCAGTATCGCAAGGAAGTTTTGTTTTGTTTGATTTGTTTTTGATGCTTCTGTCTCACCACTTGGAGACAAATAAACAGGCCAAGTCTTGAATTATACTTCTCCCGTGTGTGAAGTGTGTGTGAAGTGTCTCTGCAACCTAGTGGTGTGTGTGTGTGTGTTCATGCTGATCCCGCGTACAATAACCAATTTATATATATAATCTCAGGAGAAGGTGGACACACACACACACACACACAAAAATGTTTTGATAAAGTTCATAAAGATTACCAAAATATTGACCACCAATAAATATTTACGTGTTTTTTTTTTACCTTAACCCTTTGAGTGCCAGAGGGGTTTGCAACGCATTGCAAAGCAATGTGTTGCGTACCCCTCTGGCACTCAATGGGTTAAAAGACCAACTGTGTGTGTATATGTGTATATATAATATACTCACTCACAAACACTTTTCTTTTAACCTGTAGTGATTTCAAGAAAGGTAAAAAAAAAAGAATTTTAAAAAATGAAAATCAATTTATTTACTCCACGACACATTAACTCCACTGGCAGAAAACATTAGACTGACTAATAAAATCCAGGCAAAGCCCATAAAAATACTACATAAAGAATGCCACTGCCTTGTCACACACATAGAAGTCAGTGTAAAACTATTGCTAAATCATGGTGTATGAACAAATGATATACAGGATCAATTACAGAGAGAGGTCCTTGAAGAAGTGAACATCACACACGTTAGAGCACTGAATGTAATTACCCTATCACAGAACAATCGATCCAAACCCTGGCAATGCTGAGCTGCTCAAATTAATGTGTTCTTGAATCTGGAAGAAACATTGGGACATATGTATAAAAAAAAAAAAAAAAAAGGCAAACAGGAAATATGGGGCAAACCATCAGCACCATATAGAACAAGTACAAAACAATACTATTAATTTAAAGGGATAGTAATACTTAAAATGTAAGAAAATATATGTTGTAGGGTTTATCCCACTGAGTAAAACAAGAGTACTCCCACTGCTGAAAGTTGTTTTATTCAATAGTTATTACAGCTCAAAGTTGAATTTTTGTTGACATTTTTAGGTGCAATATCACAGTGGCCTGACATTCTACAGTGGCGCTGTTGCTACACCATCCTATGGACACCTCTGGTCCCGGGACCAGAGCTGTCCATAGGATGGTGTAGCAACAGCGCCACTGTACAATTTCAGGCCATTGTGATACTGCACCTAAAAAATGAAACTTTGATCTTTAATAACTTTTGAATAAAACACCTTTCAGCAGTGGGAGTACTGTCAGAGACTTTATCCTGGGGGAGCATATAGGGTTAATTCTAATACTAGAATTTAACTGAAATTCTGTTGAGGAGATGTTCAAATTACCTCATGTTTGAACAATGGGCCATTGGTCCAAGGTAGGGAGTGAAAATAACTGAATGGCAGATTGATAGTCAGTTGGAGACAAAATGGCTGAGAAAGACTGACTCCTTTATGTGAAAGACATAGCAAAATGACATGTTTATGGGATCTCTGATAAACTTTGAACTCTTTCTTAATTCTTATGAAAGCCATCTGATCTGCCACATGTAAAACTCTAATATAGAGTAATAGCGCCACCTGCAGCCTTTTATATTTTAAAATACTCATAATATTTTTGTTTTTATTTGATTAGCATAAGATATGAGTATCCAATCAGGGCAGACTGGTGATGTCACGGTATAATGAGATGGAGCTTTGTCCAATCATCAGACAAAGGTGGGGATTACTGATAAGGCAAAAATTGGCAATATAATGCAAAATACTCTTAGTTTAGGGACTTAACCTCCTGAAAAAGAAAGGCTTCACTTCCTGAAAAAGAGGTCCTTCAACTCCTGAAATTCCTGACAAAAGAAGGCTTTGCTGATTAAATTCCTGATCCTGCCATCTCACAGAGAAACAGAAATTTTGATTGGTAACTATATCATTTATTAATTTAGATTCATTCAATCCAGAATTTCATAATTTTTCTTCTGTTTGAAGAAACTTAAATAGTCTTATAATTGTCTTAAGTGGACTGGCCAACCATTTGGGATAATTTATAATAAGCTAGATTTAGCTATTAAATTCTGGAAGTAATAGAATCTATATATATACATTTATTGGGAAATGTTATAAATTGCCAATCAGTGTAATACAGTATATAGTGTGGGTTATCTATATTAGCTAATATAAATCTTGGTATTCCTGGAGTAATATTTTGTGGTTCTGGGAAGATATTCTTGAATCCAGTTATTAACCCTTTAACCGCTATTTGTCTGCTGTTAGTGGTGTTTTCTTTGGAATTCTCTGTATATGTGCTAGGCTTATATTTTGTAAATTGGAAGGTTAACTCAATAGACAAAATAACTTCTGGGTGTGGCATCTATTTTAAACGTGTGGATTAACCCTTGGAGTGCCTATAGGTTTTATATATGTTGCTGTCGTCAAAATTATGATAAATGTTGCATGAAGTAATTTTAAGTAGATTATTTGTGTGATTTTGATTGACTATATTAATTGCAATTCATATATTTTATTCAGAGGTATTCAATATTGAATTCAGTAGATAATTAAATTATAGTGATTTAAATCTGGGATTTTATTACAGTTATTCCCTAAATTTGATTATTATTGATATATGATACAAGGAATTGTTAGAGGAATTATTTAATTCATCTCACAATACCCCTTACATCATAATTGGCATAGTCTATACGGTTTCTGGGGCAGAGGTATAAAGAGACACTGCAGCCAACTGTATTATATTAATTGTAACAATCAATTAACCTGTTCTATGCTGCTGAATGCAATTATTTTTATTATACCTCTGAATATACCTATGTGTGGTTAACCCTTGCACCGCTGGTAATCTTTATGATAATAAGTGTGTTTTGATTTTCTGTGTACTTTTATAATTGCTAATAACTTATATATTTCATTGTTGCTGATATTTGTATATATATTGTATTTTAATAAAATATATATATTTTTGAACAAATATGAAGGATTGATTCTTGTGATCAATTCGTTACTGTGAAGTAGCGTGTCAATACATATTAAAGATAAAGTTCTCGAATTATTTTATATTGTCAATTGCCTATTTAAGTGAAGAAATCCAACCTGAGTGGTTCTCTGTTTTAACCCTTTGGATACCTTCATCTAAATAGCCCGACAGTACCCTTTTTTACTCAGGGAGATAAACCCTACAACATATATTTTTTTTTACATTTTAAGTATTACTATCCCTTTAAAGACGCGTAAGCATTTTTGTGAAAAGTATGTTATATAAGTTTTCCTGCTGATTAAAACACATGTACTTCTGCTGGTATCAGATGCTTAATCCCAAAGTCATTTCAGTTTAAAACTCTTGCTGAGGGTGGGTTAAATTAAAGTTGCAGCAAAGCATATGCAGAAAGGTAAGTCTAACATTGAGGCATGGATAAAAAAGGCAAACAGAAAAAAGTGGGGCAAACCATCAGCACCGTATAGATAAAGGGGGTTACCTAACAGCTATGAGAACCAAGTTTCCATTGCTTCAGAAGCTCGCTTTCATTCACCAATGACCATGCTCCATGATCTGCGGTGCTGAATGATATTATTGCTTCACTTGTGGTTAATGGGAAAGGTAGCAACATTGCCATGCTATGTTTAGTAGTCCTGTTTCAGTGAATCAGCCATCAATAGGCTTCTACAGAGAGGATAGAAACCCCCATAATCACTGAAAGAAGCACTGATATCATCCAGCCCTGCATATCACAGAGATCGTGTGATTGATAAGTGAAAGGGAGTGTTTTAAAGGGATAGTAATGTTAAACAAAAAAAGCAGCTCTGATTAATCATCATAGTGTTATTTCAATACCGTCCAAGTTGTAGTTCAGGAGTAACTGAATGATAAAGTATCCCCCTCCTGCCCTGCACCTCAGAGCAGCAAGACTAATGGATCACAGAGAGGGACAATCTTCAGTGAGTATAAGGAAAAACCTGTCAAGGGGGCAGGGTTTTCATTGTTCTCACAGTAAGAAGATTGTCCCTTGCTGTGAGCTGTCCGGTCAAGAGACCAGATTCCAGATTCATAATATTACTTTGAGAATATAGAATGATTTCAGAATTACTAAAGTAAAGTAAAGTAAGGATTGCAGCTTTAACACTGAAACATTGCTATCCCTTTAACAACTTGAAGCCCCGAGAGGTCCCCAACACATTACTTTGTCAGTAGGATGCATATACAGAAAGGAAACATTTTCGCACTGGCTACTGTCCCACACCAAAGCTGTTGCCGTAAGAAGCTGTCCAAATGGTTGGACAATTGCCAGGGTTAGACTGTTCCTGTAATGCTAAGGACTGCAACTGTCATCATCCCCGACAGGGGATGTCTATGGACAAGAGCTGTCCATAGGATGGTGTAACAACAGCGCCACTGTACAATTTCAGGGCACTGTGATATTGCACCTAAAAAATTCAGCTTTGAGCTGTAATAACTTTTAAATAAAACACTTTTCAGCAGTGGGAGTTCCCTTTTTTTACTCAGGGAGATAAACACTACAATATATTTTTTTTACATATTATGTATTACTATCCCTTTAAAAAGGTAATTTGTTTCCACAAAGACTATGATAAAAATGTGAATGTTGAGTTTGAAAAGTATATTTATGGTAAATCCGAGACCAGAGAATAACTATATATTTATATATCCATACCCTTCCTTACATCAGCCTTGTGTATAAAAGTGGAGTAGTGGTGTTCTGGCGTAACCAACTGCACTGTTGGGGATGCATATAGTTCCCCAACTTGCCATTGATTTAAATGGGGCTTTTTAACTTACTGAATGCTTAGGGAGGCCTCCAATACATTGCAAAACAATGCGCTGGGGACCTCATTAGGATCAAAACGGTAAACAATGCATTTAAATCAATAGAGATTTAATTGGCTCCCTATGGTGAAGTTGGTTTGCCCCAGAATTTCACTACTCCAGTTTTATCCATAAGGCCCACTGTTAGGTATACAAAATTACCGTATGAAGGATGCCTGCCTATGTAGAAAAGTCCTCCTGTGAAACTAATTAAAGGGATAGTAATGTTTCATAATAAAAGCAGCTCTAATTAATCCTCATAGTATTTGGACTTTGGAGAGTGTTATTTCAATTCTGTCAGAGTTGTAGTACAAGAGTAATTCAATGACAAAGTGTCCCCCTCCCGCCCCTTTTACTGATGTAACACTTTTCACCCAGAGCAGAAGGGAGGTGCCCAGGTAGACTGCAGAGAGGGACAATCTTCAATTAAGATAAGGGAAAAAACTGAAAAGCTTATGAAGGAGGGCAGGGCTTTCATTGTTTTCACTGTAAGAAGATTGTCCTCTGCTGTTATCTGTCTGGTCTTACAACCAGATTCACATCTGAGAAGAGATGGCTTACACTAGGTAAAAGGGGCGGGAGGGGAAACTTTGCTTGTGAATATCTCATAAACCATAAAGGTTTGAGAGATAAAAAAATATGAAGAATGATATAAGTCTTAATGCCTACAAAATAAAATAAAGTTAAAACGAAGTATTACTATCCCTTTAAGAACTACATATTCCTAGGGATTAGTTCACTTTAAACTATTAACCCTTTCAGTGCTAGAGGGGTATGTAACGCATTGCAGAGCAATGCATTGTGTACCTCTCTGACAATGAAAGGGTTAACTATCCACTCGGAAGAACTGATAATTGAAAATACAGTAGGGCCTGAGTTAAGCTTAAATTGACGAAAAATCAGTTCCCCTGTGTCACTTGTTTAACCTGCTTAATGCAGTACAAAAAAATCACTGCAGCTAATCTAAAACCTAATTACATCTGAGATCATTGCTATCAAACACACTAATAGAGATCACCCTCCTAGGAGGCTTTCCGTGTAATGTATCTTCAGATTTAAGTAATACTCTATTCACTAGGCACAGTTACTATCAAGTGGAACACAGGCTGCTGTGCTCAGTGTCAGCCGTGGGACCTAAAAGACTATATAGAGTTTGTCTGAAAAGTAAATGAAAATCTCCCCCTGGTGAAAGATATTTTAAAAGGATAGTATTGTTTAATATGGAAATATATATATTATGGGATTTTTATCCTGCTGAATAAAACAAGGGTACTCCCACTGTTTCATTTGAAAGCTATTGCAGTTCAGCTTTCAATTTATTGGGTGCAGTACTTCCAAAGCCTGACGTTTTATGGAGGCGCTGTTGCTACACCATCCTATGGACAGCTCTGGTCAGTTGATCATAAACCTCCATAAGATGGTGTAGCAACAGCGACACCGTACATTTTCATTCCATAGAATGCACACTAAAAAATGCAAACTTGTAATTAATGTTGAATAAAACCTCACAGCAGTGGAAGTACTCTTATTTTACTCAGTAGGATATATTGCAATATATATTTCTACAATATTAAGCATTACTATCCCTTTAAACACCTTGGTGTTAGACCAGTGGCTGTTTAGGTATGATGTAAGTTGTGTTCCCCACCACTTGGAGGTCCAGAAGTTGACTTTACATGATCTGGGTCCTTCATCTGCCACAAGAAATGGTCTATTCCCGGATCTATAATTCTATTAACATCAGCACCTTGTCAGTGGTTTCAGATATGACAGAGTAGTCTTTAACCCTTTGAGTGCCAGATGGGTACCCAACTCATTGCTTCTGCATATTTAGCTTTATGATATAGTTTGCTATTGATAAGTGCGCTGTGTTAGTTGATATAGAAGATATTTGGTACATTGTACTGATCAATAAGGATCATTGTATGATAATGTCATTTTTGCCGGCATATGGTCTTTGAAATTGTTTGCAGAGATAGGATCCTAATGTACTTTATAATAAATAATTTTATTATATTACTTTAATTGTGGGTCTATTCTCCGCATATAGTTAAATTACCTTTTATATTGTTAAAATCATGGGATCCTTTTCCGCATATATTTGATAGAATATGTATTAAAACTTTTGGGGCTCGATTCTATTACCAGCGCTAAAAGTAAAACAGGCGTTGTTTTTCTTTTTAATTCAGTTTTTGCTATCCTATTACGACTTGTGAAAGCAAAATCAGCGGTAATTATACTTACCGCCAGTCTAAAAAAAAGCCCATAGGAAACAACTAAAAACAACGTACAGTCAGTATCCTATTACCCACACTCAGTATTACCTCCTGTTTTGTGGTTACATTTAAGTCAGAAATTCTGCACCTCAGAGGCTGAACGTAGAAGCCATAACGACAATTTTAAAACCATCTTTGTTCGAACAAAAGCAGTGTATAATACAGTATACAGCATAGAAATCCGACATAAAGTGCCCCCCCTCGACATATTAACCCCCCCTTCTAAAAGTCGACTAACAGTGCTTTCTTCCACCACATTAATCCGACAAATATTGTTCATAGTTGACAATTAACCCTTCCCCTTCCAAAGTGGACTTACAGTGATTTATTTCACCATATTAATTTGACGAATATTGTACATCCGACATTTTAACCCCCGCCTCCCCCTTGAAAAGTCGACTACAGTGCTCCCTTGATTTTTTTCACCATTTTCATCCGACATTTTTCTTTTCTTATTATACTCGACATGCCCTCGTATTTTGTATTGCAAGATTAACCCTATGAGTACCAGAGAGGTATTGTGATGTGTTTGCTACCCCTTTGGCACTCAAAGGGTTAACCCTGTCGGCATCAAATTAGTAACCATTTGAGTGACAGAGAGGTATTCAATGAACTGCATTGCAATGTGTGGATACCTCCTGGAACTCAAAGGGTTAATAGTGGAGAGGCATTGTAGGAAGCGGATGGAGGTGAGCGAAGCACTGGAGGAAGCGGGTGGAGGGGAGAGAGGCATTGGAGGAAGCGGGGTGGTAAGCTTGTATTTGCCGCCCGCTTCCTCTCTCTCTCTCTCCTCCTCACTCGTCGACATTGAGTCGCACACTGAACGTCTTTGTCCCTCCTCACTCGTGCCGCCCGCTTCCTCTCTCTCTCCCCTCCTCACTCGTTGACATTGAGTTGCACACTGAACGTCTTCGTTCCTCCTCACTCGTATACATACGAGTGAGGAGGGATGAAGATGTTCAGTGTGCGACTCAATGTCGACGAGTGAGGAGGGGAGAGAGAGGAAGCGGGCGGCACGAGTGAGGAGGGACAAAGACGTTCAGTGTGCGACTCAATGTCGACGAGTGAGGAGGAGAGAGAGAGAGAGGAAGCGGGCGGCAAATACAAGCTTACCACCCCGCTTCCTCCAATGCCTCTCTCCCCTCCACCCACTTCCTCCAGTGCTTCGCTCACCTCCATCCGCTTCATACAATGCCTCTCCACTATTAACCCTTTGAGTTCCAGAGAGGTATCCACGCATTGCAATGCAGTGCGTTGAATACCTCTCTGTCACTGAAATGGTTACTAATTTGACGCCGGCAGAGTTAACCCTTTGAGTGCCAGAGGGGTAGCAAACACATTACAATACCTCTCTGGTACTCATAGGGTTAATCTTGCAATACAAAATACGAGGGTATTTAGAGTGTAATAGGAGAAGAAAAATGTCGGATGAAAATGGTGAAAGAAAGTCATGGGAGCACTGTAGTTGAGTTTTCAAGGGGGGGGTTAAAATGTCGGATGTACAATATCCATCAAATTAATATGGTGAAAGAAAGCACTGTAAGTCAACTTTGGAAGGGTAAGGGTTAATTGTCGACTATGAACAATATTTGTCGGATTAATGTGGTGGAAGAAAGCACTGCAAGTCGACTTTTAGAAGGGGGGGGTTAATATGTCGGGGGGACACTCTGTCGGATTTTGTTATGTGGGGAACACATCTAACACTGAACCTGATCTTTCTGTCATCAAATGTACGCCTATTTCCTTGGACTTTCACATTTGGCGCGTTTTTTTGTAGGCGGTAGTCGGGAAAAAGCAGACAGCACCAGTTTTGTTACTACTCTGAAAAGTGCTGTCTCCGCCAGTTTTGTTTTACTGTGGTTCTGCAATAGAATACCGACGTTACACATGTTTGCAAAATTTGCGTTACTTGTTTTTCTTGTAACATCGGTTTTACTGAGGATAATAGAATCGAGCCCTTGGTCAGGTAATCTATGAGCATACAGTGGGGCAAAAAAGTATTTAGTCAACCACCAATTGTGAAAGTTCTCCCACTTAAAAAGATGAGAGAGGCCTGTAATTTTCATCATAGGTACACTTCAACTATGAGAGACAGAATGGGGGGAAAGAATACAGGAAATCATATTGTCTGATTTTTAAAGAATTTATTTGCAAATTATGGTGGAAAATAAGTATTTGGTCAATAACAAAAGTTCATATCAATACTTTGTTATATAACCTTTGCTGGCAATGACAGAGGTCAAACGTTTTCTGTAAGTCTTCACAAGGTTTTCACACACTGTTGCTGGTATTTTGGACCATTCCTCCATGCAGATCTCCTCTAGAGCAGTGATGTTTTGGGGCTGTCGCTGGGCAACACGGACTTTCAACTCCCTCCAAAGGTTTTCTATGGGGTTGAGATCTGGAGACTGGCTAGGCCACTCCAGGACCTTGAAATACTTCTTATGAAGCCACTCCTTCGTTGCCCGGGCGGTGTGTTTGGGATCATTGTCATGCTGAAAGACCCAGCCACGTTTCATCTTCAGTGCCCTTGCTGATGGAAGGAGGTTTTCACTTAAAATCTCACGATACATGGCCCCATTCATTCTTTCCTTTACACGGATCAGTCGTCCTGGTCCCTTTGCAGAAAAACAGCCCCAAAGCCTGATGTTTCCACCCCCATGCTTCACCGTAGGTATGGTGTTCTTTGGATGCAACTCAGCATTCTTTCTCCTCCAAACACGACAAATTGAGTTTTTACCAAAAAGTTCTACTTTGGTTTCATCTGTACTGGCTTAAGCAGGGGGACACGTCTGGCACTGAATGATTTGAGTCCCTGGCGGCGTAGTGTGTTACTGATGGTAGCCTTTGTTACTTTGGTCCCAGCTCTCTGCAGGTCATTCACTAGGTCCCCCTGTGTGGTTCTGGGATTTTTGCTCACCGTTCTTGTGATCATTTTGACACCACGGGGTGAGATCTTGCGTGGAGCCCCAGATCAAGGGAGATTATCAGTGGTCTTGTATGTCTTCCATTTACGAATAATTGCTCCCACAGTTGATTTCTTCACACCAAGCTGCTTGCCTATTGCAGATTCAGTATTCCCAGCCTGGTGCAGGTCTACAATTTTGTTTCTGGTGTCCTTCGACAGCTCTTTGGTCTTGGCCATAGTGGAGTTTGGAGTGTGACTGTTTGAGGTTGTGGACAGGTGTCTTTTATACTGATAACAGGTTCAAACAGGTGCCATTAATACAGGTAACGAGTGGAGGACAGAGGAGACTCTTAAAGAAGAAGTTATAGGTCTGTGAGAGCCAGAAATCTTGCAGGTTTGTAGGTGACCAAATACTTATTTTACCGAGGAATTTACCAATGAATTCATTAGAAATCCTACAATGTGATTTCCTGTATTCTTTCCCTCCATTCTGTCTCTCATAGTTGAAGTGTACCTATGATGAAAATTACAGGCCTCTCTCATCTTTTTAAGTGGGAGAACTTGCACAATTGGTGGCTGACTAAATACTTTTTTGCCCCACTGTATAAAATAGGATGGAGTATTTCTCCTAATTGCCTTTAAGATACTAAAACTTTTTAAAGGGATAGTAATGCTTCATAATAAAAGCAGCTCTAATTAATCATCATAATATTTGGACTTTGGAGAGTGTTATTTCAATACTGTCAGAGTTGTAGTTCAAGAGTAATTCAATGACAAAGTATCCCCCTCCCGCCCCTTTTACTGATGTAACACTGCTCAGCCAGATCAGAAGGGTAGACTGCAGAGAGGGACAATCTTCAATTAAGATAAGGGAAAAACTTGAAAAGCTTGTCAAGGGGGGCAGGGCTTCCATTGTTCTCATAGGAAGAAGATTGTCCCCTGCTGTTATATGTCTGGTCTATGGACTGCATTCCACATCTGAGAAGAGATGGCTTACACTAGGTAAAAGGGGCGGGAGGGGAACTTTGCTTTTGAATATCTCTCAAACCATAAAGGTTTGAGAGATAAGACTTATATCCTTCTTCATGTTTTTTTAATGCCTACAAAATAAAATAAAGTTAAAACGAAGTATTACTATCCCTTTAACTTCTGACATTCTTCTTCCCACATCCATTGTTAGTAATACGGAGGAGTTATACATTTTTAGGGTGCTCGGACATACACACTGTATTTACATTATTAGGTGTGAAAAATGCTGTAAAGTAAGAATGCTTTCAAAAATAGATATGTTAATAGAATATTTTTATCAATTAACAAAGTGCAAAGTGAGTGAACAGAAGAAAAGTCTAAATCAAATCAATATTTGGTGTGACTCCCACTTTGCCTTCAAAGCACCATCAATTCTTCTAGGTACACTTACACAAAGTCAGGGATTTTGTAGTCATATAGTCAGGTGTATGATTAAACAATTATACCAAACAGGTGCTAATGATCATCAACTTAATATGTATTTTGAAACACAATCATTAACTGAAACAGAAACAGCTGTGTAGGAGTAATAAAACTGGGTGAGGAACAGCCAAACTCAGCTAACAATTGGGTGCTGTTTGCCCAACTGTGTGTGGCACTAGTTCAGTCATTGGAACCTGTCACACATTGCACATGTGTCAGTCACTACACTCAGTGACAACTCACCATAACATATCCATATAATAAATAAAATTTTACTGTGAATATAAAGATAGATATATAGAAGGCAGCAAGGAATGAGAGGGTTCTCCAGTCCCACAAACATTAGGCCAAAAACCCAAAGTGCAAACACAGTCAGAAAGACAAACCTGTGATCCTCTATGTCACCAACTAGCTTTGTCCGAAGCCAAACACACCCAGGGGCAGCAGTAAGGAGGAGTTATGCAAATCTCTATACTGCCTGTCCCACTGGTACACCATGGGGTATGATTTTTCACAATACTCCAAAACGCTTTACCCAAACACTATACACAAAAAAGCTGTACACGAAATGTCATATACTATACAACAAATGCTATACGCAATATGCCGAATGCAGTTTGACAAACAAAGAAGCGAAATGCCAAATGCTACACACAGAAACGCTAAACCCAAAACACCAAACGGTATACACAAAATGCTATACCCATATTGCAAAATGCAAAAAGCAATACATAAAACTGTAAACGCGATACGCTAAATGCTATACACAAAACACCAAACGCTTTACGCCAAATTCTATGCACAAAACCACAAATGCTATACACAAAACACTATACACCAAATGCTATATGCCAAATGCTATACACAATACTACAAATGCTATACACCAAACGCTATATGCACTACACCAAACATATAGGTAAAACGATATACTTAAAACACAATACACACAATGCTATAGGCAAAACACTATAGGTAAAATGCTATACGCAATACGTACAAGCTCACACACACATGCGCTTTTCCTCACACACAAGCTCCTTCTCACACACTATTTCTCAAACACGCTCTCACCTGTCCATACACACTCAAGTTCACTCTCACACACTTTTGCAAACACACACACGTTCACTGATGGATAGTTGTGTAATGCAGTGCTTTGCAATGTGTTGCAACCCTATTTGGAGCTAGAAGGACTAAGCACGGACATGACGTGGATGTCCCTGATCTCCTACTTTGTTTAGGTACCTTTAGAACCTCCCGGTACAATAAGAATATGTAGTAAAACTAGCTGGGCCAATCTAATACCCAGCACAAATATGGATGTCACATGGATGTCCCTGATCTCATCCGTTCTTTGTCTTGCTGTAGAACCTCCCTGTATAATAGAAATGTACAGTAAAGCCAACTATGCCAATCTGATGCCTATCCCAAATAAGGCCATGTCATTATCACAGTGCCTGTGATCCTGTCAGTCTCATCTGTGGCAGATACTGATTTGCTGTGTTGGTTTGGTCCGCCCCCTGGCGTCCTTTTTATTCCTGGCTAGCACAGCTGTCAGTCGCCCTTTCGTGGTGTTTCTGTGCCAGTTATACTGTTGCTGTGTTCCTGTGTTCCGGATTCCTGTGTACCGACTCGGCTTCTCTTGACTATTCTCCTGTGTTCCTGCTCGTGTATGACCCGGCTTCCCTGACTACCACCCCTGGATCCTGACCCGGTTTGGCTGACGTTCCTGCTCGTGTACGACCCGGCTTGTATGACTGCCTTCTACGTGCTCCGACCCGGCCTGGCTGACTTCCCGCTCCGAAGACCGACTCCTGCTTTCTACAGTGACCTGTGTTCCAGTTGTCGCCGCCGCAACATTTCTATCTGCTGTTCCAGCTTTTGGTGTGACTGTCTTGCCTGGTGTACTCCGATCTGTCAGTGTATTATTAATAATCTGTCACAATTATTTTGGTGGCCTACCTTGAGAGCCGATTGCGCCGCTTTTACTGCAGCCTGTACCACCTGTGCCCGTGTT
Source organism: Rhinophrynus dorsalis (assembly GCA_037306005.1). Taxonomy (NCBI): domain Eukaryota; kingdom Metazoa; phylum Chordata; class Amphibia; order Anura; family Rhinophrynidae; genus Rhinophrynus; species Rhinophrynus dorsalis. The sequence goes on from CM074718.1 coordinate 46,311,449, forward strand.
AAGACCCCTAGGCATCTCCCTGTGGGCTTATTGCAACCTGTGCCCAACGGAGACCGTCCTTGGTCGCATATTTCTATCGAATTTTTGGGATAATTACCTGCGTCTAGGGGATTTACGTTCATTCTTATGGTGGTCGATAGATTCTCCAAAATGGCACATTTTGTGCCTCTGACTGGCCTTCCATCAGCCCAGGAATTGGCTGTAGTTTTTTCCAGGGAGGTATTCCGCCTGCACGGAGTACCCAGAGTGATTGTATCTGACCGAGGGAGCCAGTTCGTTTCAAGGTTTTGGAGGGCATTTTGTGGCCAGATGGGCATTCAATTGTCATTTTCCTCTGCTTACCATCCCCAAACGAATGGGGCCGCTGAACGTGCCAATCAGGGACTGGAGCAATTCCTGCGTTGCTTTGTCACTGATCATCATGACAATTGGGCTGACCTGTTGACATGGGCTGAGTTTGCCAGAAACTGTGCGGTTAATTCATCGTCCGGGAGCTCTCCGTTTCTCGTTAATTATGGGTTCCAGCCTTGTCTGCTCCCGGACTCCTTTCAGGCGCAGCAGATTCCTGCTCTGGACGAGCATTTGGCACAGCTTCGTTCCACTTGGTCACAGGTTCAGAGGTCCCTCAGTCAGTTATTTCGGCGTCAGCAGAGGCACGCTAATCGCAGACGTCTGCCAGCGGTCTCCTTTCAAGTTGGGGACAGGGTATGGCTGTCATCCAGAAAACTTAATTTACAAGTACCATCTAACAAACTGGCTCCCCGGTTTATCGGTCCATTTAAGATTATCCGCAAGATTAATCCGGTTTCTTATGCTTTGGAACTTCCACCCTCAATGCGCATTCACAATGTGTTCCATGTGTCGCTCCTGAAACCCTTGGTGTGCAATCGCTATACTACTACGCCAGTGATTCCTGGGCCGGTGGACGTCCAGGGCCAAGAGGAGTATGAGGTGCAGAGCATTATTGATTCTAGGAGATTTAGAGGAAAGCTGCAATATTTGGTTCATTGGAAGGGCTATGGTCCTGAGGAACGTTCTTGGGTTGATCAAGGGGACCTCCACGCACCTAGATTACTACGCAGCTTTCACTCCAAATACCCTTCTAAACCCAGACCTCGAGCGGGGAGAGGGGGTCTTTGAGAGGGGGGTACTATCACAGTGCCTGTGATCCTGTCAGACTCATCTGTGGCAGATACTGATTTGCTGTGTTGGTTTGGTCCGCCCCCTGGCGTCCTTTTTATTCCTGGCTAGCACAGCTGTCAGTCGCCCTTTCGTGGTGTTTCTGTGCCAGTTATACTGTTGCTGTGTTCCTGTGTTCCGGATTCCTGTGTACCGACTCGGCTTCTCTTGACTATTCTCCTGTGTTCCTGCTCGTGTATGACCCGGCTCGTCTGACTCCCACCCTTGGATCCTGACCCGGTTTGGCTGACGTTCCTGCTCGTGTTCGACCCGGCTTGTATGACTGCCTTCTACGTGCTCCGACCCGGCCTGGCTGACTTCCCGCTCCGAAGACAGACTCCTGCTTTCTACAGTGACCTGTGTTCCAGTTGTCGCCGCCGCAACATTTCTATCTGCTGTTCCAGCTTTTGGTGTGACTGTCTTGCCTGGTGTACTCCGATCTGTGCAGTGTATTTTCCTATGCAGAGTAGTGCGTATACGCGCCTCCTTCAGACTGCAGAGCCTTGCTATACCGCTGAAAAGCCTCAAGTAAAAGTGCTAATTAACCCTAGCAGTGCCGCCTGGGTCCCACTCTCTCGCTACTCCTGTAAGAGTCTCTTTCCCGGTGATACTACTGCTGAGTTGGCCGCTCCACACATCCTTGCAGAGTATTCACATCCGTTTGGCCAGTTGGGCGCCTAAGACTCTCTCGCTGGTTCATTGAGCGATTCCGCTTTACCGAGTGGTGGCAGGCACAGGCATCAGCATTCGTATTCCGGTATTACGCCCGAGGGGGCTGTCGGCTCTAGCGGGTGTTATCCCGTTGTCCGGTTAAGTCTGAGGAGGCTTGGCAGCTCTCGCATTGAAGGCCGGTTCCATTCACGCCCGTGGGGGCCGTTTGCACTTGCACTAGTTGAAGCAGTTCTAGTAGGTACGCCCGAGGGGGCTACGTGGACTCTTGTGCTTCTTCTTACTGAACACCGTGGCGAGGCAGTCCAGTTTCCAGCCGGTGATAGTCTTGGTCTCCAGCACAGCCTTATAACACCCTGGGCGTTCCAAACATCCACATCTGAGACTGACTGTTATCAAGGACTTAACCCCTTGGGGGTATACGCTATTATACTGCTGTGTAATTGTACTTATAAGTCATTTGTGCATTTACCATTGTATCTATAAATATTACCACTGGTGTTATATCTACCACCACTAGAGGGCGTGTTATTGCCTTATCTTATTTTTTAATAAAATTGTGTTCTGATTCACACACCGGTCTGAGTGTCTTAAATAACCGTGACAGTCATGTATGTCTCTCATCTCCTACTTTGTTTGTGTCCCTTTAGAACCTACCTGTAAATAGAAATGTGCCTTAAAGCCAGCTGGGCCAATCTATTGGCTAGCCCAAATATGGACATGACATGAATGTCCCTGATCTGCTCCCTTTTTTTGTGTATGTTTAGAACCTCCCTGTACAATAGGGATGTGCAATAAAGCGAGCTGGGCCAGTCGAATACCTAGCTCAAATGTGGACATGACATGGATGTCCCTGATCTCCATCTTTGTTTGTGTACTTTTAGAACCTCCTTGAACAATAGGCTGGGCAAATCTATTGCCTACCACAGATATGGACACATGACATGTATGTCACTAATCTCCTCCTCTGTTTGTCTTGCTATACAACCTCCCTGTACAATAGAAACGTGCAGTACTGCAATCTGGGCCAAACTATTGCCTAGCCCAATATGGACATGACATGGATGTCCCTGATCTCCTCCATTGTTTATGTACATTTAGAGCCTCCTTGTACAATTGAAATCTGCATTAAAGCGAACTACACCAATCTATTGCCTACCTCAAATGTGGACATAACATGGATGTCCCTGATCTCCTCCTTTATTTGTCTTGCTTTAAAAACTTTATGTACAATATGCATGCGCAGTAAAACCATCTGTGCCAATCTTTTGCCTAGGCCAACTATTGACATGACATGGATGTTCCTGATCTCCTCCATTGTTTGTGTACCTTTACAACTTATCTGTACAATTGAAATGTGCATAAAAGCTAACTGAGCAATAAAGCGAGCTGGGCCAATTGAATACCTAGCTCAAATGTGGACATGACATGGATGTCCCTGATATCCTGCTTTGTTTTTCTTACTGTGGAGCCTCCCTGCACAATAGGAATATTCAATAAAGCTAATTGAGCCAATTTATTGCCTAGCCCAAATAAGGACATGGCATGGATGTCCCTGATCTCCTACTTTGTTTGTGTACTTTTAGAACCTCTTTGAACAATAGGAATGTGTAATAAGGCCAGATGTACAAATCTATTGTGCAGTACTACAAACTCGGCCAAGCTATTGCATAGCCCAATATGGACATGACATGGATGTCCCTGATCTCCTCCTTTGTTTGTCTTGCTATAGAACCTCCCTGTACAAAATAAATGTGCAGTAAAAGCCAACTGGGCCAGTTTATTGCCTAGCCCAAATAAGGACATGGCATGGATGTCTCTTATCTCCTACTTTGTTTGTGTACATTTAGAACTTCCTTGAATAATAGGAATCTGTAGTAAAGCCAGCTGTGCAAATCTATTGCCTACCACAGATATGGACACATGACATGTATGTCCCTAATCTCCTCCTCTGTTCGTCTTGCTATACAACCTCCCTGTACAATAGAAATGTGCAGTAATGCAAACTGGGCCAATCTATTGCCTAGCCCAATATAGACATGACATGGATGTCCCTGATCTCCTCCTTTATTTGTCTTGCTTTAAAAACATCCTCTACAATAGACATGCGCAGTAAAGCCAACTGGGCCAATCTTTTGCCTAGTCCAAATATTAACATCACATGAATGAACCTTATCTCCTCCATTGTTTGTGTACCTTTAGAACCTCCGTGTACAATTGAAATGCGCATTAAAGCAAACAACGCCAATCTATTGCCTAGCTCAAATGTGGACATGACATGGATGTCCTTGATATCCTCCTTTGTTTTTCTAACTGTGGAGACTCCCTGCACAATAGGAATATGCAATAAAGCTAACTGGGCCAATCTGTTGCCTAGTCCAAATATTGACATGACATGGATGTCCCTGATCTCCTCCATTGCTTGTGTACCTTTAGAACCTCCTTGTACAATAGAAATATGCAGTACAGGTAACTGCGTCAATCTGTTGCCTAGCACAAATGTGGACATGACATGGATGTCCCTGATCTCCATCTTTGTTTGTGTACTTTTAGAACCTCCTTGAACAATAGGCTGGGCAAATCTATTGCCTACCACAGATATGGACACATGACATGTATGTCACTAATCTCCTCCTCTGTTTGTCTTGCTATACAACCTCCCTGTACAATAGAAACGTGCAGTACTGCAATCTGGGCCAAACTATTGCCTAGCCCAATATGGACATGACATGGATGTCCCTGATCTCCTCCATTGTTTATGTACATTTAGAGCCTCCTTGTACAATTGAAATCTGCATTAAAGCGAACTACACCAATCTATTGCCTACCTCAAATGTGGACATAACATGGATGTCCCTGATCTCCTCCTTTATTTGTCTTGCTTTAAAAACTTTATGTACAATATGCATGCGCAGTAAAACCATCTGTGCCAATCTTTTGCCTAGGCCAACTATTGACATGACATGGATGTTCCTGATCTCCTCCATTGTTTGTGTACCTTTACAACTTATCTGTACAATTGAAATGTGCATAAAAGCTAACTGAGCAATAAAGCGAGCTGGGCCAATTGAATACCTAGCTCAAATGTGGACATGACATGGATGTCCCTGATATCCTGCTTTGTTTTTCTTACTGTGGAGCCTCCCTGCACAATAGGAATATTCAATAAAGCTAATTGAGCCAATTTATTGCCTAGCCCAAATAAGGACATGGCATGGATGTCCCTGATCTCCTACTTTGTTTGTGTACTTTTAGAACCTCTTTGAACAATAGGAATGTGTAATAAGGCCAGATGTACAAATCTATTGTGCAGTACTACAAACTCGGCCAAGCTATTGCATAGCCCAATATGGACATGACATGGATGTCCCTGATCTCCTCCTTTGTTTGTCTTGCTATAGAACCTCCCTGTACAAAATAAATGTGCAGTAAAAGCCAACTGGGCCAGTTTATTGCCTAGCCCAAATAAGGACATGGCATGGATGTCTCTTATCTCCTACTTTGTTTGTGTACATTTAGAACTTCCTTGAATAATAGGAATCTGTAGTAAAGCCAGCTGTGCAAATCTATTGCCTACCACAGATATGGACACATGACATGTATGTCCCTAATCTCCTCCTCTGTTCGTCTTGCTATACAACCTCCCTGTACAATAGAAATGTGCAGTAATGCAAACTGGGCCAATCTATTGCCTAGCCCAATATAGACATGACATGGATGTCCCTGATCTCCTCCTTTATTTGTCTTGCTTTAAAAACATCCTCTACAATAGACATGCGCAGTAAAGCCAACTGGGCCAATCTTTTGCCTAGTCCAAATATTAACATCACATGAATGAACCTTATCTCCTCCATTGTTTGTGTACCTTTAGAACCTCCGTGTACAATTGAAATGCGCATTAAAGCAAACAACGCCAATCTATTGCCTAGCTCAAATGTGGACATGACATGGATGTCCTTGATATCCTCCTTTGTTTTTCTAACTGTGGAGACTCCCTGCACAATAGGAATATGCAATAAAGCTAACTGGGCCAATCTGTTGCCTAGTCCAAATATTGACATGACATGGATGTCCCTGATCTCCTCCATTGCTTGTGTACCTTTAGAACCTCCTTGTACAATAGAAATATGCAGTACAGGTAACTGCGTCAATCTGTTGCCTAGCACAAATGTGGACATGACATGGATGACCCTGATCTCCTCCTTTGTTTGTCTTGCTGTAGAACCTCCCTGTACAAAATAAATGTGCAGTAAAGCCAAATGGGCCAACTGTCACGGTTTGTTTTGACTCACAGACACAGAGTTAAGATAAAAACACAGCTTTATTGAAAAGATAATAAGAACCCTCACAGGTCCTGAACATCAGAGATATGTTACAGACACACGACAGGTTCAAGTAGTATAGCATACAATGAAACAATATGGAGGCTCTACCGGCCTTACCAAAATACCGGGTAAGGCAGCCTAGAAGATGGCACAATAGCACTGAGGAGGCTCTACCGGCCTTGCCAATATACCGGGCAAGGCAGTCTAGAAGATGGTAGAATAGCACTGAGGAGGCTCTACCGGCCTTTCCAATATACCGGGCAAGGCAGCCTAGAAGATGGTACAATAGCACTGAGGAGGCTCAACTGGCCTTGCCAATATACCGGGCAAGGCAGCCTGAACGGCACAGTAATGGACAAAGGATAGCGGAGGCCCTACCGGTGCTACATCTGAGGCAGCAAGCAACCGGTGTCAGAGTGGAGCAAACCAGGACGACGTACTGGACAAACACGGAAGCCCTACCGGTGCTATAACAGAGGCAGCATTAGCAACCGGTGTTAGAGTGGAGCAAACCAGTACTCTGTACTGGACAAACACGGAAGCCCTACCGGTGCTATAACGGAGGCAGCAGTAGCAACCAGCGTTAGAGTGGAGCGAACCAGGACAACATACTGGACAAACATGGAGGCCCTATCGGTGCTAAAACGGAGGCAGCAAGCCACCGGTGATAGAGTGGAGCAAACCAGTACCAAGTACTGGACAAACACGGAGACCAGAAGCCTGAATAGCGGTGCCAACCAAGGAAGGCACCGGAAGTCAGAATGTCGCCGAGGCGACCAGAATCCAGCGGAATGCAGCCAAATCGGGATACAGGAACGTCAGCCAGGCCGGGTCAGGATGCCGGAGCAGAACGTCAGCCAAACCGGGTCGGACGGAAGTAGGGACGTCAGCCAGGCCGCATCGGTGCACAGGAACAACACAGGAGAGTAGTCAGGCTATCCTGGTCGGTACACATGCGCAGGAAGAGAAGAGAAGTCAGGCAGGCCAAAGAGGAACACAGGAGTCCATAGACAGGTATAGCACTGGCATAGAAACACCACGAAAAGGCAGTGAAAGGGTGCAGGAGCCCAGTCTATATAGGCAATACTGGGCGGGCTAATCACAGCAACCAATGGAAGGTACCCATAGCTAACTGACAAGGAAATCCAGCAATCACGGGCACCGTGATACCAATTTATTCCCTAGCCCAAATAAGGACATGGCATGGATGTCCCTGATCTCCTACTTTGTGAACCTTTAGAACCTCCTTGAACAATAAGAATGTGTAGTAAAGCCAGCTGGGCAAATCTATTGCCTACCTCAGATATGAACACATGACATGTATGACCCCGATCTCCTCCTCTGTTTGTCTTGCTATACAACCTCCCTGTACAATAGAAGTGTGCAGTATTGCAAACTGGGCCAATCTATTGACTAGCCCAATATGGACATGACATGGATGTCCCTGATCGCCTTCTTTTTTTGTCTTGCTTTAAAAACTTACTATAGAATAGACATGCGCAGTAAAGCCAAATGGGCCAATCTTTTGCCTAGTCCAAATATTGACATGACATGGATGTCCCTGATCTCCTCCATTATTTGTGTACATTTAGAACCTCCTTGTACAATTGAAATGTGCATTAAAGCAAACTACGCCAATCTATTGCCTAGCTCAAATGTGGACATGACATGGTTGTCCCCGATATCCTCCTTTGTTTTTCTTACTGTGGAGAATATGCAATAAAGTTAACTAGGCCAATCTGTTGCCTAGTCCAAATATTGACATCACATGAATGTACCTTATCTCCTCCATTGTTTGTGTACCCTTAGAACCTCCTTGTACAATTGAAATGTGCATTAAAGCGAACTACACCAATCTATTGCCTAGCTCAAATGTGGACATGACATGGATGTCCCTGATCTCCTCCTTTGTTTTTCTTACTGTGGAGCCTCCCTGTACAATAGGAATATGCAATAAAGCCAACTGGGCCAATGTGTTGCCTAGTCCAAATATTGACATGACATGGATGTCCCTGATCTCCTCCATTGTTTGTGTACCTTTAGAACCTCCTTGTACAATAGAAATATGCAGTACAGGTAACTGCGTCAATCTGTTGCCTAGCACAAATGTGGACATGACATGGATGACCCTGATCTCCTCCTTTGTTTGTCTTGCTGTAGAACCTCCCGGTACAAAAGAAATGTGCAGTAAAGCCAACTGGGCCAATTTATTCCCTAGCCCAAATAAGGACATGGCATGGATGTCCCTGATCTCCCACTTTGTTTGTGTACCTTTAGATCCTCCTTGAACAATAGGAATGTGTAGTAAAGCCAGCTGGGCAAATCTATTGCCTACCACAGATATGGACACATGTCATGTATGTCCCTGATCTCCTCCTCTGTTTGTCTTGCTATACAACCTCCCCGTGCAATACAAATGTGCAGTATTGCAAACTGGGCCAAACTATTTCCTAGCCCAATATGGACATGACATGGATGTCCCTGATCTCCTCCTTTTTTTTGTCTTGCTTTAAAAACACTGTATAGAATAGACATGCGCAGTAAAACCAACTGGGCCAATCTTTTGCCTAGTCTAAATATTGACATGACATGGATGTCCCTGATCTCCTCCATTGTTTGTGTACCTTTAGAAACTCCTTGCACAATTGAAATGTGCATTAAAGCCAATCTATTGCCTAGATCAAAAGTGGACATGACATGGATGTCCCTGATATCCTCCTTTGTTTTTCTTACTGTCGAGCCTCCCTGCATAATAGGAATATGAAATAAAGCTAACTGGGCCAATCTGTTGCGTAGTCCAAACATTGACATGACATGGATGTCCCTGATCTCCTCCATTGTTTGTGTAACTTTAGAACCTCATTGTTCAATAGAAATATGCAGTACAGCTAACTGTGCCAATCTGTTGCCTAGCACAAATGTGGACATGACATGGATGTCCCTGATCTCCTATTTTGTTTGTGTACCTTTAGAACCTCCTTGAACAATAGGAATGAGTAGTAAAGCCAGCTGGGCAAAGCTATTGCCTACCACAGATATGGACACATGACATGTATGTCCCCGATTTCCTCCTCTGTTTGTCTTGCTATACAACCTCCCTGTACAATAGAAACATGCAGTACTGCAAACTGGGCCAAACTATTGCCTAGCCCAATATGGACATGACATGGATGTCCCTGATCTCCTCCTTTATTTGTCTTGCATTAAAAACTTCCTGTACAATACACATGCGCAGTAAAGCCAACTGGGCCAAACTTTTGCCTAGTCCAAATATTGACATGACATGGATGTCCCTGATCTCCCTCATTGTTTATGTACTTTTAGAACCTCCTTGTACAATTGAAATGTGCATTAAAGCGAACTACATCAATCTATTGCCTACCTCAAATGTGAACATAACATGGGTGTCCCTGATCTTCTTCTTTATTTGTCTTGCTTTAAAAACTTTCTGTACAATAGACATGCGCCGTAAAGCCATCTGTGCCAATCTTTTGCCTAGTCCAACTATTGACATGACATGGATGTTCCTGATCTCCTCCATTGTTTGTGTACCTTTACAACTTACTTGTACTTTTGAAATGTGCAAAAAAGCTAACTGAACCAATCTATTGCCTAGCACAAATGTGGACATGACATTGATATCCCTGATCACATCCTTTGTTTGTCTTGCTGTAGAACCTCCCTGTACAAAATAAATGTGCAGTAAAAGCCAACTGGGCCAATTTATTGCCTAGCCCAAATAAGGACATGGCATGGATGTCCCTGATCTCCTCCTTTATTTGTCCTGCATTAAAAACTTCCTCTACAATAGACATGCGCAGTAAAGCCAACTGGGCCAATCTTTTGCCCAGTCCAAATATTGACATAACATGGTAGTTCCTGATCTCCTCCATTGTTTGTGTGCCTTTAGAACCTCTTTGTACAATAGAAATGTGAAGTGAAGCTAACTGAGCCAATCTATTGCCAAGCACAAATGTGGACATGACATGGATGTCCCTGATCTCCTCCCTTTGTCTTGCTGTAGAACCTCCCTGTACAAAATAAATGTGCAGAAAAGCCAACTGGGCCAATTTATTGCCTAGCCCAAATAAGGACATGGCATGGATGTCTCTGATCTCCTTCTTTGTTTGTGGACCTTTAGAACCTCCTTGAACAATAGGAATGTTTAGTTAAGCCAGCTGGGCAAAGCTATTGCCTACCACAGATATGGACACATGACATGTATATCCCTGATCCCCTCCTCTGTTTGTCTTGCTATACAACTTCCCTGCACAATAGAAATGTGCAGTAATGCAAACTGGGCCAATCTATTGCCTAGCGCAATATAGACATGACATGGATGTCCCTGATATCCTCATTTATTTGTCATGATTTTAAAACTTCCTGTACAATAGACATGCACAGTAAAACCATGTAGGCCAATCTTTTTCCTAGTCCAACTATTGACATAATATGGATTTTCCTTATCTCCTCCATTGTTTGTGTACCTTTACAACTTACTTGTACATTTGAAATGTGCATAAAAGCTAACTGAGCCCATATATTGCTTAGCACAAATGTGGACATGACATTGATATCCCTGATCTCCTCCTTTGTTTTCTTTCTGTAGAACCTCCCCGTACAAAATAAATGTGCAGTAAAAGCCAACTGGACCAATTTATTGCCTAGCCCAAATAAGGACATGGCATAGATGTCCCTGATCTCCTACTTTGTTTGTGTACTTTTCTAACCTCCTTGAACAATAGGAATGTGTAGTAAAGCCAGCTGTGCAAATCTATTTCCTACCACAGATATGGACACATGACATGTATGTCCCTAATATCCTCCTTTGTTTTTCTTACTGTGGAGTCTCCCTGCACAATAGGAATATGCAATAAAGCTCACTGGGCCAATATGTTGCCAACTCCAAATATTGACATGACATGGATGTCCCTGATCTCCTCCATTGTTTCTGTAACTTTAGAACCTTATTGTTCATTAGAAATGTGCAGTACAGCTAACTGTGCCAATCTGTTACCTAGCACAAATGTGGACATGACATCGATGTCCCTGATCTCCTATTTTGTTTGTGTACCTTTAGAATTTCCTTGAACAATAGGAATGAGTAGTAAAGCCAGCTGGGCAAAACTATTCCCTACCACAGATATGGACACATGACATGTATGTCCCATATCTCCTCCTCTGTTTGTCTTGCTATACAACCTCGCTGTACAATAGAAATATGCAGTACTGCAAACTGGGCCAATCTATTGTCTAGCCCAATATGGACATGACATGGATGTCCTTGATCTCCTTCTTTATTTGTCCTGCTATAAAAACTTCCTGTACAATAGACATGTGCATTAAAGCCATCTGGGCCCATCTTTTGCCTAATCCAAATATTAACATGAAATGGATGTCCCTGATCTCCTCCATTGTTTGTGTACCTTTTCAACTTACTTGCACAATTGAAATGTGCATAAAATCTAACTGCAACAATCTGTTGCCTAGCACAAATGTGGACATGACATGGATGTCACTAATCTCTTCCTTTGTTTGTCTTGCTGTAGAACCTCCCTGTACAAAATAAATGTGCAGTAAAGCTAACTGGGCCAATTTATTGCCTAGCCCAAATAAGGACATGGCATGGATGTCCCTGATCTCCTACTTTGTTTGTGTACCTTTAGAACCCTCTTGAACATTAGGAATGTGTAGTAAAGCCAGCTGGGCAAATCTATTGCCTACCACAGATATAGACACATGACATGTATGTCATTGATCTCCTCCTCTGTTTCTCTTGCTATACAACATCTCTGTACAATAGAAATGTGCAGTAATTCAAACTGGGCCCATCTATTGCCTAGCCTAATATGGACATGACATGGATGTCCCTGATTTCCTCCTTTGTTTGGCTTGCTGTAAAACCTTCCGCTGCAATAGACGTGCAGTAAAGCCAACTGTGCCAATCTGTTGCCTATCCCAAATCGGAACATGACATGGATGTCCCTGATTGCCTCCTTTGTTGGTGTACATTTAAAACCTCTCTGTAGAATAGGAATGTGCAGTTAAACCAGCTGGGCCATTGTATTCCCTAGCCAAAATAAGGACATGACATGGATGTCCCTGATTGCCTCCATTGTTAGTGTACCTTTTAAACCTCCCTGTACAATAAAAATGTGCAGTAAAGCTAACTGTGCCTATCTATTGCCTAGCCCAAATGTGGACATGACATGGATGTCACTGATCTCCTTCTTTGTTTGTCTTGCTGTAGAACATCACTGTAGAAAAGAAATGTGCAGTAAAACCAGCTGGGCCAATCTATTGCCTATCCCAAATAAGGACATGACATGGATGTCCCTGATCGCCTCCTTGGTATCTGTACCTTTAAAATGTCCCTATGCAATATGAATGTACATTAAAGTGAACTACGACAATCTATTGCCTAGCCCAAATGTGGACATGACATGGATGTCCCTGATCTCCTCCATTGTTTGTGTACCTTTAGAACCTCCTTGTACAAAATAAATGTGCAGTAAAGCTAACTGCGCCAATCTATTGAATAGCCCAAATGTGGACATGACATAGATGTACCTTTAGAACCTCAATGAACAATTGGAATGTGTAGTAAAGCCAGCTGGGCAAATCTGTTGCCTACCACAGATATGGACACATGAAATGTAGTTCCCTGATCTCCTCCTCTGTTTGTATTGCTATACAACTTCCCTGTACAATAGAAATGTGCAATAATTCAAACTGGGATAATCTATTGCCAAGCTCAAGATGGACATGACATGGATGTCCCTGATCTCCTCCTTTGTTTGTCTTGCTGTAAAAACGTCTTGCACAATAGACATGTGCAGTAGAGCCAATCTGTTGCTATCCCAAATCAGGAAATGACATGGATGTCCCTGATCGCCTCCTTTGTTTGTGTACATTTAAAACCTCAGTGTTGAATAGGAATGTGCAGTAAAGCCAGCTGGGCCACTGCATCGCCTAAGCCAAATAAGGACATGACATGGATGTCCCTAATATCCTCCTTTGTTTTTCTTTCTGTAGATCCTCCCTGCACAATAGGAATATGCAATAAAGCCAACTGGGCCAATCTGTTGCCTAGCCCAAATATGGACAAGACATGGATGACCCTGATCTCCTCCATTGTTTGTCTTCCTGTAGAACCTCTGTACAAAAGAAATGTGCAGTACAGCCAACTGGGCCAATCTATTGCCTAGCACAAACAAGGACATGACATGGATGTCTCTGATCTCCTCTTTTGTTTGTGTAACTATAGAACCTCCCCGTACAATAGGATTATGTAGTAAAGCCAGCTGGGCCATTCTCATACCCAGCTCAAATATGGACATGACATGGATGTCCCTGATGTCATCTTTTTTTTCTCTTGCTGTAGAAACTTCCTGTGTAATATCATATCATTAGATATGAAATGGATATCCCTTATCTCCGTGATGTCCTCCTTTGTTTGTCTTGCTGTACAATTGCCCTGCACAATAGAAATGTGCAGTAAAGCCAACTATGCCATTCTATTGCATAGCCCAAATAAGAACATGCCATGGATGTCCTTGATCACCTACTTTGTTTGTGTCCCTTTAGAACCTCCCTGTACAAAAGAAATGTGCAGTAACGACAATTGGGCCAATCTGTTACCTAGCCCAAAAATGGACATGGCATGGATGTCCCTGATCTCCTACTTTGATTGTGTACCTTTAGAACCTCCCTGTGGCATAGGAATGTGTAAAGCCAGCTGGGCCAATCTAATACCTAGCGCAAATATTTACATGACATGGATGTTCCTGATCTCCTCCTTTGATTGTCGTGCTGTATAACCTCCCTGTACAATAGAAATGTGCTGTAATGCCAATAAGGCCAATCTATTGCCTAACCCAAATATTGACAAAAATGAGTGTCCCTGATTGCCTCCATTGTTAGTGTACCTTTTCAACCTCCCTGTACAATAGAAATGTGCAGTAAAGCTAACTGTACCAATCTATTGCCTAGCCCAAATGTGGAGATGACATGGATGTCCCTGATCTCCTCCAGTGTTTGTCTTGCTGTAGAACCTCCCTATACAAAAGAAATATGCTGTAAAGCCAACTGGGCCAATCTATTGCTTGCCCAAAGAAGGACATGGCATTGATGTCCCTGACCTCCTATTTTGTTTGTGTACCTTTACAACCACACTGAACACTAGTAATGTGTAGTAAAGACAACTGGGCAAATTATTGCCTAGCTCAGATACTGAAACATGACATGGATGTCCCTGATCTCCTCCTTTATTTGTCTTTCTTTAAAAAACTTCCTGTACAATAAACATGTGCAGTAAAGCCAACTGTGCCAGTCTGTTGCCTAGTCTAAATATGGACATGACATGGATGACACTGATCTCCTCCATTGTTTGTGTACCTTTAGAACATCCTTGTACAATAGAAATGTGAAGTAAAGCTGACTGCGCCAATCTATTGCCTAACCCAAATGTGGACATGATATGGATGTCACTAATCACCTCCATTGTTTGTGTGCTTTTAGAACCACCATGAACATTAGGAATGTGTAGTAAAGCCAGCTGGGCAAATCTATTGCCTAGTGCAGATATGGAAATATGAAATGAATGTGTCCGTGCTATGCTGGCGACATTCTGTCAGTTTGCTCCTGCTGATGCTTATTTGCTGAAGTGGCTTTGTCCCGCCCAGTTTTTCTCCCTAAATACTGGGCCTTGTCACCTCTCCGGTGCCCTTTTGTGGTGTTTCCGTTACTAGCGCTTGCTCCAGTTCTCGTGTGATCTCTGTGTACCGACCCGGACTGCCTAACAACTCTGTTGTATCCCTTCCTGCTCTGTGTACCGACTCGGATTGGCTGATGTTCCTGCTCTGTGTACCAGCCCGGTTGGGCTCCATTGCCCGTATATCAGACCTGCCTGCGGCCTCATCCGGTCCTCAGCTTGGGGTTGTCATCCGGGCTCCTCTCTGTCTCCGGACAGAGTCACTGTTGCCTCATTGTTATTCCTGTAGTCTAGTCTCGGTAATCTGTCTGTGTCGCACAGGCAACATTCCGGTGTGTATCTTCCATCTGTGCACGACGGTATGCATAACCCTTCTTCCTGCCATAATGCTGGGGTTGGTCATACTCTGGGCTCCTCAGACTGTTCTCTCGATCGGGCAGTCAACATTGGTCTGAGTCTGAGTGTTCGTTAACCCCTTCTGGGAAGGTGTTACGGTTTTCTGACACTCAGACCAGGGTATGAAGTAAAAACACAGTTTTATTGAAACAGGATAATAGAACAGTGCCCCTAGAGGCCAGCACAGGTATAATTAGTACTGGCAAATACAGACCAAGTAAAATAAGTGAAATACAAAGATAGGAATATATATATATATATATATATATATATATATATATATATACTGGAGATAACCCCAAAGGGTTAACAGGAGCAATTGGAGTAACTCAGTCCTAGATTGGCCAACGCCCAGGATATGATAACAGTCTCTGGATGAAGAGAAGGGAGTAAAGTGTCTGCACTGAATCACTCTCAAGGTAGTAAAGTGGAGCACACCTATAGCCCAGAGCTGAGCCAATACCACCACCACCGTGGGCTTAGGAGGAATGCTACTGCTAGAGCTGAAGTAACCAGAACCCGAATCGCCCTTAATGAGAACTGGTAGTAACCCTGCGTGTGCCAAATGGATTGTGCCCAGGCACCCTGAGGATGCCAAGATAGAAGGTAGCTGCACAAGCTATAATGAGCCTGAGCACTGGGAAGTGCAAGAGATAACGTACACCCTGAGCGTAGGTGAGCCAGAGCCAGGACACCCTTCCGGTGTCGCCCAGAATCCACACTGCAAGAGCAGACAGACTACCAGTGCCAACCGGCGCGGTTACGGTGCACACCGGACAGACAGTGCTCTGCAAGTGATAGTATGGCTTGTTCTAAAGGTGCTAAGAGTAGCAGGCTCAACGGGTGACCAGAGGCTTGGCAAGCGATATATGAGGCACGTAACCGGAGACTACAGGCACTGCACGGGTTAATCGGTACAGAGAACAGCTCAGCAGACAGCAGATGGGAAAGCAGCCCCAGGCTACAGCTCAGAAGAGAGAGAGGATTCAGCGAGATACCAAACAGTTCAGAATGTCGCCGGGGCGACCGGAGCTGCACAGGAACACCGGAACAGCACACAGGACAGGAACATCAACCGGAACTGGCAGGAACATCAGCCGGAGAACTGTACAATCACGGAGCAGGGTCATCAGCCAGAACCGGGTCAATCACGGAGCAGGGTCGTCAGCCAGAACCGGGTCAATCACGGAGCAGGGTCGTCAGCCAGAACCGGGTCAATCACGGAGCAGGATCAGAAGAGTCGTCAGACAAGCCGGGTCGGTACACAGGAGACACTGGAACACAGCAACTAGGCGCAGGATCTGGAACACCACGAAAGGGCAACTGACAAGCGCCTAAGAGCCAGTATAAAAAGGAACATCCTGGGCGGGCCAATCAGCCTCCTCCAATGCAAAGGTAACACAGTAAAAGATTGACAGGGAATCACGGGGACCGTGACAGTACCCCCCTCTCAAAGACCCCCTCCTCTGACATAGGGTCTCGGTTTCTGAGGATATTTAGAATGAAAGTTGCGCAGCAATCGTGGGGCATGAAGGTCCTTGTGGTCTACCCAAGAGCGCTCCTCAGGCCCATACCCCTTCCAGTGGACCAAATATTGCAACTTGCCTCTAAATCTCCTTGAGTCAATAATGCTCTGAACTTCGTATTCCTCTTGGCCCTGCACATCCACCGGCCCAGGAACCACCGGAGTGGTAGTATAGCGGTTGCAAACCAAGGGCTTCAATAATGACACATGGAACACATTGTGAATACGCATAGTATTAGGAAGCTCCAATGCGTATGTCACGGGATTGATGTTGCGAATAATTTTAAATGGCCCAATGAACCGGGGAGCCAGTTTGTTCGAAGGTACTTGCAGGTTGAGATTCCTGGACGAGAGCCATACCCTGTCCCCAACCTGGAAGGAAACCGCTGGCAGCCGTCTGCGATTGGCATGCCGCTGATGTCTGTGGAGGACTGGCTGAGGGACCTCTGTACCTGTGCCCAAGTGGAGCGGAGCTGCTCCATGTGCTCATCCAGAGCCGGAATCTGTTGGGAATGAAATGAGTCTGGGAGCAGACCGGGTTGGAACCCATAATTAACAAGGAATGGAGAGCTCCCAGACGATGAATTAACAGCACAGTTCCTGGCAAACTCTGTCCACGGCAACAGGTCGGCCCAGTTATCATGATGATCAGTCACAAAGCAGCGCAAAAACTGCTCCAGTCCTTGATTGGCACGCTCAGCGGTCCCGTTGGTCTGGGGATGGTAGGCGGAGGAAAAGGACAATTGAATGCCCATCTGGCCACAGAATGCCCTCCAGAATCTCGACAAGAATTGACTCCCCCGGTCTGACACTATTACTCTGGAAACCCCGTGCAAGCGGAATTATTGCCAATTATTGCCAATTCCTGGGCTGAAGGAAGGCCAGAGAGGGGCACGAAATGAGCCATTTTAGAGAACCTATCTACCACCATCAGGATAAACGTATAGCCCTTGGATATCGGCAACTCTCCCAAAAAATCAATAGATATGTGGGACCAAGGACGATCACCATTAGGCACTGGTTGGAGCAGCCCCACTGGGAGATGTCTGGGAGTTTTAGCACGGGCACAGGTGGCACAAGCGGCAGTAAATGCAGAGCAGTCAGCTTTCAGAGAGGGCCACCAGAATGTTCGTGACAATGACCATGCCAATTGATCCCTGCCAGTGTGCCCGGCTGCCTTAGATGAGTGATAGGTCTCGAGTAACTGGGTACGGAAAGTCTCGTCCACAAAACCCTTGCCAACTGGGGTTTCAGGAGGTGCCCGAGCTTGTGATGCCAAGATTTGCTCCCCCAGTGGCGAAGTGATGCTGGTACGAATAGTAGCCAGAATCCTATCGGGCTGAATTATGGGAACCGGGGCTTCATCCCTCTCAATGTCTGTGCAGAATTGTCTGGAAAGAGCATCTGCCCTAATGTTCTTGGACCCTGGCAAGTATGATACTATGAAATTAAATCTGGACAAAAATAGGGCCCACCTAGCCTAGCGAGAAGACAGCCTTTTGGCCTCTGATAGGTATATCAAGTTCTTATGGTCTGTAAGGATTAAAACTGGGGTTCTTGTGCCTTCCAAAAGATGTCGCCATTCTTTTAGTGCCAAGATGATAGCCAACAATTCCCTATCCCCTATTTCGTAATGGCTTTGGGCACTAGAAAGTTTCTTGGAAAAGAACCCACACGGTCTCAGGTTACCACCTTCTTTGGGGCGTTGGGAGAGAACTGCCCCCACCCCAACCTCGGAGGCATCTACCTCTAACGTAAAAGGCAGGGTGGGATTAGGGTGGGATAGTATAGGAGCAGATGCAAACGCCTTTTGGAGGGTTTCGAAGGCCTTCTCAGCTGCCTCAGACCATTGAGAGGGATTTGCGCCCTTATGCATAAGGTCAGAGAGAGGTTTTACAATGGTAGAAAAGTTCTGAATAAACTTTCTGTAATAGTTGGCAAAGCCCAAGAACCTTTGGATAGCTTTTAACCCCTTGGGTCGTGGCCATTGTAGGAATGCAGCCAACTTCTCTTGGTCCATAGCTATGCCATCTATAGATATAACAAAACCTAAAAAGGGTACTTTGGAACAATGAAATTCGCATTTTTCTAGTTTTCAGAACAATTTGTTCTTGCGCAATCGAAGCAACACCTCAGAAACGTCCTGGATGTGCTGGGTTAAATTAGCAGAGTGAATCAATATATCGTCCAGGTACACAACTACACAAGACTGTAGCATATCACAGAGGATATCGTTGATGAACTCTTGAAATACGGCAGGTGCGTTACATAAACCAAATGGCATCACTAGATATTCGTAGTGGCCTGACCTCGTATTGAATGCCGTCTTCCACTCATCTCCGGCCCTGATCCTTATTAGGTTGTAGGCGGCACGTAAATCGAGTTTTGTAAAAATAGAGGAGCCTTTCAACCTATCAAATAACTCTGTGAAACTGTCTGACAAATTAGTTAACGCTCAGAGTACATGGTTTAGCCTGCTCCCATAAAGGATTAGCCCATGCCAGTTAATAGAGAGATCATGAACCCCACCTTGCTACGGTCGTTCGGAAAGGCATGGGGTGTGAGTTCTAAGAATATCTCTAGTTGATTAAGGAAACCTCTGCACAGTGTGGGTTCGCCATCATATCTTAGCGGTAACGGCGCCACAGCCGTTAAACTTCTGGAGGGAGCACACATATAGCCCAGAGCTGAGCCAATACCACCACCGTGGGCTTAGGAGGAATGCTACTGCTAGAGCTGAAGTAACCAGAACCCGAATCGCCCTTAATGAGAACTGGTAGTAACCCTGCGTGTGCCAAATGGATTGTGCCCAGGCACCCTGAGGATGCCAAGATAGACGGTAGCTGCACAAGCTATAATGAGCCTGAGCACTGGGAAGTGCAAGAGATAACGTACACCCTGAGCGTAGGTGAGCCAGAGCCAGGACACCCTTCCGGTGTCGCCCAGAATCCACACAGCAAGAGCAGACAGACTACCAGCACCAACCGGCGTGGTCACGGTGCACACCGAACACCGGACAGACAGTGCTCTGCAAGTGATAGTATGGCTTGGTCTAAAGGTGCTACGAGTAGCAGGCTCAACGGGTGACCAGAGGCTTGGCAAGCGATATATGAGGCACGTAACCGGAGACTACAGGCACTGCACGAGTTAATCGGTACAGAGAACAGCTCAGTACTGAACAGAAGATGGGAAAGCAGCCCCAAGCTACAGCTCGGAAGAGAGAGAGGATTCAGCGAGATACCAAACAGTTCAGAATGTCGCAGGGGCGACCGGAGCTGCACAGGAACACCGGAACAGCACACAGGACAGGAACATCAACCGGAACCGGATCGATACGGTAGCAGGAACATCAGCAGGAGAACTGTACAATCACGGAGCAGGGTCGTCAGCCAGAACCGGGTCGATCACGGAGCAGGGTCGTCAGCCAGAACCGGGTCAATCACGGAGCAGGATCAGAAGAGTTGTCAGACAAGCCGGGTCGGTACACAGGAGACACTGGAACACAGCAACTAGAAGCAGGATCAGGAACACCACGAAAGGGCAACTGACAAGTGCCCAAGAGCCAGTAAAAAAAGGAACATCCTGGGCGGGCCAATCAGCCTCCTCCAATGCAAAGGTAGCACAGTAAAAGATTGACAGGGAATCACGGGGACCGTGATAGAAGGTGCCATATTCCACCGGCTTTCTATCCACGCAGTCTCCGTTGGGTGCCCGTCTGGGCATACAATTACAGTCCTCTGTTACTGCTACGGCAGTCCACAAGCTTATCCTGGGCCTCCGTTTACTTCTGTGGCATTACTCGCTATTTGTGCACTCTCTGCAGAGTGAGAGTCTTAAGGGCCTTGAGCTATTAGGGCCTGTCAGTCTTCCTGGCCTAATAGTAACCCATTCACTGCTGCCTCGTTTGAGTATCACACAAACTTTACCTGACCTGTGTCACTATATTGTTGTTGCTGAATTGTATATATACTGGACCCGTGTGGGTATAGATTACTGTAACCTGCCCTGTGTCAGTACTATATTATGTATATATATTACTGGACCCGTGAGAGTTATTGTTTTCTGAGATTGTTCAATAAAACTGTGTTTTACCTAACCTACTGTGTGTCTGAGTGTTAAATAAAACCATTACAGTGATCTCCTCCTTTGTTTGTATTGCTTTAGAACCTCGCTTTACAATAGAAATGTGCAGTAAAACCAACTGGGCCAATCTGTTGCATAGCCTAAATATGGACATGACATGGATGTCCTAGAACGCCTCCTTTGTTTCCGTACCTTTAGAACCTCCCTGTACAATAGTAATATGTAGTAAAGCCACATGGGTCAATCTAAAAACTAGCACAAATATGGATATGACATGGATGTCCATAATCTCATCCTTTGTTTGCCGTGCTATAGAACTTCCCTGTACAAAAGAAATGTGCTGTAAAGCCAACTGGGCCAATCTATTGCCTAGCCCAAATCAGGACATGACATGGATGTCCCTGATTGCCGTCTTTGTTTGTGTACATTTAAAACCTCACTGTAGAATAGGAATGTGCGGTAAAGCCAGCTGGGCCAGTCTAATACCTAGCGCAATTATGGACATGATATGCATGTCCCTGATCTCCTCCTTTGTTTTTCTTGCTGTAGCACCTCCCTGCACCATAGGAATATGCAATAAAGCCAAATGGGCCAATCTGTTGTGTAGCCCAAATATGGACATGACATGGATGTGCCTGATCTCCTCCTTTGTCTTGCTGTAGAACTAGCCTGTACAAAAGAAATGTGCTGTAAATCCAACTGGGCCAATCTATTGCCTAGCCCAAATATGGACATGACATGAATGTCCTTGATCACCTCCCTTAATTGTGTACATTTAGAACCTCTCTGTAGAATAGGAATGTGCAGTAAAGCGAGCTGATATGGACACATGATATGGATGTCCCTGATCACCACCTTTGTTTGTCTTGCTGTAGAACCTCCCTGTACAAAAGAAATGTGCAGTAAAGCCAACTGGTCCAATCTATTGCCTAGCCTAAATATGGACATGCCATGGATGTCCCTGAACTCTTGTGTGTGTACCTTTAGAACCTCCAAGTACAATAGGAATATGTAGTAAGGCCAGCTAGGCCAATCGAATACTTAGCACAAATATGGTCATGACATGGATGTCCCTGATCTCCTCCTTTGTTTGTCTTCAAATAGAACCTTCCTGTACAATAGAAATGTGCAGTAAAACTAACTGGGCCAGTCTATTGCCTAGCCCAAATAAGGGCATATCATGGATGTCCCTGATCTCCAACTTTGTGTACCTTTAGAACCTACCTGACAAATAGGAATGTGTATTACAACCAGTTGGGCAAATATAGTTCCTAGCGCAGATATGAACACATGACATGGTTGTCCCTGATCTCATCCTTTGTTTGTCTCGCTGTAGAACCTCCCTAAACTATAGAAATGTGCAGTAAAGCCAACTCTGCCAATATATTCCCTAATCAAAAGAAGGACATGGCATGGATGTCCCTGATCTCCTACTTTGTGTACCTTTAGAACCTTCCTGAACAATAGGGATGTGTAGTAAAGCAAACTGTGTAAATTTGTTGCCTAGCTCAGATATGGACACATAACATGGTTGTCCCTGATCTACTCCTTTGTTTGTCTTTCTTTAGAACCTCTCTGTACAATAGAAATGCAAAGTAAAACCAACTGGGCCAATCTGTTGCCTAGCCTAAATATGGACATGACATGGATGTCCTTGAACGCCTCCTTTGTTTCTGTACCTTTAGAACCTCCCTGTACAATAGGAATATGTAGTAAAGCCAGCTGGGCCAATATAAAAACTAGCACAAATATGGATATGTCCATGATCTCCTCCTTTGTTTGCCTTGCTGTAGAAATTCCCTGTACAAAAGAAATGTGCTGTAAAGCCAACTGGGCCAATCTATTGCCTAGCCCAAATCAGGACATGACATGGATGTCCCTGATTGCCACCATTGTTTGTGTACATTTAAAACCTCACTGTAGAATAGGAATGTGCAGTAAAGCCAGCTGGGCCAATCTAATACCTAGCGCAATTATGCACATGATATGCATGTCCCTGATCTCCTCCTTTGTTTTTCTTGCTGCAGAACCACCCTGCACAATAGGAATATGCAATAAAGCAAACTGGGCCAATATGTTGTCTATCCCAAATATGGATATGACATGGATGTGCCTGATCTCCTCCTTTGTTTGTCTCACTGAAAAGCCTCCCTAAACTATAGAAATTTGCAGTAAAGCCAACTGTGCCAATATATTGCCTAAAAAAAATAAAGACATGACACAGATGTCCCTGATCTCCGACTTTGTTTGTGTACCTTTATAACCTCTTTGAACAATAGGAATGTGTAGTAAAGCCAGCTGGGCAAATATATTGCCTATTGCAGAAATGGAAACATGACACGGATGTCCCTGATCTCCTCCTTTGTTTGTCTTGCTTTAGAACCTCTCTGTACAATAGAAATGTGCAGTAAAGCTAACTGGGCCAGTCTATTGCCTAGCCCAAATAAGGACATGCAAAGGATGTCCATGATCTCCTACTTTGTTTGTGTCCCTTTAGAACCTCCCTGTACAATAGAAATATGCACTAAAGCCAACTGTGCCAATCTATAGTAAAGCCCCAATAAGGACATGGCATGGATGTCCCTGATCTCCTACTTTGTGTAACTTTATAACCTCCCTGAACAATAGGAATGTGTAATAATGGAAGCTGGGTAAATCTGTTGACTAGCGCAGATATGGACACATAACATTGATGTCCCCATTCTCCTCCTGTTTGTCTTGCTGTAGAACCTCCCTGTACAATAGAAATGTGCAGTAAACCAACTGGGCCAATCTATTGCCTAGCCCAAATAAGGGCATACTATGGATGTCCGTCATCTCCTCCCTTGTTTGTGTACATATAGAACCTCCCTGTACAACAGAAATGTTCAGTAAAGCACACTGGTCCTATCTAGTGCATAGCCCAAATAAGGACAAGCCATGTTACAATCTATTGCCTAGGCCCAATAAGGACATGGCATAGATGTCCCTGATCTCCTACTTTGTTTTTGTACCTTTAGAACCTCCCTGAAAAATAGGAATGTGTAGTAAAGCCAGTTGGGCAAATATATTTCCTAGCACAGATATGAACACATGATATGGCTGTCCCTGATCTCCTCCTTTGTTTGTCTTGCTGTAGAACGTCCCTGTACAATAGAAATGTGCAGTAAAGCCAAGTGGGACAATTTATTGCCTAGCCCAAATAAGGGCATGCTATGGATGGTTGTGATCTCTTCCCTGGTGTGTGTAGCTTTAGAACCTCCCTGTACAAAAGTAATGTGCAATAAAGCCAACTGCCCCAATCTACTGCATAGTCTAAATATGGACATGATATGGATATCCCTGATCTCCCTTTTTTGTGTATGTTTAGAACCTCCCTGTACAATAGGAATGTGCAATGAATCCAGCTGGGCCAATCTAATACCTAGCAAAAATATGGACATGACATGGATGTCCCTGATCTCCTTTGTTTGTCTAGCGGTAGAACTTCCCTGTACAATAGAAATGTGAGGTAAAGCCAACTGTGCCAATCTATTGCCTAGACCAAATAAGCACATGCTATGGATGTCCTAGATCCACTACTTTGTTTGTTTCCCTTTAGAAACTCCCTGTACAATAGAAATGTGCAGTAAAGACAACTGGGCTAATCTGTTGCTTAGCCCAAATAAGTGCATGCAGTGGATGTCCCTGGTCTCCTACATTGTTTGTGTCCCTGTAGAACCTTCCTGTAGAATAGAAATGTGTAGTAAAGCCAGCTGGGCCAATCTATTACCTAGCGCAAATATGGACATGGCATGGATGTCCCTGATTTACTCCGTTTTTGTCTTGATGTAGAACCTCCCTGTACAATAGAAATGTGCATTAAATCAAGTGGGCCAATCTATTGCCTAGCCCAAATAAGGGCATGCTATGGATATCCCTGATCTCCTCCCTGGTATCTGTACCTTTAGAACCTCCCTGTACAACTGGGATGTGCAATAAAGCCAACTGCGCCAATCTATTGCCTAGCCCAAATGTGGACATGACATGGATGTCACAGATCTCCTCCTTTGTTTGCCTTGCTGTAGAACCTCCCTGTACAAAAGAAATGTGCAGTAAAGCCAACTGTCCAATCTGTTGCATAGGCCCAATAAGGACATGGCATGAATGTCCCTTATCTCCTACTTTGTTTGTGTACCTTTAGAACCTCCCTGACAAATAGGAATGTGTAGTAAAGTCAGTTGGGTAAATATATTTCCTAGCACAGATATGAACACATGATATGGCTGTCCCTGATCTCCTCCTTTGTTTGTCTTGCTGTAGAATGTCCCTGTACAATAGAAATGTGCAGTAAAGCCAAGTGGGACAATTTATTGCCTAGCCGAAATAAGGGCATGCTATGGATGGCTGTGATCTCTTCCCTGGTGTGTGTACGTTTAGAACCTCCCTGTACAATAGGAATGTGCAATGAATCCAGCTGGGCCAATCTAATATCTAGCACAAATATGGACATTACATGGATGTCCCTGATCTCCTCCTTTGTTTGTCTAGCGGTAGAACCTCCCTGTACAATAGAAATGTGAGGTAAAGCCAACTGTGCCAATCTATTGCCTAGACCAAATAAGCACATGCTATGGATGTCCTTGATCCACTACTTTGTTTGTGTCCCTTAAGAACCTCAGCAAAACCTTGAAGAGGCTCAAGTAGCCCAGGAAATCAATATAATATTCAAATTCTTCTTTGGTGCTAGATACACCCAACCTCCAACATCAAGGTTAAAGTGCCTCAGTCCATATGTGCCAACCAAGGAGTTCTCCTTTTCTCCTTTGTACATAAACAATAAAGCAAATAGATGGTTGCACTAACTGAAACTCCCAGACACTTGATATCCCAATAAAATCAACAGCTTTATTTCTTCAATGTAGCATCTTCCAGTACATAAAATAAAAAAGACAAATAAAACTCTACAGACCATGAGACGTCTTCATGAGCAGGTGTTTACAAACCGATCAACGCGTTTCGCGTGTATAAATGCTTAGTCGTGCACAGTTTCAGTTAGTGCAACCATCTATTTGCTCCCTTTAGAACCTCCCTGTACAATAGAAATGTGCAGTAAAGCCAGCTGGGCCAATCTATTACGTAGCGCAAATATGGACATGACATGGATGTCCCTGATTTACTCCTTTTTTGTCTTGATGTAGAACCTCCCTGTACAATAGAAATGTGCATTAAATCAAATGGGCCAATCTATTGCCTAGCCCAAATAAGGGCATGCTATGGATATCCATGATCTCCTCCCTGGTTTCTGTACCTTTAGAACCTCCCTGTACAATAGGGATGTGCAATAAAGCCAACTGCGCCAATCTATTGCCTAGCCCAAATATGGACATGACATGGATGTCACAGATCTCCTCCTTTGTTTGTGTACCTTTAGAACCTCCCTGAACAATAGCAATATGTAGTAAAGCCAGCTGGGCAAATCTATTGCCTAGAACAAATATGGAAATGACATGCATGTCTCTGATCTACTCCTTTGTTTGTCTTGATGTAGAACCTCCCTGTATAATAGAAATATGCATTAAATCCAACTGGGCCAATCTATTGCCTAGCCCAAATAAGGGCATGCTATGGATGTCCCTCATCAGCTCCCTCGTTTCTGTAACAAAAGTGGTGTCAATAGACACTAAACTGGGTAAAAACACCCCAAGAACAGGTACACAGCACACTGAACTAGAGCCAACTGGGCTCAAAATTGAAAGAGTACTGAAGAGACAAAGGAGATCCTAGACAGGCAAGACTGCCTCCAGGATCTTCCTCCCAAAACTGGCATCGGCCGATGCCAGCACATCAACACGGTAGTGTTTTGAAAAGTTGTGCACAGACGACCAAGTGGCAGCCTTGCACAACTGACCAGCCAAGGCTTGACTCTTGTAAGCCCAGGATGCCCCAATGGATCTTGTAGAATAAGCCGTGACCCAAAATGGAACAGACTTCTTCCTTATGAATAGGGGACTTAACCCAAGATGCAATGGTCAATTTGTATGCCGGCTTCTCTGCCCTGGGACCCTCAGGAATGACAAAAAGCGTCAGACTGGCGAATAGACTCAGTGTGGTGCACATAGAACTTGAGACAGAGCACGACATCTAACAAGTGGAGATCCCGTTGCTTGTCAGAGGTAGGGTCAGGGCAGAAAGAAGGCACCACAATCTCCTGATTAATGTGGAACTCAGAAACCACCTCCGGGAGAAACTCCTGCGAAGTGCAAAGCACCGCCTTGTCCTTTTGAAACACCGTGACACTGAGAACAGACACGATTGCCACGAGTAAAGCCATTTTCCATGTCAGCAGGGGTAGAGGAATAGTAGCCAAGGACTCAAAGGGAGGGAGCTGAAGGACGACCAAACCCAAGTTAAGATCCCACTGAGGAGCGGGAGTCTTAAAGACAGGACGAGTATGAGCAATGCCCTGGAAGAAAACCTTGACATCAGGAAGAATAGCAATGCACCTCTGAAAGAGAACAGATGTCTGAACCTTAAGGGAACTCAGACTGAGACCCTTATCCACACCCTCCTATAGAAAGGCCAGGACCATACAAAGATCAAAATCCTGGGATAAGTCCTTGTCAGCACACCAAGAGAGAAAGGTAGACCAGACTCTATGGTAGGCCTTAGAAGAAACAGGTTTGATTGCACTAAACATAGTAGCCACCACACCAGAGGAGAACCCCTTATTCTTTAGTATTGAGGATTCAATTTCCAAGCCATCAAAGCCAGATGATTGACATTCTCCTTCCACAGGTAACCCTGTAGAAGAAAATCCGGATGGCAAGGGAGCCAGAAAGGCTCTGCCACGAACAGATCAAGAAGCTCCGGAAACCAAACCTGCCGAGGTCAGTACAGAGCAATCAGAATGACCGGCCAGCACTCCAGTCACAGTTTCCGTATCACCCTGTGAAACATGGGGATGGGAAGAAAGATGTAAGCCAGAGGAAATTGCCAAGAAATGGACATGGCATCCACTGCTAGAGCCAGAGGTTCCCTCCAGTGACAGCAGAATGTTGGAACCTTCCAGTTGTGTCTTATCACCATCAGGTCGATGCAGGCAAGACCCCACCTCTGAACAATGAGGTTGAAGACCTCTTGATGCAGTTCCCACTCTCTGCTGTCCACTGTGTGCCATCCTTTTTTGGAAACCACAAACAGGTTTGAGTAAAAACCCAAACCTCTGTCCTGAAAGGGAACCAGTTCAAGAACCTCCTTGTCCAGAAGGGCCTGGATGGCGCTGTTGAATAGACAGCGTTTCTCGACACCCTGAGGAGTGTGAGAAGGGAAAAACCGGAAGGGAGAAAGAGAGGTGAAAGATTTCCTGTACCCCTCCACCACCACCTGCAAAACCCATGGGTACACCACTGAATCCTCCCAGATGCTGCAGTAGTGGCGCAGATGGACACTCACAGAGGTGTGGGGACCTGGGTTCGGCGAGTCATGCCAAAGAAAGTTTGGAAGCCTTGGGCTTGGTGGAGGACTTAGGCTCCCATTGTTGCTTGGGCTTGGAGGAGGAACGCAGAGCCTGGGGAACCTCCTGGTTTGCCAGGCGTGTCTCAGTCTGAAAGGAATGAAAAAGCCGATTACGCTTGGTAGGTGCCGTCTTCCTGGGGATCATAGGCAGAAGTGTACTCTTGCCCCCTGTGGCCTCACTAATCAGATCCTTAAGGTCTGCCCAAACAGAGAAGTGCCCTGAAAAGGTAAAGAGAGCAATGCTTTCTTAGAAATAGTGTCTGCAGACCAGATCTTGAGCCAAAGGGCCCGTCTGGCAACCACAGACATGGTGGAAACCCTGGCCACCAAACAGATGGCATCAAACAAGGCAGCAGATACATAGTGCTGGGCTTCAGAAATGTTGTCCACTCATCTAACACTAAACAGTCAAGAGTGTGGTTAGGTGGAAAACAAGTATGGGACCTCTTAGGCTCCTGAAACACATCAGAGGGGTCCGAAGATACCTCTTGAACCAAGGGAATGTTTAGGGTGTTTAACACGGCTCTGATCAGGCCCTCAGTGGAGGCATCAGAATCAGTCTCAAAGGGGTCTCCAAAAAACTGTGAGGAGACCACCGCAGAACATTCCTCATCGTCAGAATCCACAAACAGTTCCTCTTCAGAGGAATCTGACACATCAGGTACTCCCGGCGGTTTTGTTAGGGAAGACCTGACAGAAGTAGGGGTTTGCCAGGAGTGGAAAACCCCCTGTAATTGGGATGGGAAGCGTGGTAGTGTAGCCAGGAGGTCTCTGGTAGCAGCCTTAAACTCTTGCACCCTAACTGGCTCCTGTTCATGGCTGGAGGTCCCTGGGGGAGAATCAGGGACAGCAGTATTTGCTGGAAATAAATGACCTAAGAATTCTCTAGGCAACCCTGCTTGACGTGAGGAGCAATGCGCAATGGGGGACACAGGCACCCCAGAATCCTTAGTCTTAGGTCTAGCCCCAAGCTCAAATGGAATAGACATTCTCACAGTGTCAAAACGTTCAAAGTATAAGGAATTACCCAAATACAATGTGTATGATTAAAATTTCACCCCAGAAAATCACTATAATACACGTATCTGGCAGGCGAAGGGTTAATCTACTGAGGACAGAAGGAGAGTCCAAGCTCTGCATAGGATACTAGTTCAGGGAAAGCACAAAATGGCTGCCACTGGAGGAGCCAATCAGAAACGAGCGCACAATGCAAACGCTCATGATGAATGTAGTTTTCCCAGAAAAAGTACCCCAACAGTGCCCAAAGCCCCCTGAGCACCCCAACACACACCAAATATTGATCGGATAGTAAAGCAAGGGCAGACAAACAAAATGAGCCATCTCTGAAGTTGCTACGTTGAGTGGTTGCAGAGATATGTCCCAAAATATAAAGTCCCATAGAAGTGAATGGAGCAATGGTTTCTATGCGGTAAAAGCGCACCGACAAATTTTGCAAAGTTGTAACTTTAAATTAATATTACATCAAACATCACTAGAACATGTCATCAGACCCAATAAACACTGAACCCAGTGGGAAAGTGCCAACAACCCCCCCCCCCCAAAAAAAAAAAAAATGTTAAGCCAGCAACCAAAGGGTTACGTTACCACAGAAACTTGCTCCAAAACACCCAACAGACATATAGATAAACCCAATGAGTACATGAGTACGCAATAAGAACTCCAAAGGAGACCTCTGTGCAGAGAGGAAGCATGGGACATGTGGACCTCGGCACTCAAAGGGTTGCTCACTTTTTCTGCAGATCTTCTGTCTTCAGATTACCATGTATCAAGAAGAAGCCTCAGTGGGCAACTCCTGAGGAAAGAACTTGGAACCAAGATTTCCCAACCCAGGGCTTAATATCCACCAAAGCACCTGGAAACTGAGCTATCCACATTTAAGGGAATTGTCATTGATGGTAATGCGCCTAATGGTGGTATTCCATATCTAACAGCAAAAGAAAAAGTAGCTAAAACTATAGCAGAACTGTTCTCTTGTCTGTATCTTCAATTCAAGGAACAAATCTTACTGGAGGTGATTGGCTAGCTGCAGCCAAGAAGGGTAGGTAGGCTCCACCCAGCATTCACTTCTAGAATTGTTCCTGCGGATAGCCTACCCAGAGTTACCAGTAGTCTATATTGGACGATAGAGAAATTAGTTTTCATTATGTAACGCTTGAATTTAGAGATCAAGTTCATATATTATAGTATGATTTCTGTGATTTGAAATCTAATTTACGAGGACAGAGTTTTCTGTATGAGTACCAGAGGGGGTATCCAGTGTATTACTTCTTAACGTGCTGGATTTAACCCTTTAAGTGCAGAGCAATGTATATACACCTCTGTCACTCAGAGGGTTAAAGGAGCAGTGTTTTTGTTCATGAAATTTGTTATTGATGAGTAAAAAAAAAAAAAAGATTACTACAATTGCTTAGAGATTTTTAGTTGAAAAGTTATTGCAGATCAAACTGGTTACAAACTGCACCCATATCTCAGCCTTCTCACCTCCTCTCTGCACATGAGTACACCCATTAGAAAGGAGACAGTCTCCCTTTTTCCTGAATTCTACACATACTGTCTTTTGGCGTTCTGGCAACTTTAACCTCTTGAGTGCCAGAGAGGTATCCAATGCATTTCAATGCAATGTCTTAGATACCTACAGTCAAAGGGTTAAAATACACCTTTTTTTGCTATAGCATCTTCAGAAAATGTCAGTTCAATTCAGCTTTAGGGTAAAAATGCAAATGAGCCCTCTCTAAAACTGGAATTCAGTGTATTTTTCAAAAATATGTACCGTAAAATCTCGTGTACAATATGCACCTGTGTATAATACGTAAGTGTACATTATAGCCAAGATTTTAGGGGTAAACAAGAGTAACTGTATAATACGCACACGAAAAAAAATTCCATTGCCATACTGCTTCCCTCCCTCCCCACTTACACGTATCTTCCTCTACCCCTCTGTAGTCCAATTTCAGCAGCCAGACAGAGTCCCAGCGGGGGCTGATGCCTGCCTGTTTGTCTCGGATAAAGTTGTATTTCTTAATAACCCTGGACATATTCGGGATAATACTAGTATGTATGTATGTATCTTTATTTATATAGCGCCATACATGTACACAGCGCTTAACAGAAGTTGAAATAATACAATACAAAAAACGACAGAACTGGGGTTAAGAGCATTAAGGTTAAGTACAATCATTACATTATTTGTGAGGGAAAGTGCAACAAGGGAATCATACACTAGGAAAGGGACCCTGCCCCAAGGAGCTTACAATCTAGGCTGAATTCATATTGACAAACAGAGACAGTAGGAGGAGTATTATAAGTGCAGGTACAAGGTGTGGTGAAAGAAGTGCAGAAGGATTCTGCTGTGACTGTCAGTGTGCAGAAGGAGGACGTTGCTATTGAGATGCCTCCCTGAGCAGGTGGGTTTTGAGGAGATGCTTGAAAGTGATGATTGTGGATGATTGGCGAACGGTGATGGGGAGGGCATTCCAGAGTCGAGGAGCAGCCAGTGAGAAAGATTGTAGTCCAGAGATGGCTCGAGTTGTGTAGGGAGAGGACAGGAAGAACCCTTGAGAAGACCGTAGGGGACGGGAAGGGGTATAGCGGGAGATAAGGGCAGAAATGTAAGAGGGTGCTGAAGAACAGAGTGACTTACAGGAGAGGAGGAGAATCTTGTAAGAAATACGATACTTTATAGGTAGCCAATTGAGGGATTTCAGGAGGAGATGAGAGGGAAGGTATCTGGGAGCAAATGTGGTGATTCTTGCAGCTGAATTGATAACAGATTGAAGTGGAGAGAGATGAGAAGCAGGAAGACCGGAGAGTAGTATTGTTAAGTGGGTACTTTTCTGTTATCTGGAACCATTTTCAAAAGAACCATTTTTCAAAACATTTTTCAAAAATTTTTAAACAAAATCTTCATTATAATATTATAATATTTTTCAAACATTTTGATTCTGACAGGTAATAACAACAGGAATTAGCTTTGAAAATAGTTCTGGATAACATATATATATATTTTCTTATTACAAATATGGACTTAATTGAAGCAGAGAATGCAGATATGTTGATCCCCCAAATAAAAATGTAATTAGGTAGCAATGGGTTAAAATAATATACAAAAAAGAATTGGTACTAGCAAAGTGATATAGCTAATATAAATAAGATAAGATCCTAGAAATATATATAGTTTATTCTGGAAAGTGCAGTGCAATTTACAGAGATATAGATAGAGTTAATGATAATAAAATAGACAAATAGGAGCGTCATTATATTCGGAGAGATTAAATAGACCATAATCAACTTAAAATTGAGGATTTATGTACTGCCCATAAGTTATCTAACCTTTTCCCGCTATCTGAAATATAGTAGCTGGGGAAGGGTTAAGAGTTGTAATTAAGAAAATTAACAGCTTGTCTATTGGTCCATTTTAAACCAATTGCAATGTAAAATCATCGCGTTTGAAAAATATGTATATATTTATGTATCACATTAAAAGGAACGGCGACAGACTATATGCCCCTGATGAAGCTGGCAAGTTCAGCGAAACGCGTAGGGCTATTGGGTTATTAGTGGGGGTATTCCTAACTAATTGGATAACAGTGCCGCTATTACTAGAAGGCTAGCCTGAATCACAGGACATGAAGTTTTAGACAGTTACCTACTTGTATAATCTGTCTCTCACTCGGACTGAATGTGAGTTGGTTGCCCAATTCATACAAATAGAGTGAGACACGATTAAGATAGTTAGGCGTAGGGGTCTCTCTAAGTAATGGTGCCGTCAACTCTCATTATACAGGCTATGTTATATGACTTAAGGACTGGCTAGTCAATGACCTGGATTCATCCATTTCTCACTCGGATTGAAAGGGGATCATTGCCCGATTCAAACTAAGAGTGAGACACGATCTAGATAGCAAAGAAAGGTGCCATATTTCATCTATCCATTTATCCATTCATTGACTGGTTTGTTGTATGGACTCATTTCATCCCATTTACATCTGAATGAGTGAGACTGACAGTGAGATTACAGTGTATTGTTAATATTTGATTTTTTTGGGGGTGCTTATCTTGGCGCTCTAAGAGAGTGGACACTAGTGGATACCTTGTTTTTTGGGTGGTCCACGGGTGGTCACTCTCTATTTTGTTTTTGTGATATATAAAAGGTGTTTCTATATATATATGTATATTCAACAATATAGCCTGTGCTTCAGATAGTTAGAGGGATACATAATCGATCTCTCCCTCTGCCTGGATGTGGTGAACAGCCTAATTCAGACTAAGAGAGTGAGATACGACTATGATTTAGATTACAAATTAAAGGTGCCGGTTTAAGTAATGGTGCCGGTATTACAACAGTAGATGTTTCAGTGTATGACCTTTAGTCCAGACAATGTGTGACTAGGATATATCTCTCTCACTCGGACTGAATGTGGGGAAGTACCTAATTTAGACTAATAGAGTGAGACACGATTCAGATAGTGAGAACTAGGTGCTTTTGGATGTGTTCATTGGCTGTGGCTACCCTTCTCTCTGATCAGAAGGGATATGGGTTACCCTTTCGGCTAGAAGATAGCGAAATTTAGCCAACAAGTGAACAGGTACTTTTATGAGTAGCAAGTTAAATAATACTAGTTATGAAACTTTATAGGTACTGCCACAATAGGTGCAGGACTCAACTGCGAAACCGTTAACTTTGAGCGGTCTAGACTTAAAGAGACAGAGTTATTGAATCAGTGTGAGCAGCTTTAATCACTACTTTAACTAGTGAAGTACCAGAATGAAAAAATGTGAATTAAGGGCATTTTTTGTCATCAACACCACTCAGATCTAATGACGAATATCCCTTTTTAATTCACCCGTATGGGAATTTTTTAGAATCCTGATTCAATTAAGAGAATAGGGTTCATATGTTTTAATTGTGTATTGATTATAATAAAGTTTAGGAATATTATGTGTTGTATGTGGTTAAGAGAAGACAACTCGGTGCCGCAATTGTTACAGTATTGAACTAGTCTCTCCCTGAGGATAGTCTGTCCTGTCACTTTCCTTTCTTCTTTATTTCTTATACTGAGCATTCTGGGTAACAGGAAAGTACCGCTAAGTGTAATGCTATATGAATAACTAGCTGAAGAGGCCGTTACACGGGCCACAGTACCACTGCCAGCCAGTTGCAGGGCAGTCATGCACAGTAGAGACTGCCCGCGCCGCGGCTGATACAGAGTTGGACGTTCTGTATCAACCGTGGTGCCGGCAGTCTCCACTGCACATGTCTGAGGCGTTACACACATTTTAGCGAATTATTATATAGGATTATTTGGGGGGCACCTTAATTGGAGTGATCATTCCGCTTTAAGGACAAGAGGGGTGTACAATGCATTGCAAAGTAATGCTTTTCACACCTCTCTGGTTCTTAAAGTGTTAAACCCTTGCATGCCAGAGGATTGTGCAACACATGACACACAAAGTTTTTGTTACATCAACGTGAGTTGTGTTTATATCATTGCTTCTAGTGAGTACGGTTCTACAGAATGACACTAGCACCATATATCTGCTAATATTATGCTCAGCTCCATCTAGCTACGAACACAGAAAATGTGACTGTATTTTTCAGCCTCTCAGTATGCAGATGCCATCTTCTCTAAATCATTTTGAAACATGTATTGAATTTAATACTGGTGTAGGTATGAGCACTTCAAAGAAAATGTACCTGCTATTGTCATCCAAGTCACATAACCTCAGGCTGTGCCAATGTTGTCTGGTAAATACTGAAAAGTGAATATTCTGGTACATACTGTATGGAGATGCAGGGAAAAGGCTTATTTAATATAGCATTTCAGTTCCAGCGAATACAGCTGTTACTCGAATGTACTTATTTTCTTAAAGTGATTGTAAAGTTCTTTTATGAAAAACCATATGTTGCGTGACTTTTCTGGGGAACTCTTCATTCAATAGGTATTACAGTTCACACCAGACAACAAAATGCATAACTACTTTCACTGTTCTCAGCAGTAGTTCTTGGTAAAACAACATTTTATCTGGTGCGGTCTTTTATTAGTAGAATTCTGAAATAAAAATATATCCAACGTTTATGTTGTGAGAACTTTTGAACTAAATATCCCGCAGCAGTGGCTGCCTCCTGCTTTTCTGGACAAATAAAATAAGGGTGACCCCACTACAGGGAGATGCTTTATTCAACAGTTGTTACAAGTCAGACTAGAGCTTTTGAGAGTGTTTGGATTTTCTGGTTTTTTTTAGACTATGACATTTTATGGTTGTGCTGTTGCAGTTGTCTTGGGAGAAAAAGGGGAGATTCACTAAGTGGTGATAAAGAGGTGAAGTGGAGATGCCTTCTCCAGTGATATCACTTCTCCAATTCCTATGTTATTCTATAGAGCCAAGGCACTAAGATTTTTTTAACATTGGAGATCTTAGCTCATAGGCTCTATGGAATAACATAGGGATTTGAGAAGTGATATCATTGAAACAGGTATGATCCCCTTCCACAATTGGGGTCTATGGAATGTGCTTCCAAGTGAAGGGTCTATGAAATGTGATTCCAAGTGAATGATCTATGGAATGTGCTTCCAAGTGAAGGGTCTATGGAACCTGCTTCCAAGTGAAGGGTCTATAGAACGTGATTTGAAGTGAAGGGTCTATGAAACGTGCTTCCAACATAAGAGTCTATGGAATGTGCTTCCAAGTGAAGGGTCTATGGACTGTGCTTCCAAGTGAAGGGTCTATGGACTGTGCTTCCAAGTGAAGGGTCTATGAAACGTGCTTCCAAGATGTTACAGCTTACCTTAGTTTTAGCGTCATCTGCAGGAGCGAGGCTACAAGCATGCAGCAGGCCTCTGTTTTATGTGTTTGCTTCCTGTAGTCTCATCCTACCTTCTTCCTCCCTGTGAGCTGCTCCTCCTACCTACTTCCTGAGGAGGGGTTTAAAGGGCAGACTGAGTCCTGACTCACTTGCCCTTGCAGTGTTGTACAATACAGTTCTGTTTCCCTTGGGCTCTGTGTATGACCTGGCTTGTCTGACCATCCATTCTGGTGCTGACCTGTGGCTCTGGCTGACTACCTGAACTTTGTATGACCCGGCCTGTCTGTCCATCCATTCTGGTGTTGACCTGTGGCTCTGTCTGACCATTCTCCTTGTGTGTTGCTATTTGGCTTAGACACACTTTCTGGTGCAAACCTGTGGCTCTGGCTGACTACCCGCTCAGTGTATGACCTGGCTTGTCTGACTACCCACTCTGGTGTTGACTTGGGGCTCTGTCTACTGTGATTATAGCATACAAACGCTTCAGTGGATATCCTATCTGGTGCAAACCTGTGGCTCTGGCTGACTGAATGACCCGGCTTGTCTAACTATCCTTTCTGGTGCTGACTAGGGGGCTCTGTCTGTTTCCTCCGTGTGTTGGTCTCCACTCCACAGACACCCATCCTAGAGCAGACCTGGGGCTCCATCAGACTCCTAGACTGACTGCAGGCTTTGTCAGTGCTAGTCCTCGAGACTCTATTGTCTCAACGCTCAGCTCCTGGTGAAGCTTTACACCCATGTGGCTATTTCTCGAAAAAGCTGTCCAAAGCTGAGATGGTGTACCAGATCGGGGAGAGAGAATTGTTGGCCATTATTTTGGCTCTGAAGGAGTGGTGGCATCAGCTATAGGGCACTACCTCCCCGATCCTGATCCTTACGGATCACAAAAATCTGATTTATTTATCAGAGGCGAAATGCTTGTCTTCCAGGCAAACCAGATGGGCTCTATTCCTGCTCCAATTTAATTTTGTGGTCTCCTACCTCCCGGGTTCCAAAAATGTGAAGGCAGACGCCTTGTCCCGCCATTTCTGCAGTCTTTCCAGAGAGGAGGTTCCACTGTCCCCGATTATTCCTGAACTGTGTATGACCCGGCCTGTCTGTCCATCCATTCTGGTGTTGACCTGTGGCTCTGTCTGACCATTCTCCTTGTGCGTTCACTTGAAGCACACAGTAAAAGTTATGAAATCTTAACATCCCACTGCATTAAAACATACTGAAACCCCAAAAGATATGGGTTGCAGAAAGAACATTAGGACCCCTCAAGGGCAAATTAAAGTGGCAAGAATGGGGAGACCTGTATGGTGTCAGAGAGGAAAGAGAGAGGAAGAAAAAAGATGGAAATAGGAGAAGAAGAGGGGAAAAGAAAAAAAAAGCAAAAGAAGGAAGAAAGAAAGGGAAAGGAGAAAAAGAAAATAAAACTGAAACTTCTCATCTGGGCAGATTATGATAAGGCAAAGGGTATAATTTCATTTGTATTGAGCTAGATACAGCCGAAAATCGCCACTCTCCAAGAATTCAGACCAACGGAGCCACCTGGTAGCACGTATCAGGCCTCTGCCCGCAGTTGTCTGAAACCGATCCTCTGCTGACCTGATGTCTTCAACAGAATCCATCCACTCCCTATAAGAGGGAGACCGGGGTTGTTTCCAGAACCTTGGGATCAACACTTTAGCAGAGTTCAACAAGTGAACCACGAGAGATTTAGTATATATTTCAATGGGGTATGAGGTATGATGGAGAAGAACAACCATGGCCTCCATCGGAAGATCAGGATCTGCCAGAAGCCGAATTGTTGCATCCACCGCTTTCAAAAGCTCCAACAAATATGGACAGGACCACCAAATATGGAGAAAGTCTTCCCTATGAGCTTTGCATCGCCAACAAGTATCCAAAACCGCCGGGTATAAACGATGGAAAAGAGCAGGCACTCTATACCACCTAGTCAAGATCGTATATGCATTCTCCTGAACTCTAGAAAATAGAACACTTATGGGTCTGAGTCGAGATTTTAGTCCATTGCGCCTCAGTAAAAGTAACCCCACAATCCATCTCCCAAGATCTAATGAAGTGTGGCTTAGAAGAATGTGCAAGAGACAATACCAACCTATGTATAGTAGATTTCAACTTCCTGGGAAGTGGACCCGAATGACACAAGGTTTCGAAAGGAGTAGGAGTGAGGGAGTCTAGGAGCAGAGAGGGCAATGTTTGAATAAAGTGACAGCCATAAAAGTATGGCAAAGAACCATGGCACACCCTAGCCTCCAAAATAGGAGGAAGCGACTTTTGCCCAGATCCCGAGGCAACACCCTTCAGTCGAGGGAGGGGTACGTCCCCCGAAAGCAATCTCTCAAAGTGGCCTCCATGAAAACCAGGAGGGAAATCCTCATTATATGTAAAGGAAAGAAGAGGAGAGGGGATATGAAGAAAGTCTTGTAAAGACCTCAGCTTTTTCCATGGTCGCAGAGTAGCATGTGGGATGAGATACATCAGGGCAAACCCTTTGATGATAGTCTACCCACTCTGCCACAGTAGAAGGAACCAAAAGATCAGCCTGTTCCAGCAGCATCCAAAGCTTAGAAGAGGAAACTGACCATTCCAACACCCTGGATGCCATTACAGAGTCATAGTAGGAGTCCAAATCAGGGAGACCTAAACCTTCCAGATCCCTGGGACAGATCAAGTAGCTATACCCCAACCTCCTAGTTTTAGACCGCCAGATGAAGTCTAAAAGCATTAATCTGAGAGATCCAAAATAGGATCTCGGGATCAAAATGGGCAACGTCTGAAGGATATACAATATCTAAGGAAAAATATTCATTTAAATTACCGGCACTCTCCCAAACCAAGAGCTTCATCTTAGTCCATCGGGTAATACCTGCCTGAATAGTCAGACGAAGTGGGGTAAAGTTAAACAGACGCTCCGGATCTGCAGTCAGGAAAATGCCCAGATATTTCACCTTCTCAGATTGCCAGCGAAACAGGAAAGAGATCTTAAGTTACTCACATTCCTGTGGTGTCAAAGAAATATTAAGGGCCTCAGACTTATCCATATTGATTTTGAAATTAGATAGGCGCCCATAGACCGCAAGATCCTGTAAGAGATTCGGAAGGGAAACCCGAGGCTGGGAAATAGAAAACAGGAGATCGTCAGCAAATGCTGCAATCTTAAATTCATGAGTGGGCAAAGCAATACCATGGATCTCAGGATTAGAACGGACAGTGTTAAAAAAAGGGTTCCAGGGCAAGTACAAAAAGAAGTGGCGACAAGGGGCAACCTTGTTGCATCCCATTCGACAGGGTGAGTGGCTTGGAGAGAGTCCCATTCACACGGACACAGGCACTTGGAGAATGGTATAACGAAAGAACCCACCACAGAATACAATCCCTGAGCTCAATATGATGAAGAACCTGTGTCAAAAAGGGCTAGCTCACCCTGTGGAACACTTTTTCTGCATCAGACGACAACATAAGTGCGGGAATATTCCATGAGATAATGAAATGTATCAGATTGACTGCTTTAACCGTGTTGGCACGGGCTTCTTGACCCAGGACAAAAACCACCTGATCTCCATGAACTAGACACGGCAACAGAGGGCCTAGTCTCATGCTGAGGACCTTAGCAAAGAGTTTAACGTCTACGTTCAAAAGAGATATGGGTCTAAAATTAGAGCACTGTTTCGGGTCCTTCCCTGGTTTGGGAAGAACCGTAATGTGAGCGGTAAGTGAGTGTGGGGCCAGGTGACAATCACGATCTAAAGAATTAAGTCTGCACAAGTTCTGGAAGTAGGATATCTTGAAAGGTCTTATGTTATGTAGTTCCCAGGCCATCAGGGCCCAGACTCTTTCCAGCAGGGCTGGACTTCAAGGTCAACTCCACTTCCTCCTTCGTGATCGGAACTTCTAAAGCTTCAGCAACCCGCTCAGTCGAAGCAGCATAAATGACTTAAGATAATCCGATATAGCAGGCAAGTCTCCGTGAGGAGGGTTCGAAGCAGAAGAGGACCGGATATTGTATAGTGAATGATAACAACATCGGAAAGAATTGTCTCTCTCTTCAGTAAGATGTTGAAGAACTCAGGCCTGATAACGAATCTTAGGTATGAAAGAGCTAGCTTGTGTAGCCTTAAGAGATTTGGCCAAGATGCTACCTGGTTTATTACCATGGGCATAGTACGAACTCCGCACAAGCTGAAGGGTGCGTTGCATCTGATTGTTACATATATCTGCCAGTTCGACGCGTAATTTGGATAATTCCTGAAAGTCCGCTGGGGACAAAGTCAACTTATGAGAATGTTCAGTTCTGGAAATACCATCAAAAACCTGAACCAGATTGACAGAACTTTGGCGTTTTATGTCACCGATTTATGTGCCTCCCACGTCATTGGAAGTGAGGGATCGTTCATATTGTTGTCAGCAAAAAAGTTGTGCAACACGTCCCTTAATTTAGCAAGTGTAGCAGGGTCCTTCAAGAAAGTTTCATCTAGCCTCCAATGAGTCGTACGGCGAGATAGAGAGGGTATTTATAACCGCAGTGACACAAGGAGGTGATCACTCTAAGTGATGTTACCAATAAGTACCACTTTAACCAGATGCAGATGACGGTGGGATAGTCCAATCTAGAGTACCGGTTATGGGGACGAGAAAAAAGGTATAATCTCTGTCAGTAGGGTTGCAGGCACGCCATACATAAACCAATTGCATAGGGAAGGATTTTTTATATAGTAAAGGCAGTAAACTTATGCAATTCTTTGCCTCGGAATGCTGTGCTTGTACCTACTGAAGTTGCTTAACTGAAAACAATATTGAAAATTATGACAGTTTCAAAGCAGATAGGATGCTGATCCAGGGAAACATCCAACTGCCATTTGGAGTCAGGAAGGAATTTTTTTTCCTATTGGGGCTTAATTGCAAACAGTTATTTTTGCCTTCCTCTGGATCAACAGCAGTGATATGGCATGAGCTGAACTTGATGCACTCATGTCTTTTTTCAGCCTCATCTACTTTGTTACTATCACTAGACCTTCTTTCAAAACCCATGAGGCAAAGTTCTCTGGAAACAGATCCAGGGAGCTCAATGACACAGATATAAAACTGCAAGCAAATAAATAGATATAATTGAAACTGAAAAAAATAGATAAAATGCATAGACAGTTAACTTTATATATAATGACTTGCAAAATTTGTGAAGAAAAATAGGTTACTGCGGCCACATTTGCCATCTCTCCTCTTCCTCCTTCTCCTCAGAAGGCCTATTGGCAGTAGTAGCAGCAGGCACAGGCAGCTGACTGTGATTCTCAAACAGCTATTCAGTTCTTTAAAATGTGCCCGCAGATCTCAAGGGATGATGTTGGGGGACTCTGCATCATTGGATCTGGGGAATGTGGGCTCCCAGTCCCTTTAGCAATGGTGGTGCCACTGCTAATGACTTCCTTCTCCTCAGTATCACTAGCCTTGGGGTCCATCCAGCTTTCTTTTTTTTTTTTTTTTTCTTAAGAACAGTGGTGATGGTCATAGTGTCAGCGAGCGATATGAGCCAGTAACCGCTTTATTTTAATATTTGTTATCATTTTTTTCTCTCTCATTCTGTCTCCTCCCACTATTCGTTTCTCCTAAAATACACCACACTGAAGTGCGGGAAATTATGGGTTAAAATAGTATATGGGTGGAAAGTTTCACGCCATTGAATAACA
Organism: Rhinophrynus dorsalis; assembly: GCA_037306005.1. NCBI lineage: Eukaryota > Metazoa > Chordata > Amphibia > Anura > Rhinophrynidae > Rhinophrynus > Rhinophrynus dorsalis. The sequence continues at coordinate 46,353,330 of CM074718.1, forward strand.
TAGGTGGGAAATGGAACCATTCTTGAGAAAGTCTCTGTGCTCTTAGGGAGAACAGCATAAAATTTATGGGTTTCTCTATGGGCAAAATTTCTCACGAGAAAAGCGGAAAACCATGTGCTTTCCGTTAAGTTTACCTTTGGAACAAAATGGGATTATTTGCCCATCCTTAAGAATTACACATAGTGGAGTCAGATTTCTAAACCTAAGAGCATGGATGATAATAATTTTAAAACAGAGTATGACGTCATGATACAGACCTTCATCAGTAGAAGTTATGATAGACGTTTCTTGCTTAAATGCAAGATCTTTTTCGATAGTAGATAGGTAAATTATCCATTATTAAAATACATTACCAAGTATACACTGGATACTCCTATCTCATCTCACATGATATGAAAACACTGGCATATCATGCATCTGGAGCAGAAACGTAGAAAGGCCAGGTTACAAATCCGCAAATGGTCTATAGGACAACTACAAGTTTAGGGTACAATCTAATTTCATCTAGTTTAAAAGACATGTTTACTTTGTATTACTGAGATTTAATATTGGCCAATATGTTGTACCAGATATTATGTCTGTAAAATAATTGATTTTTGAAAAATAAACCTTTAATATTTTGGTGGCACTTTATGCCAATTTCCTGCACAGTATGCTAATTAGTTATGTTCAAGGCCAAACTTGTCACTTGCTGTGCTATTAGACACGTCCCCAGGGTGTGGGCTCTGCCTAGATTCTTTCATAGCACAATGCATGGTTATATTGGCTCAGCATAGAAGCTAGCTAATTAGCATATAGTGCCACATCATGTCACCAACTAAAGGTCAATTTCTCAAAAACAACTTATGTTAAAAACAAATGGCTAGTGGAACATTCAGGCATTTGTTACACAGTCCTCAGATACTCCAAAGACCTACCTGTAGCTGTGATCTGTAACTGCCACGCATCCCACAGCAATCTTCTCTACCTTCCAGACTTGTCTAGTAAATAAAAAGTAAAGGCATCCAATGGTTGTTAGATGTACACCTAATTTGGGATTGGCCAAATGTCGTATTAACAAGTGTCTGTGATCACTCTAGAATCCAATCTGAGGTTCTCTAGCTGTTGAGAACTACAATTCCCATCATCACTGGCTGGCAGGAGATGGTGAGGATTGTAGCCCCCAACAGCTAAAGGCCCTCACGTTGCCCACCTCTGGATTAAAAAGAAAAAAAACAGGACTGGATTATTTAGCTGTAAATACACTAGCGTTTAATGTCGCAATTCTATTTGAGGTGTTTTTGTCAGGACTCATTCCAATAAGCACAGAATGGTCCTTTAAGATTTCCCTGTAATCCATTCATAAGAGTCCAGCTTGGCACTTTTGGCTCACTCTGTGTATCCTTCTTCCTGCCTCTGTCCTTATTAAAACCCGCTAGTCCTGCTCTGCAGTGCATGTGAGTGTGTCTCTTATGCGGTGTAAGACCTTACCTTGATTCCACTGATTACCAGCTGACTTCCTGTTGCCAACTCAGTTATCCTCCAGCTCTTCTAAGTATTGAGTCCAGTTTGGTATAATGTTCTTGAAACTGTGCAGCCTGCCTCTGTCACTGGCTTTCTTGTCTTCCGAACTGGTACTGCATCCCCAGATCAGGTTTCTTAGCATTCTGTATTCTGTGCTGACATCTAATTGACTGTCCTGGTACTCATTTCCAGTCCTCTGTTTCCCAACCTTCTGGGACTGCTATCCTTCCACAAACAGTCCCAGCTCAACTGGCCCTGGTTATCCATCCTGGCAGTCGTCCATGTCACCTACGGGCAAGGCTGCAGCAAAGCAGTTGTAGAGGTTGGCACCACTCTCAAGCCCCACACCACAGCTTTGTAGTTAATAATCAGCCAAGGGGACTGGTGATGAGCACCATGTCTGTTTACTGGGTCAGTAGTTCTCTACAAACCCCTGAATGACAATGTTATGATTTAACAATTTTTATAGTCAATACAAGGCTTTCGGAGGGACTTAATATTACTAGCTAAATTTGTTTTTTTTACTATTAACCCCACCACCAACACAATAACTACCCCTGTTACTAATACTACAGGTTATTCAGCAGATAACTGGGAAAACAGCAGTTCTGACTGGAAAAGCTGAAACTGACTCTCAGATTATGTAATAGTTTAAAAGCGATTATACACCAAAAGAGACAAAGGGACCTTATTCATCAAAGGAGAGGTAAATTTTTTTTGTAATGAAAATCTGTATGTAGTAGGGCTTTTCCTGCTCAGTCAAATAAGGGTGCAAACACTTCTGGAAATTGTATTCAAAATGTTAAAACAGTTTAAACTAACATGAAAATGAGTGACAGCATGATTACTTCCTTAAAGTTCAAACAGACAACTGAGTTTCTAGAACATTCTATGGAAAAATACTTGTCAGTGACACCTCAAACATTGAATGTAACTTATTGTACAGAACAGATCTATAGTACAGTTGGTTTAACACAGCATTGTACCTCTTTAGGCCCTCAGGACAGGATTCAACAAAGGTGAGCAATCGGAAAAACAAGTGGAAAAAAACCATCACAAACTAACAAATCAGTCTGATTGAATTAAACATGGATTTTTGACCTTTGCAGGTATGTGTCTATAAGGTGGAAAGAGTGCATGATTTTTTTAAAAAGTGCAAATTTATTTCTACCTTAAGTATATTTAAAATGTTATTGAATGTAAAATAATATCTAAGGGGATGCTAATTAAGGCAGAAAATTAAGACTATATTCTAAATTTGGAGCAATTCAATAAAAATGTGCAGATTGCTCTATGAATTCCGATTATCAGCAATCACAATCTGCTTATGTTTTCCACATTATTGGTCCATTACTGTGCATCTTTATTAACTTCTCTCCTTGATTACTTTATTACACAACTGAGATGACATTTCTGTGATAACCCCACCCCTTTGAATCATTGATGGTCCAAAATAGTTGGCTACAGATCAGTTAACTAAAGTGTCTGGCCAAGGTGTCATACCATGGCATGAGTTAGCCTTTGCAGGGCCCTAGTATGTATAATTTGTTTATTTTGTGTATTTTGTTGTACCTTTTAAAGTGCTCGCTAAATTACCAGAGCAGGATGTAAGGGTCATAAAAGGTATTGGGCCCTCTGACTTGATGGAAGTTCATCCAGGGGACAGTCAAATATTATGAAATAGGGAGAACATGTATATATAGTGTAAAATGGTTCAATACAAATATATATTCAGAATGCCCAGGTTTTACCCTTGTGGTGGGTACCAAACATGCCAGGGGAAGGTGTTCCTGCTATGAGTTACAAGAATAGCCACTTTACAACCAGATAGATCCAGCATGTTTGGTGTCCAGATATTCACACAGATATGAGGAATATGATTATTATAACATTATAGAGATGTGCTGTGGGTTTCATGTTTTGGGAAGCCTTATGATTTTTCAGGTAGAACCCTGCAGTAATATCCCTGACAGGTCTGATTGAGTGGGCCGTAAACTGTCAGGCCAAACCTCCTTCTAGGTTTGGACTCTTAGAAGGAACCGTGGAAAGTATTTGATATGTTTTTTTTGTTTTTGTTTTTTTTTTTGATAAAACAGGGAAATTCTTTGTAACAACTGAAGGGTCAAATATCATCTGAAGTTCCCGCAAGAACTCTTAGAATATCGGTAATTGTATTTAAGGATTTCTTGTGTTTCTCCCATTTTATTTTATGGATTGTTTTGCCAATGTGTAATCTTTATTTGTGTATGTCCTTTATTTCTGTATCTGGCACTGTGAAGCCTTTTTTCAGATTAAATGTTCAATTAAACAGCTCTTGTCTCTGTTCTCTAATATGAACTCACTACTCTGGAGGAAGCTCAGTTAGAACACACTACTAAGGGGTTAAATATATATGTCTGATTATTAAGGTGATTTTGTACTGTATTCTGTTGTGTTTGGGGTAACCTAAGACGCCCAGATATAAAGTCTCAGTTGTCACAGCAAATTGTAGTGCTGGGGTGATAATGCAGGAGGGATTTCAGGGATTAATGTGGTGGTTGCTAGGAATAGTAACAGGTAACCAGGGGTCTGGTATTGTTAACCCTTTCACTCCCACACTCTCCCCACAGTCTCAGCAGGGCCTATAGCCCTCCCTTGTGACACAAGGGAATTATTACATTAAATATTATTAATTGCTATTGATTTTAATTTTTTGAGATATGCTTCCTATGTGGGTCCTAGAAAGAAGATTTGGAAAATATTGTGTTGCTGTTTTCAGTTACTATATTGTTATGGGCATCTAAGACCCAATGTGGTGCTTCCACAAAGAAAACTGAGATAAGCAAAGTAGCCTGTTAAGGGGTGAAAATACATCAGATCTGTGTGTTTCTTTTTATCCTTGTATCTCATTTATATAAAAACCTGTTATAAGCATCTTGTGTTGCAGTGGCAGTGAGGAGATTCTTTGTTCTCAATACCTAGTTCTCTGGTGGTGTAAGATGCTGACATAACATCCACTCAGCTATTACCATTCCTTCAAATCTCCATCACTAGGTTGACTTTTGATCATCAGTGGGAAGTTTAAGATGATGCCTCAAAGAAATGCAGGTAAAAGTATATGTATCACATCTCTAAATAGTATAGTTTTGCTATTGTGGTTGGTCACCCTTAGAGTTAAGAGGGGGAATCCAGATGTGGACCCCTTGCTCACAGGTACCTAGATAGAACAGCTGCAACTGCCTGATGAGGCCCGATGAGGACAAAACGTACGTCTGGGGTTGGCGGTTTCTCTTGTTCAGAGAGGACTTGTCTTGCATTTCGTAGTTGGACTGTCATTTTGGCAGCACCAGTATGATGTACTTCAGAATATGTCTTCTCTACGTATGGCACTATGAGCTAAGAGAGATTGCACCCTGGGTGTGGGCTTGAGTCCTAGATAGCTGTGTGCATACCCTTGCTGGTTCATAAGCCCATCTCTGACCATGTTTTCAGGATATTCGTGTCATCACAGGTTAATCAGTTACTATGAAGAGCAGTAGTCTATAATGTTGTTTCAGAGTGTATTATAAGTAAACTAGGTGAAAAGCCCATTTACACAGGCCACAGTGCCACCCAGCAACCGGCCGGATCCTATCTTGTCAGTGGCCGCCCTGCAGTCATGCGCAATACTGACTGGCCGAACGTGCCACGGCTGATACGGAACAGGGAGCTCCAAATTCAGACCATAGTCTTCTCTGCACACCTTCCTGAGACCAAGCGGTCCCGGGAAGGTGTGAAGAGAAGACTCCAGTGTCTATTTGAAGAGGCCCGCTCCGTATCAGCCCCGGCGCGGGCAGTCTCTACTACGCATAACGGCATCGCTCGCAACCGTCTCTACTGCGCTTGATGGCTTCTGACAAACATCCTTAGCGGGATATAATACATTGTCTTTTGGACACTGGATGTAGCTCTTGCTAACAATTTGATTGAAGAATTTTTTTAACTTATCATTTAACCCTCTGAGTGCCAGAGAGGTTTCAATGGATTGCAACGCAATGCATTTGAGACCTCTCTGACTCTCAAAGGTTTAAGTCAAATTCACAGATATATATAATTGAACCATTTCGGTGCCGGAAGGGTACGAAATGCATTGCAAAGCAACGCGTTGCATACCCCTCTGGCACTGAAAGAGATATATAATTAGCTTGGCAGATGCTTTAGTGGAACTATCACACCAAATAAAGTCCCCACCCCCAATAATTATTCATATAGAGATAAACTTAGAAATAGTTATTAAGAAATTCAACTTTATTTGTGACTGACAGGCAGGCATCAGCGCTGACATCTTGGCTTAGACACATCTACGTGCATGCCCTGTCCGACCCAGTCTCCTCTAGGAGGCGTTGCATTGTACCTTAAGGTACAGGAAATGACTGACAATGCAGGCGCACAGATGGCTCTAAAGCAAGGAGCCTGTCCGTCAGTCTCAGATCAAGTAGGATTTCTTAATAACTCTGTACTTATGCTGGAGAATACAACTATTTCTAAGTTTATCTCTATATGAATAATTATTGGGGGGGACTTTATTTGGGGTAATAGTTCCGCTTTAAAGGTAACACCTTTGCAAAGGGCTAATAATGTTCTCTTACCCTAATGTAACTTCAAAAAAATAAATAAACCTATAAACTACAAAAAAAATCCAGCACATACAGAAAAAAGCCAACAGTTTAATCATCTCAAGTGATCACAAGATAAAAGTGTCCCTTCCAGGCAAATGCATACCAGTTCCATTATATTCATTTTTTGTGCTTTTCATTAAGAGAAATCCAAGTATATACATAACAAAACTACTGTACAACATCTGAGATCCGTAAATATATTTTATGGAAATGTTTTTTTTTTTTTCTGAATTAAATTGCATTTACAAAATAAGAACAAGCTTTAAATAAATAAAGATACAATCCCGTTAAATATCGTTCGTTCTGTTTCACACGAGGAGTAGTCAATCATCATAGGCATATTTATTTCACATTTTGAAGTATACGGAGTTGCATTTCATCATACAAAAACGAGCACTAATGTGTTTTTACTTGTAAAATAAAACTGCAATAACTATTGCAAAGTGAAGCCTGAGATTTAACCCTTTGAGTGCCAGAGGGGTACACAACGCATTGCTTTGCAATGCGTTGCGCACCCCTCTGGCACTCAAAGGGCTAACCCTTCGAATCCCAGAGGGGTGGGTAATGCATTGCTCTAGTGCTGCATTGCTTTGCCCACCCCTCCGACACTCAAAGTGCTAAGCCTGAAGAATTAGGTTGTAGGTGCCACGCTGCAATCAGAAGTGCGTGACGATGACTGTGGCACTGCATTGCTAGTTGCACAGTATGTCGGTAAAGACATCTGGGGCGAGGAAGGGTAAAAAGCAGCATCGATAATGTGTACCGCACACTGGAATGAACAAGGTGCAAAAACACTGCATCAATAAGGTTGCCACCTTACCCTTTTAATAGCGGCTGTTTAGAACAACTCTAACTTTCTAACGAAAAGGTGATTTTAAAAGAGCTCTCAAAATCACCTATATTTACGTTAGCCATTTTCATTTCAAATAATAGTGTATAACATATTGAGCTCTATTTTTCAACTCATGCAAATTAGCTTGAATCTGGCTGGTAGGGAGTAGCAGGAGGGAGGGTAATGTGGAATGTTAGTATCTGAATGGTAGGGAGTGGCAGGAAGGGGGGATGGTAATGTGGAATGTTAGTATCTGAATGGTAGGGAGTGGCAGGAAGGAGGGAGGGTAATGTGGAATGTTAGTATCTGAATGGTAGGGAGTGGCAGGAAGGAGGGTGGGTAGTGTGGAATGTTAGTATCTGGCTGGCAGAAAGGAGGGAGGGTAGTGTGGAATGTTAGTATCTGAATGGTAGGGAGTGGCAGGAAGGAGGGAGGGTAATGTGGAATGTTAGTATCTGAATGGTAGGGAGTGGCAGGAAGGAGGGAGGGTAATGTGGAATGTTAGTATCTGAATGGTAGGGAGTGGCAGGAAGGAGGGTGGGTAGTGTGGAATGTTAGTATCTGGCTGGCAGAAAGGAGGGAGGGTAGTGTGGAATGTTAGTATCTGGCTAGCAGGAAGGAGGGAGCGTACTGGGGATTGTTAGTATCTGGCTGGCAGGGATGGTGAGAAAGAGTGAGAGTAATATGGAATTTTAGTATCTGATTGGCAGGGAGTGGCAGGAAGGAGGGAGGGTAGTGTGGAGTGTTAGTATCATGGCTGGCAGGGAGTGGTGGGAGGGAGGGTAGTATGGAATGTGAGTATCTAGCTGGCAAGGACTGGCAGGAGGGAAGTGTGGAATGTTAGTATCTGGCTGACATGCCAGCCAGTACTGTTAGTTATACGAAATGACAAATACATACAGCTTAATATCTCAAACTATGTAATAATAATAATAATAATAATAATGAAGCCCTATATTTATAGTGGATTTTGAAAGCTCTTTCATTACCACCTACAAGTGACAGTTCCAGTTTAAGGAAGATACAAACTGCAGGGCTGCGTAGGAAGCAGTAGGACAAGTAAGTTAAGTCATACGCAGTTCACTAAGTGTTGTTGGAATACAACTCCCAGCCCCCGGCTGGCTTAGGATGTTGGGAACTGTAATCCAACAAGGGTTAGGGAGGGAGCGGTTGCCTACCTTTGCTCTAGGGCTGCAATAATTCCATTGGCACCCTACAGAACACACCTTTTATAAGTAATTAGCATTCCTGGGAATGCCCATAGACCGCTAAGAAGGGCTGGGATTAGAATGTGCAAAAGTCACAATTCTTGTCATAATGCAGGTGGGGAGGAGTGGAAGGGGTTTAAACCTAAAGTGGGTGGGCAGGGTACAAAGTGGGCTGAGTTAGCAGGGAATTCATCAACCTGGACACCAGGTAATGAACACTGAGAACCTGAGTCTCAAGGGCATTTCTGGAGCGCTCCCAGGTATGGCAGCCGACATTAAAGGGACAAGACGGCAACGTTATAAAAAACTGATCAAGATGTGTTTATTTTTTAGCAGAATTCCAAGAAATGAGAGAAAATTCACATCTGGCACTCAAGGGATTAACATGAAAAAATGCTCAGGCATTCCAACATTGAAGTTGGAGCCCCAGAGTACACAGCTGATGTCCATACTATCATCTGTAACATCCCTTCCATCACTCTTAAAATCTCTAGTATAGGGAAGAGAAGCAAACTGCCATTATTATTAATTTTATTCCTTGGATGGCAGACACCCCTCTAACACATACCAAAGACTTTTCATCACCCTTGTGGTTAAAGTTGAAACATAAATTAGGATGACTGATATGCTCCCACTGCTGTAATGAAATGTGTTCAGAGGCAATGGCATGTTGTAAAGTTTGGGTAAAAATATGAGGTGACTATATAGATCATACACTTTCCTTATAGCCCCTATTCAGTGGTACAGAGATCCTTTTCAGCAGCTTTGGCCAAAACCAATAATCATCACTAGGTCATTATGGAGAAAACTGCATGTAAACAAATCAAAGAATGTACTTTATAAATGTATATGAAAAAGCATCCGAACAAAAAATACTGCAACCATCAGGCCTCCACCTACAAGTCCCATCCCATGGCTTGTTGGGGATGATGGGAACTGTAGTTCCCAACAGCTGGAGAGCCAGTGATGGACTAGGTCTCCTTTACAGAAAACAGTTGCTCAAACTGTGAGATTCACTACAGAGCAAACAGGACACATTGAATAATTTCACCCCATTTTCCATTTTTCCCCCCTCAAAGTGACTGGTAACAATTTTAAGTGTAATGCCAGGAATGGATGTGCAAACCCCATCCCCCACAAAAAAAAAAAACAAAAAAAAAAAAACCCGAAAACCAAAACATGTAAAGGCCTGGTTAGGAAAACCCCACACTGTTTTTTTACATTACTGTCCATTGGAATTTGAGGTCCCCTTTGCAAAGTGATATTGACATTGTACATTATAACTTTATTCACAACCTTCCGTGGTACAAAACATTACCATATATACTTCTTTTAGTGAAAATTACATTGATCCAGTGTTTACTTAGGAAGAAACAATAACAAGTAGCTTACTCGCATCATACACTGTCTGAGATAAATTGGCTGAGAAAACGACCGTAAGTGAGAGGCGTGTAGGCAGAAAGCAAAAGATTAGATATTTTCGAGCTAGCCAATTTCCCCATGGTTGGGCAGGGATAAAGCTTATATATATATATATATATATATATATATATATATATATATATATATATATATATATATATATTTATTTATTTTTTTTTCACCCCTCTGGTGCATTTATTTTGCTTCAGAATTTCTGCTTTCTAGCTTCCCGAATACACTTTTTGCTACATAACCAATGATTTCATATCCAGTGTTCATTCTGGTCCCTTATTTAAGGGAGATAATATTATATAATGACATATATTCCAGTTAGATATAAAAGATATAGAGCACAATTTGAGTAATTGATAACAATCAGAGAGGACATAAGGTATTTCAGTTATAATGAATGGGGGGGGGCAACCTCTCTCTCTCTCTCTTCAGCTATTGTTGGGCTGCAATTCCCATCACCCTCAGACAGTTGCTGGATGAGGGTGACGGCAGCTGTAGTCCAACAACAGCTGAAGGTTGCCCCCTACATGCCAGTTTATCAAAACAAAACCTGATGATATGATATTTTAAATATTTTTGAATAGTATTGCCATTCCACAGAGTCCCTCGTTTAGCGGGCCACAATCCATTTGCTAGCATTTTTCCAGAGGAATGGCACTGGTTAAAGTGAAAGTATCACTTAATGTGAATACTACTTCCATTGGCCTGCCCATTTTATGATGGCGGTGTTGCTCCTCCTGCCACCGCACCATTTTTTTTTGACTGGTAGCAGCGCTCCATAAACTGCATAAACCTACAGTTTCACTCTAACAATTTTTGAATTAAAGGGATAGTAATGTCAGAAAAAAGTATGAACTACATGCTATATAACATTAAAAGAGAGTACTCGCACTTATTCCTATCTCTCAAACCGTTATGGTTTGAGAGATATAGGAAAATAAAGTTCTCCGCTCCCTCCTCTTTCTGCTTGATGAGCTGTAATACAGCTATTTTTAATATTGGGATCCCTCCCCTAATAAACCTTTGTTAACCTTTTGTGTGCAGAGGGGTACGCAACGCAATGCAGAACAATAGGAAACAAAGCAAAAAAATCCCATTGAGTTTAATTGCTATTTTAAAAACCCAGTTTAAATCAATGGAAATTTTGGCAATTTTTTTGTCCCCTTTAATGCCGTTAGTTTGCCTCACAATTTTATTTTGTTTGTTTGTTTGTTTTACTTTGTATATGTTGCTCTTAGTTGTTGGATGGATAAAGACTATTTCAATTAAAATATTTTATGCAGTTTGGAATTTTTTTTTTATGGTGGGGCTAGACATTAATTTTGTGCCTCTAGGTACCTAAACAAAAGTGTGAGAGGAAAACATTACACTTGTATAGGCAGGAATTAAAAGTAAAGTACTTATTAGGACTTGTATCATATTCACAAGCTGCTCTCTCTCTCTGAATATATTGGGATTTGCAACAGGCCAAAAAAACAGTCCATACAAAACACTGATAAAGGATCGCTATGAAAAAAGAAAAAAAAATATATAAAACATTATAAATCAAGCTCAGTGACAATTTCTTCTTTAATTAACCGTTTGAGTGCCAGAGGGGTATGGACTGGCACTCAAAGGGTTAAAAAAAACAGTAACACCTTAATGGAATTATTTGAAATCATGTACTTACAGCTAGTATCTAAAATTATTTATGTTACAGCATAAAAAAACATCCCAAACTTCATTTTAATGCATGTGTAGACAGCATATAGTTAATTTTGTTTGAGCTGTCTGTAATGAGAGATAAGAGCTAAGGCAGTTAATTAATAAATACCCACACCTCCTATATTGAAAAAAGCCATTACCTTCTCGGACCATTTACAGACAATTCAGCACTATCACTTCTCTGACAACTATGTTAAAAGGAGTCTCGCAAGAAGCAACAGAGGAAGCTCCCATGGAACATATATAAGATTAGATTTTAGGCCTCACAAAACCAAATCCAGAATTCCTACAAATGCTAGCATGGACTATATATTTCAGTGCATATACCCCAATTCATTTTAGGTGTTAGTGTTCCTTTATTGAAAACCAGTGTCTACTGCTGAACACATGTTGCTAGACCCAGTTTGCCTTTTTCTAAAAATACTGTATACTCATTGTGAATACAACTATATGCACTTACACGCACAGAAAAATCGGACCAACTGGGGGGCCAACTAGCTCCACTGTAAGGGACAAAACAAAATCCATTAACATAAATGGGACATTTAACCCCTTGAATGTAGATATGTTTCAAATGCATTGCTTCACAATGGATTAGAGACTTTTCTAGCATTCAAAGGGTAGAAAACACCATTTAAATCAAAGGGAGTTGTGGAAATTTTATTTTGCCCCTTCAGAAGTGCTTGCTTTACCCCAGAATTACGTCATTATAATTTGTGCATTAAGCCCCAAATGTCACTCCAAACACTCTTCAAAATATCAACTGGTAAGAAACCACTGAATAATAATACAATTTAAACCTATGAAATTATAGTAAATAGTTATAGTGCCAGTAATGGTAAGCAGTAACCTGAGAGCAACAGGAATAGAGTTCCCATAGCATAAAACTCTGCCTGCTCCATAACCTGCCTGGCTGGTTGACATTAGTGATTCACTAGGCACTTAAAGGAGCGGAAGATACATAGTTATCCTATCCACTGAAGTCCTGTGTGGTGAATTTGCCAACAATGGGCTTCAGAAACGTCCCATAAGCGCTGATGTCACCCAGCCCTGAGGAGCACCACAAACTGCAAAGCAAATGAAGAGAGCATAGCTGTCAGTTATGACCAGGTACCTTGTACAGTTATAAAGCCCATTCCCTGACCCTTTACTGAGCCTTTAACAAGCAGAACATTTTTATACCCTAATTATCTCAGTTCAGTGTTTCATAAACAGGTAGTGGACCCCATAAGTTTGTTAATGAAGTATAAGCGGTTCCATAGAACATATGTTTGTAATGATGAACAGTGGAATAAGACTGGAGTGTAATACAGGGTATGTGTGGCTCTGTGCCTACAAGTGGACATTGCAACAAGGCTGGTTGTGTGATTCTATGACAACCAGTTGGACAAGGCTGGGGTGGCAGACACTGTTCTGTGACGACCAGTGGACAGTGGAACAAGGCTGGCGTGTAACAGTGTATGTGAAGATCTGTGTCTACTAGTGGACCGTAGGATAAGGCTGGAGTGTCAGACAATGTACGTGTAGTTCTGTGATTATCAGTGAAACAATGCTGGAGTGTAACAGTGTATCTGGGGTCTTGTGATTAACAGTGGACATGTGGAAAATGTAAACATTTCATATAGTGCAAAAGTTTCTTAGATTTCTCTTCCATACTATATAGCAAGGGTTCCGCCACAGTTTGAAAACCACTGACTTCAAGGAGCAGTAAATTTTTTTATGAAAAAATATATATTGTAGGGACTTTCCTATTGAGTAAAATAAGGGTACTCCCACTGCCGAGACATTTATATTTCCAGAGTTATTACAGTTTAAACCCCTGTTTTTTTACATTAGCAGTGCCCTCTAGTGGTCAAATTCTAATTAGGTTTCCTGTTAGATTCTAATGGAGAGGAAAGTCAGAGACATACAGTTCTCCATAGAATGTGATAGAAACTGCCTGTCACTTCCTGTCAGTTAGAACTATCAGGAAGTAAACAGAGTAAATTCACTTCCTGATTATTTAAACTGTTATAAATTGTGAATAAAACATCTGACAGTGATGGGAGTGACCTTGTTTTATTCAGCAGGACATGCTCTGTAAAATATGTGCTTTCATAAACAAAAGTTTACTGCTCCTTTAAGAGAAGTTTTTGTTTTGAGAAACATGACTCTTACTGTTCAGTTGATTATAGAATTGTTTTATAAGCAGTAAAATGGACATTATTTTCAGAATATGGCACTGGACTTTGTTGTACAGCAGGGGTGGACAACCTGCAGATGTTAATATGTTACTGCACTATGACCTCCCACCAATCAGAACCAGACACCAGCAGCCTGAAAACAATGGGCGTTCTAGTTCACCAGATAGAAATACAGAATGCTAACATACATATAGGTGATTCTGAAAGCTCTTTGAAAATTATCCATAATTATAAAGTGTTAGTTCCACATTAAGCTTTCTTAGGCCCATCAACATTTGTGAGCAAAGCAGCCACAGGGGTATTTTGTGTTCAGGGCAGCCATTCTCACTCCCCTTTCAGGATTAAATTTGTTTCTTGCTGAAAATCTGGCACCTTTGGCAAACCAAACTTAATCTCCCTGAAACTGGGGCAAATGCCAGGTAGAACCATTCATCAGAATTTCCCTGTACTCCATTTCCCATCATCCTCATTTGGCTGTCAACAGCTGAAGAGCCAAATATTGCCCAGCTCAGGAAGGTGGTGTGTGCACTAAGAAGTGATAAAGAGGAGATAACTTTGCAGTTACATCACTTCTCCAGTTCCTATGTTATTCTATTGAAGCTATGACAGACAGCTGGAAGCTAGACAGATCTTAATGTACAGGTTCCATCGCATAACAAAGGGATTGGAGAAGTGATATCATTAGAGAAGTTATCTCCTCTTCATCTCCTCTTTATCAAACCTTACCGCACAACCACCTGGTGTCACATGGCAGATTCGAGGCATGATATATATGAAGAAGAACTGTGGGGTTATGTGTTAAGGTGTAATAAAGAGGTAATGAAGAAGAAATAACTTCTCCATTGTTAAATTCCCAAGCCCTAGCTTATTCCATGGAGACTATGCACTTAGATTCTCAAGTTGAAGAAATCTTAGAGTATTGTTTCCATAGAATAACACAGGAATTGCAGTTGCCTCCTCTTTATTACATCTTCGTGCCCCCCCCACACACACACACACGGACCAATAATTGGAAATAATTCCAATGTATTTAAAGGGGACTTTCTGTGTAACCAATAAATCTGGTCAGCTGGGGATGAAGGGTATTGTAATCCAACAGGAACTGGACAGCCACATGTTTTCCATCAATAGTATAACAAGACAACATGAGAGATTCCCAAAATCCACTATCAAACTGTGGAAAACGGCAAACAGGCTTGGAAATTGTACCTCACCTAGAAATGCTATAAAGTCACTGTAGATCAGGAGTGGCCAACATATGGCCCTAGAGCTGTTGCTGGATTCAAATCACATCATCCCCTGACAGCCAATTATCTGGCAAAGGATGACAGGAGTTATAGTCCAGTAGCAGCTGGAAGACTTCATGTTGGCCTCCCTGCCCCAGATTACATTATGTTTTGTAAGGTTGTACCTTAAAGGGATAGTAATGTTTCACAAAAACAGCAGCTCCAATTAATCTTCATAGTATTTGAGACATAGAAAGTGTTATTTCAGTACTGTCAGAGTTGTAGTTCAAGAGTAATTGAATGATAAAGTATCCCACTCCCGCCCCTTTTACCTAGTGTAAGCCATCTCGTCTCAGAGGTGGAATCTGGTTGTAAGACCAGACAGGTAACAGAAGGGGACAATCTTCTTACTATGAGGACAATGAAAGCCCTGTCCCCCTTGACAAGTTTTTCAGGTTTTTCCCTTATCTTAATTGAAGATTGTCCCTCTCTGAAATCTACCTGGGCACCTCCCATCTGCTCTGAGGTAAGCAGTGTTACATCAGCAAAAGGGACGGGAGGGGGATACTTTGTCATTGAATTACTCTTGAACTACAACTCTGACAGAATTTAAATAACACTCTCCAAGGTCCAAATACGATACTGATTAATTAGAGCTGCTTTAACCCTTTGAGTGCCAAAGGTGTACGCACCGCATTGAAAATCAATGCATTGCATACCCCTCTGGCACTCAAAGGGTTAAGCTTTTGGTGTCCTTACACAGAGATCTGGTTGTTCAAAAGAGCCATGTTGGCCAGTTTTCTCCTTGTGTATGTGCCAGCTTAAAAAGAGCAGACTGAGCATACTGTTCAATTCGATTGGTCGGTGCAGCTGAAACTTTTGATCAGCGGCAATCAGACTTCTTTGTGTGGCCTCAATAAACCAAATCACAGAGATTTTGTGACACGTAATATCATTGCTCTTCAGTCCCAAACAAAATATCCCTGGTTATGGGCACATTACCAGTTATTCAAAATTCTTTTTGTGCTGGTTTAAGATTACCTTTACAGAAGGTTCCAGTTTTGATCAGGATTAATGTGACTCTTGGTGCTTTATGGCATGGAGTTTGTCAGCGCCGGACTAAGAATCCCCTTATCACAGTTATTGCCAACTGGGAACATCTCTCCCATCAAGCTACTTACTGGTGAACAGGGTCTTCCCTTCCATAGTGACGCTGGCATTTTAAAATGAACGGTGTTTGTACCCTTTGAGTGCCAGAAGGGTAAGCAACGTCGTTGCGTACCCCTCTGGCACTCAAAGGGTTAACCCTTTGAGGACCAGAAGGGTATGCAAGATATTGCTTTTGTGTTGCGTATGCCTCTGGTCCTCATAGTGTTACACTTTAATGTATATGGATAATACAATTTATTTACCCTCTGGTTTCCTTATTAGTTAACCCTTCTCTTGTGTTGGCCATTTCAGTATTTACACAAGTGATAACGTTGGTGTAAGGCGTGATTTAGGTACACAAGTAAATAAGAGATGATTTTCTGTGCACTGGTTGGGGGGGGGTTCTAATCTCAAAACAATTAGAGCAGTTTATTGGAGCACCAGGTAGGTGGTACACCTTTATCTATCATAGTATTCTCTTCTCTCATCCCTCACATTGTATTTCTCTCCTCCATGGCTCTTTCCTACTTCTTCCCCTGCCTTACCTCTCTTCACTTTTCTGTCCACAATCTCAACCCTTTGAGTGCCAGAAGGGTATGCAACGTACTGCTTTGCATACTCTGGCACTTGGAGGGTTAATTCACCTCTTCTCCAGGGGAGGGCTGGCCTTGGGGGGAAGGGGGCAATTACCCCCTGGGCTGGTGGGCCACTGCCTCACTCAATCTCCCGCTTGCTCCTGTAAACGGAGTTACATTCATGATACCACAGAGCTAACAACTGAAGTGCAGCTACACAAGTGATATCACAGAGCTATAATTCAAATGGAGCTCCACTAGTTGCATACCCCATTTCCCTTGTAAGCTCTATGATACCACTAGTGCAGCTTTATTTAAATTTTAAGCTCTGTAGTTTCACTAGTGTAACCCATTTCAATAGTGATCTGCATAGTATCAGTTGACTTACTTCGCAGCATTAATGACAATTTTAAAATGATTATAAGCAGGTGGGCTGGGACAATAGAAGAAGTTGGCCACTTGATTGTATTTGATCCTCAGGCCACAAGTTACCAGCCCTCACCAGCTATTCCCCCAGACTCTGTTATGCCTCCCTCCCTGCTGTATTGCTTCCCCTGACAGTTTTTACTTCCCTGCTCCCTGAATCTCTTACTCTCAGGAGTAATATGGGGTGTGGGCCCATTTCCCTTACCTGAGACCCACCACTGATGTTACACCACTGCTGTGATATGTCCAATAAAACAAAGCACAATTAAAAATACATATTGACATTACACTAAAACAAAAGTAAAACATTACGAGCCTTACGAACAAATGAGGAGCAGGAAATGTATTTAACCTTTTGAATACCAGAGGGGCAAGAGGTTCAGCGCGATGAAATGCGTTGCACACCCCCTATGGCATTCAAAGGTTTAACAGGGCTTTAAAAGCCTTGAATTCTTTGTCTCCAAGGCATTGCTTTGAAATACACTGCAGATGTCTCCAGAACTCAAGAGGTTAACACCCCATTCAGATCTGCAAGCATTGTAGGAAAGTTTTTCTCCCTTGGTCAGCTGGTTTGACCCATATTGCTTCTCTTTTTTGTACACAAGGCTCTGTAAATCAAGAAATAGCATGTTGTAACACCTACATAGATATGAAAAAGTTTATACACGTTGATATAATTTAAACTATAGTCCAGTAGCATGTCCTGTGGGGGAAGTTATTTTCCTTTGCACTACTCTCTTCCTGTGTCTTACAGGGCAGAATATAGTCCCCCTGAAGTGAGGAGTGAAAGGATAAATTGCTTCCCTGAGCCCATACACAAACAGCATGCACACCTCAAGTTCTACCAAGGTGTGGAGATGTTCACAGATAAATGTTCCAACATATGTTTTCCTGTGAGCAGTTTTGTGCTCTTTTATTGACCAGCAGGATTTACAACGAATTGTGAAGCGAAGCGTACCACACCCCTCTGGTCCTTAAAGGGTTAAACTGGAATGTGGTGAAAATTGCAATGTTCCCATGTTCAGTTTAATCCATAACACATTTGCTCAAGATATGTAAGGTAATGCTTGTGAGGATATTGTTAAAGTAGCAGTATGGGGAAAACCTCTATATTTTAGGCCTTTTCCTGCTGAATAAACCAAGCTGCTGGGAATTACTTCATTTGAAAATTATTACAGCTCAAATTTATTTTAAATCAAATTGTTAGCAACAGAGCCACGTGGTGTTAAGTCTTTGAGTATTGACTAAATCCCTCCATAGAAAGTGACCTCAACAATGCTACTTAGTGAAGAAAACCAGAAGACTGCAGTTTAAATAAAAAACATAATTTGAGCTGTAATGATTTTTGAACAAAACATTCCCCATTTCTAGTGTGTGAAAGCATGCAATTATTGCTGTGCCTTAATCAGGCTTCCAAAAAAAAGTCATTTTTGTAAGTGTCCCATTTGCTTGTATCCTCCCATCTTTGCATATTGCTTCCTAACTAAAAAGAAAAAGAACTCTTTTAACCCTTCGGATGCTAGAAAGGGAGACCTCTATAGCATCCAAGGGGTTTAAAGTAGAACTGCTACTTTATAACAAACTAGTGTAAAAGCCCGTGTACACGGGCCAAGGTCCGGGAAATGTTAACCTTTGAGTGCCAGAGGGGTACACAACGCATTGCTTTGCAATGCATTGCGTACCCCTCTGGCACCTAAAGGGTTAAGTGGCCGCTACCTCACTGCTCCATGCGATGCAGTCTTGCATCGCCTCACTCACGCGATGAAATCATGTGCAGTAGAGACTGCCCGAACACAGGCAGTCTCTACTGTGCATGACTGCATCATGACAAACATCCTAGCAAATTATTATATAGGATAGGTGATTATGAAAGAGCTTTCAAGGTCACCTAAATGTCATATCAGCCGCTGTTTATTTAAATCAATAGTTTATAAGATAATTTGTTTTATTATTCAGTTTATGCCTAGTAGACAGCAATACTAGCCATAAATAGCATTCCTCACTTATCTGCCACTCACTACCAGCCAGTATTAGTTAATTTGCAGACACTGAATATCATGCAAATCTGGTTAAGGTAGATGCTCCCCCTGAGGTGAGAATGTGTATATGCGACAATTTCACTTTAATACTTGTAACCAGTACAACTCATTTTCCTTCAGTCTGCTTGTATCCAAACTGAGACATTGACAAAAACATTATGAAACGCAGACGCATGAGTGATCCAATTCCAAAGTGTTTAGGATTGTAGAGATGCAGTGGCTTTGCGCTCTGTGCTGTGAGTGATGCTACAATCAATCAGTTAGTCTTGAATGTTTAAGGTAAGCAGTGATGCAGTGAAATTGAATTCTCATAGCCCTATGCCTTTCTGTCAAGTCATTCTCTGCTGTTCGTCTTAAGTTTGATGTGGGTCTTTTCGACTTTGGAAGACTGAACTGAAGCTAGGAGCTACAGGCGTTCCATCCTTTCCTTTAGCAGCTTAGGAAAAATGTAATAGGATAAAGAAAAAAACCTCTCTGTACATATATTGTGTTTAAATTAAAGCCAGCATGCCCCCTGCATGTTGCCATGAAGTCCATTCATTCAGTGTGATTCTTGGCTTGGGTCAAATTCATCAAGAGTCAGGTAAGACCCAATTTGATCATGATATGTCTGTTGACGTATGTCAGATTCCAGCTCTGTCACTGTAGAATGGAGTAACATGAAACATATAACAGTGTGTACAGACACGAACGGGTTTCATCTGTCCGTATCGTGGTAACGGAGCAGAGTGAGACGAGCAGCGGGAGCAAAAGATCTGTATAAGAGACACAGAAAAAAGTTACTGCATGGAGCCGATGTCAGGATAAAATGAGGATAGGTCCAGATGCTTAAAGTGATGGCAATGTTTCAGAAAAAAAGCAGCACCGATTAATCTTCATAGTAGTTGGGCCATGAAGAGTGTTATTTCAATACAGAGTTGTAGTTCAAGAGTAATTGAATGATAAAGTACCCCCTCTTGCCCCTTTTACTTAGTGTAACCTGCTCCCCTCAGATGTGTAATCTGGTCTCTTGACCAGACAGCTCGCAGCAAGGGACAGTCTTCTTAAAATGAACATAAGGTAAACCCTGCCCCCTTGACAGGTTTTTCCTTATACTCACTGAAGATTGTGCCTCTCTGTGATCCATTCGGACAGTCTTGCTGCAGTGTTACATCAGTAAAAGGGGCGGGAGGGGGATACTTTCATTCAATTACTCTTGAACTACTGCTCTGACAGTATTGAAATAACACTCTCCACGGCCCAAATACTATGAAGATTAATCTGAGCTGCTTTTTTGTGAAACATTACTATCCATTTAATGACAGTAACAAATCACACTACAGCAAAGATAATTCTAGAATCTTTTGAGTCCCAAAGGGCTGTCCAACATGTTGCTTTGCAAAATGCTGGCCAATCCTGGAACTCAAAAGTCTGAGGGCTGGATTCAAATGCTGGTGTTAATTTTATATCTGCTTTTATTGCCAGGTATCCCCATAGACTTCAATAGGAAAATGTTTGCTAAAACGAGAGATAACATTGATCTCCTGCATTTGAATCCAGCCCTGAAACAGCTATAATGCAAAGAATATTCTGCAATGACAAGATAAATGTTGAAAAGAAACCATGTCTATCGCAAAAGTTTAAAAATATTAAAGTGGACCTGTCACTTAAAAAAAACAAAAAACCCTTTTGATTATTAAAATAAAATTGTAACTATACATTGTCATTTTTCCCATATGAAGCATAGTTTGCTTTAATTTTAATTTGTAAATGTTGACCTTTGGATTGCCTATTTGCTGTTTGTGCTTGCAGGTCAACAAGTCAGACTTCGCAGCACAACCTGCCAAACACCTGCACTGCACATACTATTTCATAATAAAGGTTCAATGAAAAGTGCAGAAGGCTGTGTTAGAGTCCGAAATGTCAAGCTCCTAAGCACATACAAGTCATTTACAATTTAAAGGACTAAACTTTAGTCCATCGTTCCTGTGTTCTATTCAGGATGTAAGAGAAGATAAGTGTGTGTGTCTGTATCTGTGTATCTATGTGTATGTATCTATATGTGTACATGTGTGTGTATCTATGTGTATGCTTGTGTGTGCGTCCGTATGTGTGTATGTGTCCGGGCAACTAGGGATATATAATCATAACTTATACCTGAAGTTATTAACCCTTTCAGTGCCAGAGCGACACTCAAAGGGTTAAAATGGAACTGTCACTTTCAACACTTCATCAAAAATTGCCTATGTATCACATTAACCAAAAGGCAACAGTTAACAGTAGGCTGTGGGGGCGTCTACACTTTTTTCTCAAGTTCCAGATTAAGAAAATAAGAAACCAATACAATATTTATATTTGCAGATCCAAAATTAGAAATGGCGCAGGCTATTGCATGCAATCCACATTTTATATTTTTGCTACATAAACTTACATTCAGCATTAAAAGTTTGCCTCATTGCTAAAGACTGGGTAGTCTTTGCCCACTTTCAGTCATTTAACTGATTTTTTTTTGGGTGGGCCTGATTAACCATATCCCAGGGTCATTACGATGGTCCCAGCCAAAAATCAATCAGATACAAACCCTTCAAATGTTTTGCCTTCTCTTAAAGATAGCAATGTTCTGCATCTTACTCTGGATCAACGAGAAGTTCTTGGTGCTTCTATTACAGTACCATTAAGCAACTATTATCATCTAAAACACCTGCCCCAGATGGATTCTCTAATAAATATTATAAATCTTTCTAGGCTATGCTTCTCCCCTACCTTGATTTTAATGCTCTGCGTGTAGGGAAGCCCCCTCCTGTATCTTATGGGGATAAGTACTATGTGAGCTTTTGACAAACTGGAAAAGACGCAACCCACTGTGACTTCTCTCTTATTAACAGTGAAATAAAAGTATTTGCCAAAGTACTGGCAAATCGTTTGGCACCCTTTCTTGTAAGGCTGATACATCCGGACCAGGTTGGCTTTATTTGTGCTTGACAGACTTCTAATAACATTAGATGTTTTGATTCATTTTGCAAAAGCGTGTAGGATTCCTTCTTTGATTCTTTCTTTGGACACCCAGAAGGCTTGACATGATATGGAACTTCATGTTGACTACATTTTTGGAATTCCATTTCCCTAAACATTTTCTTCTGGCAATTAGAGTGCTCTATCCCAACCCTCTGGTCCACATTTTTACTTCTGGTGCCTTTCAGAGACTTTTACAATTAAGGGAGGGAGTAGACAGAGGTGTCCTTATCACCCCTCTGGTTCATTCTCAGTTTAGAACCCTTTGCAGCCTATATCATACAAAACACCAGTATAGTTATCACCCCAGTCCATAAATAAAAATATTCTTTCTTCAAGATGATATTTTGTTTACAGTCACTAAACCTCTAACTTCATTAACAAACCTTACAAGTAAGCTGGAATCCTACCAGAAAGTTTCCGACTTCAAAATGAATATGGAAAAATCTCAAGCTCTTACTTTAAATAAAGCTCCATTCGTTAAAGCAGAACTACCATCAAAACGAAATTGTCCCCCAAATCCTTATTAACATAGTGAAAAGCATATAAATACTGGCATATATAAGTCTGGCATTAGTGAGAAACAGAACTCATTCGGCAGGCATCAGCGGGCAACAGTGCAGGCATCTTGCAGAGTAATCTCTGAGTCTGGGCTGTCCGTTCCGTTCACCTCCAGGATTGGCGAGTGGAGTTCCCTGGTACCTTAAGGCACCAGAAGGACCTGATGGTGCAGGTGCAGAGAGAGCCTACAGCAAGATCCCTGCTGCTGATTCCTGCCAAAAGAGTTCTATTTCTCACTATGCCGGACTTACTCAGCATAATAAAAGTAAGTATATGCATATCGCTATGTTAATAAGGATTTGGGGAGCAATTGAATTTTGATGATAGTTCCCCTTTAAGAAGTTATTAACACTCAACTTCGGTTTTAAGTGGCCACCTTCCCAAATCACTCATCTTGCTATCCAGCTGACTTCTTCAATCCATAAGTTATACATAGCAAATTATGCTCCTCTTCTAAACAAGCTTATGTCTGATCTCACTTCCTAGACCCTCTGCAACCCTCTGGACAGGCTGTATTACCCCTATAAAAAAATAACTTATTGCCCAGACTTTTGTATTTCTTCTGAGTTTTTCTGATCCCCTTTCCACTCACTGCAGCTAACACTCTTCAATCGATAATCACTAAATTCATCTGGGCAGGTTAAGAGGCCAAGAATCTCGACTTCTGCTCTCTCCAGACAGAAATCTTTGGGGTTAGGGGGCTAGCTCTAACTCACCTCTACACACACTATGTTTTAGCCCAGTTAGCTCAAAACTTACAGTGGCAACTTCATTGCAAATGTGTTCTGTGGTTTTCCATAGACAAGAGCTATTTATTGCCTGTCCCTATTGAAAACATTATATGGATCACTAAAATACATAGATCTCATGCAAGCTTTTATTCTCCTACTTTCCTTCATACTGGCAAACTATGGGACTCTGATAAAATTAAAAAATGGCTAACTGCCAGTCCCTCCAGGATGATGACTGTATTAGGTAATACCTCTATCTCCCCAGGCTTAAGCAAATGAGATATTAGACAATGGTCTTCTTTATATCCCCCTCGGTTTGAGGGATGTTTTAAAAGCAATAAGAATCTCTTTTGAGACCTTGGTACAAAAATACAACATTCCTAGGCATTCAGTTACTTATAGACCTCGTACTTTATCCAAACCCTGACACGAGACTCGTCTTATTTCTCAGAAGCGAAAGTCTGTTTCAGTGTAGCACTCTATCTGAATTAAGGTATAGTAGCTCACTCAAAGATCCCAATGAAACACAAGCCGTTTTAGTGAAGTTTCCAATCATGCAAACTTCAATTCAACTTAACAGGACAATTTTAAACTGCTTAAAGTAAACTGCAGTACAGTTACTAATACAGCAGTTGTTACCTTTCCACAGCTCCGGCAGTGGTGCTTCCTGCGAATCACTGTAAATGGAGCTTTGCAAGCAGTGCATAAACTGCAGACTTCATCTGGTACCCAATCAGGAGGATCTGGAATAGAAAGAATTAAAAAATAATAATATATATTACATTATTTACATGGAAAGCATTCTGCAAACTATTCATTTTTATGTTCTTACTTTGTACATTCTTGCCTGGAAAAAATAGACTTGTTTGTGCCTATATTTGTTATAGTGGAAGCCCAGGATTATTCACCCTTTTCTTGCAGAAAGAGTAGCCATCCCTGATCCCCAACAGCTACCAACAGTGAATGTTTTAAGAATCACTCTGCTGGAGTACAGGTGGATCAATTAAAGTACCTAATCCTTTCACTGACCCATCTGTACTCAAGTTAACATATTTAACATACTTTGGATATTTGTCCTATTTGTAGTTCACAAGGACCAGGGTTGGCGACAGTTTGGATTGAACTCCATAATGTAAATAAAAATGAAAGGAGGAGTGTGACGATACCAGGATTTACCAGACCCTTTTGGGGTCGTCGGTTCCTGAACCTCCACTGCTGCTGTCCCTCTGGTTGAAGCCCTGCTACTTTCTGGTGGTCTGGAGGTCCTGGATACTAAGGCAGGAACAACTGGATGCTGTTGATTGGTAGACTGGTGGGGCTAGTGATTGTAGCTGCAGAACCCCAGGTGGGGTTTTCGGGGGGCCCTATGCCAGCAGACTGGCGAGGTGAATTTGCTATTGCAGTGGCTGAGGTGAGAATACCCAGCCCAAGCACCCTCCAGAAATACAGCCGAGACTTGTATTTAAAACACTGCTTATATACACTTCCAGACACTCTAATAAAGATTAGAATGCAAACTAGGGCTTGGGACAGTGTTAGCACGCTTGACCAATCAGGAAATGGCTTGCATTTCCAGACAATCTTATCAAGATGAGAATGCAAATTAGGGCTTGAAACAGAGGCATTCTAAGTGGCCCTTAAATAGGCTGACCATACCTCACCTTTAAAAAGGGACACATAGGCATATTTCAGGAGTGCACCAAAATCAAAGCAACCCTGTAGTATGCATTTTTCATGTGTGTCCCTTTTTAAAGGTGAAGTATGGTCAGCCTACCCTTAAATAACCTTCCCCTGATTTGTTGAGGAAGCACAGCAGGAATCAATCCACATTTCAGCCTTTCCTAGCACAAGTTACATAGACATGGAGTTTACTGTGAGCAAGCCAGGGTGCTGGGCTTAACCTTTATTTTCTCTCTACTCTGGTTCCCCAATGCCAAATCCCTTTACAGGACCTATAATATAATAAAACATACAAACACACACTATTACATTGTACTATACAATGTAAAAAACAATGAGCAAGATTTCATATGTTATAGCCCTAGCGGTGAATGTCACCACACTGTCCTGTGCGGATTCCCCCACAGATGTCCTAAATCACTCCATCTGGTCACAAGGAGTAAATCTGGGACAGATGCAAAGGGAAAAACAGGGAAGACACTTGGAAGGGGAGGGGAAGACCTATGGGGGAAAGATGGGAGAGCAGAACAAACTAAGAACCGTTCCCATGAAAAACACTGAAGAAAAAGAATGGTCGCAATGATTACATTTTAAATTCACCCAATTAATTTTCCAATCTTAAAAATATAGTCTTCAGTAAGTCTCACTATACCATTATTATAGGAATAGTAAAATAGGGGAGCGCTATGGTTTTGATAAGGGATATCATGTATTATGTATTATAGAAAAATTAAATATATTGTAATATAGATATATTATCCAAAATCGTATAAATACAATCTCTCAAATAGTTAGTAGAGTGCATTGCAAAGCAATGCGCTGCGTGCCACTCTGGCACCTAAAGAAAGTTTTGTTAACCTTTTTAACTAACTGGGCCACTTTCCAGTTGGCATTTACTAGCTGTGATGATGTACATACCCTCACTATTATACTTCTCTAATGGAGCCTGCCTGTATTTCATATAAGCAAGTTTTTTCTTTTGATAATGCTAATCCCCTACAGTTTTTCATTTTTTTCCTAACAAGCCTGATGCAAACCCTTGTTACAGCTAGAACTGCATGATTTAGTTTGGGGGTAGTCACTCAACTCATCATCTCCATCCTGGCCACAGTTCCAACACATACAGAACAGCTCTGCACAGTGATCACTTGTCCCCAAGCTTCCATACACTGATGTAATAGTAGCTGACATCAATATAGTATTTAATATATCAGTGTATGAAAGCTTGGGTCTAGTGATCACTGTGCCAATGTAGACTTTTGCCACCAACATTATTACCAACATTATTACAGTCTTACATCCCTCAGTGTGCAGGTCCCCTCCTGGGCTTCTCCCCCAGAGCTGGCACGTTGAGTGTCAGAGATGCAGCTGATGTTTCCTATTGGCTGAGGTGTAATAAAATTGAACTGCAAAGCCAGCAGTCGTGTGTAGTAACCATTGCCTTGGCTTAGCAAAAAAAGCCAATTCAAAGCATTAACCTTTAAGGATCAGAAGGGTGTGCCAAATACTGCAAGGCAATGCTTTGCTCACTGCTTTGGTCCTTAGGCCTCTGAGTGCCAGAGACGTAGCTAAAGCATTGCAATGCAATGCGTTGGATACCGCTCTGGAACTCAAAGGTTAAATAAATAAAGTGAAATTGGGGCATACTCACATTTTTCCTGTTATTAGTAATGAAAGCATGAAAGCACTGAATACCAGAAGTCCTACTAAACAATGCAATATCAGATTGTCTCTAAATACCTTCAAATTCTCCTTCTCGAGCCTTCGCTGCTAGTTCTGAAGAAGAAATGGTTTCCTGGCAGAGAGCACAATCTTCCAGAGCTGCATTCCTTAGTCCCTGGTTGACTGGAAAGCAGAGAGGACAATTTAATTCACAGCTTTCCATATTGTATGTATTGCATTTCAGAGGTTTACACAGAACACAGGAGGACCTACTGTAAAATAAAATCAGGATATGAATCAATGCTACAAAACTGAGAAGAGATGTAAAAATGTTAACTCAGTTCTGGAGATGATTTGGGTTAAATAGTTTTAATATTCACTTAATCCTTTCAGGCCCAGAGGGGTCTGGTTCTTAAAGGGAAGGCAGGCAGACAAGATGCAGACAGGACACAGGGGGATCTGTAACCGGTGCAGCTTTTGCATAAAACTCTCAGTTTAACCCTTGGAGTACCAGAATGGAATCTAACACACTCAGAGTTAACATGTGGTAACGTATACTGCTTAAAAAAATAGCACCAAACGTAAAAAGGGGAGGGTGGGAGTAGAAGCAGCCTGGCACAGATTAGTTCTGCCTTCTGTTTGCTTTTCCAGTGTATTTTTTATTTTGGTCCACATACACAAATGTACTTAACCTTTTGAGTACCAGGGTGATGTAAAACACATTGAGCTTTAAGGGTTAAAGGGATAGTAATACTTCGTTTTAACTATATTTTATTTTGTAGGCATTAAAAAAACATGAAGAACGATATAAGTCTTATCTCTCAAACCTTTATGGTTTGAGAGATATTCACAAGCAAAGTTTCCCCTCCCACTCCTTTTACCTAGTGTAAGCCATCTCTTCTCAGATGTGGAATCCAGTCCATAGACCAGACAGATAACAGAAGGACACAATCTTCTTCCTATGAGAACAATGAAAGCCCTGCCCCCCTTGACAAGTTTTTCAGGTTTTTCCCTTATCTTAATTGAAGATTGTCCCTTTCTGCAGTCTACCTGGGCACCTCCCTTCTGATCTGGCTAAGCAGTGTTACATCAGTAAAAGGGGTGGGAGGGGGATACTTTATCATTCAGTTACTCCTTAACTGCAACTCTGACAGAACTGAAATAACACTCTCCAAAGTCCAAATACTATGATGATTAATTAAAGTTGCTTTTATTATGAAACATTACTATCCCTTTAAGGTGGGCATGCCACCCCTCAAACACAAACACCCACATGCACGCACACACATATACACCCAAAAAACAAATCAACCAAAAAAACAGCTTGCATTTTTTTAAGCTAAAAAGCTGCCTATATCTGATACTAAATACAGTCAGAGGTCAGTGCTACAACGCTAGCAGGGATCCAACATCAGGTAAAGAAACCTCCATGTAAATATCCAGCAATACAAGTGGACTCACCTAAGCCCATGGGTCTCTGCCACTGCAGGCTCTCCAGACCTGCGCTCATACGTACATTCCAAGAAGGATTCGGACGGCACTCCAAAATCAATCAAGAGTGAATATGTAAAATGATACTTTATTACAAAAAGAAAATAAAAACAGTATGAAGATATTACCAGACAGCAAGACAAAAAGGCATATTGGCAGGACCTGAATGGTCTAACGCGTTTCGCACTTTAGACAGCGCTTACATGTAGACATAAAATAGACATTATGTCTACGAGAGTAAGCGCTATCCAAAGCGCGAAACGTGTTAGACTGGTAATATCTTCATGCAATTTTTATTTTCCTTTTGTAACAAAGTATCATTTTACATATGCACGCTTGATTGCTTTTGGAGTGCCGTCTGAATCTTTCTTGGAATGTATATATCTGACACTAGCCCAGATGCTACATTGAGCCTGAATTTAACCCATTCAGTGCCGGAAAGGCGTCCAATGACTACATACCTCTATGTCACTCAAAGGGTTAACAAATTTGATATTTTAGTTTGCGTTCAGATTCACTTGTGTCAATGTCAGTTACCTCCCCCCTCTCTGGCACGGCATCTAAATAAGCTAGTTTCCATTCACTGTCTAGCAGAAAGGGGAAGTGACATCCCTATAAGGCTGCGTAGAATTAAAATTAACCCTTTGAGTGCAGAGCAATACGTTGCGCGCCCCTCTAACACTCAAAGGTTTAAATAGTAAATATGTTTAAATTTAAGCATTTGTTATCATTTTCTCTTTTCTACCCACTTACCTTACTATGTCCAGAAAATCCTGATGGTTCATATGATTTTGGCCCTTGTGTCTTTGTTCAAGAAATAGCATCTTCTCCCTCATTTAGGCCTCGATCCAAATGTTGGAAATGGCTTTTTTTCTGCCAACGGCATTTTTTCCAGCACAGTAAGCTATTCAAATGTCTGTGCTGTCAAAAAATACCGGCAAAAAAAAAGAGCCGTTGTGAGTTAAAGGTAAGAGGTGTTTTCATCCATTAAAAAGGATGAAAACACCGTAAATAGCAATTCAAATGCCTGAGTTAGCCAAGAACAGGTAATAAGGGACTCAAGTTATCGCAGGAAAGTTAACACCTATTTTTTTTTTTTTTTTTTTAACTTGAGTCCCTTATCGCCTGTTTAAACAGCCGACACAGACAATGAAGTTAAAAAAAAACAACAAAGTCCTCAGTGGATGTATTGATATGGGGCTCTAAGCCACATATCAATACATCCAAAGTATAAAAAATGTGTCAGACATTAGTAGGATTAACCCTATGAATGCCAGTGGGGTATAATTACCCCACCGGCGTTCATAGGGTTAACCCGACTAAGATTACAAGTAACACTTACCATTAATCCTGATGTCCAGTGGAGTCCTCAGCTTCCTGGTCACCTTCTGTCCTTCTTTCTTCTCTTCTATCGCCTTTCTTCTATCTTCTTCCTATAAAAGAAAAAAATAAGTTTGAGTTAAAAGCATATATATCTATATGTTAACCCCTTGAGTGCCAAAGGGTTAAAGTACATAGTAATGTTTTCAAATAAAAATCTCCCATATAGAATAATAACCATTTTAGGAAATGTTTGTCATATATCTTAATGCCAATGTATTTCTATCTAACTAAAAATCCAACTCAGCTTAATTCGTTGCGGTCTCCGCTGCTGTGTGAATAAGCTGGCACAGCCCTCCCCTCTTCTTCTTCACGGGCCGATGCCCGCTCCTGTCTGAGGGAATTCGAATTGAGGCTGCCCTGATATATGGGCAGCCTTACTTATAATTCCCTCACAGCCATTGGCTGGGATATGCTTACGTAGCTCCCAGCCAATCAGTTTAAAGCACAGCCGCTCAAAACTGATTGGCTGAGAGATGCATAAGCATATCTCAGCCAATGGCTGTGAGGGAATTAGAAGTAAGACTGCCCATATACAAGGACAGCCTCAATTATATTTCCCTCAGACTGGAGCGGGCATTGGCTCGTTAAGAAGAAGAGGGGAGGGCTGTGTCACCTCATTCTGTCTCCACTGCTGCCTCAGTGCCTCACACAGCGGCGGAGACAGCAACAAATTAAGTTGAGTTGGATTTTTAGTTATTTATAAACAATAGAAATACATTGGCATTAAGATATATGGCAAACATTTCCTAACATGTTAATTATTATTATTCTATATGGGTGATTTTTATTTGAAGACTGGCACACTACTATGTACTTTAACCCTTGGGGCCCCAGAGAGGTACACAACACATTGCTTTGCAATGCGTTGCGTACTCCTCTGCACTCAAGGGATTAACGTATCTATGCTTTTAACTCAAAATTATTTTGTTTCTTTTACAGGAAGAAGAAAGAAGATAAAAGATACAAGAGAAGATAGAAGAAAGAATGGAGACAGAAGGAGACAGACAGTGGATGACAGGTAAGTGTAACGCAGACTTTTTAACGATCGTTGCTTGACAGTATGTCAGGCACCGATCGTTAGTTTTTTTTTTTTTACTGTTAAGTTCCCAAAACTGGCATTATTTAGTGGCGTTTTGGGAACTTAACACACAAAACGGACGTTTGGACACAACACCAGTGTTGTGTCCCAACGTCCGTTGTGCTAAATGTCGGTAGGACATTTGAATACCGACCAAGACATTTTATTTTGTCGGTCGGTATCCATTTTGTCCTACTGACATTTTTCTACTCCAACATTTGGATCGAGCCCTTACTTACTATGGTCAAAAAAAATCCTAAAAGGCTACTTTGACTTTTACTCTTGTGCCTTTGGTCAGCAGGTACTAATTTCAGCCATTCTGCAGTGTATTTTCCATAGAGAAGGACATGAGAGTCGCTGGAAGTTTTTCTGAATCAGGCAGAGTTTATCAACCTGCTTAATCCTTTACAGTACAAAGGAATTATCAACACATTGCAAAGCAGCATCTTTGACACCCCTCTGGTGCTTTAAGGGTTAAGATAATTGTCTGCAATGAGCAAATTTTGAGGTCCTGTGGACTATCAACTGCCATGTCTGTCTCCATGGACATAACATCCAAGACTGACTCAAGATGGTACCTACCAAAGGCACAAGAGTAAAATTCATAGGGGCCCTTAGGATTTTCTAGCCACAGTAGGTAAATGAGGGAGGGGGTGTTCATTCTCATTTAAAGCCTTGCAGTTCAGTCACTGGACTGCTCTCATAGATTACTATGGATGGATTTCCGACCCTAGTAGTATATGTGCCTGCGTTCTCAAAAGGCGAAGGTTGTGGCCTTGAGTCACAGACTTTCTCATTGCATCCTGTACTCCAGCCAAAGGATCAGTTTTCTGACCTCCAAAGGAACTGTCAGGAGCCTTTTGGGGCTGCATAGCACAGTGCCAGATTTTTCACAAAGTCTGCTCCAATAGGAAAATGTGATTAGTTGTCTTTTAATTTCCACAAAAAGTCTGAACATTTTTTTACAAAACTACAGATGCGGCTTTCATTACCATTTAGGCTCTGAGCATGTGTACTGGTTTTACTGGGGCTTCAGACGTCAGTCCCAGTTCCGATAGTGGCAATCGCTGATTCCAGACAGTACTTGAGGACCGTTTCCTCCTAGTTTTCACAATACAGAGTGGGGTCGGTCATGAAATGGTGTAAGTATTAACCCTTTCAGTGCCAGAGGGGTACGCAACGCCCTGCAATGCGTTGCGTACCCCGCTGGCACTGAAAGGGTTAACCCCCTGAGCTAATGAACTAGTTTACTGGTATTCAGGGACTCATGGCCAACCTTTTAGTTTCATTACAGTTTAAGGGTTTACTGTTCCTTTAAAGGAACATAAAATGCTTTCTTTAATAACACTTCATATGGAAAAAGTATATGCTGTGGGACTTATCCTGATGAGTTTTTTCTCCTACTGCTGAGATTTAATCAAAAGTTATTGCAGCTTAAACTTGCATTTTTTGGGGTGCACTTCATGGTCTGCAATGTTATGGTTGTGCCATTGCTTCAGCAGTCTATAGACAGCTATGGTCCGTTGCCAATAACCTTACGTCAAATTTCAGTCCATCTAGGAAATGAACGTCATTTTAGCGCCAATTTTTTTTTTTTTTTTTTTTTTTAACTCTCACTGGTTTATAAGGGCTCTTTCAAATACTATCTGTATCCTATCTTGACAATGGCACAAAGTGGGGCCGAAACGTTGATAAAATAAATTGCACATTGATTCACCTTCAAGAAGTCCTGTGAGTGCGGTTAATCTCTCTTCAAATTGTGTATGTGTGTGTGTGCTTATATTATATTAAAAAAATAATAATAATATATTTGTCCCACATTATAGGGTTAGTGAAAACGTTTTTGCCATTTAGAAGAAATTAAAAAGTTGAGCTGAATGCAAAAAAACGTCTCTCTCAAACCGCTATTGTTTGAGACATACAGACATTTAAAGTTCGATGTCTCCTGCTGACATTTGTAAAGTTGTCAGCAGGAGATCCGTGTCGGTCGACACAGAGGCTCTGAAGCAGAGCCGCAATCGTGTTATTGACAACGAATCCCTTCATTGGAATGGTCTAAAACGCGTGCTCACATGTTTTAGACCATTCCAATCACACGTTTTAGACTATTCCATTGAAGGGATTCGTTGTCAATAACGCGATTGCGGCTCTGCTGCAGAGCCTCTGTGTCGACCGACGTGGATCTCCTGCTGACAGCTTTACAGATGTCAGCAGGAGACATCGAACTTTAAATGCCTGTATCTCTCAGACCATAGCAGTTTGAAAGATACGTTTTTTTGCATTCAGCTCAACTTTTTAAAGATCTTCTAAATGCAAAAATACTTTTTTTTTTTACATTACCAACCCTTTAAGCATTAGTATCTCTTTGACCCTTCCCTCCAAAATACACCCTCAGTTATCTAGAGAACCAACAAAATTGCAGTTACCTTTCTTCTGTTTACTCTTGTCATCTATTTCTTGCTTGGTGGCCATTACTTCAAACAAGGTCTTCAAGATACTCCTTAAGTCACTTGCATAGTTTGTCTGCAACTGATCAGCAACACCTGCAAGGCATGCACAGCTACAGTGATAAACGTCAGATCTAATCTTCAATGTGAATAAAGTGTCTCAATGCCTGTGATAGTCCCATAATATTTTCATCTGACAAAAAACTATCCTGCCCCAGTTAACTGGAAAACTGATTCATAGTGAAACTCTAGGTAGGACCACTATAGTGCAATTACATGGTCTTGTGAGTCCTTCATTGGTTTAAAAACACTTTGGATCACATGTACAAAAGTGGAACAGGACAATTCTGGCACCAACCAACTGCACCAAAGGGGACAAATACAAATGTACCAAATTCCCACTGATTTAAATGTGTCTTTTAACAATTAGAATGCCAGTGTGGTCTCAGACACATGGATATGTGTGCCATGCGTCGATATATTGGTGTCTAGATAGATGTGTATTTGTGAATGTGTAAGTTTGGGGTTATCTGCATGTAAGGGTGTGTGTGTGTGTCATGTGTAGATATATTGATGTATACATATATGTGTATTTGTGCGTGTAAGTGTAAGTTTGGGGTTGTCTGCATGTAAGGGTGTGTGTGTGTGTGTGTGTGTGTGTGTGTGTGTGTGTGTGTGTGTAGGTGTATTTGTGCATGTGTGCAGGGCTGGATTTCCATTCCAGGCTCCCCTAGGCAAGGCACTCTGGGCACCTTAGCTCCGCCCATGGCCACACCCCACTCCTTACATGACCACTCCACCAGTCTCATCCACTGTTTCCTGGCACAGAATATACCTTTGGCCTACAACAAGCAAGGACATAAAAGCTTTAACCCCTTGGTTGCTAGAGAGATCTCGAGCAATGCATTGGAGATCTCACTCGCATCCAAAGGGTTAAATAATAGCCTGTAATGGGGTGTTTAAGCTACTGCATGGATACAGAGATTGCTCTGGCCCCACCCACAATTCAGAATCAGGGTGTGGCCAGCACAGCTGAGGCACCCCTCAAAATTTGGAGCTCTAGGCAGGTGCCTAGTCTGCCTATTGGGAAATCCAGCCCTGCATGTGTGCAGGTGTATTTGTGCATGTGTGCGTCTGTATAGGAGTTATGTACATGCAAGACTGAGTGCTCACACGCTACAGCCACCATATGAAAGACAAAAGAAGCTGGTTTTGAATGGGTGGGCGCTGCTCCACTCATGTACTCCACTCCATCACAAAGTAACAATTGTATCCAAGATTGGAGGTACAAGCCTTTACATAAAAGCATACAGTTCATTCCAGAATTAAAAAACAAAGACAAAAGGCGCAGAGAGATGGCTCAAAATACAAATCATACAGCACCAAGCAAATCTTATGCATTTCTTACTAAAACTAGGGCTTTATCACAGACTTGAGCCAGGAGCTGGAAATGAGAAAATGTAACAAATGCGATTGGCTAAAATACAAGAAAGAAGTATGACCCGAAATCTATATTACTACAAGGAGAAGCTTGGCACGTACCCAAAATTCTCCAGCACTGAACACACCCAGGGGTGTGAACTAGAAGGAGAATCTTGGCTGGCAGCCAAGCAGTACTGAGGAGACATTCATGTTTCCTCACACATAACACAGGGGCGTGATTTTCATAGGAGTTGCCAGGCTACTCCTATGAAAATCTCTGCAAGGACATGCCCCCCCAGCCACATAACACCGGGGCGAGATCTGGCCCCCCGAAACGAGTTACATGCCACTACAAGGTGAGGGATAGGTGCAATACGAGTGCAATATCAGTGCAATAAGGGTGCAATATGAGTGCAATAAGTACGAAATATGGGTGCAATATGGGTGCAATATGGGTGCAATAAAGACGCAATATGGGTGCAATAAAGACGCAAAATGATTGCAATATGGGTGCAACAAGGACACAATATGGGTGCAATATGGGTGCAAAAAGGATGCAATATGAGTGCAATATGGGCAATATGAGTGCAATAAGGAAGCAATATTGGTACAATATGGGTGCAATATGGACGCAATATGGGTGCAATAAGGGTGGAATATGTGTGCAATAAGGACGCAATATTGGTGCAATATGGGAGCAACAAGGACACAATATGGGTGCAGTGAGTGCAATATGGGTGCAAAATAAGTGCAATAAGGATGCAATATGGCTTCAATATAAGTGCAATATGGGTGCAATACCCATATTGCATCTTTATTGCACCCATATTGCACTCATATTACACCCATATTGTGTCCTTATTGCACCCTATGTGCCACGCTTTAACGGTGAATGCGCCATTTGGAATGACGCAACGTGTACAATTTGCGACACTTTAAGGCGCGACATGGTGAATGCGCCATTCGGAATGATGTGGCCAAACAAATGCAACACTTTAAGACGTGACATTTTAAGTGCACAAGTTCAAAAGTAAACTCTCTGTCCCCTTCTCCATCATGTCTCTCTCCCCCCTTCTCCATCATGTGTCCATCATGTCTCTCTCCCCCATTCTCCATCATGTGTCTCTCTCCCCCCCTCTCCATCATGTGTGTCTCTCTCCCCCCCTCTCCATCATGTGTCCATCATGTATCTCTCCCCCATTCTCCATCATGTGTCTCTCTCCCCCCTTCTCCATCATGTGTCTCTCTCCCCCCCTCTCCATCATGTGTCTCTCTCCCCCCCCCTCTCCATCATGTGTCCATCATGTATCTCTCCCCCATTCTCCATCGTGTGTCTCTCTCCCCCTTCTCCATCATGTGTCTATCATGTCTCCCACCCCCTTCTCCATCATGTGTCCATCATGTCTCTCTCCCCCCATTCTCCATCATGTGTCTCTCTCCCCCCTTCTCCATCATGTGTCTCTCTCCCCCATTCTCCATCATGTGTCTCTCTCCCCCATTCTCCATCATGTGTCTCTCTCCCCCATTCTCCATCATGTGTCTTTCTATAGGAATTGGCATTTAGGGATATTGTTGATTTGATGTCTCGGGTGCAAAGAGGCCACATGTAGTAGACTATTCCCAGATGAGGTTTTTCTATAGATACCACTATGAATGGTAGACCAGATCACCATTAGTGGCATTGTAGTGGCATTGTGTAAATTTTAAATTTAAAGAATTATCATTCAAACACGTAATAAGATTATTAGCCTCCTCATCAGTACCCAAACAAACAAAAAGCAAATCATTGCTGTACCACACATACAATACAATTGGATCACGATAAGGGTTCCCACCTCCCAGTCTCTCAGCAACCCATATAAAAAGTTGGTGAAAGAAAGGTCAAAAAGGGCACTCATTGCAACCCCACCTCTGGAGACAGAAATGGCATCAAAGAAAAAGAAATTGTGGGGCAGGAGGTACTTGACCGACTGTAACAAAAACTAATTAGCTCAGTTGAATAATGAAAACAATGTCCCAGAGAAAAGTGCATATCACTTAAAGAATGACGTATAGAAGATTAAAGGGCAGACCTATGTGCGGATAGTATAAAGCAACCCGAGTAAGAAGCAACCAGGATGCCACTGCATCCCCATTAATTGCTGGAGGACATGCTTACTATCCCTAAGAGAAACCAGCAACCAACATACAAGAGGCTTTAAATAAAGGTCCACCAGTTCCAACAGAGTTTCATTAAGTGAGCCAGTGCTGGAAACAATGGGCACACCAAAATCTTATGAACCCTGGGTTAGGGTTGCACCGATACCGATACTGGTATCGGTGCCGACACCAGCATTTGCTCGAGTACTTGTACTCGCGCAAATGCGGCCGATGCCAGCACCGATACCCTGTGTCAGGGTCGGTGCTGCAGTGAGGGAACCTGGGGAGCTGCTCACAATGCTCCCCGGTTGCCTCTCTCCCTCCTGTAGCGTCGGAGAGTTGCCGCGGGTTAACATGGCAACGCTCCGACGCTGACTTCTGCCGGGGCTCGCGAGAAAACAGCGAGCACCCGGCAGAGGAGGGTAAGGGAGCCAAGATGGGGCATTGAGCGGGTGGTGAAAGAGGCAGAGAGGAAGGCCAAGAGGGAGAAAGAGGCAAAAGGGACTAAGACAAAAGGAGGAAAGATCAGGAGACAAAAGGAGGGGGAACAAGAAGAAGCAAAAAGGAGGGGGGATCAGGAGGGATAGAGAGGCAAAAGAGTGGGATCAAGAGTCAAGGAGGGGGACAAAGGGGGATCAAAAGGGAGAGAAAAAGCCAAGGCAAAGGAGGGAGCTCAAGAGGGGGAGAATGAAGTAAAAGGTGGGAATCAAGAGGGGGAGAAAGAGGCAAAAGGGGACAGTCAAGAGGTGGTGTGTATATATATATATATATATATATATATATATATATATATATATTTCAAGTACTCACCAATACTTTTTTTTGCAGTCATTTGCCAGTTTTCCAAGTACCTAAAGCATACATATATATATGCGATTTAAGTACTTGGAAAACTGGCAAATGACCGCAAAAAAAAAGTATTGGTAATTGGTATCGGTGAGTACTTGAAAAAAGTATCGGTATTTGTACTCGGTCTTAAAAAAAGTGGTATCGGTGCATCTCTACCTTGGGTAAATGGTGGAAAGAGGAGCAACTAGATTCATAGGTACCAGATAAGTAGTCTCGTCGTCATTTGACTTTTTATGCCTTTGGTGTCTCCATATCGTACACTGTGTTAGTTTGCTTTTGACTTTTTGCAGTTTACAATCAATATATACACACACACATATATATATATATATCTGTGTGTGTATTATACATATACACAGATTTATATTTATTCTGGGTGTTTGTTCCATTATACTGTATGGCAATATTTACTGATGAATTATTATTTTTCACACAAATTACCCTGCCATACAAGTGAAATATTATTAGTGGAAGTGCAATGTTCGGTGGTACAATCTGCTTTCAGCTAGTACACTATTTTGGGTCATACTTCTCCCTTATATTTTAGGAAATCATACCTGTTACATTTTATGTCAGACCCTTTAAAGTTTCTCATTTCCGGCTCTTGGCTCAAGTCTATGATAAAGCCCTAGTTTTAGTGCATGCAAGACTATTTGGAGTTGTACGATTTGTTTTTTTTGTCCCACCTCTCAGCGCCTTTTGTCTTTGTTTTTTAATCCTATATAATAATTTGCTAGAATGTTTGTCAGAAGCAGTCATGTGCAGTAAAGACTGCCCGAAAGCACAAATGCTGCTGGGAGTTCAGTGCATGACTAAGCAGGACCGGCCTCTTAACCTTTTGAGTGCCAGAGGGGCATGCAACACATTGCAAAACAATGCGTTGCGTACCCCTCTGGCACTCAAAGGGTTAACATCGCCTGGACCTTGGCCCGTGCACACGGGCTTTTACACTAGTTTGTAATAAAGTGTATGCTTTTACAAGGTGGTTTGTATCTTCGTATTGAGTATGAGACCACCAATCTTCAATACAAATGTATAGGAGTGATGGTAGGTGTGTGTTTGTGCGTATATATAGAAGCGTGTAGGTAGGTGTGTGTGTTTGCAGGAGTGTTTTGTGAGTAGGTGCAACTGTGTATAACAATATACGCTTTAATATAACAACAAGCTGTTTTTAATTACAAATCGTGATTTTGTTCCTTACCATTAACAGGAGTCATTCAGGGAAGCAGGAATATATTATTACATATGCTTACAAAATATGGTGCATTATGAACACATATATTATTAGCAGACAGTGGTTTGGCTTACATAATATCTCCTTGACTTAATATTAGAAACAGCATGAAAAATACAGAGATTGATCTGCCGGCACTTCAAAAACTTGTCGTCATTCCCTGGTGGAGTTAACATCTAAATGAAAAATCCTAGTGTGCAACCTTATTTGCTTCCTTTCTTAAAGGGATAGTAAGCCCCAAGAAAAACTTTAAGCCAAATGATAGGAATAATAAAAACATACTTAACGCCCTCATTCCCATCTCTCAAACCGTTATGGTTTGAGAGATGTAAGAAAATAAAGACCTCCGCTCCCTCCCCTCTTCTCATGCGTGTGCTGTATAGCGGACGTCATGAGATCCTGCTTCCGGGACTAGATGGCGGCTCTTCAGGAGAGCTGTCATCAAGACATATAACTATAATTACTTCATCGGAATGGTCTACAACGTGTGCTTGCAAGCCAGGCACACATTGTAGACCATACCGATGAAGTAATTATAGTTAGATATCCCGATGTCAGCACTCCTGAAGAGCCGCCTACAGTCGGTAGACCGGATTCTCCCTCTGACAGCTTTACAGATCGTCAGGCAGAAAGGGGAGGGAATGGAGGAATTTATTTTCTTACTAGTTGTAGAGCCCGTTACACAGGCCACAGTGCCACTGCCAGCCGGTCACTGGGCAGTCATGCACAGTAGAGACTGCCCGCGCCGCAGCTGATACAGAGCTGGACGCTCCGAAGGAGTGTCCAGCTCTGTATCAGCCGCAGCACGGGCAGTCTCTACTACAACTCAGAACAAGGTACCAGGGTAGTCTTAAAGTGTTAGTAATGTCTGAAAAAAACTTTTTTGCATTTAGAAGAGCTTAAAAAGCTGATCTAAATGCAAAAAAACGTATCTCTCAAACCACTATGGTTTAAGAGATACGGTCGTTTAAAGTTCGCTGTTTCCTACTGACGCATGTAAAGCTGTCAGCAGGAGATTTGTGTCGGTCGACACAGAGGAGCTTGAGAAGTGCCGCCATCTCGTTACTTACACGGAATCCCTTCATTGGAATGGTGTAAAAAGTGTGCCTGGTGTTCAAGCACATAGACCATTCCAATCAAGGGATTCCATGTAAATAACGAGATCCCGGCACTTCTCAAGCTCCTCCGTGTCGACAGACACGAATCTCCTGCTGACAGATTTACAGCTGTCAGTAGGAAACAGCGAACTTTAAACGCCCGTATCTCTTAAACCATAGCGGTTTGAGAGATACGTTTTTTTGCATTTAGATCAGCTTTTTAAGCTCTTATAAATGCAAAAAAGGTTATTATTAGACATTACTAACACTAAGAATCAATTGAGGCCCCTGGCAGAATTTTGAATGGCTGTACCCATATATAGGGAAACACACTGGATCATTTTTAGTTTAGTTATTACATACCCACATGTATGTGTTGAGCACCTCACGTCCATACCTGGGAACTCTCCGGTTTTGCCCCAGAGACTCCGGATTTCAAACAGAATTACCGGGTCTCCGGGGCAGTGTGTGAATCTCCGGGTGGGCAGAGTTTAAGCAGAAACTCTGCCCACTTGTGCTCCATCCCACCCGGTTCCTCCCACTCCCCACCCTCTTACCCTCCATTCCCTGGTATTTTGCAGTTGTTTTTTTTTGTCCCGCCCCCCCACGACTAAACCCCGCCCCTTTTATGACGCAAATCGCGTCATTTTCTTCACCGGTCGGCACTGACAGGGTTACCCTCCGGGTAGCCCTGCTTCAAAAGTTCCCAGGTATGCTCACGTCTCCCTAACCATCTGACCACATGAATGAATTGGTTGTTTTCTGCTGGGGAGCAAAGTGAAGCCTATGAATTAAAATGCCTTGAAAATAAACTCCCCAGCTTAACCCACATTCAACAGAACATTGAAAGAAGAGGATCACATAGTGGAATAGAATTCTCCAGCTATAGGCAACAGATTTCCAGTGGAAAAGAAAAGAAAAATAGTAAAACCTGACTGCTTTATGAAGGACGCCTACGTAGGCAAATCCTTCTGTTAAACAATTTAAAGTGCAATAGTCACCTAAAAATAACTTTAGTTCATTTTAAGACTATTAAAAACTCTGTCTAGCCATTTGTTTGCAAAAGAAATATTTTTTTATGATACTAATCTTTGTGTGTTGATGGCACAATGTGGCACTTTATATTAATATGTGTGATGAACAGGACTGTCACAGAGAGAGCCTGTCCTCCTCCTAGCTGGGATCATGTGGACACTAATACTGAATGGTATAGAGAGAATAGGTAGGGACTGTCATGGAAGCCTGCTCCAACCTTCCCCCACCCAGACTCAAAGCTGCAGATGACAATCAGCTGAGATTGATGGTTTTATGGTGTGAAAAGCTATTCACTGGGAATGTATACAGGGTTGCTGCTAGACTGAATCCCTTGGTTGTTGTAACCCACCCTGGAGATTTCTACAAGAGGTGATTAGAGCCTTGTGTCCACCTCCCCCACTTTTAGTAATCTTTTTCTGATGTTAATTCCAGCGTGTCATGTTTTGTCCATGTGGTGACTGCCCCTTTCTCTGAACTGTATTAAAATGCTGTGCTGGTTGAAAATAAAGTACTTTGTGATTTACCAGGAAGGAGCTTGTTTGTCTCTCCCTGAAGAATCAAGGTATATTGCTGTTTGTCATCCACTGTAGAGCAGTTACTCATAAAGAAGTGCCAGGGGACTAGATAGACAGAATATCCTACACGAACTGGAGCTATCAGTGCAGTATATCCTGCATTGCCAGGGGACACGTGACTCAAAGTACTGGGTCTTAGTGCTTAGTATAGCGGTTAGCTGAGCAGGTTAGCAAAAGAAACCCAGAGATGATAACAAGCCTGAACTGCTATATCTTCTGTGGCAGAGATGCCAGGGCCATATTGTCACAATATGTTTCTATGCTGGGACAATATTAAGCCTTTGAATGCCAGAGAGAAATCCAACGCATTGTGCTGCAATGCATTGGATATCTCTGTGGCACACATAAGGGTTAAAGCACATTGTGCTATGAAAGAATCCAGAGAAAGGCCACACCACTGGGGGTATTACTAATAGCACAGCCAGAGATAAGTTTGGCTTCAGACAAAACTAATCATACACTCTTTATGTGTATTATAAAGGGCTACACTGGACATCAAAATATAAAGGTTAATTTCTCAAAAATGACTTATTTTACAGAAAAAATGCCCAGGACAACATATAGGCTTGTTTTCTTCTGTAAAAGCTAATAAACTAGGTTGACAAATCCACCTTAACCTTTTGAGTGCCAGAATGGTACGCAACACACTGCAAAAAAATGTGTTGAGCACCTCTCTGGAACTTAAAGGGTTAACAGACACTTATTCCTATAGGTCTAGTATTTCTGTTAAAAAAAAAAAAAAAGGACCTGTACTGGTTTCTTTAACCCTTTGAGTGCCAGAGGCGTGTCCAAAGCATTGCGTAGCAAAGCGCTGGACATACCTTTGGCATTCAAATTGTTAAAATGATCACCCAAACTCCAATCTGAGCTCTTTTAAGTCCAAGTAAACACGCACCTGAGATGCAGACAAAGAGCCGGTGAATGAGGTCATTGCTGCTGTGGAAACGGGATCGGATCTTGTGTCTGGAAGCAATTTTGGCAGCTTGTAGAGCCAACTGAATCTCTTCCTGATCAAGGTCATCAGATGAGCAGGAGCTCGTCATCATGCTGCTGTAGGGGGACAGGAGGAAAAATACACTTCAATGATAAGGACAGTTGAACAGGGCAAATAGATTACAGCCAAGGTCTGGAGGCGAAGCTCAGAAGAGATGCATTTACAGGGATGAAGGGAATGTAGAAGCATTGCACAGCCTAGCAGAGTCCTGATAGAAGCCTTACCTTGTACTTCTATGATTGTGAGAATTGTAACATATAATTCATTGGTTCTATATTTCTTTGCAGTATTACCCCCATTTAAAGTGACCATGTGCAGGGCGAGATTTACATCCCAAGCAAGGCACACCTGGCACCCTTATCTCTGCAAATGGCCACTCCCCTACTCCTCACATGACCCCGCCCCCAGTCTTACCAATTGTTCCCTAACAGAGAAAACAAGCAAGCACCATCAAGAACACACACAAAAAAAGCTTTAACCCCTTGGTTGACAGATCTCCAACACATTGCAGAGAGATCTTTTGAGCATCCAAGGGGTTAAATAAGAGCATGTAAAGGGGTATATAAACATTACTCTGGCCACACCCACAATTCAGATTGTGGGTGTGGCCACCAAAAGCTGAGGCTTCCTTCAAAATGTGAAGCTCTAGACAGTTACCTACTTTACCTATTGGGAAATTCAGCCCTGACCAGGTCCCCTAAAAACAACTTTGATGATTTTGAAATAGCTTTTGTGCTTTTTTTTGTCTTGTTATGTTTTTTAATTATGTTGTATCAGCCAATTTTATTTACACACAGTTTGGCAGATAAATAGCTTTGCTTGTGTGTGCTCTTTGTATTTTGGTTTTTGTTGTCACCTCACCCTAGATCCCATAGTCTTCTCCTTTCCACTAACACATCATATACACTGTAGGAACATCAGAAAGAGGGCCTGGTGACTGGTTTTCATTCGTGTGACAGCTGGGGGGACTTTACAGGAATACGAACATCTAAAATGAATTGAGGTTTTAACCCTTTGAGTGCCAGAGGGGTACGGTAGCACTTAGAGGGTTTACATTCTTAAATACATTGTACTTCATGTTACCATCTGTAAAAATGATCTAATTTGTTTTCTGAAATCAGCTTCCGGCTTTGAAACATGTTGAAGTATTAAGAAGGAATATGACCCTCAAGAGGAGCACAATATATCTATGCAATTGAATAGATACATCTTTACCATCTAGAACAAATAGTAATGTATGTTTTAAACAAGTGAAGGTGCACGTCCCATAAGAATAAGTATACAAAATATACTCAGACTGGGGATCCCGGGTTGTGGACAGAGACAGCACACATCATGTGTGCACTCTCTGTCCAGAGCCCGGGATCCCCAGGCTGAGTAGATAGATAAGAGGATTTTAGTCTTACCTGTTAAATCCTTTTCTCTTAGTCCATACAGGTTACTGGTAACTCTGGGTAGGTGATCCACCCCTTAAAGTAGGCAGGAACAATTCTAGAATTGTATGCAGGGGGTAGAGCCTACCTTCCCTCCTTGGCTGCAGC
The DNA here is from genome assembly GCA_037306005.1 of Rhinophrynus dorsalis. Classification (NCBI taxonomy): domain Eukaryota; kingdom Metazoa; phylum Chordata; class Amphibia; order Anura; family Rhinophrynidae; genus Rhinophrynus; species Rhinophrynus dorsalis. Next base: position 46,397,156 of record CM074718.1, read on the forward strand.
TAGCCAACCAGCTCCAGTAAGATTTGAGACACTAACTATTGACTAGATAAGAGGAAAGGATTTAACAGGTAAGACTAAAATCCTCTTTTCTTTGTCATCCAATACAGGTTACTGGTAACTCTGGGATGTCCAACCATTGAGTATCCCAGAGGCGGGAAGTAAGGCAAGGACCAGGCGCAAGGCCCCCAAAGTTACCAGAGCAGATATGAACCATCAGATCAGAGATAGCCCAACAACAAGGGAGTGTCAATGGACACTGAACAGGGGTACAACACCCCAACTGTTACACAGCACAGTGAACTAGAGCAAACAGGACTTAAACATGAAGGAAGCACCAAGAACTGAAGAAGAAGATCCTAGATAGGCAAGACTGCTTCCAGGATCTTCCTTCCAAAACTGGCATCAGCCAATGCCAGCACATCAACACGGTAATACTTCGAAAAGGTGTGCACAGACAACCAAGTGACAGCCTTGCACAACTGATCAGCGAAGGCCTGATTCTTGTAATCCCAAGAAGCCCCAATAGATCTAGTAGAATGAGCCATGACCCGAAAGAGAACAGGCTTCTTCCTGAACTCGTAAGCCTTACGAATAGTGGACTTGTTCCAGGATGCAATAGTCACTTTGGATGCAGGTCTTCCTGCCCTGGGACCCTCAGGAATGACAAACAATGCGTCAGATTGCCTGATAGACTCAGTGCGATGTACATAAAACTTGAGACAACGCACCACATCTAACAAGTTGAGATCCCTCTCATTGTCAGAGGTAGGGTCAGGACAGAAAGAAGACACTACAATCTCCTGATTGATGTGGATCTCCAAAACCACCTTCAGAAGAAACTCCTGAGAAGTGCAAAGCACCGCCTTGTCCTTGTGAAACACCAAAAAGGGTGATGTACAGGACAGAGCATGTAACTCCGCGACATGGCGAACGGAACCGATCGCCAAGAGAAAGGCCATTTTTCACGTGAACAAGCGTAGAGGAATAGAAGCCAAGGACTCGAAGGGAGGGCGCTGAAGAACGTCCAAAACCAAGTTAAGATCCCACGGAGGAGCTGGATTCTTAAAGACATGATGAGTATGAGCAATGCCCTGAAAGAAAACCTTGTCATCAGGAAGAATGGCAATGCGCCTCTGAAAGAAGACAGAGAGAGCAGAAGTCTGAACCTTAAGGGAACTCAAACTGAGGCCCTTATCCACACCGTCCTGCAAGAAGGCTAGAACTGTAGGCAGATCAAATTCCTCACACAGGTCCCTGTCAGCACACCAAGATAGAAAGGTCGACCAGACACGATGATAGGCCTTAGAAGAAACAGGTTTGTGGGCACTGAGCATAGTAAACACCACACCAGAAGAAAAACCTTTCTTATTCATTATTGAGGATTCAATTTCCAAACCGTCAAAGTTAGCCAAAGAACATCCTCCTTCCAAAGGTAACCATGTAGAAGAAGATCTGGACAGTAAGGGAGCCAGAATGGCTCTGCCACTGACACATCCAGAAGCTCCGGGAACCAAGCCTGCCGAGGCCAGTACGGAGCAATCAGAATGACTGACAACGCTCCAGTCTCAATTTCCGCAACACCCTGTGCAACATGGGGAGGAAATGGACATGGCATCCACTGCTATAGCTAGAGGATCCCTCCAGCAAAAGCAGAACTTCGGAACCTTCTGGTTGTGATCTGTCGCCATCAGCTCGATGCAAGGAAGACCCCACTTCTAAACGATGAGGTAGAGCACCTCTGGGTGCAGCTCCCACTTGCAGCTGTCCACAGTGTGTCAACTGAAGAAATCCACCATGACGTTGTCTATGCTGGGAATGTGCACTGCGGATATGGCAGGAATGTGTTCTTCTGCCCAGGACAAAATAGCCTTGACCTCTAACCAAGAGGCGAGACTTCTTGTTACCCCCTGCTTGTTTATGTAAGCTACGGCTGTGGAGTTGTCAGACTGTACCCGGACTGGGCAGTCTACCAGCTGGGGTGTCCAGTGACGAAGGGAATGAAATATCGCTCGAAGCTCCAACACGTTGATGGGAAGGAGAGATTCCTCCGGAGGCCACCGACCCTGAGCGCTCAGGCCACCCAGGACCGCTCCCCAGCCAGAAAGGCTAGCATCCGTCGTCACTGTGGTTCAGAAGGATACCAGGAAGGACTTGCCTTTCAGCAGATTGGAGAGGTCAAGCCACCACGACAAATTCAGTTCCACATGAAGAGGAAGAGATACTGATGACTTCAGAAGGTCCGGCTGACCCCTGCACACCTGGATCACAAACCTTTGGATCTCCCTGGTGTGAGCCATGGCAAAAGGTACCGCTTCTATGGTGAAGATGAATTTCCCCACTAGAGAGGACAGCTTCTTGGCTGGAAATGGATCATGAGCCAGAACAGCCGAAACCTTGTGGGCGATCTGGTTAGCTACCTCGTCTGTGAGAAACACCATGCTCCGCTGAATGTCAAAGAGAAGGCCCAGGAAAACCATACACTGGGATGGGACAAGATCCGGCTTGTTCATGTTGATGATCCACCCGTGATGGGCGAGAGCATGAATCCAGTCTTGAACCTGCTAATGAAGAAGTTCTGCAGAGGGGGCCTTCAGAAGCAGGTCATCCATGTATGGAGTAACTCTGATTCAGTCCCGATGGAGGACGGATATTAAAGCTCCCAGGACACGGTTGAAGACTTGAGGAGCTGTAGTCAGACCAAAGGAAAGAGCTTAAAACTGAAAGTGCCCTTGGTCGCAGGCAAATCTGAGATGCTGCCTGCTCTCTGGATGAATGGCAATGTGTAGATACGCGTCCTGAAGATCCAGACAGGCAAGGAATTCTCCCGGGGACATAGCAGCAATCACTGTCCTTAGGGACTCCTGGTGATAATGGGTCCTGATCACAAAGGAATTGAGATCCTTCAAATCCAAAATGGGACAACAACCGCCGTCCTGCATGGAGACCACAAAGAGTTTTGAGTAAAAACCCACGCCTCTGTCCTGAACTGGAACCGGATCTAGCACATCCTTGTCCAGAAGGGCCTGGATAGTGCCAATGAACAGACAGCGCTTCTCCTCGCCCTGGGGCATATGAGAAGGAAAAAAGTGAAAGGGAGGAAGAGAGACAAAAGGGATCCTGTATCCTTCTGCTACCACCTGTAAAACCCATGGGTCCGCCACTGAATCCTCCCAGACGCTGTGGTAGTGATGCAGATGGCCACCCACAGCAGAGTGGGGACCTGGGTTTGGTGAGTCTTGCCAAAGAAGGTTTGGAAGCCTTGGGCTTGGAGGAGACCTTGGGCTTCCATTGCTGTTTGGACTTGGAGCTGAGGGAACCGCCTGGTTCGCTGGACATGTCTCAGTCTGAAAGGAAAGAAAAAAACTGTTACACTTGAGAGGCGTTTTCTTCCTGGGGATCAAAGGTAGAAGTGTACTTTTACCCTCTGTGGCCTCACTAATCAAATCCTTAAGATCTGGCCCAAACAATGAAGTGCCTTGAAAAGGCAAGGAGAGCAAGGCTTTCTTGGAAATGGTGTCAGCAGACCAAATCTTGAGCCAAAGAGCTCTTCTGGCAACCACAGACATGGTGGCAACCCTACCCACCAAACGGATGGCATCAAATAAGACAGAAGAAACATAATTCTGGGCCTCAGAAATGTTGGCAAGAAGGCGCAACATATCAGAAGTAGGAGCACCCTGACAGACAGCCAGGGTGAGTTGTTCAGTCCAGACCGCAATGGCCCGGTTAACACATGCTGCAGGGAATGCTGGACACCTGGCAGTACCAGCAGTGGCAAAAATGGACTTGAAAGAGAAATCTCAAATTTCTTGTCAGTCCAGTCTTTCAGAGCGGAGGCATCAGAGACTGGCAAGGCAGTAGACCTGGATAGCCTGGAAATAGGACCATCCACTTTGGGAGGTGAACCCACTGAGCAAGGGCCGCCTCAGAAAAGGGATAAAGCTTGGCAAATTTCTTGGAAACAGAAGGTTTCTTGTCCAGAGATTTCCACTCATCAGATACAAGGCAGTGAAGAGTGAGATTAGGTGGAAAACAAGTAAGGGGCATATTAGGCTCCTGAAACACATCAGAGGGATCTGAAGAAACCTCCTGAACTAAGGGAATGTTTAGGGTAGTCAAGACAGCCCTGATCAGGCCCTCAGCCGAGGGCTTAGGATCAGCCTCAAAGGGGTCCCCGAAAAACTGAGAGGAGCTCACAGCAGAACATTCCTCAACGTCTGAATCCACTAACAGTTCCTCCTCAGATGAATCTGACAATACAGGTACTCCCTGCGGTTTAGGCAGAGAAGATCTGACTGAAGAGGGGGTCTGTCAAGAATGGAAAGTAAGTAAGACAGCCCTGATCTGGCCCTCAGTGGAGGGCTCAGGATCAGCCTCTAAAGGATCCCCAAAAAAACTGAGATGAGCCCAGAGCAGAACATTCCTCAACATCTGAATCCACCAGCAGTTCCTCTTCAGAGGAATCTGACATGTAAGGTACTCCCTGAGGTTTGGGCAGGGAAGACTTGATGGAGGAGGGGGTCTGCCAAAATTGGAAGACCCCCTGTAACTGGGATGGAAAGAGTTGCAATTGGACCTGAGGTCCCTAGTAGCAGCCTTGAACTCTTGCACCCAAACTGGCTCTAATGCATGGCTGGAGGTCCCTGGCAGACTCTCAGGGACATCAGAACATGCTGGGCATAAATGACCTGAGAATTCTCTAGGTAACCCTGAATGACATGAGGAGCAATTCTCAATAGGGGACACAGAGACCCCAGCATCCTTAGTCTTAGGCCTGGCCCCAAGCTCTAACGGATTAGACATTCTCACAGTGTCAAAACGTTTAAAGTATAAGGAATTACCAAAATACAGTGTGTAAGATTAAAGTTTCACCCCAGAAAACGCTAAATTACACTTATCTGGCAGGCGAAGGGTTAACCTGCAGAGGAAAGAAGGAAAGTCCAAGCCCTGCGTAGGATACTCATTCTGAAAAAGGCACAGCGGGAGCCAATCAGAAATGAGCACGCAAAGCAAGCACTCATGGGAAATGCAGTTTTCCCAGAAAAAGTACCCCAACAGTGCCCAAAGCCCCCTGAGCCCCCCAACACACTTGAAACATTAACAGGATGAAAGAGCAAGGGCAGACAATTAAAATGAGCCATCTCTGAAGTCGCTACGTTCAGCAGTTGCAGAGATATATCCCAAAATGTGGAGTCCCATAGAAGTGAAAGGAGCAATGGCGTCTATGCGGTAAAGCGCACCTTTAATTCAAATTTTGCAAATTTAAAAAAAAAAGCAAAATAAAAGTAAATGAAACATCACTAGAATATATTAGGAGACCTGAAAAACACTGAACCCAGTAGGGAAAGTGTCAAACCCCCCCCCCCCCCCCAAAAGATGCAAAACCAGCAGCTAAAGGGTTACGTTACCACATAAACCTGCTCCAAAACACCCAACAGACATACAGATAAACCCAATGAGTGCAGGAGTGTGCAATAAGAACTCCAAAGGAAGACCCCTGTGTGGAGGGACACTGTGGGACATGTGGACCTGCAGCACTCAAAGGGTTGCTCACCTTTCCTGCAGACCTTCTGTCTTCAGACTACCATGTATTAAGAAGAAGCCTCGGTTGTCAATTCCTGAGGAAAGAACTTGAAGCCAAGATTTTTCCCCTCAGGGCTTAAGGTCCACAAAAATCACTTGGTTACTGAACTAGCCACATCTAAGGGCATTGTCAGTTATGGTAATTCACCTAATGGTGGTATTCCATTTCTAACAGAAAAATAAACATTTTTCTAAAACTATATCAGACCTGTTCCCTTGCCTGTGTCTTCACCAAGGAACAAATCTTACTGGAGTTGGTTGGCTAGCTGCAGCCAAGGAGGGAAGGTAGGCTCCACCCCCTGCATACAATTCTAGAATAGTTCCTGCCTACTTAAAGGGGTGGATTGCCTACCCAGAGTTACCAGTAACCTGTATTGGACGACAGAGAAAGAGATGTTATTTATTTTTTTATTTATTCTTTAAAATAGCAATTTTTATACACTGGTATTTAATAACTGATGACTTTTTTTGTAGAAGGCCTGATTAAATCTTTCCATCTAAAATGGTTGGATTCCACTGTATTACTCTATTGTATGTGATATATGGCCTCCAAATTCCTCCAAAGGCCATAACACAATATTTTTTGGCCTGAAATTTTATAGTGGTACTATGGACGTTTATGGGTAACTGGCCAGAGTGGTCCACAGACTACTGTACCCACAGCCCCACTGTAAAATTTCAGGCCATCCAAACACTGTACCTAAATATTAACCCCTTAAAATTCAATGCCGTGCCAGGACCGTCACGGCTGTCCGGCACTTAAAGACCAGTGACGGTCCTGGCACGTCTTTGAATTCAGGGCTCCCCTCCCGCCCTGAATCGGATAATAAAAAAAAAAGCCCTGTGGTCCTCAAGTGCCGACCATCCGTGCAAGCGCAGGTCATTAAGGGGTTAAAAATAAGCACCTCTCAGCAGTGAGAGTACTTTTTATTCTGGAGGTTAAACCCATTTATATCTACACAGATATGTATGTATAATGTTATATATATATTTTACTTACTAAAGGGTTAGTAATGTCTTTAACAAAATATTGTAGCTATTACAAAAATAAACTAAATGATCAAGTCCCATCTCCATTTCTTTTTAGATTGCGGTATTTCGGCTCTACTGAAGAGCCGCCTCGAGTCGGCCGACGCAAATCTCTTTCTGCCAGCTTTACAGCTGACATCAGGGAAAGGGGAGGGAATGGGGAACTTTAAAGGGGAACATTCACATGTAAACAACTGGAGTCCGTATGATTTATTTAGTAAAACTAAGTAAGCTTTGGTATTTTTTTTTTATGTATCTTACATTGTGTTGAAGATATCCAGGCTTAAAATTTCCCACTTGCGCGTGCTGCGGCATGAAGCGGCAGAACTTCCCACCTCCAGCTGCCCCAGGAAGTGCGTTCACGCTTCCCTTCGAGGGGGTATTTCTGTGATGTTACGTTACAACAAGCTCCGTTTACCATGCTACTGAGGTTGCAACCTCGAAGGGAAGCGTGAACGCACTCCCTGGGGCAGCTGGGAGGTGGGAAGTTCTGCCGCTTCATGCCGCAGAACGCGCAAGTGGGAAATTTTAAGCCCGGATATCTTCGACACGATGTACGATACATAAAAAAAAAATACCAAAGCTTACTTAGTTTTACTAAATAAGTCATCCGGACTCCAGTTGTTTGCATGTGAATATTCCCCTTTAAAAAGTTCTCTCTCTCAAACATGGCACCTGGATCATTATGTTTATTTTTGTAATAGCTAAAATATTTTGTTTTGTTTAATAAATACATTACTAACCCTTTTAATCAACCCTTGAAGTACCAGAGGGGTTTGTGACTCATTACTCAAAAGTACACTGCACAAAAACCCTTATGAGTGCCAGGGAGTTATCTAAAGCATTGCAATGCCTGGCATACCTCTGTGGCACTCTGATTGTTAATACAGTTCCCCTACAATATGAGTCACGTTTCCCTGGTTGTCAATAATGTCCTTGGTTCTCATAATAATTAAAATCAAAGATTCAAACCCTAGAACACTGAATTTCAAAGACATTTCCATTAACTTGAAAACCTTCCAGATTTTATCTTTCTATTCTCTTAGTTAGTCAGGGAGAGAGGTCTGTCCCTACTGACAGCATTGGTTTATGATTTTTAATTAAACATGAATAAATTACACTCCCTTGCAGTTCAAACATAATAGAGATATTTGTCATTGATTCTTAATCCTGAAGTCAGTGTTTTAATATATAACATGACTGAATACACAATTCACTGATGGTGCAAACAAAAACACTGATGTACCATTAACAGGATTTTAAGCCACAGATAATCAGTCCCCTGTGTACAGGATACAATAACATTTCTCAAACAAGCAGTTGGAATAAGGCATAGAACTTTAACCCGTAGAGTGCCAGAGGGGTGCACAAGTCAAAGAGTTGTGTATCCCACCTCCCCCTGTGACTCAAAAAGTTAATAGATGTTGGCAGTATCTTTCTTTGTACAAAATAAAATTGTCATGGACATGAAGGGGCACAGACAATACCGCATCATGATCCATTGACTACCCCCAAAAAAGTCAGAAATTTGATAGTATAAGATGATAAACACAAAGCAGGGAGCCAATGGTGTATTAGGAGACAAGGGCTCAGTCTTACCTTGCCAATCAAGCGGATGAGATCCACCGCTGGGTGCGTTAGCTCTTGCTCCAGGCTCATGGTGCGTGTGGCCGTGAAGTCGTTCCTGCAGATACTATCTTTGTGAGGCAGCACGCACATATGTGGCTATAGACAGCAGATCTCTTTTGCTGGAACGTCTTCACGGCCACACACATCATAAGCCTGGGGCAGGAGCTAACACACGCAGCAGTGGATCTCATCCGCTTGATTGGCAAGGTAAGACTAGGCCCTCCTCTACTAATAGGGAAATAAGATTAGAAAATCCTTCTCTGCCCACTCTGTGCACACCATGAGCTTCTGCAGGAAAGTCTTCATGGACACACACACACACACACACACACACACACACACACACACACACACACACACACACACACACACACACACACACACACACACACACACACACACACACACACACACACACACACACACACACACACACACCCCCCCCCCCCGTCAAGGGGGCAGGGCTTTCCTTATTCTCACAGTAAGAAGACTGTCCCTTGCTGTGATCTGTATGGTCAAGAGACCAGATTCCACATCTGAGGGGAGGTGGCTTACACTAGGTAAAAGGGGCGGAAGGGGCATACTTTATCATTCAATTACTCTTGAACTACGGCTCTGACAGTATTGAAATAACACTCTCCATGGCCCAAATACTATGAAGATTAATTGGAGCTGCTGTTTTGTGAAACATTACTGTCCCTTTAACACCTTGAATTCTAGAGAGCTCTTCAATGCACTGCAATGCTCCAGAATTGCATCTCTTTTCTTTTATGCATAAGGACGAAAATGTTTTTTTGGAAAGCTCAGCTAGCGGGTGAGTGATTCATTTAACTCTTTGAGTGCTAGAGGGTGACAGTAGCTGCCCTTTTAACCTTGTGAGTGCAAGAAAGGTGTCCAACAGCACTGTGATACAATGCATTTGATACCGCGCTAGCACTTAGTTAACCCCTTAGATGCTGAAACAGTCTTCAATGCTTTGATTGCAAATAAGAGGATAGCTATTAGAATACAAAACAAAGGTTACATATTCATGTCCCCTATTCGAAGATGTTAAACAATACAAGATAGCAACTAGTTTGTGGAGGACTTTAAATGAACAGTAACACATAAAAATAAACAGTGTTACATACAAAAAAACACTGTACTTCTAGCTAGCATCGGTTAAAAAAAATCTTTATATTTTCTGAGGCCTAATATCTAGTCTGATGTATGTTCTGAGCAACCATTCCTGCCTTTCCGGAGCGCGCATTGATTGTCCAGCATCATCTGTTACTGGTCAGAGATAAGATAACAGTCTTTCAGAATACAATGGTAATGGGCACTGCCATTAATCACAATCAAATAACAGACGTTTGCTCTTTTCTTAATACGAAGCGCATTAAATAAATGCTCTCTGAACAGGACAATTTACACATATTAAAAAGCAAGTTTATTATTATATTATTGGATGTAACATAAGAATAGATACATACATATGCTTGCAGCAAGTACATGATATTTTAGGTTATATCAACCTATTTTTCGTTTCGGTGTTAAGGTCACTTTAGTCTGTGCATGGACCTAGATGAACTAGAAATTGGGCAGGTAAAAGGCAGATTATTGTAAGATTGTGCAATCGGGAGACAAAAGTAAGCACTCCTCCAGCAAACTAAACAGGAGAAAATGAGGTCAATCCATGAAGGAGCTGTTACATACACAGCTGTAGGAAGCACACAGATGCAGAATTAGACTACAGAGAGGAGCAGATTTGCACATCCACTCTGGTCATTATCTCTATCTGCTTTACACCTGGGATTGGACGATATGCAACCTATTGTTCTCTGGCCATTGGTGGATGACAACTCATCATTATCTGGCCATTGGATGGAAGCTGCAGTCTAAAAACAGCTGGAGAGCCACATTTCCTTCCCTGGATACCATATCCACAAACACAGTTTTTAATGCAGGACTCCATAACCCACTGAAGGTTTCCTACACCAGGACTAGCCTGGAGTCCTGCTAAAACAATCATGTCTGAATCTGTGCATAAGAAAGCCAATACCGGCTGATTAATTCAGTGGAACCTACAGATGTTAAGGTGATTCATAGTAGCCATTTGTATTTTCTATGCGGGTTAGTTATTAGGAGGTGTTAGTGTTCCTATAACCCTTTGAGTGCCAGAGGGGTATGTAACACATTGATTTGCGATGTGTTGCGTACCACTCATAGGGTTAAATTAAAACACCAAGTCAGAAGATTTCTTCTGTGATACTTCTGGAGAACAATGTAACCGCTTGGATGCTAAAGGGGGTCTCCATCTTACAGAATGCACTGGGTTAACCCCCTGAGTGCCACAGCAGTATGCAAGGCATTGCTCTGTAACGTGTTGCACACCCTTCTGACAATCAAAGGGGTATAAAAAAAAAACAAAAACAAAAAAAAAACAGATTGTTCCCAGGGATGTCTATGTTCACAGAGCGGCAGGCAGGAGGGCAGAGTGCAGTGAGAGGCACCAGTGTAGATATACTGGAGATGTGGACTAGGATGACAATGAGACCATTACGGAAACTGACCAGACATCTCTAGTATCTAAGGGGTTAAACAACCACGAACACTTCCTAACAATAAAACCAAAATAGCTCAACGGGTGACCTAAAATAATAAAATATAGATTTTACCATTGTTTTTCGTATTACGTTACTTAAAGGGGCAGTATATGGTCAATACAAGCCCCTTTTAAACCCCTGGCATAGATTATGTTAAGCACCTGTTCTCTTCTGGTTTGCTGTGTATATTAAATGCATCTAGAAAGCTGGGTGATGTCAGAGCCATACTCTGCGCTCGCTGGAACTTCTCTCCTTCCCTAGGAATCCATCATCAACGGGCTTCTATGGTGAGGTGAGGAGTTCTCATGCACACCAAGTAAGTCCACCACTGTACAGATCTCAATGATATGCACAGCAAAGTGGGTTATGAGCTATGGGAACTCTGTTTCTATAGAACGCCTGGTGGGTTTAAAAGGGTTAAAGGGATAGTAATGTTTCACAAAAAAGCAGCTCCAATTAATCTTCATAGTATTTGGGCCATGGAGAGCGTTATTTCAATACTGTTAGAGTTGTAGTTCAAGAGTAATTGAATGATAAAGTATCCCCCCTCCCGCCCATTTACCTAGTGTAAGCCACCTCCCCTCAGATGTGGAATCTGGTCCATTCTTACTGTGAGAATAAGTAAATCCCTGCCCTCCTTGACAGGTTTTCCGTTATACTCACTGAAGAGTGTCTTTCTGCTCTGAGATAAGAAGTGTTATATCAGTAAAAGGGGTGGGAGGTGGATACTTTATCATTCAATTACTCTTGGACTACAGCTCTGACAGTATTGAAATAACACTCGACATGGCCTAAATACTATGAAGATTAATTTGAGCTGTTTTTATTGAGAAACATTACTATCCCTTTTAGCAACTCAAGGTCTGCACCAGCACTGTACACTTAAAGATGTATACACTGGCTCCATTAACCCCTTCGCGACAATGGACGTACATGTACGTCCTCTGTGGCTGTCACTTAGTGACAGAGGACGTACATGTACGTCCAGGAAATCCGGATCCCCGCGCGGCTGCACGCCGCTCGGGGACTCCGGATTCGTCTGAGAAAAAAAAAATAAATGTTAGACGGGCGTTAAGTGACTGCCGCGTCTGCACGCGGCCGTCACTAAGGGGTTAAACAAACATTTATTGAAATATTAAAAGAAAAAAGTACTAAACAGGCACTGACAGATGGAACAAAAGGGCTCATAAAATGACCCAATATTCTTATGCGTTTCACTAAAGACAAAACCCAGAAGTAGGGATATGCAAGGTGTCACACAAAAGAAACAGGTCATTGGCTAAATATTAAGGGGAAGTTCAGCCCTATCAATTACATAAATGCACATCAGACCACAGAATCAAAGAAAAAAGCACACGTAATGCTTTTTGATGGCCCACTGGCGGCGTAGGCAAGGGGGGGTGGTGGTAAAGGATTTTAACATTTTAAACATATGGACACACAATAAGGAAAATGTATATTTCATATTAACAGTAAGATGCCAAAAATATCAACCCTTTGAAAGCCGAAGGGATATCCTTCCAGCACTCAAAGGTTAACAGTAGCATCTTTGGGGGAGTAATATTTTAAGTTAAGAAAAAGATGAAACACTAATGGATGTTTTTTTTTAAAACAAGAATGAAGAAAGAAGATCAGAGGAAGTAAAGAAGAGAGAAGAGAAGATAAATGAAGAAGCCGGACAGAGGATGACAGGTAGGTGTCACATTTCTGACTAGTTTTAGCGCACAGTTTTTTTTTTTTCCTTTGATGTTCCCACAATTTGCATTATTTAGTGTGAGCTGTGGGAACAGAAAACCATAAAAAGAATTTTGCCAAAACCTGAGTTTTGGCCAACAACGCTCTTTTTGCCATGTACCTCTCCAGCAATAGAATTGATTTTTTTGGGCGCTACTGTTTTTGTTATAACCACTGGTTTTACCGGTAGTAATAGCATTGAGCCCTAAATGTCTAAATCTGATTCTGTCTTGTCTTAAAGGGATAGTAATGTTTCATTAAAAAATCAGCCCCAATAAGTCTTCATAATATTTGGGCCATGGAGAGTGTTATTTCAGTACGGTCAGCGTTGTCCTGCCCCTTTTACTGATGTAACACTGCTCAGTTCAGAGCAGCAGGGTGATGTCCAAGTGGATTGCAGAGAGGGACAATATCCAATTAACTAGAGATGCACCGATACCACTTTTTTTTAAGACCGAGTACAAGTACCGATACTTTTTTCAAGTACTCACCGATACCAATTACCGATACTTTTTTTTTTGCGGTCATTTGCCAGTTTTCCAAGTACTTAAAGCGTATATATATATATATATATATATATATATATATATATGCTTTAGGTACTTGGAAAACTGGCAAATGACTGCAAAAAAAAAGTATTGGTGAGTACTAGAAATATATACACACACACACACACACACACACACACACACACACATACATCCATACATACGTACGTACACACACACCACCTCTTGATTCCCACCTTTTACTTCATTCTCCCCCTGTTGAGCTCCCTCCTTTGCCTTGGCTTTTTCTCTCCCTTTTGATCCCCCTTTCTCCCCCTCCTTGACTTTTGATCCCACCCTTTTGCATCTTTCTCTCTCTCTCCCTCCTGATCCCCCCTCCTTTTTGCCTCTTCTTATTCCCCCTCCTTTTGTCTCCTGATCTTTCCTCCTTTTGTCTTTTTTTTTTTCTTTTTCTTAGTCCCTTTTGCCTCTTTCTCCCTCTTGGCCCTCCTCTCTGCCTCTTTCACCACCCGCTCAATGTCCCATCTTGCCTCCCTTACCTTCCTCTGCCGGGTGCTCTCGCGAGCCCCGGCAGAGGTCAGCGTTGGAGCGTTGCCATGGTAACCTGCGGCAATGCTCCGAAGCTACAGGAGGGAGAGAGGCAACCAGGGAGCATTGTGAGCAGCTCCCCGGGCTCCCTCACTGCAGCACCGACCCTGACACAGGGTATCGGTACTGGCATCGGCCGCATTTGCATGAGTACAAGTACTCGCACAAATGCTGGTATCGGCACCAATACCGATACCAGTATCGGTGCAACCCTACAATTAACATAAGGGAAATACCTGAAAAACATGTCAATGGGGGCAGGGCTTTCATTGTTCTCACAGTAAGGAGATTGTCCTTTGCTGTGAGCTGTCTGGTCTGTGGACCAGATTCCACATCTGAGGGGAGGTGGCTTACATTAGGTACAATGGGCAGGAGGGGGATATTTTATCATTCAATTACTCTTGAACTACAACTCTGACAGTATTGAAATAACACTCTATATGGCCCAAATAGTATGAAGAGTAACTGGAGCTCCTGTTTTTGTGACACATCTTTCATTTTTCACTATATCAAGAGATTCTTAAAAAAACTGCACTAATCACCTTATTCTGTGATGGTTTATTGTTTTGTAGGTGGCAGGCAATGGTGCACTGCCCTGCAGGTGGCAGACAATGGAGCACTGCCTGGTGTGCCAGACACTAAAATTCCACTCTCCCTCCCAACTACCTAGTCCTACCAGGAAATACTATCTAATCTGCATAAACTGACAAGTAAATAAAACCAACTATAGCACAATCACCAATGTCATTATAAAGTGTTAATTCCACTTAAAGTACTGTGGCAATAATAGGATTTTAGTCTTACCTGTTAAATCCTTTTCACTTAGTCCATACAGGTCACTGGTACTCTGGGAGGCGTAAGTCCCCTTTAATAGGCAGGAACAACTATGCAAATAATTTGCAAGGGGCGGAGCCTCCCCTCTTACTTAAGCCACCTTCTGGCCAGAGCCACTTTAGATTGATTTGAGACCCTAAAACTGACCTCAGGTAAGCAAAAAGAAAGACTCCTGTGAGCATGCCCGAACGGTCTCCCACTGAATGCCACAGGAGAGCCAAGACTGGTCCCTTGACAGGGTGGGAGACCAGTGACCTGTATGGACTAAGTGAAAAGGATTTAACAGGTAAGACTAAAATCCTATTTTCACTGTCGTCCAATACAGGTCACTGGTACTCTGGGATGTACAAACATTGAGCTGATCCAGAGGCGGGAAGTAAGGCAAGGACCAGGCGCAAGGCCCAAGTCACTAGAACTGTTATGACCAGTTGATAACATAGCCCAAACTGTAAGTGTCAACGGACACCAACCAAGGGAACAATCCCTGAACCAACACAGCACACGGAACTAGAGCCAACCGGGCTCAACAGTAAAGAAGCACCATGGATCACAGAGCGGAAGACCTACACAGGCAAGACTGCCTCCAGGACCTTCCTTCCAAAACTGGCATCAGCCGAAGCCAGTACATCAACTCGATAGTGCTTAGAAAAGGTGTGCACAGAGGACCAAGTGGCCGCTCTGCACAGTTGATCAGCAGAAGCTTGATTCTTGAAGGCCCAAGAGGCCCCAATAGATCTGGTGGAATGGGCAGTCACCCGGAAGGGAACATGCTTATTCCTCAACTTATAGGCTTCACGGATGGTAGCCTTAATCCAAGAGGCAATGGTAACTTTGGAAGCCGGTCTTCCTGCCCTAGGCCCCTCAGGAATGACGAATAGAGCGTCAGACTTCCTGATAGACTCGGTGCGATGAACATAAAACTTGAGGCAACGCACCACATCCAACAGATGGAGATCTCTTTCCTTGTCAGATGAAGGATTAGGGCAGAAAGAGGGAACCACAATCTCCTGATTGATGTGAAACTCAGACACAACCTTGGGTAAGAATTCCTTGGTAGTGCGAAGCACAGCCTTATCCTTGTGGAACACCAGGTAAGGAGGTTTACAAGACAAGGCCTGTAACTCTGCTACCCGGCGCACTGACACAACAGCCAAGAGGAAGGCCATCTTCCAAGTCACAAGACGTAATGGAATGGAAGCCAAGGATACAAACGGTGGTCGCTGAAGAACTCCCAGCACCAAATTGAGATCCCACTGGGGAGCAGGACTCTTAAAGGCAGGTCGAACATGAGTCACACCCTGGAAGAAGACTTTCACATCAGGAAGGACAGCAATCCGTTCCTGGAAAAACACAGACAAGGCAGAAGTCTGAACTTTGAGGGAACTCAGACTGAGCCCCTTATCCACACCGTCCTGTAAGAAGGCCAGGACAGTGGGAAGATGGAAGTCAAGTGACAACTTCTTGTCAGAGCACCAAGTCACGAAAGTTGACCATATGCGATGATAGAACTTGGAAGACACAGGCTTACGAGCACTGAGCATCGTCGATACCACAGAAGGAGAAAAGCCTTTCTTTGCTAGAATCGAGGATTCAACCGCCATGCCATCAAACGGAGAGAGTGAACATCCTCTTTCCACAGATACCCCTGAAGAAGCAGGTCCGGACGGGCTGGAAGTGGGATTGGATCCTTCACTGACATGGCCATCAATTCCGGAAACCAGGACTGGCGAGGCCAGTTTGGAGCAATCAGGATGACAGGGCAACGTTCCCTCTTCAACTTCTGGATAACTCTGACCAATAGAGGAAGAGGAGGGAAGATGTAAGCCAGGGGGAAGTCCCAAGGGATCGACAGGGCATCCACTGCTAGAGCAAGGGAGTCCCTCAACCGGGAGCAAAACACCGGAACCTTCCTGTTGTGTCTGGTAGCCATCAGATCCACCACAGGCATCCCCCACCGTTGAGTGAGCATGTGAAACACCTCTGGGTGAAGAGCCCATTCTCCGCTGTCGACGGTATGATGACTGAGGAAGTCTGCCATGACGTTGTCCACGCCTGGAATATGAACCGCAGAGATGACAGGCACGTGATCTTCTGCCCAAGACAAAATATCCTTGACCTCCCACCAGGCGGAACCGCTTCTTGTGCCGCCTTGTCTGTTGATGTAAGCCACCGCCGTGGCGTTGTCGGACTCCACTCTGACTGGAAGACTGGTCAATTGAGACTCCCAGTGCCTCAGGGCCAGCCGGACAGCTCGAAGTTCCAGAACATTGATGGAGAGCATGGATTCCTCCAGACCCCATTTCCCCTGAGCACTGAAGCGACCCCAGACTGCACCCCAGCCCCGAAGGCTGGCATCCGTAGTGACTGTGGTCCAATGAGGAACTAGAAAGGATTTCCCTTTCAGGAGATGAGAGAGATCTAACCACCAGTGCAGACTCGACTCGACATGAGGAGGAAGAGAAACAGACAGATGTTGATGATCTGGATGAGTCTTGCACGTCTGGATCACAAACCTCTGAAGATCCCGGGAGTGGGCCATGGTAAATGGTACTGCTTCGATTGTGGAAATGAACTTCCCCACTAAGGACGACAACTTCGGAACTGGAATCTCGTCCATGTCCAGAATTCCAGCCACTCTTACAGCTATCTGGTGAGCCACGTCCTCGGGAAGAAACACCATGCATTGGCGAGTGTCGAACAGGAGACCCAGGAACAGAAGCCTCTGAGATGGAATCAAGTCCGACTTGTCCAGATTCAGGATCCAGCCATGATGGTTCAGGGTGTGCATGCACATCTGTAATTGCTGAAGGAGAAGCTCCGCTGAGGAGGCCTTCAGAAGGAGATCGTCCATGTAGGGGGTCACTCTGATCCCATCCTGATGGAGCACCGCTATCAATGAGCCCAACACCCTCTGGAAGACCTGAGGGGCTGAAGTCAGCCCAAAGGGGAGCGCTGCAAACTGAAAGTGTCCCCTGTGGCAGGCAATCCGGA
The DNA here is from genome assembly GCA_037306005.1 of Rhinophrynus dorsalis. Taxonomy (NCBI): domain Eukaryota; kingdom Metazoa; phylum Chordata; class Amphibia; order Anura; family Rhinophrynidae; genus Rhinophrynus; species Rhinophrynus dorsalis. The sequence continues at coordinate 46,414,638 of CM074718.1, forward strand.
GATACCTCCTGCTCTCTGGATGAATAGGGATGTGAAGATAAGCATCCTGAAGGTCCAGGGAGGCAAGAAACTCCCCTGGAGACATTGCTGCAATCACAGAGCGCAGGGACTCCTGGCGGAAGTGGGAAGTCACCACATAGGCATTGAGATCTTTGAGATCCAAGATGGGACGGGCTCCTCCGTCCTTTTTGGCTACCACAAACAGGTTGGAATAAAATCCTGAACCTGTGTCCCCCTGAGGAACCGCCTCCAGGACCTCTTTGTCCAAGAGATCCTGAATAGCGTCGTCGAACAGACGCCTTTTTGTGGGTTCCTGAGAAGGACGAGTAAAATGGAACCGAAAAGGAGGAAGGGAAGAGAAAGGGATCCTGTATCCCTCTGACACCACCTGAAGAACCCATGGGTCCGCCACTGACTCCTCCCAAGTCCGGCGAAAGATGCGGAGACGACCGCCTACAGCCGGATGCGGACCCGGGTTCGGCGAGTCATGCCGAAGCAGTCTTGGAGGTCTTGGCCTTGGAGGCGACTTTGGGCCTCCAGGACTGTTTGGGCTTGGAGGAGGAGCGCGTAGTGGGAGGACCCGTTTGGGCCGAGGAGCGTGTCTCAGTCTGAAAGGAACGAAAGGACCGATTGCGTTTGGCTGGAAACTTTTTCTTAAAGACTGAGGGTAGAAGAGTACTTTTACCGCCAGTAGCCTCACTGATCATTTCTTTAGAGTTCAGACCCAAAAAGCAAATTCCCCTGAAAGGGCAAGGAAAGCAAGGCTTTCTTAGAGGCTGTATCAGCAGACCAAATTTTCAGCCAAAGAGCGCGTCTAGCCACCACAGAAGAAGTGGAGGCCCTCGCCATCATGCGCACGGCATCAAAAGCAGCGTCAGCAACATAGTTCTGAGCTTCAGTGATATTAGCAAGAAGCTGCAACTGTTCAGATACAGGCGCATCCTGGCGAACCGCTTCAGTCAGTCGTTCAGTCCAGGCCGCAATAGCTCTATTAACCCATGCCACAGCAAAAGTGGGGCGCATGGCTGTGCCAATGGAGGCAAAAATAGACTTAAGAGAGAGCTCTAGTTTCTTATCCGTCCAGTCCTGCAAGGCAGAGGCATCTGAGACAGCCAAAGCAGTAGATTTGGATAGTCTAGACACAGGAGCATCCACTTTGGGAGGATGAACCCATTTTGCCAGCTCCGCCTCAGGAAAAGGGTAAAGTTTAGCAAACTTTTTGGAGACAGAGGAAGATCTATCAGGATTCTTCCATGCCTCAGAGACCAGACGGGCAAGAGTAGGGTTAGATGGGAAACAAACAACTGGTTTAGATGGCTTTTTCTGAAAAACATCAGTAGGATCATAAGTGGATTCCTGAGTCAGAGGAAGGTTGAGCGTATTCAGAACCGCTCTGATCAGACCCTCAGCCGAAACTTCAGGGTCACACTCATAGGGGTCCCCAATGGACCTGTTAGATTCAATAACAGTACGTTCCTCAGCATCAGAATCCTGTAAAAGTTCTTCTTCAGAAGAATCAGTGATATCAGGAGCTCCCTGTGGCTTAGGCAGGGAGGTCCTGATAGTAGAGGGGGTCTGCCAGACCTGGAGAGCCCCCTGTACCTGAGAGGGAAAGAGTTGAAGCGTGGATCTGAGATCCCTAGTGGCAGCTTTAAACTCCCTCACCCAAGATGGCTCAATAGCATGGCTGGGAAGCCCAGGGTTGCTATCTTGACCAGTACAATTAGGGCATAGATCCCCCACATTATCGCCATCCAGCCCAATGTGGCAAGAGGAGCAAAACGCCATGGGGGTAGCGGACCCCCCATCCTCCTTAGACTTGGGTCTAGCCCCTAGCTCCAGTGAAGTAGACATGCTCACAGCGTCAATATACCCCACTAACAACACTATCACCCAGAAAAAGTGTTAAGATTAAAGTTTCACCCCAGAAATGTTCTAAAAACGGACTTATCTGGCCAGCGAAGGGTTAATCTGGTGAGGAGAGAGAAGGCTCGGTCCCTGCGTAGTGTACTCGCCTAGGAAAAGTACCACAAAATGGCGGCCGTCATGACAGCCAATCAGAAACGAGCGCGAACCAAGCGCTCATGGGAAATGTAGTTTTCCTGTCCAAGTACCCCAAACATTGCCCGAAGCCCCCCTGAACACCCCACATGAATAAAACACATTCCGGATGATAGATCAGGAGCCTAGAATTAAAATGAGCCCTCTCTGAAGTTGCTGTGACAAGCGGTTCCAGAGATATGTCCCATACTGTGAATTCCCATAGAGAGTAAAGGAGCCCTTGCGTCTGAGCGGGAAAAAGCCGCGCTTAAAGGCGCGGAACACCATTTTTAATAAAGTTTAGGAAAACATTAAAAAGTGCCCAAACAAGCATGAAACACATGAGAAACATAAATAAATGAATACCCAATGCTCCAAAACTCAGAGAATAACACAGAAATTGCATAAACAGTAATAATGCAATAAAAACACCCTATGAGTGCTGGAGTGTATTAAAACTCCCAAATACAAGCCCATCAAAGGGACACTGTGGGGACAAGTGGACCTTCAGCACTCAATGGGTGACTCACCTTCCTTGCTGACTTCTGTCTTCAGGTGACCATGATAAGGAGGGAAAGAACCAGAGGTAAATTCCCCAACAGGGGAGCTGCTTAACACAAGCTGTCCCCTCTTCAGGGCATAGGTCCACAGAAAATCCCTGGAAGCTGCACCAGCCACTTTAAAGAGGGCAATTCACAGCCATGGTCACCCTCCTAATGGTGGTATTCCATATTTGAATAAAAAATAATAAAATACTAAGATGCATAGATGTTCTCTACCTGGTGTGGAAGCACACCAGGAACAAATCAATCTAAAGTGGCTCTGGCCAGAAGGTGGCTTAAGTAAGAGGGGAGGCTCCGCCCCTTGCAAATTATTTGCATAGTTGTTCCTGCCTATTAAAGGGGACTTACGCCTCCCAGAGTACCAGTGACCTGTATTGGACGACAGTGAAATATATGTTCACTGCAACACAGAGTATTCGATGGCAGATAAGAACCAGCAGGCCAATTTCCCTATCTAGCTAAAAGGCTCAAACTTATTTTATTCTTAGAATAGCAGTGTCATCGTTGTGCTGATGATAGCAAGATGGCTGCTGAGACATAGTATTTTCACATTATGAGGTCTGTATATTTATCAGATTTGGCTACAAGCTGATGAGGACTATTGTTGTTCAACAAGTTCGACAACAGCTCCAGGGCCTGCAGTTGCTTATAACTGTTGCTCAAGAATCCTATATAATAATTTGCTAGGATGTTTTTCAGAAGCCGTCATGAGCAGAAGAGACTTCCCGAACGCACAGAATGCTGGGAGCATGGAATACTGGGAGTTCTGTGCTGGGAGCATTCAGTGCTTTCGGGCAGTCTCTACAGTGCGTGACTGTGTCGGCGGCAGGACGCAGAGCAGGACCGGCCTCTTAACATCACATGGATCTTGGCCCGTGTACATGGGCTTTTACACTAGTATCTAATAAAACATCCCCATGACATGCTGATCTGGGCTCATAGATATAGTAACATAACTGAGGAGGCTGAAAAAAGACATGCATCCATCCAGTCCAACCCATGACAAAAAACTCCTCTTGATCCAGAGGAAAGCAAAAACAAAAAAAAACAAAAAAAAAAAACACAACCCTGAAGCCATTTTTCCAATTTAGCCCCAAGTGGGTAAAAAAAAAAAATCCTTCCTGACTCCAAATGGCAGTCAGATAGATCCCTGGATCAACAACCTATCTGCATAGAAGCCATCTGCCATAATTCACAAAACTGCTCTGTGCTACATAGACATCCAATGCTTTTTGAAAGCAGTTACAGTATCTGCAAGTACAACATCCTGAGGAAAAGCATTCCATAGCTTTACCACCCTTACTGTATAATATCCCTGCCTCTGTTTTAGTCAAAAGCGCCTTTCCGCTAGTCTAAATGGATGCTCTCTCTTTCTTAGCTCAGCTCTTTGCGTACATAATTCATTGGATAATTCTTTGTATTGACCATGAATGTTTTAAATGCACTACAATACAATGTGTTGGCTACCTCTCAGGTACACACTTTTAATTAACCCTCTGAGTGCCAGAGGGGTATGCAACACATTGCTTTGGCACTCAAAAGGTTAATGAGCAGCAAAGCACATTATCGAAAAAAATATATATATATAATATAGGGCTTTTCCCTAGGAGTAAAATAAGGGCACTACCATTGATGGGTGAGACTTCATTCACAAATTACGACACCTCATGTTTTTTTTCCATATTCACGGAGAAACTATTCAAGTTCATAAAATGCAATAGCTACAAGGCCACTTCACCACTAAACAAATCTTGGGAGCTTGTGTCACAACAATCAGCTCGCAACAGAATGCAATAGATCTGCAACTGAAACTCTTAACAAAGTTCAACTTTCTCCAATAATTACTTGTGAATGAAGCCTTCCCAGCAGTGGGAGTACATATATACAAAAATGTGAACTTTCAAAATGAGAGGACCTTGAAATCTTTAAAATATTAACAGTGAAAGATCCCTATAATGTAGATTTTGGGTGATCTGTCCCTGCTTGCTGAAAACCCAAGGTACGACAGTCACATCTCAAGGGACCCTTAGCATGCTGGTGCTTAAATATATTACTCCCTGGTCAGGGGAAAACAAACAGAACTTCTGCTGCCTTTCTGAAGTTAGTGCAGATCTTTTAGTACATACCACTGGATTATCTCACCTTAAAAGAGCAGTAAACCTTTTTTATGAAAAAAAAAGTCTATATTGCAGGGAGTTTCATTTTGAGTAAAATGAGGGTATTCCCGCTGCTGAGAGATTCATATTTCCAGCAGTATTACAGTTTAACCCCATGTTTTTTTTTTACAATAGCAATGTCCTCTGGTGATCAAATTCCAATTAGTAATTCTGTTACATTCGAATGGAGAGGAAAGTCAGTGACATACAGTTTTCCACAGAATGTGATAGAAACTACTGAGTCACTTCCTGTCAGTTAGAACTTCCAGGAAGTAAACACACCGTAAATTCACTTCCTGATTATTTGAACAGTTATACATTTTGAATAAAGCAACAGACAGCAGTTAGAGCACCCTTGTTTTACTCAGCAGAAAAAGCTCTATAACACAAATGTTTTCATAAAAAAGTATACTGCTCCTTTAAGAATTTAGCCCATCAATCTGAGATGTGGGTCAAAACCTAGAGTCCAAAGTTTGCTGTCTATTTCAATGCTGGGTGTCCAAATGTCCAGATTTTTGTGGTTCTAAACATACCTTCCCATTGTTACAAATGTTCCCATTGTACAAGAGATAGCACTGACAGAAGTGCAGAAAAAGCAGATAGCAGAAGGAGCGGAGGCGGACAGGGTACACACTGTTAATCCCAGAACAGATTTGCACAACATAAAATATACATGGCTATAACCGGGCTCATTGCTTAACAACACAAGAAGCACTGTCAGCACTAAACGAAAATAAGCCACAAAAGAGCAAAAAGAGCAACTTTACTGTTTAATAAAAACAAAAAAAAAAAGAGGATTTTTGTGTACTTTCCAATAATTCTTTTTCTCTTAGTCCATGTGGAACACAGGAACGATGGGGTCAAGTCTCTACCTTTAGGAGGGTAGGGCACTTCAACGAAAAAAAAAAGTCTCTGAGGCAGAGACACCCTCCTCCCTTACACTTTACCCCTGCCTGCTGACTTCAGTATTAATGTATAACAAAGCCAAATGAAAAGCAAAATAGAACTGAAAGAAGGAAATCTGCTGAACAGAGAATCCTAGAGGACCCCCTGCACGGGACTCAAACTAGTGTTTTCTTTCCTGGAGGGACGTCCTGTGTTCCACATGGACTAAGAAAAAGGATTTATGGGTAAGTACACAAAAATCCTCTTTTCTCTGCTGTGGAACAAAGAAAGCTTGGGAATATACCCTAGATGTTCAACAACATTCCAAAGAAAGAAAAGAATAAAAATAAGATCAGTACCCACGAGAACCTCTGGTGTCAACAGACACCAAACTTGAAACCCAAACAGAAGGAAACCAACAAGCTTCTGATCACAGACATCCAAGAAGGACACCTACACAGGCACCAAAGCCTGTAAGACCTTCTGACAAAAAAGGTCTTCAGCAATGTTAAACAAATGAATGCAGAGAAGACCATGTCACCGCTCTATACAACTGCTCAGAGGTGGCCTGATTTTTGTAGGTCCAAGATGCTTCCACCGACCTGGTGGACTGAGCCATAACCTGATAGGGTACAGGTTTCTTCTTGAGAACACACATCTGGAGAATGGCTGTGTTATTCCAGGAAGCAGTAACCTTGCATGCAGCCTGGCCCACACACTGGCCCTCAGGAATGACAAAAAAAAAAAAAAAAAAAAAAAAAGCAAACTGAATTTCCAAAAATGCTGTGTGAGATGAACATAGTACTCAAAGCACCTGACCGCATCCAGCAGATGACATTCCTGTTCCTGCCTATTAGAAAGAGCAGGACAAAAAGAAGGAAGAACAATTTCCTTTTTCATGTGAAAATCCTATATAATGTTGGGCAGAAATCCCATAAGAGATCCCAAAACCACCCAGTTCCGGTTGAAAAAAAATGAAAAGGAGGCTTATAAGGAAAAGCATAACGTTTGGCTACCCACTGATCGGACACAATACAGCCAGAAGAAAAGCTGTCTTGAGAATCAACAAACACAGAGAAACTGAAGACAGAGGTTCAAAAGGAGGCTTCTGATGAACTCCTAACACCAGGTTCAAATCCCATGGAAGAATCGGATCCCAAAAGATAGGGTAGACATGAGACACCTCTTGGACAAAAGTCTGAATACCAGGGAGCAATGCAATATGCTACTGGAAAACAACTGAAGAAATACGATAGAAATAAGACTAAGCCCTTTATGAACAACATCCTGATGAAAGGACAAACCTGCTGGAAGCAGAAAAGGTCATGACTGTGAGCCACAGTCAGCACACCACCTGTAGAAGAGAGACCAAATCCTAGGATAGGCCTTGGAAGAAACATGCTTCCTAGTCTGAAGCATTGTATAAACACATTTTTTTTATTCAGGAGACTGAACTCAAAAGCCAAGCTGTCAAAGCTTCTCCATTTCAGGGTGGCATAATGGGCCCTGTGTCAGAAGGTCAAGACACAAGGGAAGAAGAAAAGGCTCCGCCACAGATGGAGTGAGAAGATCAGAAAACCTGACAGGGCCAGAACAAAGCAATAAGGATGATATGAGGACACTCCTTTCTGACTTTCCTCTACACTCTGGGAATCAAGGGAATTGGTAAAATACATGCCAGAGGAAAGGTCCATATAATGGCCACTGCAAGAGCCAAAGTGTCCCAGGATCTGGTGCAGAATTGAGGAACCTTGGGGTTCATATGAGATGCCATAAGATCCACTGTTAGGAGCCCTCAACGATGGATGATCTGGCCAGAAAAGCTCAGAATGAGCTCCCAATATCCGGGATCCAAGCGATGGAGCCTAAAAGCCTTCTACCATGTTTTCGCCCCCTAGAATGTGAACCGCTGAAAGGGCTGGCACATGGGACTCAGCCACAAGAGAATCCGCTGACCTTGACCCAAGCGGCTGTGCTCCTGAACAGGGCTGAAGAGCCTAATGGTGGTGCAAGGGTGTCCAGCAGACCAAGGACTCAAGCCCCCTTGGAGAGATGAGGGGATAGAGGCAACTGAAGAGATAAAAGCCTTAAACAATACAGGTTCCTGGTCAGCTGATGAGAGCCCCGGAGGCGATGTAGGAGACAAAGTGCAAGATGGGCAAAGTACCAGGAAAGCCCCTAGGAAGCCCAGACTGGAATCCTCCGCTTTGGACTTGTCCTTGCGTCCCGTAGATCTTGACATAGTCATAAGAGCACCACAGAATAGTGTTAAAGGCAGTGAAAAACACAAAGCTAAAACTTTAACCCGTTTTACATACTTTAAAGTGACAAACTGGTAGTAGAGACCAGCTTCTGTGAAGTGTGCGGAATCCAATAAGAAGATAATCTTAAAATCGCCTCTTCCTGTGCCAGAAAACATGGGAAGACTGGGTTTCTGGGTAATGTAGTAATTTCCATTTAAAGTGGAGTTGTGGCTCCCCAGCAGTTTAAAAACGCCATACCCCAGTAAAAAGAGTGGGTCCCATAGGGTCAGGAGATAGTGTATGCCATATGCAGCACACTGAACCCTTCCTGCCACCTCTAGGTACAACTGGATACAAGATAAGTCCCCTAAAAGTGAAAATAATCTAAAGGTATGTCAGCTGGTTAAAGACAGTCTGTTGATACATTAAAGGATTTTTAACTTTAGATACAATTGATTATTGGGTTTACCTCCAGATAACCTATTAAATTTTATCTCATCCCAACAAGAGCAATTTCCTTAGGGAACTCATATGCTTTCCTCAGATGGGAACTGAGATCTGATCTCCTGATTGATGATTGGTTGACCTTATACTCTTCTACTCCGAAATCCACATTTAATATTCTACACCTGGAATCTGATCTTAATATAAGAACATGTGAATCAGTCAGTGGTTCAGTCATTCTTACATTTTTCTGGTTGGGCTAATTGCATTAGGCACAGACTCCCACTGGAAACAGACTTATACCAAGAAGACAAGACAGATATTCAAAATATTGCCATTTGGTGCTTGCAGATGTACAGCTACTTCCAGAAGCAAAACCCTATAGACGGGGAGCCAGAGAACCCCTCAAATAAGGGAGACAGATGCTACTTGGAATGCGCTTCGAGTTCTCCACCTGGGGCATGGAGCCCCCGAAAAATCTAGATGGCTCCAGGATGCTCCCTTATCCTATTTAATTCGCTAAAACGTGTGTAACAACGGAGTCATGCGCAGTAGAGACTGCTGTGCGCCCTGCAGTCATGCGCAGTAGAAACTGCCCGCGCTGCAGCTGATACAGAGCTGGACACTCCCAGCCGCGGCGCGGGCAGTCTCCTCTGCCAATGACTGCCCTGTGACTGGCTGGCAGTGGCACTGTGGCCTGTGTAATGGGCTCTTCAACTAGTTTTATATAAAAGTGAACTTTTCTACATTGGTAACAACTAAAATGAGGTAACATTTAATTAACCTCCAAATCTGCATCTGTAAAAATGATTTTTTACATAAAGCCCCAAATCTAATCTAAATCAAGAGCGTCCAGACCTTCTGCCTCACAGACAAGAGTGAGGGAAGAAATAAAACAAAACACTGAACGCGAGGGCCATATTATAATAGATCACTGATGAACACCTGAAAGTAAGCAACAATGATCGCGACAAAGTGCTGAAGAAGATAAATGAGTCTGATATGCTTCAGACCTCTCTTGCATTAAAGGGGTTAAAATAAATGGAGATTTTTATTCCCTTCCACTGTGCAGTAGGTTTACGGATAATTACTCCACTTTTCTTTTTAAAAGCATTGGGTTTCTAGTTTTGCAGCTCAGAGATCAAGTGGTACCTACTCTGGCAGTGCCAACAGCAGCTATGACCGGGTTTTGTTTTCCAACCCTAGCAGTCAGGGGGGCAGTGAGTAGAATCACTCTCAGGAGCCATTTTTGGGGCTGTAGTGAGCATCACTGGGATTTTAATAAGCCTGTGCCGATAGGGACAGTCTTTGTAACACATCATAGGTCCCCATTATCCTTGTAATTATCATGTTTTATTCTGTTCGGCTGTACAACAAGGAATAGCCATACAGAGATGTAAAACAGTACAGACAGAACACAGAAGGATCAGAGGGCCCTGTTTGTGAGAGTTTACAGTCTAGAGGGAGGTAGGCCGGAAGGTTTAAGTGCAATTGGGTGTAAGTGCCTCCTGCTTTATAGACTACCAATCAGTGGGTGGGAGATAGAAGTGCTTTTCAGAGCAGAGGTCCAGGCATATAACAAGTCTATTCAGGAGGAAAAAGTTGTGTGTGATTAATGATGTCCAGATGGGGCTGTGGGTGGGAGAGTGATTTAGAAAGGGAATGAGACTGATGTATACAGGCTGTTGATCTAGATTTGCCCATAACTGTTATGGAGGCTTCCCTGAAGAGGGGGAAGAAGGGAATTCCAGAGCACAAGAGAAGTCCTGTAGGTAGGAATGGGAGGACATAATGAGAGAAGATTTTGTGTAAAGCAGAGATGGAGTGTGAGAATATGTGGAAACATGAGATGAGATTAAGAGGAATCAGTGAAGGGCTCTGTAAATTAGCACCAGTACTTTAAATTTAATTCTAAAGAATAATGGGAAACAGTGTAAGGATTTGCAGAGAGAAGAGGAGAGATGTGTGAGGCAGATTTTTTCTGGCAACAGATTTCATTTTGGACTGTACTGGAGTTTGTAATTTCAGAGAAAGGCCAGAGCATGATGTAGTAGTTGACATGGTACATAATGAGTGTTTAAATTAGAATTTTGGAAGTCCCTTAAGTGAAAAAAAGGTTGAATTCTAGGGATGTTAAGTAGAAGGAGGTGGTATGATTTAGAGAATGGCTAAATCTGGGGAATGAAGGATAGGGCACAGTCAACGGCAACCCACAGGGAGCTTACAGGTTGGCATTTTTAACAGTGAAGGAGATATTAGGGAAAAGGCTAGATGGAGAGGGAGGGAATATTATTAGTTCTATTTTTTAGACCAAGTTTTACATGATGGGAAGACATCTGGGAAGACACAGCAAGGAGACTATTATATGCATGGGATGAGAGAGAAGGGAATAGGTCTGGGGAAGATAGATAGTTTTGGCTGTCATCAGCACAGAGATGATGGTGAAATCCAAACAATAGATTGAAAAGAGCAAGGGGCCCAGGACAGAACCTGTGGTACTCCAAGAGACAGAAGTAGGAGTGAAAAAGTAAAGCCAGAGTAGAAACAATAAAGTAGCACTTGGGGATGTAGGGCAAGAACCAAGAGGGAAAGTGGAGGACTTGGAGGAAAAGTGGGTGATCCGCAATATGAAAAGCAGCCAAGAGATCCATGAGAATGGGTAGAGGATAGTGGCCTTTTGATTTTGACCCTCTGCATTATGGATTTCACACTCATTACTCCATTAGGATTGCACTCTTTAAAGCGGCCAGTGTCTTGTCCTCTGCTAACAGGGAACGAAAGTAGAGGAATAGTTTAATACTACTGTATACAAGACATTCTAGAAGTTTGGAAGCAAAGCGAAGTGGAGAAATGGGCTGGTAGTTGAAGTATCTGTTTGGGTCCAGAGAGGATTTCGTTGAGATGGGTGTGATTAATGTATGACTGAAGGAGGATGAGTCATTAAGGTTGGAGCTAGTATAGGAGAGAGTTCTTGAATTAGCTGAGATGGGATTGGTTTGAAAGGCCTTGATGTTGAAGGTTTAAGATGGAGGGAAACCTCATCCTCTGTCATGGCTGAAAAAGTGTGCACTAGCATGTTTGTGTGCATGCGTGAAGAAGAGGGGAGAAGGCCAAGCTTGCTGTGTGGGAGTGGAAGAGATGCAATTTCATGGCTAAAAGAATCTATTTTGTCCGTGAAGTGGGTGGCAAGATCTTGGACTGAGAAGTAATTGGAAGTGGGTTGTGTTGGTGGGTACAGAAGAGATCTGGTTGTTAAAAAGAGGCATTTGGGATAGAAGTCATTAGATACTAAGGAGGAAAATATGCATATTTGGCTAATGAGAGTGAAGAGATGCAGCAACGGAGAATTAATCTTTAGTGTGCAAAGATTAAAGAGCAGTGCAATTTCCTCCAGTGCTTTTCCACAGTAAGTGAGACCTTTCAGTATAGTGTTTGTGTTGGGTGTGAAGGTTGTGATTGGGTTCTGTGGGGGCTGCATACAGTTGCACTCACAGCCTTGACAAGGGCTTCTGCATTTCAAAGTACTGGCCTCACCTTGCATTTGCAGGTCCTAGATTTTGCAGCAAGGTACCAACGTATTCCTATGATCAGAAAGAACAGAGGATACCATGGGTGCACAACACACCAAATGTACCCCCTCTACCACTAATGCTGCACTGGTGATGTTGCCTGTTGAAAAATGTACAAAGCTGGGCTATGGCTTGCATTATACATGCCTTATACATGGATGATTAACACCTTACAAAAATGCACTGAAACCCAACAAGTTGCATCTTTTCTGCATTCATACAATAACGTGGTAAAGATGCAGAAAGGAAGGTCTGTAAAATTTTCACACAAGTGATGCTGGGAGTTTGCAATGCTCACCACAGCCTTTTCTGAATGGCTGACCCATGTAGGGTGCCTGCAATATTTGGCTGGTTCTCAAGACGGCCTGATGTCAGGCAATACCCCCATTCTTCAGGATCAACAATGGACAACAGGAAAGTTTGCAATACGGGCAAGTGAACTGTAGCAGGGGGTTGTTACAGTTCTGTCACTTGTCTATGAGAGACCAAAGGCTGTAGAGCATAGCAGATCAGTGAAAACAAAAGCAAAACAAATGAGGTTTTAGTAGATACAATACAAGAGCTTTTCAGCAATGTAATCCTCTTATGTGTGTCTGTTCTAGAAGGAGGTAACACTGCCAGACAAAATCCTGCCATTGATAAACCTGTCAAGCTAGAAAGGGCATTAACCAATTAAATGTAGTATCTGCATAACAATACACTGGAAGGTCAATGTGAATACAAAAATAACAAGATGAAAGGAAGGGGGTGGTATTTTTGGAAGGCAAAAGATATTAGAAGAATGAAAAAACTATTTAAGGAGTTTCAGATAAAGAAGAAATGTGACATTCCTGGGAGTTTATTTGCTAAACTGCGAAGGTCACCATCGATCCTTATCAGTAGTTAGAGTTAATGGATGCTAGTGGTCGATAATGACAATCACACATTGGAGAATAACATCCTGCTGTTAGCACAGAGAAATGAAAGACTCCGCTGCATTACAGAAAAGATTAACCCCTTAATGACCGGTGACGTGCCAGGAAGTCACCGTTTTTTTTCTCCCTTAAAGCAGAACTTTCAGCTATTACTAAGTCGCCATGCATTCATTAAGCTCGTGGCAACTAGCTTGGAAATCTATGTCTTACCTTTAAAAAAAAAAAAAAATTCACAGATTGTAAAGACATCTTTGCCGTTTGGAGACCGGGACCCAGACTTGTCTGCGCACCTGTGCGGCCAGTCTTGGTCTCCATTGAGTAGCATTGCAGTGTGCTACAAAGTAACCGGAAAGGACTGACGGCGCAGACCGCACTAACCTGCCCGTCAGTCTCCAAACGGGAAAGATTTCTTTAGAATATGCTATTTTTTAAAGGTGGATTTCTAAGCTAGTCGCCATGCTTTTAATGATTGCATGACGACTTCATAATAGCTGAAAGTTCCACTTGAAGGACCAGTGATGGTCCTCGCACCTCACTTATTTTGTGCTTACAGCATCCTGTGGGAGCGCTCTAAGCGCTAGCAAGGTCTGAAACTGACCACTCCAAGACTGGATCTGTCTCTCTCCGACCCCTATTTGGCTCGCCAGTACACATCACGAGTGCGGGAGCATCTGCATAGATCATAGAGGTCCTTAAAGGGGATCTATCATCCCTAAACAAGTTTGTCTTAATATGGACTTTATATAGCAATTAGGTGTAATGTTGCATTAATTTTTTTTTTCTTAGATTGTTGGGTGAAATCTAAGAAATAAATACTGCCCTGAGCCCTACTTCTGGACAGACTGCGGGTAGAGCTCTGTACACGCAGTCTATCACTCTGCCCCTGCTCCCCTCCCTCTATCCAGCCTCCTCAGATGATGGAAGCTTTCTGCCTGTAAGCTGGAGCGCTCTCATTGGCAGAGATTGATATCTAACCAATGAGAGCCCTCCAGCTTACAGACAGAAAGCCTCCGTTATCGGAGGAGGCTGGATAGAGGGAGGGGAGCAGAGGCAGAGTGATAGACTATCCAGAAGTAGGGTTCAGGGCAGTATTTATTTCTTAGATTTCACCCAAATAACGATATAAACAAAAAAATTAATGCAATATTACACATAATTGCTATATAAAGTACATATAAAGTACATATTAAGACAAACTTGATCCCCTGACCACTAGGCCTTAACCCCTCAAGGACCAGTGGTCCCGCGGTGTGTGGTCCTTTAAGGACCAGATAGAAAAGTTTGACGTGCCGGCCCACGCGACTAATCATGTGCTGGTACGCTGAACGGGGGAGTGAAAGAGATCGCTCCAGTCTTGGAGCAATCAATTTTAGTCCCCGCTATTACTCACAGCGTTCCTGCAGGAGCGCTGTGAGTAAAAAGTGTTGGTCCTTAAGTGATGGTCCTGGCACGTCAGTGGACGCAAAGGGGTTAAAGGAGAAGTAACATTTCCAAAAAATCCCCCACGTAACGGATCATAGTCCGTTACTGGAAGCTCTCTCTGGGCGTACTGATTGTGAGCCCATTGTCGCAGGCTATGGAGAACTTTGAGACTTTATACTGTCACCCAGAGAATGAAATGTGTCTGTTTTCAGTTATCGCCATAGTCTTAACATGTGTTCCCATTCTGGAAACATTAATGTCCCCTGTGTGTGCATGCATTAGAGAGTGTTGGCCATTTACCAGCATTGAATGGGTAGGTTAGTGTGTATGATATACAGAGGGATGGTGCCATCCAGTCTAGCTGACTACAGAGATTGTGTTATGAGATAGCCAGTGTTGGTCAGATAGAGGGAGGTAGGGCAAATCTGTGTGTGGAATGTGCGTATCTTCCCCCTCACATCAGGCTAAGCAGACAGAGACCTGGTAGATGGAACCTGTGACATCAGATCCTGTAGGGGGTGAGTAGAGAAAAGGCTAGGAGGAGAGAGTGAGAGAGGACAGAGTTGAAAAATGCAGGAAGAGGAGAGGAGGCCTCTCCGTAATGGTGGGAGGCCTAGGGTCCATGGGCTTTCTAAAGTAGTACTGGAGAAACTGGGACTGGTGAGTGCCCTCACTGGAAGAGTTAGAGTGAGTGGGCACTGTAGTAGCCAGCTGCCCTTTTCAGTTGTGGGCTGTAAGTCAAGGAGGCTACAGCCACAGAAAGTACCCTGATGTTCCCACCACAAGGATTGTGGCCAGGAAGCTAAACTTCAGTGGCTATGGCCCAAGAATAAAGAAAGTGTCAGGGGATAATCTCTTAGGATGCCGTTCCCAACTCCTCTGTCAGGACTAAAAGATACAAGGAACGTTCATGTAACCAAGCAGCATGTGTAGTGGGCAGGGTGCCTACTCTTGCCTCTAGTGGGACTATGTGTAAGTTCCAGCATTAAGCTAATGGACTGTGAGTATTATATGTAACCCCTGGCAATCTGTGCAACCAAGAAGAGAACCGCAGAAGTGTTTAGTTTTTATGTTTTACCCCTGTTTGTTTGCCTGTAATTGTTGTCCTATGTTTGTATGCTGTGACCTCTCTAATAAATGCAATTTATTACCTTTTTGTCTGGCTGGATAAATCGCTTAACCCTCGGTCTACCAAGCAGTAACCCCTGTACCCCCGTCACAATTAGTCTGGGTGGTTCCATTGTGCTGTGTTGTTGATTGTGTCAGTCTTACTGCCTGTCACAGCCTCTGTGTTGTCCTTTTGTTCATGTGTGTACAGAAACCCCAGGGAGTCCTGTTGTACTGTGTGGCTGATTACATCAGTCATACTGCCTGTCACAGCGTTTGTATTGTCCCTTTGTTCGTGTGTGTAGAGTAGCCTCAGGGGGTCCCATGGTATTGCATGCGCTTCCCCAACAGTCCATTGTGTCATGACTCCTCCATTTGCTGTTTCCTATTGTATCTATTGAGTTGTATTACGTTGCCATGTGTTGCCATGTTGGGAGATTCCCAAAATGCGGTATAAAAACACCTGTGTTGTTGAATAAAGAGTCAATGGAACTAAGAAGGCTTCCTGTGTCCTTATTCCTGGGTGGTGTAAAGTGTCTCTTAGGACGCCCATCCAAGCCAGCTAAGAGTTCTCTGTTTCCAGCTTGTGTTCCAGCTTTTCCAGTGTTCCAACATTCCAGCATACTAGCCAGCTGCAGTGATCCAGCCCTTTGGAGTACAGTTATCAGCCTGCTTTCTCCAGCTACCCCCTTGTAGCTGACAGTAGGAGTCCTTGATGCAGTTCCAGAGATTCAGCCAGTTATCCTGTTTCACCGGACAGGCTACCCACTTGTAGCTGCATCTAGGAGGGAGACACCCAGAACGACGGTCTAAGTCAGCCCAAGGACTTAGGCTTCCGTTACACCCCCCCAGTAACCTTATTAAGCCCTAACTGTCCCGTGCATATTACACTTTTGCCTTTGTTTAAGAGAACACCTCCAATCAATCTGGGATATTGTGATCATGGAGGCAGACATGTCAGTTGCTGGCAGGACCACATCGTGCAAACTCTGCTCACAGTACATTGTAATCTTTACCCGTTAGGGACCAGAAGGGTGGACAAGACATTGCAAAGCCATTACATCAAACTCATGCTCTGTTCTCAACACTGCAATATATTCACATTTATGAACAAGGCCTAAGTGACAAGTAAAAATTCCCATTGACTTAAATTGGAATTTTAACCCCTTGCATGCTAAAAAGGTCACCAATGCTTTGCTTAACAATGTGTTAGAGACCTCTCTAGCATACAAGGGGTTAAAAGCCCCACTTGTATTAACCCTTTGAGTGCCAGGGGGTAAGCTTTGCACTGTGTTGCATACCTCTCTCGCACTCAAATGTTTAATGGAGAATGTTGCTGTTGGTTTGCTTGAGAATTGTTTCTCTTCCTATTTGTGCATAGGGCCCCATGACTTCCAGTGTCTATGATGGGGTAGGAAAACTGCAGCCTTCCCACAGTGCAAGACTAAAACTATCATCCCCAACCAGCCGTAAGTAACAGCCGTGGTGATCAGGAATCCGCTGTGAGGCTGAATAAACAGCTTGCGCCAAGTAAAGGGAAGAAATGCTTGCAGTAACTAAGCTATAACCGACAGTCAAACAGATTGTAGGACAAAATCCTTGGAAACAAATTAGATCTAGGGATGCAAAAATCCTTGGAAACACATTAGATCTAGGGATGCAGAGCTGTTCCCTGTACCTGTGTGAAGACTGGTAGGACGAATAAGTCTGGAGTGTTAGTGTGCAAGAGATCTGGTGGTGACAGGGGGACAGTAATGGTACAATACTTAAATATGGTGGAATACTCATCACTGTAAAGTTTGGAAAACATGACAAATTTATAGAACCAGGAACCATATTAACTCTTTGACTGCCGGAAGGGTGCACCTCTGGCATTCAAAGGGGTAAAAGGAAATTTGCCACCAAAATAATAAAATTAAAGGTAAGATATACTTACATGATTACGTGACAATTTGTTTGGCAGAACGACTTGCCTACATTGTGGTCCTTCATACAGCAGTTAGGCAAGTCCATATATATATATATATATATATATATATATATATATATATATATATATATATATATATATATATATATATATATATATATATATATATACTAGTGTAAAAGCCCGTCTACACGGGCTAAGGTCCGGGTAATGTTAACCCTCTGAGTTTCAGAGGGGTACGCAACACATTGCTTTGCGTACCCCTCTGACACCCAAAGTGTTAAGAGGCCGATACCTCACTGCTCCACTCGATGCAGTCTTATGTCGTCTCACTCACGCGATGCAATCATGCGCAGTAGGGACTACCCGAACGTGGGAAGTCTCTACTGTGCATGGCTGCATCGTGACAAACATCCTAGTGAATTAATATATAGGACTAGTGTAAAAGCCCGTGTACACGGGCCAAGGTCCTGGTGATGTTAAACCCTATGAGTACCAGAGGTGTACGCAACGCATTGCAAAGCAATGTGTTGCTTACCCCTTTGGCATTCAAAGGGTGAAGAGGCTGGTCCTGCTCTGCGTCCTGCCGCCAATGCAGTCACTGACTGTAGTGTCTGAAAGTACAGAATGCTCCCATCATTCCGTGCTCCCAGCATTCCATGTTTTCGGGCAGTCTCTACTGCGCCTGACGGCTTCTGACGAACATTCTAGCAAATTATTATATAGGATGTTTGCATTATCTCTGCAGGTTCCTGTATTTGCTGTGTGCCATTTTAGGCCTGTATTTAGTTTTCACCTCCACACAATAAGCCAGTGGTTCTCAACCACTGTGCCATGGCACTTTAGTGGGCTGTGAGTATCAGGTATGAGTGCCCAACTTTTTCAACAGATGAGAGTTGGTACTATGTTAGCTGTAGAAATACAGCAGGCAAATATATAACATGCCTGAGGAAGAGACCTAAGGTCTTGAAAGCTTGCATTCTAAATCTGCTTAGTTAGCCAATAAAAGGTATCAAAAACTATATTTGCAAATTTTTCAATGAATACTTCTCGTATGTTGAGTTTCTAATTTATATTTATGGAAATTATTATTCGCAATATGCTCTTTGTCGTCATTCTCACTGTGAAAACATGAATAACTATACATTTATGTATTGTACCTTGTGAAGTTACCCCTGTTAGGGGTGTGTTAAAGGCACATTAACAGAACGTTACCAGATCAGCTCAGTTTGTTCATCATAAGCAATAATACTGCCGGCAGCTGCTCTTATTGTCAAACCTGTACAATTACTATGTTATTTTATGCAGAAGTTACCCCTCCCAGCACTTTTCCCTTTCTAAAGCCGCCTCCCCTCAGATCTGAAGTCCGGTCACTTGACCGGACAAAAGACAACAAGGTACAAGGTTCCCTCAGTCAGTATAAGGAAAAACCCGCCCTCCTTATCAAAGTAGGGCAGTTTTTTCTCTAATACTAACTGAAGATTGTTCCTCTTTGTGATCCGCCGTGGGATCTCGCATCTGTATAAAATAACATCATAATTGTACAGTTTTACAATAAGAGCAGCAGCCGGCAGTATTATTGCTTATGATGAACAAACTGAGCTGCTTTGGTAACATTCTATTACTATCCCTTTAAGTGACAAAAGTCTGAGAATCAGAGCCGCATTATAGGCAAGGCACCCTAGGCGCCTGCGGATATGGCAGGAACGTGTTCTTCTGCCCAGGACAAAATAGCCTTGACCTCTAACCAAGCGGCGAGACTTCTTGTTCTGCCCTGCTTGTTGATGTAAGCCATGGCCGTGGCGTTGTAGGACTGTACTCTGACTGGACAGTCTTCCAGCTGAGGTTTCCAATGACGAAGGGCATGAAACAACTCCCGAAGCTCCAACACGTTGATGGGAAGGAGAGATTCCTCCAGGGACCACCTACCCTGAGCATTCAGGCGACCCAGGACCGCTCCCTAGCAGGAGAGGCTAGCTGTCACCATGGTCCAGAAGGATACCAGGAAGGATATGCCTTTCAGCAGATTGGAGAGGTCGAGCCACCATGACAAACTCAGTTCCACATGAAGAGGGAGGGATACTGACATCTTCAGAAGGTCCGGCTGACCCCTGCACACCTGGATCACAACCTCTGGAGTTCCCTGGTGTGAGCCATGGCAAACGGGTTCGCTTCTATAGTGGAGATGAATTTCCCCACTAGAGAGGACAGCTTCTTGGCTGGAACTGGATCTTGAGCCAGAACCGCAGAAACCCTGTGGGCGATCTTGTGAGCTACCTTGTTAGTGAAAAACACCATGCTCTTCTGAGTGTCAAAGAGAAGGCCCAGGAAGACCAGACGCTGGGATGGGACAAGATCTGACTTGTCCATGTTGATGATCCACTCGTGATGGGTGAGAGTGTGAATGCATTGCTGAACCTGCTGATGAAGAAGTTCCGCAGAGGGGGCTTTCAGAAGCAGGTGATCCATGTATGGAGTAACTCTGATGCCGTCCCGGTGGAGGATGGACACTAAGGCTCCCAAGGACACGGTTGAAAACTTAAAGAGCTGTAGTTAGACCAAAGGGAAGAGCTGAAAACTGAAAATGCCCTCGGTCACAGGCAAATCTGAGTTACTGACGGCTCTCTGGATGAATGGCAACGTGTAAATACGTGTCCTGAAGGTCCAGAGATGCAAGGAATTCCCCTGGGGACATTGCATCAATCACCATCTGTAGAGACTCCTGGTGATAATGGGTCCGGATCACAAAGGAATTAAGATCCTTCAAATGCAAAATGGGGCGACAACCACCGTCCTTTTTGGAGATCACAAAGAGGTTTGAGTAAAAACTCATGCCTCTGTCCTGACCTGGAACCGGCTCTAGAACATCCTTGTCCAGAAGAGCCTAAATAGTGCCGCTGAACAGCCGGCATTTCTCCACGCCCTGAGGCATATGAGAAGGAAAGAAGCGAAAGGGAGGAAAAGAGGTAAAAGGGATCCTGTACCCTTCCATTACCACCTGGAAAACCCATGGGTCCGCCACTGAATCCTCCCAGATGCTGTGGTAGTGATGCAGATGACCACCCGCAGTAGAGTGGGGCCTGGGTGCAGTAAATCATGCTGAAGATGGCTTGGAAGCCTTGGGCTTGGAGGAGACCTTGGACTTCCATTGCTGTTTCAGCTTGGAGGAGGCAAGCAGAGCTGAGGTAACTGTCTAGTTCACCGAATGTGTCTCAGTCTGAAAGGAATGAAAATACTGATTATGCTTAAGCTGCGTTTTCTTCCTGTGGACCAAGGGTAGAAGTGTACTCTTGCCCCCTGTGGCCTCACTGATCAGATATTTAAGATCTGACCCAAACAAAGAAGTACCTTGAAATGGTAAGGAGAGCAATGCCTTCTTGGAAGCAGTGTCAGCAGATCAGATCTTGAGCCAAAGAGCTCATCTGGCAACCACAGACATGGTGGAAACCCTGGCCACTAAACCGATGGCATCAAATAAGGCAGCAGAAAAATAGTGTTGTGCCTCAGAAATGTTGGCAAGAAAGCCACCATATCCAAAGTAGGAGCACCCTGATGGACAGCCAGGGTGAGCTTTTCAGTCAGAACCACAATGGACTGGTTCACACATGCTGCAGCGAATGCTGGACGCATGGCAGTACCACCAGTGGCAAAAACGGACTTGAGGGAGACCTCAGGTTTCTTGTCAGTCCAGTCCTTCAGAGCGGACGCATCAGAAATGGGCAAGGCAGCAGAATTGGATAGCCTGGAAATAGGAGCATCCACTTTGGGAGGATGAACCCACTGAGCAAGCGCTGCCTCAGAGAAGAGATAAAGCTAGACAAATTTCTTGGACACAGAAGGTTTCTTGTCCGGAGATTTCCACCACAAGGTGGTCAAGACTGGGGTTAGGTGGAAAGCAAGTAAGGGGCTTTTTAGGCTCCTGAAACACATCAGAGGGATCAGAAGAAACCTCCTGAACTAAGGGAATGTTAAGGGTATTCAAAACAGCCCTGATCAGGCCCTCAGCTGAGGGCTCAGGATCAGCCTCAAAAGGATCCCCAAAAACCTGAGAGGAGCCCACAGCAGAATATTCCTCAACATCTGATATGTCAGGTACTCCCTGAGGTTTTGGCAGGGAACACTTGACGGAGGAGGGGGTCTGCCAAGAATGGAAGACCCCCTGTAACTGGGATGGAAAGAGTTGCAATGTAGATCAAAGGTCCCTTGTAGCAGCCTTGAACTCTTGCACCCAAACTGGCTCTAATGCATGGCTAGAGTTCCCTGGGAGACTCTCAGGGACATCAGAACATGCTGGGCATAAATGACCTGAGAATTCTCTACGTAACCCTGAATGACAGGAAGAGCAATGCCCAATAGGGGATACAGAGACCCCAGCATCCTTAGTCTTAGGTCTGGCCCCAAGCTCCAATGGTATAGACATTCTCACAGTGTCAAATAACCTTACAGTATAAGAAATCACCCAAGTACAGTGTGTAGGATTAAGGTTTCACCCCAGAAATCGCTAAAATATACTTATCTGGCAGGCGAAGGGTTAATCAGCAGAAGAGAGAAGGAGACTCCAAGCCCCGCGTAGGATACTCGTTGTAGAAATGGCACAAAATGGCTGCAGCGGCAGGAGCCAATCAGAAATGAGCGCGCTAAGCAAGCGCTCATGGGAAATGTAGTTTTCCCAGGAAAAGTACCCAAACAGTGCCCGAAGCCCCCTGAGCCCCCCAGCACACTGGAAACATGAACTGGATGATAGAGCAAGGACAGACAAGAAAAATGAGCCATCTCTGAAGTTGCTAGGTTAAGCGGTTGCAGAGATATGTCCCAAACTGTACAGTTCCTTAGGAGTGAATGGAGCAATGGTGCCTTTGCGGTAAAGCGCACCTTAAATTTTACAAAATTGAAACAGTAAAATAAAAATGCATGAAACATCACTAGAACATGTTAGGATACCCAAAAAATACTGAACCAGTAGGAAAAGTGTCAGAACCCCCCCCCCCAAAAAAAATGCAAAACCAGCAGCTAAAGGGTTCAGGTACCACAAAAACTTGCTCCAAAACACCCAACAGACATACAGACAGACCCAATGAGTGCAGGAGTGTGCAATAGGAACTCCAAAGGTAAACCCCTGTGCGGAGGGGCACTGTGGGACATGTGGACCTGCAGCACTCAAAGGGTTGCTCACCTTTCCTGCAGATCTTCTGTCTTCAGACTACCATGTATTAACCCTTTGAGTGCCAGAATGGTACGGAATGCGTTGCACAGCAATGCATTTTGTACCACTCTGGCACTTTAAGGGATAAGAAGAAGCCTCAGTGGGCAAATCCTGAGTAAAGAACTTGTAGCCAAGATTTTCCCCCCAGGGCTTAAGGTCCACAAAAAGCACCTGGATACTGAGCTAGCCACATCTAAGGGCATTGTCAGTTATGGTAATCCGCCTAATGGTGGTATTCCATTTCTAACAGAAAAATAAAATATTTCTAAAACTATAGCAGAACTGTTCTCTTGCCTGTGTCTTCGCCAAAGAACAAATCTTTCTGGAGCTGGTTGGCTAGCTGCAGCCAAGGAGGGAAGGTAGGCTCCACCCCCTGCATACAATTCTAGAATTGTTCCTGCCTACAATTAAAGGGGCGGATCACCTACCCAAATTACCAGTAACCTGTATTGGACAACAGAGAAAATGTTTTCACCACTGGTATAAGCCTGTATCCCCTGCCCCATGCAGTATCATACCACCTCAAAAAAACAGAATCCAAGCAATTAAGTGAAACATTAAATTTAATCCTTTGAGTGCCAGAGATGTATCCAGTGCAATGCGCTGGATACCTCTCTAGCACTCAAAAGGCTAAGTGGAAAACTACTACAGGTTCTGGCAGACACCACTCACATCACACACAGTGCTGAGGGGTCACGTGGGATCACACAGCTGCACTGAAGTCATAACTGGTTTTGGTGCTCTGAAGTAGTTTAGCTGCTATGTGCGCTCCTGCCTCATGCTGATGTGCTTCTGTGCAGTCTTAGGAGATGAGTGAATACTAGCAAAGCAAGAGGATTGGACATTTACTGTATGGCTGAGTAGTTCATTGTTTTTATCCTCTGAGAGCAGGGAATAGCTTGGGATCACTGAACCAATAGATGAGAGGATAAGCCCTGCAACTGCCTCTGTGCTGGATAATTACCACAAGAGGGCGTGTCAGTCTAAACACTGCAGCAGGATGGTTAGGTGAAGTGAGATATTGGTGGCTCTTATGCAGGATCACCAACCCCAGGAATATAAAGGAAAGTCTTTTGGTAGCAGGGAACAAGGGCTCCAGTATTAAGAAGCAGGTGAGTGAACATAACCCTCTACACTACATGAAGAATCCCTGGCTTAACCCTTTATTGATCGGGGGACCCTCTCTGGTTCTTAAGGACTTAAGTCTATCACACTGAGACCAATTACTGTTATCTGATGGCCCCTAGGTAGCATTATATATCAGTTCTAGCCTTGCACCCCATTCCTTAAAGTTATCCACCTATCCTCAACCATTAACCTCTGAATGACGGATGAGTATGCAGTCTAGAACAGTGTGTTGCACAACATTTTTGGCATCCAGCGGGTTAATAAAATACTACAATTACAACTTTTACCTAAACCATAGCCTAGTACTTTCCTACACTAGTTTTGCATTTAGTATTATCAGAACCCTAACATTCCCAAGCGGACACTGTCAGTAACAAAGTTATTTATTTATAAAGTGGGGGTGGGCAATTTGCTTCCAGACTACAACTCCCATCATTCCTAGCTAGCCTAAGACTGTTGGGGAATGGTGGGAGTTGTAGTGTGGCGGTAGCTGGTGGGTTTTGCATTGCTCCCCGCTGGCATAAAGTAAGTTATGTATTCACAGATACACACAAATATAAATTCCAACTGATTTAAGATGAGTCTTTTAACCCTTTGAGAGGAAGAGGTGTCTGTTTTAAAGTGCAATGCGCAAATTTAATGCATTGGACACTCCTCTGGCTCTGAAAGGATTAACCCCACAAATGTTTTGCTGTGCATGCTATGCACTGGAGATTTGTCCAGTATTTAAAGGGGGAAAAATGCCTATTAATTTGAAATTCTTAAAATACCTGTTTAAATGAACGGAAATGTGTATTTGCTCCCAATAGTGTGGTTGCTATGTCCCAGATTTTGTATATATGTTTACAGCTGTGACCTTAGGGAATTTTATTGAGACTCTCAACCCTTTAAATGTTGGTGAAATAAGTTGCAGACCTCTCTGGTAATCAAAACAAAGGTTAATGCCCCAATAACTAGCCATAAACATTGCTAGCAAAATATGTAGGAAGAGTGTAATTCTCTGTAAAATAAATTAAGCTTGTCTTAAGGTTACAAGTCATTTTGTGATGGTCAACAACTGGCTTTGATGGTACAAGGTACAAAAAATATAGTTACTTTAACAGTTTGAATACAAGAGTATGTATAAGGCATTGAAGAGAATTGTGGTACAACCCCGTGGCATTTAAAGAGATAATTTAATAATGCTATTAAAAAGACAAAAGCTGAAAGACATTAATAGGACAATAATAATGAAAAAAATGGTATTTTTTCTACTTACCAATAAATACTTTTCTTTTAGTCCAGCTGAGGGATGCATGGACCAATAGGGTATTGGGACCTATTGGGACCACATTCAGGGGGCAGGGTACTCAGTGATGAAACTCCTCCCACATTCTGCACTATATAGCCCTCCCAAAAGCCAGCTAGTTCAGTTTGCACATAGCAAAACAGTGGTAAGGGCAGAAAGTAATGAAAAAATGGCAGGACATCCCAAAGATAATGAGGGTGGGATGCTCACCATCCCTCAGTTGGACTAAGAGAAAAGGATTTACTGGTATCCAAGTAAAAAAAAAATCCCCTGAGAATGTTTGTGACCAAAACTGGCTTCTTGATGTGAAAAGGTTGACCTTTCAGAATTTTGTGAACGGATGGACCAGGTAGCGGTCTTGAAGAGTTGGTCCTCAGAAGATTGATGTTTCAAGGTCCATAAAGTACTCAATTAAAGTGTACAATGGGCTGTAACTCAGAATTGAGTTGGACTGTATTTAAGGTGGTAGATTTGTCTAACACAAACATGCAGAACGATAAACAGTAGGCAGAAGAGGCCAGGGCAGTCAGGAGATCCTTGAGTAAGTCACAGACTTCCACGTAAAAATAAAATAATATTCTGTCAGAAAAAAATGCCCTGATACTTCTGAGGACACTCAAGAAACTGAACTAGCTGGCTGTTGTGACAGCTATATAGGACAGAATGTGGGAGGAGTTTCATCACTGCCCTGCCTTCTGGAGGCGGTCTCAATACCCTTGACTTACGCTAGAGAAATGTCTCTTGTGGGGCCTCTCCTACAGAGTAATACAAAGGAATTTTGGATCATATTCAAGAAGATAAGGAGGTGCAATTCTGAGGAACACCAGCTGTACCACAGGAGAGAAATATTCCCCGAATTCCCACTGGTTTAACCCTTTGAGTGCCAGAGGGATACACAACACATTTGCGTATCCCTCTGGCACTCAAAGGGTTAAATGGAGCTTTTAACCACCATGAACGGTAGAGAGGTCTCTAACTCATTGCTTCACAATTCTTTGGTGACAATGGAAGAGGATGAAAGCTCCATTCACATTAAAGGGATAGTAATGGCTGCTAACAAAATGTTATATTGTAGATATTAAAAAATAAATTAACAGATGTAAATCTGGTCTCTCAAACATGTATAGTTTGAGAGATATACCCTTCTAAAGATCCCCCCTCCCGCCCCATTCACAGACGTCAGAGTTCTAGCTGACAGCATGAGATTCTGGTCCCGGGACCGGCCGGTGGCTCTTTAGCAGAGCAGAAATAGCTCTATCCAAAAAGAAATACTTAATTGGAACGGTCTATAAAGTGTGCCTGGTTTGCAAGCACACTTTGGGATGATGGGATTTATAACCTCTAACAACTGGAGGTCCGACAATTCACTAGCCCTGTTGTAAGAGAATTCAGAAATGTCTGACATAGACATACTGTATTTTTGTAAATACAAGACACACTTCTCATGGCAAAAGGGTGCCATAAAAACTGCCTGCGTCTTATACGCATACCTGCCATACCTTTAATGTTCCAGCAATGCTGTTCATCGCTCTTCTTTACTGAAGACACAAGAAAAAGACAACAAGGGTCAGAGAATATGGCACAGTACTTTCCCTGTTGCCTTAGTGTCTGTGTTTCAAGCAGTGTTAATACGGTGTTGCACCGTACTGCTGACAATGTGAACTGATCCTCAGTGAGTTACACAGTGAACTGTTTACTTTATGCAGGCAGATTCTCTCATATTCGTACCCTGAAACTTCCGGTGTAGCATGATAAAATTTTGGGTGTTTTACATCATTGTTGGAGATTTAGCAATCTGTTTTCAATTGATGCTTATATTTTATAAGTGCTGCAAATTCCAAATCCGCACTGAAAATTTTTTTCCAAAATTTTTCTTTCAAAAATATATATTCAGGTACATGATCTTATATTCCAAAAAATATGGTAAGGCTATTCTGAGAATGGTGGAAGAGCATTTTCATTAAAGAGGAGGATGGGCAGACCTGATGGGCCAGTTGGTTCTTATCGGCATTCAGAATCGATGTTTCTGTGTTGTGTGCTAGTGCATTACTCTGAAACGTGTTGAAGATCTGTCATCCAAGGAGTTAATTAGAAGCCCCTATCAAATCAGCAGGAATTTGGGGATATTTGCTTGCTTTGGCGTTGTTGGTTTGTCCCAAAATTGCTCCTGGTTGCTTCTGGGAATATGCCCAATATATTCCTGGTAATCAAACATGTTTACAGGTCAAATTAACTTTTTGGGAGAGGATGAGTGCAATGTTTTTCATAGTTTATATTTTATAACAAAGTTGTTGCTATTGCTCTCTATGGAGAGTTTTCATCAGACAATATTTGTTCTCCACAGAACTCATAAGCACAACCATAAAATGAAAAGGCCATAAAATACACTGATAACATCCTCACCCAAAATGTGCTTTTCCTTTGTAATCACGTTTAAATGAGGCACCTCTTGGCAGCAGAAGTTCATTTGTTTCACCCTGCAGGAAATGAACCACAAAATTAATATATTTTTGCATAATTAGTTCAATTTTGCCTTTAACCCCTTAAGGACCCATGACGGTTGTCATACCCTTAAGGACCCATAACGGTCCTGGACCGTCATGGAATCCCAGGCTCCTTGCACGGCTGCACGCCGTTCGGGGAGTCCGGAATCGAAATTCACAAAAAAAAAAAGGACCCTGGTCCTTAGGTGACTGCACCGTGCGTGCGCGGCTGGTCCTTAAGGGGTTAAACCTTTGACAGGCAGATATGCGAGCAGCGGATTACTCTGAAGTTATTGCACACCTCTCTGGTACTGAAATGATTAAATCAGCAGTGAGGTTTCATTATGGAAAAATATATACTGTATGACTTGTCATTGAGGAAAAAACAATGGTACGCCTACTGTTTGCAGACATGCATCATTTAAACATTATTACAGTACAAATTTTAATTATTTCATTATTAGTATTATTTTTTAAATTTTGGTCACCAACTGGCATTTCCATCGCCTTCTATGAAAAGCTTTAGTTTAAAGGGATAGTAATGTTTCACAAAAAAAAGCAGCTCCGATTAATCTTTGTAGTATTTGGGCCATGGAGAGTGTTATTTCAATACTGTCAGAGTTGTAGTACACGAGTAATTGAATGATAAAGTATCCCCCTCCCACCCCTTTTACTGATGTAACACTGCTCAACTCAGAGCAGCAAGACTGTCCGGATGGATCACAGAGGGACAATCTTCAGTGAGCATAAGGAAAAACCTGAAAAACCTGTCAAGCGGTGCAGGGTTTTCCTTATGCTCACAGTAAGAAGACTGTCCCTTGCTGTGAGCTGTCCAGTCAAGCGACCAGATTCCACATCTGAGGGGGAGGTGGCTTAGACTAGTTAAAAGGGGCGGGAGGGGGATACTTTATCATTCAATTACTCTTGAACTATAACTCTAATATTACTGAAATAACACTCCCCATGGCCCAAATACTATGATGATTAATCAGAACTGCTTTTTTGCGAAACATTACTATCCCTTTAAGTTTCAAGACTCAGATACACTCCGTTACAGAAGAAAATGTCCTCTGAATGCTGCTGACAGACACTAAAAACACAAAGACAGACAATCAATCACACACAGACACATCAAAAAATAAACAGACACACACACACACTTTTAAGTTTGTCTCCTATCTATAACAGCAATAGACTAACTTATGCCAAGCTACAGAGAAAGATCATGGTACAATAGAGAGTATTTTAAAGGAGAACCAACATAAAACAGTAGCCCCGCCACCCACCTTACTCTGGGCATAAAATCTTAATGACCACTATGAATCAAATTCCATATCCCCCAAAAAAGAATCTTCAATCGATACTGGATATCATGTGCATGAAGTGAGATATGATTTGTTGTCACTGGACTCCAGGACCCCAGATTTTCCCCACTGAAGAATAGCGGGAGGAATTCGGTGTTCTGAAGTCTGTCTGCCTCTGTGTACATGGTACCGATTACTAATTAAAAGTAAATTTTAGAGAATCTATCCACACAGCAATGCAATGCAGACTTATCCAGCATTGAGGGGGTTAAAAGACCCATTTCAATCAATAGGAATTTGTCCCCGGAAGTGCAGAATAACTCAACCATTCTCTTCAACATAGGGGCCTTAGTGACCATTAAGATTTGATGCCCAGATTAAAAGAGAAGTAATACTGCTTAATAAGAGCCTCCACTTATCTTACCATGGCCAAAAAATCCTAAAGGCCCCTATGAATTTTTACCTTGCTCCATAAAAGACCTGGATGCCATGTTCATGGGGGCGGACATGACAGTTCCTGGCTGGATCACATGACCTCAAACGCTACTTAATGAATGTGATAATCTTGCAATTTTAAGGACAAAAAGGGTGTGAGAATGCCGGCAAGAGACATGTCTGCATCTGTGGGCATGACAACCAGGGCTGACAAGTCAAAAGGGCAAATTTCAAAGGGGCCATTAGGATTTTCTGGTTATAGTAAGGTAAGTGGGGAGTTATTATAAGGAAGCTTTAGCTGCCTTTTGAATGTGGGGTTAATATTAGGAAGTGCTAGGTTTCCTAATCCTTTGAGTGCCAGAAGGGTACGCAACACATTGAACTGCAAAGCGCTGTGTACCCCTCTGGCACTCAAAGGGTTAAATGGAAATCATTTTCACTTGACATTCAGAGTAAATTGTATCTCCTGAGAGAAAAAAAGAGGTTTCAATCAGTTTTTCAGCAGGGAAATGAGGATTAGTTTTCAAAACACACACAGGAGGGAGAGAGAGAGAAGTATAGCGCGGTCAGGTCACTGGTACACGCTTCTAGTGAAAGCAAACCAAATGCCATTACGCAGTTCCCTACAAAGATGGCATAGTTGGCTGCAGGACGCCATTATTACCTCAGTGTGTATAAGCTGGAAAGACTACATGTAGTGACAGACACACTCTCATAGTCACTGCTGGAGATGGAGTTGAGGGGAGAATCGAGCAAGGCATCCTGAGAACTGAAAACAAGAATATGGAAATCAAATGAAGCACAAGAACAAAAGACATGAATAGCACAGTGGTATCAAATGGATCGTGAGTGATAACAAAAGGAACATGGAACACAGAACACTTACTGACGTGACGGGAGCTTTTATCCCATCTGCATAAATTGTGGCTGGGGCGCACAACGTGCTGTTAATTGTATCAGTTTTGTGAACTTTAAAATGAACAATTATTGGTAAGTGGAAAAGCCTAATGTATTTTCACACAAACGTTATAGGAAATAATAATTGTGGCCCAGATTTATAAAAACTGGAGTAAAACATCTGCACCATAAGAGACAAATAAATATTCCATTTAAATTAAATTGGTCTTTTAACCCCTTCAGTGCTAGAGAGGAAAAGAAATTAATCGAAGACCTCTCTGGCTTTGAAGGGGTAGCTCTATTCAAGTGCACTGGAATTTAGGAATTTTTATTTGTCCCCTATGGTGTAGTTGGGTTACTCCAGAATAACTCCAGTTTGCTTTTATAAACATAACTGAGAACTTTTGCTTCTTGAGCCCCGGGAGATGGGGATATAAATGATGTCATTTGTATAAAAAAGGGGTGGGGCTTAATCATGAGTTGGGGTGGGGCTTAATCTACCTCATTAAGTAGGCAGGAAGTAGGAGGGATGGGGTGGGAATAAGAAATGGGTGGGTGGTATAGGATGTGAAGCAGAAGAAGTAGGTGGGAAGTAGGAGGAACAGGGTGGGAGGAAAAGTGGGTGGGAAGGATGAACAAACAGGGTGGGAAGGAGGAGAAGTGGGTGGGAATTAGGAGGAACAGGGTGGGAGGAAAAGTGGGTGGGAAGGATGAACAAACAGGGTGGGAAGGAGGAGAAGTGGGTGGGAATTAGGAGGAACAGGGTAGGAGGAAAAGAAGTGGGTGGGAAGTAGGAGGAACAGGGTGGGAGGAAAAGAAGTGGGTAGGAAGGACGAACGAACAGGGTGGGAAGGAGGAGAAGTGGGTGGGAAGGAGGAGGAACAGGGTGGGAAGGAGGAGAAATGGGCGGAGTTTTATAAGAAACTCCCCACCACCACAGAATTAGCCTCCGTCCCTGGAGACACAGTAATTAACTCTAAAAACCGGAGTCTCCCAGATCTGGAGAATTCACATTTATGGATATAAAACTGTGCCACAAATTCCACAACTGTGCCACAAATTGTCATTGATTCAAACAGGCCTCTTAACCACTTGAATGCTAGAGAACTCTCCAATATACTAGAGACGTCACTAGCATTCAAAGGTTTTAAAACAACATTTAAAATCAATAGGAATATTCATTTTACCCCCAATTGTTTTAGCTGGTTTCTCCAGAATTGTTCCATTCTATCTTCCTAAATACCATCCACTAGGTCATATCATGGAGGCAGCCATGACTGTTGCAGGCAGGACCACGGGACCTCACACTGAAGCCTTTAAAGGAATAGTAATACTTATAATAAAGTGGAGCTCCAAGCCTTCTTTAGTCTATTTGTAGCACATAGAGCTATATTTCAATACTAACATGCGTATAGTTCAACCAGGACTTAATATGAAAAGGGTCCCCCTCCTGCTCGCCTCCCATCAGTTGTGGAATCCAGTCATGGGACCGGACGGATGCAGCGAGGGACAATCTTCAGTCAGTAAGTATAAGGAAAACCCCGCCCCCAATGATGAAGGAAGGCAGGATTTTCCTTTTGCTTACTGAAGATTGCCCCTTGCAGCGCTCCATCAGGCTGAGAGGGATAGTGATGCACAGGAAAGGGGAAGGTGGGGGATCATTTTTGATTAAATTGAGGTTGAACTACAAGCCTGTTAGTATATGCACTATGTACTACAAATAGAATAGCGAAGACTCAGCGATGTACTTTATTAAAAGTATTTCTATCCCTTTAAGGACCAGGGAAGGGTGTAAGTTATTGTTTCACAAAGCGCTGCACACCCCTCTGGTCCTGGAATAGTTAGGCAAGCTCACTGCTTCAGTTTGTTACAAAACTGCCAGCAACTGTCATGTCCGTACCTGGTAGCTCTCCGGATCTGCCCCAGAGACTCCGCTTTTTACTGTTAATTACCGGGTCTCCGGGGGACAGAGACCCATTCTCCAGTGGTTGTCAGTTTACGCTGAAATTCTGCCCACCTTTCCTCCTTCCTACCATGTTACGCCCACTTCTCCTCCTTCCTACCCTGTTCCTCCACTTCTCCTCCTTCCCACCTTGTTCCACCCGCTTCTCCTCCTTCCCACCTTGTTCTACCCGCTTCTCCTCCTTCCCACCTTGTTCCACCCGCTTCTCCTCCTTCCCACCCTGTTCCACCCGCTTCTCCTCCTTCCCACCTTGTTCCACCCGCTTCTCCTCCTTCCCACCTTGTTCTACCCGCTTCTCCTCCTTCCCACCTTGTTCCACCCGCTTCTCCTCCTTCCCACCTTGTTCTACCCGCTTCTCCTCCTTCCCACCTTGTTCCACCCACTTCTCCTCCTTCCCACCCTGTTCCACCCGCTTCTCCTCCTTCCCACCTTGTTCCACCCGCTTCGCCTTCTTCCCACCCTGTTGCTCCCACTTCTCCTCCTTCCCACCTTGTTCCTTCCACTTCTCCTCCTTCCCACCTTGTTCCACCCGCTTCTCCTTCTTCCCACCCTGTTCCTCCCACTTCTCCTCCTTCCCACCTTGTTCCACCCATTTCTCCTCTTTCTCAGCCTGTTCCTCCCACTTCTCTTCTTTCCCACTTCACATTCAGTTTATGACACAAGGTGTTAAGTCCCACTTGTGATTAAGCCCCACCCATTTGTGATGCAAGTTGCATAATTTCTTTCCCCAAGTCACATCACATGAGCCCTATCCTGGGGCACAAGAAGATAATGTTCCCAGGTATGGTCCTGTCTGATTCCAGGACAGATCAGTAGATCTCTTGGACAAAGTGATAAGGGCAAAATTCATAGGGGCCATTAGAATTTTTGGCCATAGTAAAGTAAATGGACATTATTAGTAAGGGTTGTTATTTCTCCTTTATGGACCAGAGGGGTGTGCAACAGGTTCCACCCCTCTGTTCCCTAAAGGGTTTTATATTTCACCCCACAGACAGTAACATGAACCATTTGCTGATCACGGTGCACCTCCATCTTGCCTTCCTCTTCATTGGTGACAAAGTCCAGGAGAGCTATATTCAGGGAGTTGATAGGAGAAATTCTTGGAGCAAACCAGCAGCACCATAGGGGACAAAACTCCCTTTTATTTAAAAGGTTCTTATTAACCCAATGAATGCTAGAGAGGTCTCTATTGCATAGCTTTGCATCTCTTCCATTGAAGGGTTAAAAGCTGCATTAAAATCAATGCAAATGTATGCAATTTTTATCTGTCCCCTATGGTGTACTTGATTTGTTCCAGAATTTCCCCAATTTTGTTTCCAGAATCAAGCCCCCCCTCGCACATAACTTACCCCACAGGTAACATGAAATGCCCAATTACTTAACCTACTGAGTGCCAGAGGGGTATGAAAAGCATTGCTTTGCACTGCATTGCGTACCCCTCTGGCACTCAAAAGGTTAAAACCACTGAGTGCAAGGGAGGTTTTGCAATGAGTATGAGGTCATGCTGGCACTAAAGGAGTTAAAAGTCTCCTTTAAAGGGCTAGTAATACTTAAGATGTAAAAAAATATATGTTGTAGGGTTTATCCCCCTGAGTAAAACAAGGGTACTCCCACTGCTGAAAGATATTTTAATTAAAAATTATAACAGCTCAAACTTGAATTTTCTTAGGTGCAATATCACCGTGGCCTGAAAATTTACAGTGGCGCTGTTGCTACACCATCCTATAAAGATTTATGGTCTACAGACCAGAGCTGTCCATAGGATGGTGTAACAATAGCGCCACTGTAAATTTTCAGGCCACTGTGATATCGCACCTAAAAAATTCAAGTTTGAGCTGTTACAATTTTTTTAATAAAATATCTCTCAGCAGTGGGAGTACCCCTGTTTTATTCGGGAACTTAAACCCTACAACATATATATTTTTACATTTTACGTATTACTATCCCTTTAAGTCACTAGGACCTTTCATGTCCCCCCCAATGGTGCATGTTGGTTTCCTCCAGAACGGCTCCTCCTTACTTTCCAAATAAGGTCTCACAGGAAGTTACTGAGGCAGTTCCTCCAATGGGGACACATATTCCCTTGATTTAAATGGGACTTTTAACCACTCGAATACTACAGGTCATCAGCACATGGTTTCACAATGCATTGGGGACCCATCTAAGATTCAAGGGGTTAAAAGCACCATTTATATCATCAACTGAACGATAGGGGACAAATAAAACTCCCCAATGATTTAACTGGTGCTTCTAACCCCTTAAATGCTGGAGAGGCCTCCAATGCATTGCTTTGCAGCATAAGGGGAAAAATGGCAATTCCCATTGATTTAAATATGGCTTTTAGCCCCTTGGATTATGGATAGGGCCCCAAAAGATTGTGAAGCAATGTTCTGAAGACCGCCAGCATTCAAGAGGTTAAAAGCCCCATTTAAAGCAATGGGAAATGTGTCTCCAATAGTCATACCTGGGAACTTCTTCTTGAGCCCCCCACTGAGGGTTCACGGTGGTGAGACCAGAGTATGTAAAAGGCACGATTCACATCACAGAGGGGGTGGGGCTTAATCAGGTGGGCTGGGCTTATCCTCAACCCCAGTGCCAGAACAATGTGGGAAGGAGGAGAAGAGGGCAGGAAATGATACAGGGTGGGAAGGAGGAAAATAGGGCAGGAAGTGGAACAGGGTGAGAAGGGGGCAGGAAGAAGGAGGAACAGGAGCGGGAAGGAGGAGAAGGGGGCAGGAAGAAGGAGGAACAGGAGTGGGAAGGAGGAGAAGGGGGCAGGAAGTGGGAGGAACAGGAGCGGGAAGGAGGAGAAGGGGGCAGGAATTGGGAGGAACAGGAGCGGGAAGGAGGAGAAGGGGGCAGGAAGTGGGAGGAACAGGAGCGGGAAGGAGGAGAAGTGGGCAGGAAGTGTGAGGAACAGGAGCGGGAAGGAGAAGGGGGCAGGAAGTGGGAGGAACAGGAGTGGGAAAGAGGAGAAGGAGGCAGGAAGTGGGTGGAACAGGAGTGGGAAGGAGAAGAAGGAGGCAGGAAGTGGGCGAAACAGGGCGGACAGGAGGAAAGTGAGCAGGAAGTGGGAGAAACAGGAGTGGGAAGGAGGAGAAGTTGGCAGAGTCTCACAGGAAACTCACCGCCATCTTAAAGTCAGCCTCAGTACCCAGAGACGTGATAATTAACTATAAAAACTGGAGTCTCTGGGGCAGATCCAGACAGTTCCCATGTATGCCAGTGGTGCACTGGTTTGTTCCAGAATTCCATCTCCATCTTCTTTTGGGGCCTTACTTAGAAACTAAAGACAATCAATTCTGGGGGAAACCGACATCCACCACAGGGGTCTCAGTGACTAAGGTCTGTTAGGAGCAGACTCTATGACTGACTCTGCTGATCCTTTTGTCTTTTACATGTCTCCAGAAGAGACTGTGCTTGTGAGAGACGTCTCTATAGGAAAGGGCCATAGAAGTCCCTTTCGCTGTCACTCATAACACAAAAAGAAACAGCCTCCATGGATGTGCGAGTGAGGGAGAGCAAGCAAGAGAAAGCGAGAATGTACAAAAAAAAGCAAGAGAGTGTAAGAGAAAGTGAGAGCGTACAAGAGAAAGTGTGAGAGAGAGCGTACAAGAGAAAGTGTGTGAGAGAGAGAGCGTACAAGAGAAAGTGTGTGAGAGAGCGTACAAGAGAAAGCGTGTGAGAGAGCGTACAAGAGAAAGCGTGTGAGAGAGCGTACAAGAGAAAGCGTGTGAGAGAGAGAGAGAGAGAGCGTACAAGAGAAAGCGTGCACAAGAGAAAGCGTGTGTGAGAGTGTACAAGAGAAAGCATGTGTGAGAGAGAGCGTACTGGGAAAGCGTGTGTGTGAGAGAGAGAGAGAGCGTACAAGAGAAAGCGTGTGTGTGAGAGAGAGAGCGTACAAGAGAAAGCGTGTGAGAGAGAGAGAGAGAGCGTACAAGAGAAAGCGTGTGTGTGAGAGAGAGAGCGTACAAGAGAAAGCGTGTGAGAGAGAGCGTACAAGAGAAAGCGTGTGAGAGAGAGAGCGTACAAGAGAAAGCGTGTGAGAGAGAGAGCGAGACAGCACAAAAGTTCGCTTAAGAGAAAGAAAACTTAAGGTGCAATTCTGTTGCAAACCAGGGGCTCAAAGGGCACAAATGAAAACTCCCACTAAGCTAAATGGAGTTTTTAACCCTGCGTTGTGCACCCCTCTGGCACTCAAAGGGTTAATCCCAAAACAGGTCTCCAAAGAATGGCTTTGCAATGTGTTAGAGACCAGTGGTGAACGCTAGCTGAAAAAAAAAACCCATTTAAAATCACTGGAAAATGTTTCTCTGCTCGCGGTTGATTTGATCCAGAATTGTCCCTCTTTTCTGTTGAGCAATAGACTCTAAGGGCTGTGTGTTCACAAGAAAAGTGGAGCCGTTCTGGGGCAAACCATTCCCACTACAGGGGAGAACTAAAAAATTCCCATTGATTTAAAAAAGGAGGATTTTAACCCCCTGAATACCAGTGATCTCTTAATACACTGCTTTGCAATGCGTTGGAGACCTCTCTAGCATTCAAGGGGTTAAAATCCCCTTTTTTTAAAAATCAATGGGAATTTTGAGTTCTCCCTACGGCCCTAATTAAAGGTGCAGTTCTGAAGCTGAACAACTGCACCACAGGCACAAGTACTATTCTCCAAATATCAATTGATCTAAATGAGGCTTTTCACCCCTTGAGTGCTAAAAAGGTCTGCAGAGAATGCGGTCATTTAAAAGGTTAACTCGCCTAATGCCCTGTGGCACTCAAAGGGTTAAAAGTCCCACTAAAAAAACTTGCACCCCTGCCCTACAACATATATATTGTCATAATTAGGGGTTACTCCATCTTTAACCCCTTAAGGAGGGGTGACATGTCAGGACCATCACAGTTTTTTTTCCTGAAGGACTGGTGACAGTCCTGGCATGTCAATTATTTTTTTGCACGAGGTCTGAAACTGACCGATCCAAGACCGTAGCGGTCTCTCTCAGACCCCACATCAGTCCAGTGTGCCAACAAAAGGTACAGAGATGCCGGCTCTGCAAGATGTCTGCGCTGTTCCCTGTTGCCTGTCTGCAGAAAAGGTTCTATTTTTTTTTTAATGCCCAGTTATTCTTGAAAATAAAGCTAGGTATGTGCATATCGCTAATATAATTATCATATGAGGCTCTACTGTTATCTGATGAAAGCTTTAAAGGGATAGTAATGTCCCAGAACATGTTTTTATCATTTTGTAGGGATTAAAACACTGAGTTTAATGCAAAAACAAGTATCTCTTAAAACGCTATGGCTCGAGAGATATCTTCATTCTAAATTTGTCATCTCATGCGGTCAGCTGTAAAGCTGTCAGCAGGAGATCCGTGTCGGCCGACATGTAGGCTCTTCAGTAGAGCCATAATCGCGTTTTTTTAAACAGAATGACTGTATTGCAGTGGTCTACCAAGTGTGCCTGGTTTGCAAGCACGCTTAGTAGACCACTGCATTAAAGGGATAGTAATACTTCGTTTTAACTTTATTTTATTTTGTAGGCATTGAAAAAACATGAAGAACGATATAAGTCTTATCTCTCAAACCTTTATGGTTTGAGAGATATTCACAAGCATAGTTTCCCCTCCCGCCCCTTTTACCTAGTGTAAGTCATCTCTTCTCAGATGTGGAATCCAGTCCATAGACCAGACAGATAACAGAAGGGGACAATCTTCTTCCTATGAGAACAATGAAAGCCCTGCCCCCCTCGACAGGCTTTTCAGGTTTTTCCCTTATCTTAATTGAAGATTGTCCCTCTCTGCAGGCTACCTGGGCACCTCCCTTCTGCTCTGGCTGAGCAGTGTTACATCAGTAAAAGGGGCGAGAGGGGGACACTTTGTCATTGAATTACTCTTGAACTACAACTCTGACAGAATTTAAATAACACTCTCCAAAGTCCAAATACTATGATGATTAATTAGAACTGCTTTTATTATGAAACATTACTATCCCTTTAAACTCAGCGTTTTAATCCCTACAAAATCATAAAAACATGTTCTGGGACAGTCCTATCCCTTTAAACAAACTATAATAAATGCAATAACTCTGAAAATATGTTTATGTTAGTAGAAAAGTCCTTACATTATATTTTTTCTGTAAAAATGTTTAAAGGGATAGTAATACTTAATTATTACTAATCCCTATATTAAAGTCATATTAAAAATTAATGTATTGCCTCCAGTGTCATCTCTCACACCTTTATGGTTTGAGAGATGATCGCTCCTAAAGTTGCCCTCTCCCTGTAGTCAGTGTTCTAGCTGACTACAGGGAAGCCTGTCCTACGACTGTCAGGTGGCTCTGCAGTAGAGCCAAGATCGCGTTAATAAAAAAAGAAATCTTTCACTGAAATAGTCTTGCTATAGTCTTGGTTTGCAAGCACACGTAGAAGAGCATGTTAGTGAAAGATTTTTTTTTTTTTTTTTTTTTTTTTTAACGCGATCGTGGCTCTATAGGGATTAGTAATAATTAAGTATTACTATCCCTTAATGTTCCTTTAAGGACCAGAGGGAAGTGAAACACTTTACTTCACAATGCTTTGCAGACCCTTCTGTCCTTAAATAGTTAATGATTCTAATCGAAATGGATGTCAAGTTCAATTATAACAATAATCTATTACTAAGCATCATTCCTGGCTGTAATCTTTTTTTTTTTCAGACCCATTATTTACATGCAAATACATAATAAATTAAATACTTTGCAAAAACTAAATGTTGCTTTAACAGTTTCTGAAAGAGATCTTACATGATTTCTCAATCGATTTCTTATTAACCCTTTGAATGCCAGAAGGGGTTCATTTCCCAGTTCCTGATGGGAGTTCACAATTAAGTATGCCTGATTTTAAAACAAAAAAGTGTAATTTCTTATAATAAATATCCACAGTCGCTCCTTTGGGATTCTCACATGTGACAGAATAATTGTGGCTGCAATCTGCCCATGGCGCTAAATGTAAAATTAACTGAATGTACTAAGGTCCCCAGTGTGCTCAGAACTTCAAAAAAGCAACCACAAGGTATTAAATCCAATTAACCCTTTGAGTGCCAGAGGGGTAAGCAATGCGTTACGTACCCCTCTGGCACTCAAAGGGTTAAAAAAATGAAATCAGATTAGTAATGCAGTGAGCGAGACTCACTCCTCTCCCACCAGGCATCTGATTAGTTCACAGTGTATATTTTTAAATGTTTTTACCCCAAAACTGATAGGGGTCCGGGGCAGACAGTTGCAAAAGAGGAGACAGATTTTCATTTTAGAATTATATTTACTTATTCTTTTTAGTGGTTTCCGTAACCACAGCAGAAATGGTCAGTAAATTCTGTTTGTAAAGTCACTCGCCTAGTGTTTTTGAAAATTTTACATCTGAAAGTGACGTGTGTGTCAAAAGTTGAAAATCCAAAATGGAGTTTTGCAAATAACTTTCTATGGATTAGCAGCAAACAGAAGCAGAGTTAACCCTTTGAGTGCCAGAGGGATAGGCAACGCATTGCTTTGCAATGTGTTGCGTACCCCTCTGGCACTCAAAGGGTTAAAACATTTTCCACCCCCACCTTGTTTATAGGCCTACAATGCCCCCCTTTTTTTTTTTTGTTTTGTCTTAAACAGGTTATTAACCCCTGGTGGACCACAGTTGTGTGCACCCCATTGCTCTCTGGTCCTCAAACGGTAATTGGGAAATCATACCCCCCAACATTTCAAATGGCCAAAGAGAGACACATTTTTTTTAGGGGGTGTTACTGGGGGCTTGGCTAGTGGGCGGAGCATTACCAAGAATTTATAGGTGATTTAATAACCTATTGACATCTCTTTGTGTAACTAAATAAATGATATAGAGCAACACAAAAGTATTTTATTTACACATAATAATATATAAATGCATATCATGACACTTAAACGTTCATTAATGTGAGTTTTATGGCTGTGGAGCAATGTGATAAACTTGTATACACACTACACAATCTGATCTCCAAAAAAGAGGGACATCAGGGTGGAAAAGAGGGACGGAGGGATTTGGGTCTCAAATAGGGTTGTCCCTCCTAAAGAGGGACACTTAGGAGGTATGGGAAATACATGA
Organism: Rhinophrynus dorsalis; assembly: GCA_037306005.1. Lineage (NCBI taxonomy): Eukaryota > Metazoa > Chordata > Amphibia > Anura > Rhinophrynidae > Rhinophrynus > Rhinophrynus dorsalis. The sequence continues at coordinate 46,454,707 of CM074718.1, forward strand.
ATTTGCTGCAGTTTCCAAGAACAAATGTATGCATAAATGATCAACCCATACAGCCATCTATGAAGTAATTGATCCATTCGTAGATCCAGTCACCCATTCCACCACACCTCAAATTCAATACATACATTGATCTATCCTTATTTTTTATGTATACATCAATTCTTATTTCCATAGAGCCATCGATTCTTAAATTCAAAGAATCGTCCATCTACATATGCCTCCATCCAATTGTTCTTTTTATTGAGTAACCAAAATATAAAGAACTACACATAGACTTTCCGGGACACATCCAGTCACTATCCAGTAGAACCTGAAATCGGATGTTGGAGTGTTTAGGAGATTAAGTGATTTGTCTCAGGAAACAAGAAGCTGACTTCCAAGCTTGTGGGACAAAGACTTTGAAATCTGACTCACTCACTGAGTCTGATGTATAAAGGTACAATTCTGGAGCAAACCAACCGCACCACTGGGAACAACTGAAAATTCCCCAAAATGTGCATGAATTTAAAAGAGGATTTTAAAGGGATAGTAATGTTTAAAAATAACAGCTTAAATTAATCTTCATAGTATTTGGGCCATGGATAGTGTTATTTCAATACTGTCGGAGTTGTAGTTCAAGAATAATTGAATGATAAAGTATTCCCCCTCCCACCCCTTTTACTGATGTAACACTGCTCACCTCAGAACAGAAAGGTGGTGTCCAGATGGATCGCAGAGAGGGACAATCTTCAATTAGCATAAGGTAAAAACCTGTCAAGAGGGGGCAGGGTTTTCATTGTTCTCACAGTAAGAAGATTGTCCCTTGCTATGATCTGTCTGGTCAAGTGACCAGATTCCACATCTGAGGGGAGGTGGCTTACACTAGGTAAAAGGGGTGGGAGGGGGATACTTTATCATTCAATTATTCTTGAACTACAACTCTGACAGTATTGAAGTAACACTCTCCATGGCCCAAATACCATGAAGATTAATTGGAGTTGCTTTTATTTTGAAGCATTACTATCCCTTTAACTCCTTGATGCAAGAGATCTATCCAATGCATTGAGAAGCAAGGCGCTGGAGACCTCTCTTGCATTCAGGGGGTTGAATTAATGGTATTTTTTGTCCCCTGGGATGCAACTGGTTTGTTCCAGAAATGCTCATCTTCTATTGCCCATAAGCCCAACTCTATAGCATACCTCCCAACATTTCAAATGGCCAAAGAGGGACACTTGTGCTTTAGGTGGTGTTTCTGGGTGTGTGGCTTGTGCACAGGGCATTACTGAGAATTTTTAGGTTACTGTGTGACCTATTGACACCTCTCTGTGTAACTGAATAAAGGATTTAAAGCAAGACCAAAGTATTTTATTTATATCGATTCATTTACAAACACATATACTGAGGTTTAACTAAACATTTATGTGAGTCTCATTGCTGTGGAGCAATGTGATAGACCAATATACACAACACTCACTCTGATGTCCTAAAAAGAGGGATACCAGGGTAGAAAAGAGGGACAGGGGGATTGGGGAGGTATTTGGGAGGTATGCTGTATTTATGTACCTATATGATCATTACACATGAGGACATGAGACAAAGGAGGAGCATTTCTGGAACTAAACAACAGCAGAATGAAGAGCAAATACATATTCCACTAGTTAAAATTGAGCTTTACATACAATGCACTACAGTTTAGCTGTGAAAACTAAGTATTAAAGGGATAGTAATACTTAAAATGTAAAAAAAAAAATATGTTGTAGGGTTTATCCCCCTGAGTAAAACAAGAGTACTCCTACTGCTGAAAGGTGTTTTATTCAAACGTTATTATAGCTCAAAATGTAATTTTTTAGGTGCAATATCACAGTGGCCTGAAATTGCACAGTGGCGCTGTTGCTACACCATCCTATGGAGATTTGTGGTCTACGGACCAGAGCTGTCCATAGGATGGTGTAACAACAGCGCTACTGTACAATTTCAGGCCACTGTGATACTACACCTAAAAAATTCAACTTTGAGCTGTAATAACTTTTGAATAAAACACCTTTCAGCAGGGGGATAAACACTACAATATATATTTTTTACATATTAAGTATTACTATCCCTTTAAGGGAAGACACAATGGAAAACACGGTAGCTTAACACAATACTGAAAGTGTATAAGCCACTTATTCTCGACCAGGGTGCCTTGGTACTTTGGTGTGCCACAGACACCTACTCTGGGGGCCTCTTTTTAACCATAAAGAGTTTGACAAGAATGTGAAAGTTAGCGTTTCAAATGCATATTCATGAAATTTGGTACAACATGTTTATTTTTGTTACTCTAAATACGGGACCTAAAATAACTATATATTTATGTATTTCTACCTTTCATTACGCCCTTAACAAATGACATATAATGTAGTCTAGTATCAGGATAAAAACTCTTCATTAGACCCTATAGAAGTCACACACACACACACCATTGAAATTACATTCACTCAAGAAAGCAGTAAAGTTGAAGTAAGGAAGGTCTGCTGGTGGCCTGCGGGACCACCGATAGAATTAGCACACAAGTGCTAGTGCATATGTACTTCTGAAGTCCTCACATTCTTGTTTATACCATTTCTATCATCTAAGAGGTTAAAAAAAGGCCCATTACTTCAGTTCTATAGGGCAAAACTCCTTCAAGACCAGGGAGGTGAATGTGTAGGAATAACACACGGATGCTGCTGCCGCCAGTGGGTTGAATGATTCCTAATGAAAGAAGTGGCTAAGTGTTTGGCATACCTTAATACAGTGGTTGTACAGTTCCCTGGAGTCACCAGGGATGTGCAACCAGTGGTTCAACTGCTGTTGGACTACAACTCCCATCATTCTCACTAGTCCTAAAATAGCTGCAGGTTGTCCAGCTTTGCTTTATGCCAGGGGCTATGCAATGTTAGACCTTAAGCTGCCACTCCGATGATAGTTTGCAGACCAGGGCAAAGCCGCCCAAGGCGCTCTTATAGCTCTGCTTCTGTGCACTACCCCCATCTTTCACCTGTCCCCACCCCCCAGTCCTACCTACTTTTGCCCGGAACAGAAAAATACTCTGACCTACAACATAAAAAGCACTGCTAAAGACGTCTCCAGTATATTACAAAAAAAATGTGTTAGAAGCCTCTTTAGCATCTAAAGTGTTAAATAATAGTGAGTAAAGGGTTAGTTAAAATGGCTACCATAAAACAGGGGCATGGTGAATGCTATGGTCATACCCACAACACAAAAAAGTGGGTGTGGCCAGCACAGCTGCAGTACCCGTAAAAACCTAGCACTCTAAGCTATTGCCTACCCTGCCCAATGGGGAATCCACCTCTGCAGCAGACAGCCATATACGTAGAGAGAATGGAGAATGCCTGGTGGAGCGTCATAACATTCCACTTTTAAATAATTTTGTAAATCATCGAATTTTAGGATCCTCCGACACCACTTTGATTTAGTCAGAATATTGTTTACATATTTGGCAAATAAATTCAAAGAAAGGAAGAAGTGATTTATAATGTTCTTGCCTAAGGCATAACAATTCAAAAGCTAATAAATTCATTGTAAACTACCTAGATCTTACAGAATTCATTGCTCAGTAATAAATAATTGGATGTACCAGATTTGCAGCTCTGTAAGAATTTCATCTTGCTGGTTACTCAGTGCCTACGGACCACTCCATGCACCTTAAAGGTATAGTAATACTTTAAATAAATTTTAATCAGTCTTGTAGCACTTAAAAATACAAATTCAATGAGCCCTGCGGCATCTCTCAAACGTGTATGGTTTGAGAGATATCCGCTTTCAAAGTTCCCTCTCCCCTGACACCAGTGTTCTGACTGCAGGGGAATCCTGTCCCTGGGCAAGTGGCGGCTCTGCAGTAGAGCGGAGATCGCATTATAGAAACAGAAATCCTTCACTGAAACGGTCTTCTACGTGTGCTTGCAAACCAAGCACACATAGAAGACCATTTCAGTCAAGGATTTCTGCTGTAGAGCCTCCGCCGGTCCCGGGACAGGGTTCCCCTGCAGTCAGCTAAAATGCCAACGTCAGGGGAGTGGGAACTTTGAAAGTGGCTATCTCTCATAACATACAGGTTTGAGAGATGCTGCAGGGCTCACTGAATTTGTATTTTTAAGGGCTACAAGATTGGTTAAAGTTATGGTTTGAGAGAAATAAGAAAATAAAGTCCTCCTTTCCCTCCCCTTTCTGCCTGACAAGCTGTAAAGTTGTCAGAGGCAGCCAGTCGCCTGACTGTAGGCGGCTCTTCAGGAACACTGACATCGGGATATCTAACTATAATTACTTCATTGGTATAGTCTACCATGTGTGTCTGGCTTGCAAGCACACGTTGTGGACCATTCCGATGTAGTAATTATACTTAGATATCTAGATGACAGCGCTCCTGAAGAGCCGCCTTCTGGTCCCAGAAGCAGGATTTCATGACGTCCGCTGTACAGGAGGGAGTGGAGGTCTTTATTTTATTACATCTCTCAAACTATAACGGTTTGAGAGAAATGATTAAGCACATTACATTTTTTTTAGTGCAGCTACGATTTAGAACATACTTTTTTTGGGACTTTACAATCCCTTTAAGTCCCTAACATTGAGCTCCCTGAATTTCTGTTTCCAAAAACCTTTCTGTTAGGGACTGGGAAATTGATATATAAACATTATGCCATACTCACGATAGCAAGAAGTATACTGAACTCCATCTTTTCAGTTAGATCTTACAGTTGGTCCCTTTAACTGGTTCTTGCTTTGGATTTGTAAGGGACTAGATGCAAGTTCTAACTAACAAGAGTATTTTTAGTACCTCAAACTGTGAAGTGTTTGTCTACCACAATCCTCTCCTTTCTCCTCCCTTACTGTAAAAAAAAACCCCTGCCTTTGTTTTTTGTCAAAAGCGCCTTTTCTCTAGTCTGCAAAGGATCCCCATTGTTTTTTTGTTCAGCTGTATGAGAAAAGAGTTTGTCTACTGTTATTCTCTCCATTTTATTCCTTTTGGAAATAAACATGAAGTATAAAAGTATAAAAAATAAAGCCAAGAAATAAACTGGAAGACATAAAACAGCCAACCTACTTAACCGCGCGGAGAACGGATCTTTAAAATTCTAAGAATTTTATATGCATTGGAAGAATATAATGGCTGGGAAAAATGCACACCTTTTATTAACGCTCTCTGGAGTTATTACCCATAGTACGGTCAATGCACAGAAACACAGACATGAATAAGAACAATTAGACAGACATTATTAACAGAATATCAAAACCTAAAATAAAATGTAGTTATATAAAATCTAATATCCCTTAAGTAAAAATTCTCTATATGGTACATAAGTTCTAAAATCTAGTTTTATACATGCCTTATATTGGCATACATTCATGCTTTGTGCAGGACTCCCTAGGCTGATTAGAGGATACGTGCCTCAGAAATTATACTGTAATAATGTCTGTCCAATGTATTTGTATGAATGACTTAATAAAGATAGAATGTTTTATAAAGGAAGTGTGCTATGGAGAAAGACACTACAGAAGACATCCTAAACAGGAGTAGTCATTATGTGTGTTATCCGCTGCACTGCAACCCAATGCATTTGGTATGTGTTTGGCACTAACGGTTAAAAAATTAAAAGTGGATTTACCTGTAGGACTATTTTCTCCGGACATCCAGGTGAATCCAGAGAGGAAGAGACAACGTTTTTATGACTGGCTTGTTGAATTTTCATCGCTTAACCCTTTCAGCTCCAAAAAAGTGTGCAAAGCAATGTGTAACAACTCTCGAGCAGTGAGTATGTGCATGAGTGGGAGAGTGTGTGAATGATTTGTGCGTAGTTAGTGTTTTTACATGTAGCATTTTTTAAATCATTTTGAGTATTGCATATGGTGCTTTGCGTATAGTATTTTCCATTTTGAGTATTGCTTATTCATGTGGCATTTTGCATATAAAGTTTTGCATTTTGAATACTATGTATAGCATTTTGTATCGAGTACTGCATATAGCATTTTGAGTATTGTGTACAGCGTTTTCCATACAGCATTTTGAGTTCAGTTTATTGCGTTCAGTGACTAGCATAGAGTTGTGTGTAGTGTGTTTAGCATATTGTGCATATGGTATTGCATACAGAGTTTTGCATATAGCATTTTGCATCTAGTGTACTGCCTAAAGCATTTTGCGTAGTGTGTTGCGTATTGCATTTAGTGTACAACGTTAAGAGTTTAGAACAATGTGTTAGTGTATAGCGTTTAGTGCAATGTGTCTAACATATAGCTTATTGCGTTTAGCATGTAGCATACGCGTTTAGCGTTTTGAGTATAGTGTTTTGTGTTTAATGTTTTGCATTTGGCATATTGTGTGTGTATGTATATAGAAGGCCGCAAAACTCCTTGCAGAGATTTTCACCTCCCTGGCCACTCCTGTGAAAATCATGCCTCCATGAATAGACCTATCAGAGCATCAGTATAGAGGAGATCTGAATAACTCTTCCTTACTGCCGCCCCTGAGTGAATGTGTGCCAGACAGGCAGAATTTTGCATGATATGCGCAGATAGATAGATAGATAGATAGATAGATAGATAGATAGATAGACAGACAGACAGACAGACAGACAGAAGACAAGAATCTATAAAGTTCAACCTTTGGTGAATCACCCTTCTTTTTGTTGATCCAAAGTCGTTATTTTATTTTGTAGGCATTAAAAAAACATGAAGAACAATATAAGTCTTATATCTCAAACCTTTATGGTTTAAGAGATATTCACAAGTAAAGTATCCCCCCTTGTTCAGCCAGATCAGAAGGGAGGTGCCCAGGTAGACTGCAGAGAGGGACAATCTTCAATTAAGATAAGGGAAAAACCTGAAAAACTCAAGGGGGGTAGGGCTTTCATTGTTCTCATATAAAGAAGATTGTCCCCTGCTGTTATCTGTCTGGTCTATGGACTGGATTCCACATCTGAGAAGAGATGGCTTACACTAGGAAAAAGGGGCGGGAGGGGAAACTTTGCTTGCGAATATCTCTTAAACCATAAAGGTTTGAGAGATAAGACTTATATCGTTCTTCATGTTTTTTTAATGCCTACAAAAAAAAATAAAGATAAAAAGAAGTATTACTAACCCTTTGACACCATGTTGGTATAAAAAATCCCATCCTGGCTTCAAAAGGTAAACTGATCTTCCCTTAAATCAACACCCTATCTGCACTGTAACAAGGTACCATAATTCTCTATATTTTTATGAGTTACAAAGACATCCATTTTGCAAACAGACTATCGAAGCAAATAATTCAAGTGTTACTATAAAGAAAATTCCTACCTTTGTATTAGTTGAAAGCACCATTCCTCTCTCTCTAGCCTTAACCCTTAATGTTCTAGAGAGGGATCCAACGCATTTCACTGCAATGTGCTGGATAACTCTCTGGTGCTCAAATGGATGCCCTTTTTTTTTGCTCAGCTGTTTGAGTAAAGAGTCCCTCAGAGATCTTTGCATTGACCTTTAACTCTTTGAGTATCAGAGAGGTATCCAATGCATTGCAGTGAAATGCATTGGATACCACTCTAGAACTCAAAAGCTTAATATATTTATAAATAGTAATGCTGTTCCCCCCCTTGGACTACTCTTCTCTAGTGTAAACATACCCAGATTGGCAAAACTCTTTATAAGTAAAATATTCCAATCCTCTCATTGGTTTTGCTGCACATATCTGTACTTTAACTACTCAATGACCAGCTGCGCGACCGGCAGTTAAGGACCACGCAGACTTTTTTTTTTTTTCCATTTGCCCAATGGATTCAGGGGTCCCTGAGTGGCACCACTGAATTCCATGACGTGCCAGGACCGTCACTGGTCCCTAACCCCTTAAGGACCGGCGTGAAGATGCGCGGCCAGCAATTATGTACCACGGAGCATTTTTTTTTTTTTCTGGATCCAATTCAGGGCTCCCCGAGCGGTGTGCAGCTGCGTGGGGAGCCCTGAATTCCATGACGTGCCACGACCATCACTGGTCTTTAAGTGCCAGACAGCTGTGGCAGTCCTGGCACAGCACTGGATGTTAAGGGGGTAACTGTCTAACCGCCGAGATGGTTCGGGCACATCATGGGTCCTTAAGGGGTTAAAGCCGAACTACCACCTCCACTAAAGTCACCCTGCAATACTTAGGCAGGTTCCAACTCGCTTACTAATCTTTATTTTACCTTTAAAAAGAGCCCACAAATAAAGTTATCCTTAAGGTACCGAGACTGACGGACAGGTTACTGAAGCCTGTGCCGTCAGTCTCTTCCGGAGCCGTCTGGGCCAGTGCAGTGCCTGTGAAGGGTGGAGAGGACTGACCGCGCAGGAGCACATTCAAGATGTCCACGGTGATGCCTGGCTTCTGGTCTCGGACGATTAAGGATAACTTTATTCGTGGGCACTTTTTAAAGGTAAAATAATGATTAGTAAGCTAGTCGAAACCTGCCGAAGTATTGCAGGGTGACTTTAGTGGAGGTGGTAGTTCCGCTTTAAGTTCAGTAATTCCTTTTTTGAGAACAGTTGCGCAAAATTATATTCAAATATTCTGCGTGAGTTCTTACTGAAATTCTATTCCCATCCCATGTATCTATACCCCCTGTTTATACATGATAGTACCATATTGCTTCTTGCAGCAGATGGGTGACTCTGCAGACTGTTGTGAAGTACATGGTCTATCAGTACTCCCAAAGCTTTATCTAATAAGGATTCCACAAGTAGTTGCTCATTGAGTTAATACATAGCATGCTTGTCAAATGCATAAACTTACATTTATCAGTACTAAACCTCATCTAGCCACCCAATCACTCAGTTTATCCAAATCTTTCTGAAGAGAAACCGCATCCTGCTCTGTGTGCATTTCCTTACATAGTTTAGTGTCATCAGCGCTACTTTCAGTACCCACTTCAAGGAGATTAATAAATTAAAAGTGCATTGGGCCCAGGAATGAACCCTGCGGCATTCCACTTACAGCTTTAAGAAGTAGAAAATGTTCCATTTATGAGAACTTCCTGCATTCTATTATTTAATCAGTTCTCTATCCATGCACAAATATCAACTCCCAGGTCAAATCATTTTAATTTATGCAGTAACTTCTTGTGAAGCTGCAAAGCACTGTATCATAGTGCTGTAGAAAAATCCAAGAATACTACATCCATTGCTATACCCTTTTCCATGCTTTCACTTACCCTTTTATGAAAAGTAAGTTAGTTTGATAGAACAGAGTGATATAAGTTAACAGCTTTTCTGAATAGAAGAGCAGTGAATTATCGGTCTTAGATCTTTAAAGGGATAGTAATACTTAAAAAATACTATCCCCCATGTTGTAGCCACTAAAAATGGAGTTAAATGAGACCAGCGGCATCTCTTAAACCTTTATGGTTTGAGAGATATCTGCTTTCAAAGTTCCCTCTCCCCTGATGTCAGCGTTCTAACTGACAGCAAGGGAATCCGGTCCTGGGACCGGCGGCAGCTCTGCAGCAGAGCCGAGATTGTGTTAATAAAAAATAAATCCTTAACTTAAAAGGTCTTCTACGTGTGCCTGCAAACCAAGCGCACGTAGAAGACCTTTCTAGTAAAGGATTTCTTTTTTATTAACGCGATCTCTGCCATGCTGTAGAGCCGCTGGCTGATCCCAGAAAAGGATTCCCCTGCTCTCAGCTAGAACGCTGATGTCCGGGGAAAAGCCAAAAAGAGGGAACTTTGAAACCGGATAACTAAAACCATAAAGGTTTGAGAGATGCCGCTGGTCTCATTTAACTCCGTTTTTTTAGTGGCTACAATATGGGAGATAGTAATACTATAAAAATTACTCTCTCTTTAAATGTGTTACAAGTTGCACAAACAAAAAATTACCAAACAGTACTCCTGTGTTATAGCATCATGGCTTTCTGCACAAGCAGTTAAAAAGCAAGTTTACAATTCAGTTGTAGGTCATCAGAATCAAATAATGCATATATAGTTTAAAATAAAGATGTTAACGAATGATGCAATATGAATATTGTACTCTAAACTAGCTTAGAGAACAATATTCATATTGCATCATTCTTTAACATTCCCCCAAACATTTCCAGAGGCACTATCCCTGGACAGCCACATTACATAGAGTCACTTGTGGTTCATAGCGCCGTGCATGGTGCAATCGAATCATCTCACCCGCAAGAGTTACAACTGCATTTGGAAAGAGGACTAGGCATTACACACACCTAATTACTGCATGAAATCATATTATATTATATATATATATATATATATATATATATACACACACATATATATATAATGTTTCTCTATTTCTGAAAATATGCAAATCTTTGCTGTAAACTCTCCAGGACATACTTGAAAATGAGAGAAATCTCAATGTATTCTTCCTGGTAAAACGTTTTGTAATTAAATATAAGAAATATTGCCAGTGTGGAAGAGCATTGCCTATTAATACCTAGTCTTAATCAGGGGTCCAAATCAGGGCCAGTTGGCAGATACGCTATTTCTACAGATAGCAAAGTTATTTCAGGGAGAAAAAAAAAATAATAATTAAACAACTTATTTTAAAGCTAATTAACCCCTTAAGGGCCACACGGTCTGGGGATGGGCAGCCCTAGGCACTTTTTTTTAATTGCAATGAATTCTGGGATGCCACTCTGCCATCCCAGAATTCCATGACGTGCCATGACTGTCACCAGTCCTTACCGTCCAGACCAGTGTGACGGTCCTGGCACGTCACCGGACATTAAGGGGCTAAAACAAGGAGTACTCCCACTGATAGGGGATGTGTAGTTATACATATATTATAGCTCAACCTTATTTGATTTTTGTAATCAAGATATCTTATGAAAAGTAACCACTGAGACTGTAGTTCTCTAGTGAAAACTATAGTAACAGTCAGGTAAGTATGTCTTCCAAAACAGAAAAAGAAAAACATGCACTCTGCGTCTGGTTTGAGCTGTAATAACATTTGAATAAAGCATCTCCCATCAGTGACGATAGGCCTTGCTATGCTCAGCATCAAAAGCCCTGTATTATAGAATTAAAAAAAAAAAAAGTTTAATACCACTTTAAGGAGGGAATAAACAATTTAATCGTTTGAGCGCCAGAGAGGTATGCAACACACTGCAAAGCAATGTGTTGCGCACCCCCTCTGGCACTCAAAGGGTTAAACAGTTATTCAGATGAGGAAACAATGTTGCTGCAAAACGACCTTGTTACCTTTCAAATCCTTAAAGTGTCAGTAATGTCTAAAAATAATTTTTAATACATGTGTAGAGGGTACAAAAATAATCGGACTGCCACAAACCCCATCTCTCAGACTGCTATGGGTTAATAGATATTGGCAATCAAAGTTCTCCCTTCCCTCCCTTCTCTTGATGTCAGCTGTAAAGCTAACAGAAGGAGATCCGTGTCGGCCGACAGGATGAGGCTCTTCAGCAGAGCCGAAATCCCGTTACTGCAAACGAATTACTTCGCTGGAAAGGTCTACAAAGTGTGCTTAAAAACCAGACACACTTTGTAGACCTTTACAACGAAGTAATTCGTTTGAAGTAACAGGATTTTGGCTCTGCTGCAGAGCCGCCGGCTGATCCCCGGACTAGGATCTCCTGCTGTCAGCTAGACGCTGACGTCCGGAGAAGGGGAGGGAGGGGAGAGCTTTGATTCTGAATCTCTCTCAAACCGTAAAGGTTTGAGAGATGGGGTTTGTGGCAGTCCGAATATTTTTTTACCCTCTACAAATTTATTAAAAATTATTTTTAGACATTACTAACACTTTAAAGAGGAACTGTCACACAAATTAAAGTGCCCCCCAAATCATTATGCACATAGCGATACGCATATCAACACTAGTATTACACTGAATAAGTCCGGCGTTATTGAGAAATCCAACACATTCTGAGACGAACAGGCAAGCATCAACACGGACATTTTTCCAAAGAGGCATCTGGTCTCCTCCAGAATTGGTGAGTTGCATGGTACCTTAAGGTACAGGAAGGCACTGATGGATGCTGGTACAGTAAAATGCCTGCCTGTGCGTCTCAGAACAAATTGGAATTCTCAAAAAAGCCGAACTTATTCAGGATAACACTAGTATGGATATAAGTATCACTATGTGTATAATGATTTGGGGGTAACTTTAATTTGTGTGATAGTTCCGCTTTAAAGTGATAGTAATACCTGAAAATACGTTTATTTTATATTGTAGCCCTTAAAAAACCATGAAAGATGATATAAGTCTTATCTCCCAAACCTTTATGGTTTGGGAGATATTCATATGTAAAATATAGTATAATTCACTTTTCCTGGCTGTTTCAGCCAAGTCTGCCATCTAGTGGACAGATTTGGAATTCGGTCCACAGAGCAACCGGCAGCTCTTTAGCAGTGCCGAGATCACGATCTTTGAAAAGATCTACTTCATTGGAACTGTGTACAAAGTGTGCCTGGCTTGAAAGCACACTTTGTAGATGATTCCAATTAAGAAATTCTTTTTAAAGATCATGATCTCAGCACTTCTGGAGAGGCACTGCCGGTCCCGGGACCGGATTCCAAATCTGAAGGGTGGAGCAATGACATCACTCCAGGGGAAACTTTACTTCTGAATATCTCCCAAACCATAAAGGTTTGGGATATAAGACATATCATTTTTCATGTTTTATTAAGGGCTACAATATAAAATAAAATTATTTTCAGGTATTACTATCCCTTTAAATCAAGGCAAAATATACAATATTACAAAGAGATTACTTTCATGCAAATCCTTCCCCCCAACACATATATACCTGGAACTAGATTTGAGCTCTTCCCTTGCTGCTCTTTCAGAGGTTACGTCCTCCGTTTCTTGAGGTTGCCTCTCCTTACACTCACTAGGTGGTCTTCTTGACTCGCTTTTTATTTGCGGTCTTGAGACACCCACAGCCTCTTCAGAGTCACTGTCCGTTCCTAGCTGTGATCCTGAGTTGTGTGCCAGGCACTTAGAGGAGTTTGAATATTTTTGCTCCTGTCTGTCCGTATCTTTTTCCAATAACAAAACAGGGGGGCTTTCCATTTTTAATGCCTCTTTGGCAGACACTGTACAGTCTGGTCTGTCTATGTGGCCCAGTTCTTTGGACTTTATTAAGCTGTAGGAAGCATTTATAACTTTACCTGGAGAGTGTAAATTCCTCAGTCCATCTACGCTATCATCTCTCACATCTACGCAGCTACCACAACACACACAAGAGTTAATTAAACAGTTCGTTGCTGCTATGCTAAGTTTGTGGGACTCATCTTCCTCGCTACTGGTTAATGGGTCTGAAGCTATAGGTACACGGTTGCTAGATAGATCCGGTGACGTTTCCGGTGAAACAGAATTTGTGAGAGATTTGGGGTTAAATATGACAGTTGCAGAGATCTTCATTCCCCCAGTCCTGTGGGCTATGATTTCTGCAGTCTCTGCATCATCCCCATTGGCATCCCATCCATTGAGGTATAACTGTGAATCCGTCACTTCTAAACAACTGCAAGAGTTCTGGAGAGAAGTGCTAGCTGCCAGCATTTTACTTCCACCAATGTTGTTGTTATTGCTTAAATCACTTTCTGCATCTGTCAAAGAGACCATATTTTCTACCTCTTCATTTCGTATATCTGGGTCCTGGTATTGCACTGGCTGCTTGGGACTATAGCAGGAGCTGTTGACCCATGCAATGGTGTTTTCATTAGGCCTCTGCCTAGATACAATGTCTACTGTTCCATCAAGGTCCTCCATGAAAAATACCCTATCCTCCTCATCTGTTAGGATATCTAGATGGCGCCGGCTCGGTGAGGCCTCTGTACTAGAGTTAATCCTGTGAGCAGGAGACTGGCAGACACTTGGTGGAGAAAGTAAAGAAGACATCTCATCTCCTACTCTGTGCACCATCATATTCAGCTGTTCCAGTTCTTGTTCATCGTACTGCATAGAGCAGGCCAGTTCCACCTCTGTGTTCTCTGCCTTTGCTGTAAGGGGTTCCTCTGTCGGTAAGGCAGTCACTAACACAGGGGAGATTGCGGAGGGCACTTCAGGATCTGTACTGACCGGAAACTCCAGGTCTTGTGATATGCAGAGGTTCCGCTCTAAAGTGTGCAGTTCCTCTTCAGTTAAGGTTTGAAGAAGATCTCTGGAAAAGAAAAAGAATAATTACACTGAAGAACTGTTATCACCCAGAATCCATTGATGACATCTCCTCTTACAGAAAACTCTCTGAAGAATTGACGCAATACTGGATCAAACCAAGTGCACTGTAAGGTACAATCACAAATTCACAAAGAATCAATTGATTAAAATTAGACTTTTAACCCCTAGAATGTGTGAGAGAGGTCCCCAATGTATTGCAAAGCAATGAGCTGGAGACCTCTCTCTTACTGAAGGCGTTACAAATCTCCATTTATATCAATGGCAATGTTTCTATCTCCCCTATGGTGCAGCTGGTCTGCACCAGAATTGTTCTACTTTACTAACATCTGCCTACTTCTACCTTGTGGTTTATTGGCTTCTTCATAAAGGAAATTGTTGACTATCAGACTGAATACTAATGAAAACAAATCGGTGCCAGCGTTCACAAGAATGAGGAGATCAGAACATAAAAAAGCAATATAAAACTCACACACTTTCTTGTGTTTGAAGATATATAGGGCCAAATGTACACCCAAAAAAAGAGAAGGAATTCTGAGCCAAACATAAGAGACAAATAGAAATTCAGTTTAAAGGGGATGTATCACCTTATAAAAAGGTGTTACCATCTGCTTTGCTAATAAAAGTTATTATAGAAAAGCTGCGTTTAAAAAAAAAAAAAAAATTAACTGCTTATAAAGATATTCCCTTTTCAAATACAGAAGAGCTTTGCTGAAGAATCAGCGTGTCCCATTATGCTGACCGGCAAAGCTCTCCTGCACGTCCTATTTCTCCTCCCAGCTGCCCCAAGGAGCGCGTTCACACTTTCCTTCGGTGTTATGTGAATGTCTTCTATCGTTATAGCAAGCTCCGATAAGCTGAGGTTGTAACCTCAGTAAAATGCTAATCGCAGCTTGCTGTAACGCTAGGAGCCATTCACAGCACACCGAAGGGAAGCGTGAACGAGCTCCCTGGGGCAGCTGGGAGGGAGGTGGGAGGAGAAATAGGACGTACTGTAGAGCTGTGCTGTGCACATAATGCAGAAGTGCACAGCACAGAATAGGGGATATCTTTATAAGTAGTTATATTTATAGTTATAGTTATATTTAAAAAAACCCAGCTTTTCTAGAATAACTTTAATTAACAAAGCGGATGGTAACGCCTTTTTATGAGGTGATACATCTGCTTTAAATTATATGGTGCTTTTAACCCTATGAATGCTAGAGAGGTATCCAGCACATTGCAAAGCATTACCTTCTCCTGATCTATTTAAATGGTAAACTGGGAGGGTACATACTATCCTTGAATATCAACAATCCATTGGAGGGGGACAGTTCTTTAATAGGGCAGCATGGGGTCCATCCCCACCTATAAATTATTTGATCTCCAGATCTCTTCATTGGGGATGCACTACTCTGAGGGGACAAGAGGGAGACATCACGGATTCGGACTCTTATGTTGTAGCCAATCACAGTGCAGCAAACGGAATAAACATGCATGCTCAGGCAGCCCTCCTGGGAGTTTATGAAGTATCCTTAGCCAGTCGTATCTATGCTCTTTTAGTCCCTGCGATTAATTGTAACTGACAAGTGATCTGATCTCTGAGCTATCAGATTGCTGGTCTGTTCTGCACACACACACACACACACACACACACACACACACACAATATGCACATCGCACGTGCACACATACCACGTGCACACGCACATAGAGCGCATGCACACACACAGCGCACACACACAGAGCGCACACACAGAGCGCACACACACACAAAAAGAGCACACGCACAAAAAGCGTACACACACACCACGCAGATACAGGGCACGCACACACAGATACAGCGCACACAACACAGCACACACACAGATACAGTGCACACAGCACACACACACAGATACAGTACACACAACACACACACACAAATACAGTGGACACAACACACACAAATACAGCGCACACAACACACACACAAATACAGCGCACACAGAGATACAGCGCACACATACACAGATACAGCACACACACAACACAGCACACACACACAGCTACAGCACACACAGCTACAGCACACACAGCTACAGCACACACAGCTACAGCACACACAGCTACAGCACACACAGCTACAGCACACACCACACACAGGCAATCTGCAGTCTTATTGCCCGTTTGTGTTTGAATGTGGGGACCCATTCCAGATATATGTGGTTTGGCCTGTTGTGGCCCCACGCACTGCAATCTGATCGCAAGGAGATCAACAATTTCAAGCCAGATCAACTGACCAAAAGTGCTGATTTGGTCAAATCTCGGCCGCACAAACACACACACACATATATGTCCAATCTGGTTGAATTTGACCAGATTGGATAATGTCAGCCAACAAAATTGCACTGTGCAAGGGTACCTTAAGGGAGAATCTCTCTGCTGGACTTATTGAATAAAATCCCCACCAAGTGTCCTCTGCACATGCATATTTATGGAATACATTATGTTCTGATTGGTTACTGCATAAATGGAAGAGAAACAAATCAACCAAAGAGAATTGGGGCCGTTTCCTTTCTGTCTCCTCAGAGCATCTTGGCAGCACAGACACTGCATGTCACTCCCCAAGTGACGATAAGTACAGGCAATTCCTGCTGAGCCTGCCACCTACTGAAACATGACTTTATTTGAGTATAGTGAGCTGTCTCCATGGCTGACAATCTAATTTACCCCTCTGAGTGCCAGAGGGGTACGCAAACCATTGCTTTGCAATATGTTGCGTACACCACCTGGCTCTCAAAGGGTTAAGTTGCTTGAGTAACTATCCAATACACATTAGACCTTATGCACTAAAGAGCTGCAATTCTGGAGCAAACCAACTCCAACTCCAGGAATAAAACAACATTCCCCCAAATATACACTTAATTTATGGGGTATTTTAACCCACTCAGTGCTATTATTCTGCGGAAATCACAGGATCGAGAAAATAAAATTCAACAACCATAACAAGACACTGCTGAAAGGGTTAATAATGTCTTTGTTCAATAAAATGTAATTTTGTAGATATTACAGCAGTAAACTGATGCAAGTCCTGTCTCTTAAACCTTTATAGTTTGAGAGATATACAGTGATAAAGTTCCCCCCTCCCTCCCCTTTCACAGACGTCAGCCTCTATCTGACTGAAGGAGATCCTGGTCCCAGATCTGAAATAGCGCTATCCTATATAATAATTCGCTAAAACGTGTGTAACGACAAAGTCATGCGCAGTAGAGACTGCTGCGCGTGCTGCAGTCATGCGCAATAGAGACTGCCCGCGCCTGATACAGAGCTCTGTATCAGCCGCGGCGCGGGCAGTCTCTACTGCGCATGACTGCCCCGCGACTGACTGGGTGGCACGTGTAATGGCCTCTTCAACTAGTCTAAAATAAAATACTTCATTGGAATGGTCTACAAATTCTGCTTCCAAACCAGTGAAGTATTTGTTTTTAGATAGCAGTGTTTCGGCTCTGCTGAAGAGACACCATCGAGTTGCACGACTCGAATCTCCTTCGGTCAGCTTTATTGCTGACGTCTGTGAAAGGGGTGGGAGAGGGGGAAGTTTATCACTGTATATCTCTCAGACTATAAAGGTATGAGAGTCAGGACTTGCATTTTATTGAAAAAAGACATCACTAAACCTTGAACTAAGAAGAAATGAAGTCATTGCAGACAAAACTAACTGAATTACAGGAGACACATACAAATTATCAAATGTCCATTAAAGGAGCAGTAAACTTATTTTTATGAAAACACATTTTATAGAGCATTTCCTGCTGAATAAAACAAGGTCACTCCTATCGCTGTCAGATGTTTTATTCAAAATTTATAACAGTTCAAATAATCAGGAAGTGAATTTACTGTGTTTACTTCCTGATAGTTCTAACTGACAGGAAGTGACAGGCAGCTTCTATCACATTCTATGGAGAACTGTATGTCTCTGACTTTCCTCTCCATTAGAATCTACCAGGAAATCCAATTAGAATTTGACCACTAGAGGGCACTGCTAATGTAAAAAAAAACTAACAAAAAAAAACTGTAATAACTCTGGAAATATAAATCTCTCTGCAGTGGGAGTACCCTTATTTTACTCAATAGGAACATTTCTACAATATATATCTTTTCATAAAAAAAGTTTACTGCTCCTTTAAATGGAGGTTTAATCCTTTGAGTGGCAAAGAGGCATCTAACACATTGCATCTCAATGTATTAGAGGCATCTCTGACATTTAATTGGTTAACAAGCCTAATTTGGGAATATTTATCTGTCCCCTGTGGTGGGTTGATCTCTTAGATGTTCAATCGTTCTTCTTTTCATAAAGGCCCATGAAGTGTAAATAGGAGATAATGTACAAAGCGTTTAACCTTTTGAGTGTCAGGGAGCTATCCAACACATTACAATGGACGTTTTAGAATACATCGGCCACATTACCACCGGGAACCCCTTGGAATGGGTCAGTTTATTCTAATTTTTTCCGAGGAGTAAAGTAGAATGAAGAGGTCAAGTTCTCACCTTCACCCATCACTGATAATCAAGAGCTGGTAACGCCCTTGAGAAAGACTACATGACAAGGTGCATCAGGTGATTGTATTGACAATTTTAATATTTTTGTTTTAATAATAATACCATTAAACAGAAGCTTTTTGATAATAGGCCCAGGTATATTGAATTATCTTGCACTATCACTATTTCACTGCTCGCTAGAAACACTGAGGATGTGATATGAATACCAGTGATTCAAGATCATACATTTTTGTGTGTGTATATAAAGAGAGGTCAAAGAAGCCTCTTGTTCCAGTGAGCACCTGCTGAAGGGAGCCTAAATATACAGAACACTTGCTTAAAGGGATATTAATACTTCGTTTTATCTTTTTTTTATTTTGTAGGCATTAAAAAAACATGAACGATATAAGTCTTATCTCTCAAAACTTTATGGTTTAAGAGCTATTTACAAGAAAAGTTTCCCTTCTCGCACCTTTTACCTAATGTAAGCCATCTCTTCTCAGATGTGGAATCTGGTTGTAAGACCAGAAAGCTAACAGAAGGGGACAATCTTCTTCCTATGAGAACAATGAAGGCCATGCCCCCCTTGACAAGCTTTTCAGATTTTTCCCTTATCTTAATTGAAGATTGTCCCTCTCTGCAGTCTACCTGGGCACCTCCCTTCTGATCTGGCTGAACAGTGTTACATCAGTAAAAGGGGCGGGAGGGGGATACTTTGTCATTGAATTACTCTTGAACTACAACTCTGACAGAATTGAAATAACACTCTCCAAAGTCCAAATACTATGATGATTAATTAGAGCTGCTTTTATTATGAAACATTACTATCTCTTTAAAGGTTATACTGAGGTACATTTTACACTGATTTTTTTCCTAATGCTCATGCAAAGAACTGTTTGTGATAACAGCAAACAAGGGACAAACCAAGGAAGTGCGGTGAAGATAAAATGTGGGAGTATGCTCAGTGCACACACACTGTATCAGTGATACAAGGGGAGGAGATACATGGCTTCTTCCTTATGTCTTACTCTTAGTTCAGCATATCAAGCTGGGGATACAGAGAAGACACTTACTTTGGCATACTGCACCTTTATTTCAGGGCATCACATGAAAGAACAAGCTTTTCTAAAAGCATTTACCTGAATGTGGTAACGTCCCTTTAAAAATTGCTCAGTCCAGTGGGAATGACCGCTTTGTACAATACTCCCTTGAATCCGATTGGTTTTCTGTGGATACTTTTTTTCCAATAACAGGAAAAGGCTTTGTAGCATCTGTCCAGTTTCTAACATTTAACCCTTTGATTGCCAGAGTGGTGCGCAAAACATTGTTCTTGCAATGCGCTGCGCACCAGTCTGGCACTCAAAGGGTTTACAGGAGAATTGGCAAAATTCTGGAGCAAATCCGTTGCACCATTGGGAAAACAAATAGAAAAAAAAAATGTTTTCAAAAATTACAATCTACTTAAATTTAACCGATCGAATGCTAGAGCAATCGCTGGAGAATCCCAGCATTCAAGGGGTTACACTCCCTATTTAAATCAATGTGAATGTTTATTTGTTGGTTTGCCCTGGAACCGATAAAGTTCTCAGTATCTCTGTGTAACACACACTGAACACAATGCTCAGCCACACAAAGCCAGCTAACAATCTGAATGCTAATTACCTCTCGTAATGACGATCGCTCCAGTGGAACAATAAAGAAGGCATTTTATGAAAACAGCATATTAAAAACAAATATCTAAATTAACATGATTAGCTGAGCCAACAAAAATAAGAGGACTTTGAGGCTGTATGTGAACAGCCTTTCTAACCTAGAAAGACTTATTAGAATAAAAACAAAAAGGGGTCAGAAGTTATTCCAGTAACAAATGCATTGTCTCTTCAGCTCAACGAGAGCATCAAATCATACAGGGCATTGTGCTTTAATGCCTCCCCAATAGAAACACAACTCAGCTACCGGTGAGCACATAACGGAGAGGTTCAGAAGCAGGGAGCCTCTCTAAGTCTGTGTCACAGGACAAGCCACATTGTTTAAAAGACAGCAAGACAACATCAATACATTTTGGTTATTATTTAACCCCTTGGATGCGATGTCCCCAACAAATTAACCCTTTGAGTGCAAGAGGGGTACACAACGCATTGCAGAGCAATGCGTTGCGTACCCCTCTGGCACTCAAAGGGTTAAGAAGCAATGCACTGGAGACTTCTACGGCACCCAAGGGATTAAAGTAAAAAAAAAAAAAAATAATAATAATTTCGTTCACAACAAAGCAAATTAAAGTTATATTAATGTTGCTTTAGAAATCTTTCGCCCAGTCTACAGTATATTAATAGTAACACAATGTGCTATGTCTCAGATCTTACATTTGTGTAGTTCAAAAGTTATTCAGTGCTAAAGATCCCCCGCCCGCCCCTTTTTGATACTTCAATCCGAAGCTGCAGTCTGGTCCGGACGGCTGCAGCGTGGGACAAACTTCAGTAAGCAAAGGGAAATCCTGCCCACCTTCATCAAAGGGGGGCACTGTTTCCCTTATACTTACTGACTGAAGTTCGTCCTTTGCTGCAGCCATCGACCAGATTTGAGATTCAGAGGGAGGCAGCAAAAAAAAGGGGCGGCCGGGGGGATCTTTAGCACCGAATAACTTTTGAACTACACAAATGTAAGATCTGAGACACAGCGCAATATGTTACTACTAGTTTAAAAGCCAGTGTACACGGGCCACAGTGGCACCCAGCAGCCTCCGCTGGTGCCCGGAGCCTCTCTGCTCACCAAGCGGTCCCAGGAAGGTGCGCAGAGAAGAGTCTGGCACGAATTCGGAGCTCCCCGCTCCGTATCAGCCGCGGAGCGTTCAGTCAGTCTGTACTGTGCATGAAGGCTTCTGACAAACATCCTAGTGACTTATCACATAGGATTAATATACAGAAGACTAGGCGAAAGTCTTTGAAAGATACATTACTATACCTTTAACCCTGTACGCACCAGAGGGGTCTACAACGCCAAGAACTGCAGAAAAACTAGCGACTGAATGTAGAGATGCATACTGTATTTTAGTCAGAAAACCTAACCCACAGATTCCATTAGATGCTCTCTTGCAACCAAAGTGCTAAAAGAAAACCACTACTAATAACTCATTTTGTTAATACGAAGGAAGACTTATTTAAAGGGGAACTACCACCCCGCAATAAGTTCACATTATTCAATTCTTCATCTGGTGACTAGCTGCTTAGTAGCACTAGTCGCCAGAAATATTACCCGGTTTACAAGATATTCCACTTTTTCGGAGGCTCCAAAAGGGACTGACAGCGCAGGCGCACGGACGTCACTATGACGAGATGTCCATGCTTCCTGCTACTGTGAGCCTCCGAAAAAGTGGAATATTTTGTAAACCGGGTAATTTTTCTGGCGACTAGCGCTACTAAGCAGCTAGTCGCCAGATGAAGAATTGAATAATGTGAACTTATTGCGGGGTGGTAGTTCCCCTTTAAATAAGTCTTCCTTCGTATTAACAAAATGAGTTATTAGTAGTGGTAGTTCCCTTTTACGTGTTGGAACCTGCAGCAAAGCAGATCTTAAATGCAGATGTTCATGTTGTGTTTCTATTAAGTCAACCCAAGACCATCTATTAAATGCTCTCTAACATGCAAGGGGTTAAATGGTAACCATCAATAACAGCCACATTGTTCATAAGAAAGAGGACTTGTATAAAGGTGCAGTAAACGTTATTTTATGAAAATATATATATATATCATTAGCATTAACATTTTTCAGCTGTGGGTCAATTGATTAGAAAGCCATAAGTAGGAGAGCTGCATTATTGATAATCGTAGATGAATTATAGCCTGTCAGCTATTCAAAAACATGGATTTATTTATTAACCCGTTGAGTGCCAGAGGGGTAAGGAACGCATTGCAGAGCAACAAGTTCTGCACCCCTCTGGCACTCAAAGAGTTCATGAAGTCAACAACAATACTCATATTTAACAAACATCTATTCTTGAACTGTACAATACTGGCAAGCAGGGGATTAGATCTTACTGGCCCACTAGTTCATGTGTGCTAGTTAATTAATGTCATGCCAAGGCATGATCTGGCCTTTGCAGGGCCTCTGGTTTGTATAATTTGTTTGTTTATTTTGTATTTGTATGTTATTCAAAGTGTACCAGTCCTAGGCCATAAAATTAGCTGAGTAGATATCATCAACAGAACCTAAATGAGCAATCACCAGAGCAGGACATATAAAGTGCCATAAAAGGTCTTGGGCCCTCTGCTTTGATGGGGTTCATCCAGGGGACAGTCACATATTATGAAATAGGGAGAACATGTATATATAGTGTAAAATGGTTCAATACAAATATATATTCAGAATGCCCAGATTTTACCCTTTTGGTGGGTACCAAACATGCCAGGGGAAGGTGTTCCTGCTATGAGTTACAAGAATAGCCACTCTGCAACCAGTTAGACCCAGCATGTTTGGTGTCCAGATATTCACACAGATATGAGGAATATGATTATTATAACATTACAGAGGTGTGCTGTGGGTTACATGTTTTGGGAAGCCTTATGATTTTTCAGGTAGAACTCTGCAGTAATATCCCTGACAGGTCTGATCGAGTGGGCTGTAAAAGGTCAGACCTGACCCCTGACCCTCCCAGGTAACACCCAGTGGGTCTGGTCTCTTAGAAGGAACTGTGAAAATTATTTAATATGGGTTTTTGGATAAAAACAGAGAATTTCTTTGTAACAACTGAAGGGGGAAATACCATCTGAAGTTCCCACAAGGACTCATAAAATATCGGTAATTGTATTTAAGGATTTTTTGTGTTTCTCCCATTTTATTTTATGGACTGTTTTGCTTATGTGTAATCTTTATTTGTGTATGTCCTTTATTTCTGTATTTTTGGGCTCGATCCAAATGTTGGCGTTAAAACTAGCGTGAAGAAAAAAACTGGCGTCGCGAGTTAAACAAAACTGGGTAACGAGAGATTCAAATCTTCCTTACCCAGAAGAGTTAACGCGCGACGGCCTACAAAACACACGAAAACTACAAAACTGGAGTCGCCTACAATTTGACCTCATCGTCGACGCCAAATACACGATAAACGCGAGAAAACGTCTCCAAAAATAAAAAACAAGCGAAACGTCCAACGTTACCAAGCCCCAGCCAATCACAGCACCCCAAAGTAGCAAGTTTAGTGGAATAAACTATAAATAGACCCAAAATCACCTACGCACCTTTGTCTGTTATCGAGTTCCCAAGAGCTAGATATCAGGACCCAAGGAGCGGAGGTTAGTTTTGAGAGAAAGAGAGTTGAGGCGGCACACACACAGACAGGTAGAAGCAGAGTTTGACAGCACACAAAGCGACACAATACACTTTTGAACATATCAAATACACGCATCCAAACACACATACACACAGTCCATATTTTTTTTGTAAAACACACACACTTTTTTTATATTTTCTTTGACAGTGTGAGTCTGTGAGTGCAAGTGAGTGACAGAGAGTGAGTGAGTGTGTGAGGGCCTGAGTGAGTGCCTGGGTGTGAGTGGGTGAGAGAGATGGAGAGGAGAGGAGAAGAGAGAGGGGTGGGGAGTGTAGGAGGAGAGGAGGAGGAGATTCAGGGGGGCATCCCTGGTCAGGGTAGGGGAAGGAGAGGGAGATCCCTGGGGCGGAGGGGCAGTCACCAGAGAGCAGGCACATCCAGTGCAGGGGCAGAGACAGTGGGACGAGGGGTAGTCCCCTTGCAACACACACAGCCAGGGCCAGTGCAGGCAGGGCTGGAGAGCCACAGCCAGGGCTCTCAACAAACCTCTGGGGGTGAGGAGGAGGAGAGGTCCAGAGAGCCCAAGTTCACAGAGGAGGAAAACCTTGTCCTCTGTGAGGCTGTGGTCCAAAGGCACAGGATCCTGTTCCTCAAGGGGCCTGTAGCTGGTCTGTCCCGCAAGAGGAAGGCAGCCTGGAATGAGGTTGTGGATGCAGTCAATGCTGTGTCCAACCGCAGCCGGTCCCTGGAGACGGTGAAAAAGAGGTGGACAGACTGCAAGGCAAAGGTAAGATAGTAACATATTAACATAGTAATGTATGTTGAGAAAAGACTTGCGTACATCTACTTCAACCCTTTTCCCATTTCTGTCCATCTTTGTAAAGGTGAAGAAGAAAATGGGCGAGCAGGCCTTGCACGCTGCTGGAACAGGGGGTGGTCCGCCCCTGCATGTGGAATACAGCGAGTGGGAGGAGGCCGTGCGGAGGACCATCTCCTCCATCATGGTGTGTGGTGTCCCTGGATGGAGTGACACCGGGGATGAAAGTAGTCTCCAGTCCACTGGTAAGTGCATCAAGGCCCACACACATCATCACACAACTCCTGACACCCACCAGACAGAGGCCAACACAGTGACACCTGAACACATGGACAGCATTCCACACCACAATTCACCCACACAGCTTGGAGGGACGTCAAACAAGGACAGAATACATGACCGAACCATCCTGAATGGTAATGGTCAAGTCCCTGTTGAACCACCTTCATGCTTTCTAAAACAATATCATGCACAGCACAAAAACAATGCACACTGTCATGTGTCAGTCACAGATCTAACTGTTATGTGTATCACAATGTCATACATAGAGTGACAAAGAGGTCTGCACACAACCCCTTGAGTGCCACAGGGATGAGTAATGCATTGGTCGACAATACATTGGCTAGTCCCTTGGCAACCAAAGGGTTAACAGAGAATAGCAAGGAGGGGACTTGGTGTGTTTCCTATTGTATTGTGACTGCATGTCAGGGCTAGGCATTGTACATGTAGGTAGTTAGTCTAAGTGGAATAGTCAAGGTTCAGCTTTCTGCATCATATGTAGCCTGCAGAGTAGGGATGGCCAGGGGGCATTCCCCGCCATCCCCACTCTGCAGGACATATGTGATCCACAAGACTGATGGTGGGGACACTCACTAGGGTGTCAGAAAGAGGTGACAATGTAACATAGTAACATAGTAATTTAGGTGGAAAAAAGACTTGTGTCCATATAGTTCAACCCTCTTCCTATTCCTGTTTACCATTGTTGATCCAAAAGAAGGCAAGAAAAAAAAAATACCCTCAATATATCAACTTCCAATTCTGCCCTGAATGGGGGGGGAATTCCTTCCTGATTCCAAATGGCAATCAGATTTCTCCTTGGATTAACAAGCCCTAACTAAATATCAATCCCAACAATAACAACGTACATAGCCCTCTATGTTCTGCTCTCTTAAATAAGTATCCAGGCCCTTTTTAAAGGCATCTAATGTATTCGATAGCACCACCTCCTCAGGCAGTGAATTCCATACCTTTATTGCCCTTACAGTAAAGAAACCCTTCCGCTGTTGTGGATCAAATCTCCTTTCCTCAAGTCTAAGCGGGTGGCCCCTTGTCCATTGTACCTTTCTGTTAATGAACAGGTCTTTGGAGAGCTCTTTGTATGGGCCCTGAACATATTTATATAGTGTTATCATATCCCCTCTAAGATGCCGTTTCTCCTTTGCACTTTCTCCATAATGTCCTTCTTCAGAAAGGGCGCCCAGAATTGCACAGCATATTCTAGGTGGGGTCTTACCATGGACCTGTAAAGAGGCATAATTATATCTTCCTCCCTCGAGTCTATGCCCCTTTTAATACATGCCAATATCTTATTGGCCTTTGCAGCTGCCAGCTGGCACTGCATGCTACTGCTAAGTCTATTGTCTACCATTACTCCCAAATCCTTTTCATTAGTAGATTTCCCCAGAGAAACACCATTTAAACTATATGTTGCATTTTCATAATAATACCTAAAATGCATAACTTTACACTTGTCTATATTGAATCTCATTTGCCATTTGCCTGCCCAGTTACTCAATTTGTCCAAATCCTCTTGTAATGAAGACACATCCAGTTCAGACCTTATTACCTTACTTAATTTTGTGTCATCGGCAAACATTGATCCATGGCTCCCTATGCCCTCTGGGAGGTCATTAATAAACAAATTAAAAAGAAGAGGACCCAGGACAGATCCCTGAGGTACTCCGTTTATCCAACTGGAGAACTTGCCATTTACTACCACTCTTTGCATTCTATCTTTCAGCCAATTTCCAATCCACACACAAACATTTTCCCCTAGGCCAATTTCATTCAATTTGTACAGTAACCTCTTGTGTGGAACCGTATCAAATGCCTTGGCAAAGTCTAAATAGATCACATCAAGCGCCGCTCCCGCATCTATATCATTACTCACTTTTTCATGAAATGCGATCAAGTTGGTTTGACAAGACCTATCTTTCACAAAGACATGTTGACTCCTGCTAATGATATTCCTGTTCCAGTAGAATTCTTGAATAAATTCCCTTAGCAACTCTTCAAACAGCTTCCCTAACACAGATGTCAAGCTTACAGGTCTATAATTTCCTGGCTGTGACTTTGATCCCTTTTTAAATATGGCCACCACATCTGCTTTACGCCAATCCATGTGTACCATACCGGAGATAAAAGAATCCCTGAAAATCAAATATAACGGTCTGGCCAGGGCCTGGCTTAGCTCTTTAAAGGGATAGTAACACTTCGTTTTAACTTTATTTTATTTTGTAGGCATTAAAAAAACATGAAGAATGATATAAGTCCTATCTCTCAAACCTTTATGGTTTATGAGATATTCACAAGCAAAGTTCCCCTCCCCGCCCCTTTTACCTAGTGTATGCCATCTCTTCTCAGATGTGAGTCTGGTTGTATGACAGTACAGATAACAGAAGGGGACAATTTTCTTTGTATCAAACAATGAAAGCCCTCCCCCCCTTGACAAGTTTTTCAGCTTTTTCCATTATCTTAATTGAAGATTGTCCCTCTCTGCAGTCTACCTGGGCATCTCCCTTCTGATCTGGTTGAACAGGGGGGGGATACTTTGTTTGTGAATATCTCTTAAATCATAAAGGTTTCAGAGATAAAACTTATATCATTCATGTTTTTTTAATGCCTACAAAATAAAATAAAGTTAAAATGAAGTATTACTATCCCTTCAAGTGGGTGTATACCATCTGGCCCCAAAGCTTTGTCTACCTTAACACCATTCAATTTTTTGAACACTTTTTCTTGTGTTAGCCAGTCCCATGTTTGCTGTGACTGTTCTGTAAAAGTATTTTGCAGATTCTTGTCCATTGGGTCTTCTTTGGTAAAAACAGAATAAAATAAAGTATTTAAAATATCTGCCTTCTCTCTGTCCCCTTTGACCATCTCACCTGTTTCAGTTAACAAGGATCCAACATTATCAGCCTTTAATTTATTGCCATTAATGTATCTAAAGATTATTTTTGGGTTTCTCTTGCTCTCCTTAGCAATATATTTTTCATTCACTAGTCTAGCTAATTTAATAGCCTTTTTACAGGTTTTGTTGGCATTTTTGTATTCTGAAAATTCCTCTACTGATCCCTCAGCTTTATAATGTTTAAATGCCGCTTTCTTGTTATTTATTTCATGAATTACATTATTGGTTAGCCACATTGGTTTTTGTTTTGTGTACATGACAAATGCAGTGTCATCACACCTGCAATCCCTGTGTTATTCTGAGGATACAATGCACTGAGATCTAAACAACACGTGACATACCAGTGCTTAGTCTCCATAGCATAACATGGGAAAAGGTAGAAGCAAACGCAAATAGTACAGTCTAACCATGCACATGTTTGCTGTGTGTTCGGATTTTAGCTGTCAAGGGTGTGTTTGTGTGTCCTCCAGCAGATGATTGTGTTGCTGGGTTCCACAGATCATGTTGGTTGGTGTGCTTGGTGTGTTCATTACTGTTGCCGACATCATTGGTTGGACTGTAGTCATAGGTCATTACTGGTGCATTGCTGTGTTTAGCGGTCTAGTGTGTTTGTTTGCTGTTAAGGTCTAGGTGTAGGACATGCAGTGGCTTTGTGGCATTCAAGGTGTGATGGTTCATTTTTGCTCACCACATGGATCCTGATGAATGGGGATAGCAATGAGATATATGCCGAGCCATACCCACTGCTCAGGATGCATATGATGACCAAATCTCCACCACTGTAGGTCAGTGGAATCCATGTATGTGATGTAGTCAAGCTAAGCAATGTGTGTCAGGATGGTAACCAATGCATTGCTAAGCAATGCAATGAATACCATCCTGCCACTCAACTGTTCACATGTCAATGTAATAGTCTTGCAGCACTCCTGTCATGGCTCACGTCACTGATTGCATCATGTCATTTCCCCACACAGCACACCAGTCATCCCGTGTGGAGGACTCCGGAGGCACCTCCTCTGAGGAGGCTACCACATCCAGGGCACTGCCACCACAACGCCCACTACAGCAGCAGCCTCACCATGGCACCCAGGGCACACCCCACCATCACCAGCAGCAGCAGGGCTACCAAGCCCCACCACCTCAGCCCCACCAGGCACCACCACCACCTCAGGGCTACCAAGCCCCACCACCTCAGGGCTACCAAGCCCCACCACCTCAGCCCCACCAGGCACCACCACCACCTCAGGGCTACCAAGCCCCACCACCTCAGGGCTACCAAGCCCCACCACCTCAGCCCCACCAGGCACCACCACCACCTCAGGGCTACCAAGCCCCACCACATCTGGGCTACCAGGCCCCACAGCAGCAGGGCTACCAGGCCCCACCACATCTGGGCTACCAGGCCCCACAGCAGCAGGGCTACCAGGCCCCACCACATCTGGGCTACCAGGCCCCACCACCACCGCCGGGTAGGCACCTGATGCCCCAGATGGTGCCAGAGCCCCAGCTGTCCAGCTTTGGCCCAACCCCTAGGCCACGGGGACATATGTGGCAGGAGGACACCCAGGAGTCCACATATGAATGGCCCATGGGGTATGAACATGTGGGGCTCCTGGGTGAGCCACAACGTCCCCTGCGAAGGGAGGTATTCACCCCACCACCACCACCAACACCATCACCACCACTGGTCGGACAACGTGGGGACAGAGGATCCGAGGGGAGTGACGGGTCCAGGGAGCAGCATCATTTCTCCCCACACAGCACCCATGATGTTGAACGTCCCCCTGAGGCACCCCATGGGAGTCTGCTCACCCACGCCACACCACCGCCTGCACCAGCTTCTAGGGTCTCCACTCCTATAACCCCGTCTGGCACAGCGGCCCTTGACGCAACATGTGTGGCCATCCAGGGGGAGCAGCTGACACTGGTTAGGAGGTGTGTCCGAGCCCTTAGACGGGTGGAGATGACTCTAGGGCGGATCATGGGGTGCCTCAGGGCCATTGAGGCTCAACAGGTGGTGACAAATACCCAGCAGCTCCAGTTTCACACGGGGATGATGGAGGTACTGGGCAACATGCTGGTCGAGATGCGGGCCTCCAACCGCAGGCAGGATGAGCAGCAGGACATGGGCCAGCCATCACGGGAGGGGTCCAGTGATGTCTCACCAGCCAGCAGCGAGCCACGACCCCCACCACCACCACCACCATCCACCAGACCCCCTCGGGTAACCCGTCAGAGTCGGAGGGAATCCTCCTCTACAGCTCCCCCCCCCGACCCTCCAAAAAGGAAAAAAAAGTGAGGCCAACCTTCTCCAGGCCCTTTAAATAAATCTTGTCACTTTGTCATAACATCTGTGTCCATGCATGTTTCCTATTTAGGATGTGGTTTGTTTCAGGGAATGAGTTGTCTCCAATGCATTGTCCAGCTATGCAGTGAACACAACTCAGGCACATCTAACATGGGTGTCAGGGAATGAGTTGTCTCCAATGCATTGTCCAGCTATGCAGTGAACACAACTCAGGCACATCTAACATGGGTGTCAGGGAATGAGTTGTCTCCAATGCATTGTCCAGCTATGCAGTGAACACAACTCAGGCATGATGACTGGCATCACAAGCTTTTACAGCAGGGTGTACACACACATCACATTCAGACATGTTTGTCCAAGTTCAACTCACAGACATTGGAAAGCCAAACAACATCAGGGTGTTGTTCCATGATGTGCCTTGAACTTAAACAACATGAACACATTAGATATATCAACAGATCAACAACATAATCTCAATTAAGGGGATAGTAATGCTTAGAATGTTTGAACAAATATGTGTTAGGGTTCATACCCTTGAGTAGAACAAGGGAACTCCCACTGCTGAAGGGTGTTTCATTCACAGGTTATGTCAGCTCGCACTTGTTTTTACATAGGCAAACCACAGTGGTCTCACATGGTCAAGCGGCACTGTTGCTACACCATCCAATGTAGATTCAAGGTGCTGTGACCAGAAATGTCCATG
This sequence comes from Rhinophrynus dorsalis, assembly GCA_037306005.1. Lineage (NCBI taxonomy): Eukaryota > Metazoa > Chordata > Amphibia > Anura > Rhinophrynidae > Rhinophrynus > Rhinophrynus dorsalis. Next base: position 46,485,607 of record CM074718.1, read on the forward strand.
GGATGGTGTAGCAACAGAACCACTGTAAAAATTCAGGCCACTGTGAGATTTGATGTATGATGTTCAACTGTGAGCTGAACTAACTTTGGAATGCAAAGCAGGGGGAGTTCCCTTGTTTTACTCAGGAGGATGAACCCTACTAGTTAGGTTCATGGAACATATTCAGTATTACTATACCTTTAAACCCTGACAGGGGAGGGGTTGATCAATGACACATGATAATCATGTGTGATCAGATTTGTAATTGACATGGACACCAACAGGTGATCCCCATGGACGTGGATTCAACGTGTCACCGGAATGAACTTCAGGACCATGAGGGGTCATGCCATGGATGCCTGCAGAGGATGAAAAGAAGACTGGAAGGTGCACTACGAACACAACAGTCATGCTACTGCTGACCCATCATCATCCCCTTGAGTGCCAGAGGTGTACACAACACATTGGTCATCACTGCTTTGGAGACCTTACTTGCACTCCACGAGGACAGCTTGGTTATTTGACACAGTGAACGATCCATTGCTTGTCAGGGTGTCATCGAGCCATCATGATTTCATGGGGTTCGTATCACGGTATGGCAAGCAGACATATGTATATGTGAGTGGGCACACACATCAGTGTGTAAACCAAGACCCATGAAACAGAGGAGCTATTTCATGGATCTTGATCTACATACTGATGAGGTGTGTGCTCAGGGTCCTTGTGACACACATACATATTTCTGCTTGCCATCCCCTTGATGGACAGCTCACATGGTCCTGACGCCTAGACAAGGCATTGATAAGCAATGGAGTGGCATATTCACTGTGCTACACACACATATACAAACAAGTCAGCATAGCAGGCCTTCAGCGGGAACATGAACAGTTGCAGCAGGGGACAGCTGTTGGACAGGGGTGCTTGGAGGCGGGGGGATGAGCCCTAGCCCTCTCACACATTCGCCTCCACTGTCGTCTTAGGTACAAGCATGTGTACATCCTGGTGTTGGTCTGTCTCTCTGTCAGTGTCTCTCTCACACTACAACTAAGGAGGGTGGGCTGTCACTGTTAAACAGCAGTAAGGTGTTGTTCATGTGGTCATGGTGATGGGACCAAAACAAAGGGGAGGAATTGCACCAGCTATGTACATAACTCCTTACTCAAGATTAAACTGTGATCAGCTGAGGTGCACTCATAGGGATATGCAATGATAGCAAGGGGAGGGAGGAGAAGAATGTGTTAACCAACCAGGGAAAACCACCAGGCGGTGCCCACCCTCCCCCCCCAACAACACACCTAATAAGTGACACACACTACAGGGGTATTCCAGACCAAAGCTTAATCAGGCAATATATGATTAATCAAGTGAATACATCAAGTCAATTGTGCACCATCCAGCACAGGGATAAAGAGTCATGAAGACATTCCAACATAGAATAATGCCTCTATGGACTGAGAGCAAGTATATGTACAGCATACGTGCTAAACCATGTATCCACTAACAAATCACAGTGGCCCATTAGCAATATGCAATATAATCATACATGTGAGGTGCAAAGTGGTGATCATGAACAAAGTATGAATACACATCATATACTCATCTCCATGACTCCAGGGGTCACATTGTTTGCCCTCCCCTTATATTCATAGAGATAGGTATAGATGTATTCATACTTTGGGGATTATTATGATGTTGCACTTTATATGTCTGATGATATTGCACATTGCTAATGGGCCACTTTGATTTGTTTGTGTATACATGGTATTGGACGTTTGCTTTACATATACCTGCTCTCAGTCTATGGAGGCATTATTCAATGTTGGAATGTCTTCATGACTCCATATTCCTGTGCTGGATGTTTTTTGATTGATTTGATGTATTCACTTGATTAATTTTGCATTGTATGATGAAGCTTTGGTTTGGTATACTCCTGTGGTGTGCGCCAGTTCTTCATTTTTTTGAGGGGGGGCTCTGCCTGGTGGTTCTCCTATGGCTGGTTAACCCCTTCCTTTCTTCCCTTTTTTGTGTATCATGTGGTCATAATGGACTAATGGTAGTGCGTGAGTTATCCAGGTAATTGTTTTCTGGTGTGTCTGTGGTTAGTGGTGTGATTATTTGTAATTGGTATGTAGCTGTCAGGTGTGTGTTTTGTCTCCATGGACTGCTGAGGTTACATAGGTGAGCTTGATTTGTTGCTGGAGTGACAGGTGTGCATGTGGTGTTGTGTGTTAACCCCTGTTGTTCAAAGGTGTGTTGGGATGGCTTATGTTGTGCTGCTTTGCGTTCCCCCTGTCCCTGTGGGGTTGCTTGATTGTTATTGTTTGTCTGTGACTTGTTTGTCTGGTGTCGACCAGTGGTTCCCAACCAGGGTGTCATGTGATGTTGGTGCACCATGTGCACCAGCTCAGGGTGCATCACTTTTCCCATGTTGCTATGTTCTGCATTGGTGTTTGATAATATTGATTTTACACATTTCTGGGGAGATGTGTGTATGGGACATTTGAGGCACTATTTCTCTTCATTGCCATTGTCACAGTGGGACCTGATGTTGGGCATATGTTTTTTTTATTTGGGTATTCCCTTGTGCCCTCAAGGGATGCCCTGGCATATCCAGATTGCATGTTAGGGGTGTCTTAGGTGGAGGGGTTGTGAAGCACTGTTGTAGGCCTTGTTGTTGTATTTGCTAGGCATTGCAGGGGTTAATATCTGACTCCTGTATGCTTGGGTTCTGTCCTTGGATGACCTGCTTCTCTGTTTTATTTCCCTCTACGATGGTTTTGTACTCTGCGTTGTGTGTTGTTCTCCAAAAAAAATAGGCGTTAGATTTCTGGAGATAAATGTTGCAATTTAACGCGCGTTAGCCCTAACTCCAACATTTGAATGGCTTTTGGCGTCGCTTGTACATTATCCTTTATGGGTGAGATCTTGCTGTTCTGGCGACGGGCGAAGTGTGTTTCAGAACTGGCGTCGCTTGTTTCTAGTAGAACATTTGCATTGCTCAATTGACGTTAAAACCAGCGTCGCCAGTTTTTTCTGGCGACGCCAACATTTGGATCGAGCCCTTTGTACCCAGCACTGTGAAACCTTTTTTTCAGATTAAATGTTCAATTAATCAGCTCTTGTCTCTGTTCTCTAATATGAACTCGCTACTCTGAAGGAAGCTCAGGTAGCACATGTTACTAAAGGGTTAATTATATATGTCTGATTATTAAGTGGATTTTATACTGTAATTCTGTTGTGTTTGGGGTAACATAAGACGCCCAGATATAAAGTCTTGGTGGTGGCAGCAAATTGTAGTACTGGGGTGCAAGAGGGATTTCAGGGGTTAATTTGGTGGTTGCTAGGAATAGTAACAGGTAACCAGGGGTCTGGTATTGTTAACCCTTTCACTCCCACACTCTCCCCACTGTCTCAGCAGGGCCTATAGCGCTCGCTTGTGACAATTAGGTATAAAAATTGTTCTTTTAAAAATCTCAGGCGGACCGCACCTTGGAGTCAGGAGGGCCGCATTTGACCAAGGGGCCACACCTTGGATGCTCTGGATATTTATGATGTTTTAAGGTTTTCCCTTCAGAGTAAAACAAGGGGATTTCCTGTGTTAGATGTTCTAGTCAAAAGTGAGTTCAGATAATCAGGGTTACTTCCTGAAAGTTCTAACAGCTTTACTATTTGTCACAGAAAGCAACAGAATAATTGGAATCTGACACTAGAGGGCACTACTAATGTAATTAAAAAAAACATTTAAACTGTAATAACCCTGAAAATATGAATATCTCAGCAGTTGGAGTACCCTTATTTTTTTACTCACCATGAAAAGCCGTACAACATATATTTTTCATAACAAAAGTGTATGGTTCCTTTTAGTGCCAGGGACTGAGCAATGCAGCTCATGAATGCTAAAGTTCATTGTGTCTTTGTAATAAATAAAACTCAGGGATCCTAAACCACAGCTTACAATGGAAGTAAATCAGCTCGTCCCTTGTGACTGAGAGTTAATTCTTTCCATTGGAAGCAAAGGGCAAGATCTCAGTTTTGCTCACTCAGGAAAAAAAAGCTACTCAGCAATCAGCAAGAGCCGAAAACATTTTCCGTAGGTGTGAACTTTTTTTTTTCCCACAGATTTTTTTTTTTCCATAAACTGTAATTTTCCCTTGCGACCAACTGGCTGCACTATTAGTATCAGTTACCCAGGCGAGTTGTAGTCTATGACTCAAGCTCTCCTATTTAAAAAATATATTGCTATTCGGACACCAGCTGGCACTGTTCTAACAAACAGTTTATGTCTGGCTGCATTACAGAATCGCATTAATCCTTTAAAGGGATAGTAATACTTAAAATGTAAAAATAAATATGTTGTAGGGTTTACCCCCTGAGTAAAACAAGAATACTCCCACTGCTGAGAGGTCTTTCATTCAAAAGTTATTAATTTTCAAAGTTGAATTTTTTAGGTGCAATATCACAGTGGCCTGAAATTGTACAGTGGCGCTGTTGCTACACCATCCTATGGAGATTTATGGTCAACTGACCAGAGTTGTCCATAGGATCGTGTAGCAACAGCGCCACTGTACAATTTCAGGCCACTGTGATATTGCACCTAAAAAATTCAAATTTGAAAATTAATAACTTTTGAATGAAAGACCTCTCAGCAGTGGGAGTACTCTTGTTTTACTCAGGGGGATAAACCCTACAACATATTTTTTTTTACATTTTAAGTATTACTATCCCTTTAAGGCCAAGCGAACTGTGTAACACACTACTTTTTGCCTTGTGTTGCATCCAACTCTGGTTCTTAAAGGGTTAAAAGTTTGAGCAGTTCTATATTTTTTTTGCCATAAAAAAAAAGCTTTACTGCTTCTTTAACCCTTCAAGTGCCAGAGGGTATGCAACCATTTGAGTGCAGGAGGGGAGCTCAACATATAGCTTTGCAATACATTCCGTACCCATCTGGCGATCAAAGTGTTAAAAGGCTTAAATCTCTATATGATTTATTCTTATTTTTGGTCTGATTTTGGTAATATGTATTGCTTTGGTCACACTCTTAATTCCCAGTGCTGCAAGATAAGCCAAGGTACTGCTTTGCAATTAATCAATAGGCATTCATTTCCCCCTTTGGTGCAGTTGGTATGCTCCAGAACTGCTTATCTTTCACTTTCTGCATGAGGTAATTTATATGTAAAAGATCATTATAGTTTAAATGCAGCCTGGAATGTGGAAGGACAAGACAGTGTAGCACACTGACAACAAGATTCATGGCCTAGCTGGGGAATTAACACATACTGTAGCTGTATTAATGATTATGGATTTGGAAGAGGATAAATAATGTGTGGCAAATGCTAAATCATCCTTTTCTAATTGCGCAATTTTGTTGCACAGCACAGCAGTGCTTCATACTCTATCACTACTTACTGACATACTTAGAAGTATTACATAGTAAGCTTGTAGGTGTCCACATCCGATTAGAGGCAATAAATTGTAACAGAGTGGGATTTTGTAATAAGAAATGTACCAAGTCATCTCATACTGTAACGGACTACTGCTCTGTTGGGAGCATGCAGCTGCATACTGCCCTGCTGGTGGTATGCAATGGCATGTCAAATTGTTAAAAGACAGCCCATATTTTACGGTTAAATGTCAATCCTACAAATAATTGTTTATTGCTGTGCTGGTGGAAAGAAATGGTTTATTGCTCTACTGGAGAAACAGAATGGTATATTGCTCCACTGGTAGAATGTATTGCTCTGCTGGTAGAATGTCTTGATCACCCGGTAAAATGGAATGTGATACTTCTCATCCGGTAGAATGTATTGCTCTGCTGGTGGCATGTAATGGTGTATTACTCTGTTTGTGGAATGTAATGGTGAATTACTTGGCTGGTAGAATGTAATGGGGTACTGACAGGTTGGCAGATTGCATTGCTCTGCTGGTGGAATGTAATGAGTATTGCTTGGCTAGAAAATGTATTGCTCTGCTGGTGAAATGTAATGGGAAATTACTTTGCTGGTGGAACAAAATTTTTACCAGGCTATTGGTATTTTGCCAGGTAAATGGCAACCCTACAAGAAATAGTGTATTGCTCTGCTGGTCTCAAGCTATATCAGCTAAAAACAAAACCAGGACGTCAATCTTGCTAAAATGTATCAGCAACTGATGGGGCTAGTGTAAAAACAAGCAATGCTATACACTAAAACTGATATTTCCTATGCAGGTTAGCGGAGTGGATAATTTCCAGGACTCTGTAAGGTGGAAATAGCTGTACATAAATCTGTATTCTACTAAAGATGAGCAAGAATCTCTGAAAACGTATCTGTGTGTAACAAGTTCATTGGGAATTTCAAAGGGTTGTGGGGTGGAAAGAGCAATGTGCACAAAATTGGATTTTAGCATTCGTACCCATTCAATCATTTTCTCTTTAGTCCATATGTAACACAGGCACCATGCGGTTGAGTCCCTCCTCCTGGAGGGCAGGGCACATCACAAAAGCCTTTGGGAAGGAGACTCCCTGCTCTTCCTCCAGCTCAACCCCCTGCCTTCCCAAAATTCAGGTGGCAATAACCACAGCAAAGGAACTCAGTGGGTAAGAAGAAAAGAAAATCTCCAAGGACTATGACCCCAAGAGGACTATTCTGCCTGGGGAAGTAAAGCAAGTGAGGTTTTTCTCTGGGTGGGAGACCTGTGTTTCATATCAATTAAAGAGAAAAGGACTTGACAGATAAGAACATTAAAATCCTATTTTCTCTTACTTTCAATATGGAACACAGGTATTATGGAGATATACCAAAGCAGCCCAAGATTCCGGGGAGTACAAAGAGAAAAGACCGCAAACGTACCCATGATACCAGTGTTCCCTAGGACTAATCTGGATCTGATAACTGAAGGTGTCAATGGACACTGAACTAGTACAACACACCAAAAAAGAGCCAATGGAACTCAAAACCTACTGAACAACAACTGGCAGTAGAATAGGAAAGACAGGTCCCTAAACAGTCAAGATTGTCTGAAGGACCTTCTGGCCAAGCTGGCCTCAGCCGTGCAAAGACACTGGTGTGGTAGTGTTTGGTGACAGTATGCAAGAAGGACCAAGTTGCAGCCTGGTTTTTGTAGGACCAAGAAGCACCCACAAATCTAGTGGAATGTGCTGTGATCTTAAAGGGAACCAACTTCTTCCTGATCTTGTATGCTTGACGCAGGGCAGCCTTAATCCAAGAGGAAATGGTTATTTGGTAAGCAGCCTGACTGCCTCTAGGCACCACAGGAATGACAAAAAGAGTCAGACTTACTGAAGGGCTTAGTGTGGTGCACATAAAACTTAAGGCATTGCACAATAACCAGCAGATGGAGATCCCTCATGAGTGGATGAAGGGTCAGCGCAAAAATAAGGTACAGCTATCTCCCGATTGATGGGAAACTTGGTTACGATCTTAGGAAGAAACGCCAGAGAGGTACGGAATACGGTCTTGTCCTGGTGAAAAAACAGGAATGGAGGTTTGCAAGACAGAGCTTGCAACTAAGGCTCTCTCTTGGCAGAGACAACTGCCAGGAGAGCAAAGAAATATTCAGCTGCTGAAAGGAGACGGAGGCCAGAAGTTCAAAAGGAGGCATTTGAAGAACTCCTAAGACCAAACTGATATCATATGGAGGTGTGGGATACCAAAAGGAAGGAAAAGTAGAAAAGGCAGAAAAGTCTTCATGTCCAGGATAACAGAGATATGTCTCTGAAAAAAAAACAGAGAGGGCTGAGATGTGAACATTAAGGGAACTCAAACTGAGGCTCTTGATGACTTCTGTCCTGAAGGAAGGATAACACCATGGGAAGGTCAAAGACCTGTGGGGACATGTTCCTGTCCACACACCACCGGTGAAAAATGTACCAGACCCTATGGTATGGTATGCCTTATAGGAGACTGATTTCTGAGGCTGGATAATGGTGAATCATTGGAGAATCTTTTTCACTTCAGTGGTGGACTCAAGAGTCATGCCATCAAGCCCAGTCTCTCCACATCCTTGTACCACAAGGGGCCCTAAAGTAACATATCCGTCCGGTTGTTAGGCGGATCAAATCCTGAATGGATGGACTGATGAGGATTGCCCTCCTGGGCCACAATGGAGCGATTAAGTTAGCCATTTCCTCCTACTCAGCCTTATATTCTGCCAATTACCCTCATCTCCTTCATACCGTCTTAGGTGATCTGGTCAAATGGTACACTTAGAACATCTCATGGCTGGGACCTATAAATTCAATCAAAATGAATCTTCCACCCCAATTGCTTTACCACTGCATGTGTTGCATACCCTTCAATCCCATTTTAGGAGATTCTTTCAGGCAGGGGTCTGCCATGAGTGTCTTTCTTTTCTGTCTCGGCCCAGGATCCAAAGGGGCTCGGTTCTACCTCACCTACATTCTTATTTTCTGGCAGCCAAAATGTCACAGCTTCTCCAGTGGCATGCCACTTCCAAGAACCTGCCGTGGGTCGCTATGTAGCGAACCATTGCACACCCCCCTTCCAATAGAGCACTTACGTTGGATTTCTTAATTGGCTAGACCTTCAATGCTCTCTTCTTCTCCCACAATCTCACACTCTTTGCAAGTGTGGGATGCTGTGTGATTGCAGAAATCCCTGACTCCTTCTGTAACATGGTTGATGCCGATATTGGATTACCTGGAGTTCAGAGTGGACTACGACAGCAATGATTATAGGCGCTGGCTTCCTATGTATGTACCTATTATGGGTGGGGGATTGTTATGACCAGGATCAACTAACTCCATTCTCCAGATCTGCAGAAACATACGGCCTCCCCTCCTCTCAACTCTTCAGCTATTCCCAGGTAGCCCACTTCCTTCACTCGGTTATTCCCGCTGGGTCTCCTCCTAGCCTGACATGGTTTGAGAAGCTATGCATACAGGACACCAACACGCATTTACCTAGGGATCAACTCAGGTTTCAACACTAAAACTAGATATATGTTGGCTTGGGAGAAGGATGTTGTTTCAGAGCTCCTCTTGGGAGTCATGGCATAAGATTTTAATCTAGCGCTGCTAAGAGTTCTATTTGTATTCTTCACAATGATAGAGTTTACAAACCTATGTATCAGTGGTATCTCACCCCTGTTCGCTTGCACAAAACCTTCCTGTTCTCCCAAGTGATCCAGGGTCATCCAACAGCCCCTCAGACTAGCGTCCATCATCACCAAGTCCCACACCGGAATCACAAAGGGTCTCCCTCTTGCCAGATGTGGCTGATAAAGCCACTACTGAAGGTCCTCCCTGGCCTACAGAGGCAGGGTCATCTAATGGAAGAGATGCTCTGCATTTGTGGACCCTCTGAAGTTCTCTCGTGTGGGACTGTGAGTAGGGGACTGCCTCCATTGCAGAAAACAGCCGACCCAGGACTCTCATGGAGTCCCTGATCATGGCTAATGGCCACTCCAGTTACTGTGACACGACCTAGAACAAAATCTCCTCTGTTAGGAAGACCTTCCCATGAATGGTGTCAAATCTCATTCCCAGGAACACCAAAACCTGGGATGGGATGGGAGAAGAATTCTTGAGACTGAGACTCCACCAGTGGTCCACCAAAATGAAGGCGCATTCTTGGATATTGTGATCCAATAGGTCTTCTGAAGGAGCCTTGATCAAGAGATCATCCAAATATGGAGTCAGAGAAATGCCTTGGGCATGGATGTACTTGGCCATGGCTGCCATAATATTTTTGAAGATACTGGGCACTGAAGCCAGGCCAAACAGCAGAACCGTGAACTGGTAGTGATTGCAGCTGAAAGCAGTTAGCGTTTGCAGTCCTAGGGGAAACTGACATGCCGGTATGCATCCTGAAGATCCAGGAAAGCTAGATATTCCTCCGGGCACATCGCTGCAATGACAGAAAGCAAAGATTCCATCTTGAAGAGCGTAGCAACCACTTACCTGTTGAGCCATTTCAGGTCCAGGATACGACAACAGCTGTCATCCTTCAAGGGCACCACAAAAAGGCTGAAATAGAATCCTGAAAAGTGTTTTTGGCCTGGGACCGGTATTTGAATCTGTTTTTCCATCAGAGACTAAACTGCTTCAAGGAACAGCCATGCTATTTCTGGGTCCTGTGGAAACTTTGACGAAAACAAAAGATATGGAGGAAAGCATCTGAGATCTATGTGGATGATACCACCCACAAAACCCACTAGTCCTTTACAGAGGATGTCCAGGCATTTCGAAAAATGTGGAGATGGCCCTGTACAAGCAATGATGGACCAGGATTCTGTGAGTTATGCAGAGGTTGGCTTGTCAGATTTAGACATTGCAGCTGAGTGCTTGTAGTTCCAAACCTGGCAGGGATTTGCCACTGGGCACTGTTGGGAGATCTGAGGAGTTTGCACCATCTGCACATTGGATTGGCGGGGGGAACGAAATCCATGTGTTTTCCTTGCAAAACAGGCCCACTCGGTGGAAATCTGGGGCAACAGGGTGCTCTTTCCACCAGATCTGTTTCAGGTAGGGTCCAGAGGGGGCCTTGCCCTGAAAAGGCAAGGACACCAGCGACTTTTTAGAAGATTGGTCAGCAGACCAAATCTTGAGCCACAGGGTGTGGAGAATGAAAACAAAAAAAGCTGAAGATTTTCCTGATAAAATGCAGCGAGAAGTGAAGATACACACGCACAGAGACGCACACACGAGCGCACACCCACACAAATGAGCGCACACCCACACACACGAGCACACACCCACACACACGAGCGCACACACGAGCGCACACCCACGCACACACACGAGCGCGCACACACACAAGCGCGCACACACACGAGAGCGCACACACACGAGAGCGCACACACACGAGCGCACACACATGCGAGCGCACACACACGAGCGCACACACACACACAAGCGCACACAGACAAATACACGAGCGCACACAGACAAATACACGAGCGCACACACAGACACATGAGCGCACACACACAGAAGAGCACACACGAGCACGTGCCGCACACACACTAGCACACGCACACAGATACACAAGCACACAGACACACATACACGAGCACAGATAAATGAGCACACAGACGCACACATACACACACTATTTTCGCCTAAAATTGGTCCCAACCTCTTTCTTTTGTCTCCTCGCATACTTCCCTTCAGTTCTTCCCAGTGCATTACTCATCCCTCTAGTCCGTAATGGATTAACCCCGTGGGAGCTAGAGAGGCCTTTAACACATTGTCCCCATTAATAATGTACTTTATCAACTGTTCTTTTGAAAACTACAGTAAGTAAAATATGTAATGAAATAATCCAGCACTTTACATATTTCATGATTGCCCTAACCACAAATCACCCTTATCTTTCCTGTTTTATGACTGTAACATTATGCTTAAAATACTTCTTCCTACTCTCCATAATTTAATATCTGAAATTATTCCCTAACAAGTCAACAAAATATGAAGCTATTAAATGATAACTTTCCAAAAATACAGGTATAATAGACGTGCCACAGGACACTCATACTTAATGATGCTGAAAAAGCACATAAGCAGGATTTAAGTCAGCTCGGTCCTCAGGCTGAGAGAGAGAGAGGAGAAGCAGTTATGTGGTTAATGTAGCGTGTTAAATCTAATACCTGCTGCTCTTTCACACAGACCTCACCAGTGTTCTAGCATTAGAGTTTAAGGCAAACTCGTAACTTCCCAGCTGGATTCCTTGGGGTATCAACAGGGAAATAATTCATTGATGATATGCTCTGTGAGCTATGAGACCGCCAAGGACACAGACAAATATGGGTTATCTGGACTGCTGTGTAGCAACATACAACCAGCAGTGAAGCTTCTATGTATTTAAATGAGATAAAGCTGGAGTAGTCAATTATTGGACCTCTAGATGTTGAGGACTACCATTCCCATCATCAGGGGAGGGCTGGCAACATACGGCCCAGGGGGCAAATACAATTAAGTGGCCCATATCTACTATCGTCCAAGCCCATTGTCCCAGCCCACCCCTGTTTCCTTAATTTTAAAATTTTCCTTAATGCTGTGAATTAAAGCAAGTGATACCACAGAGCTTACAGTTGAAATGGGGCTACATGAGTGATACTACAGTGCTTACAATATAACCCTGCGAGTGCCAGAGGGGCACACAACACATTGCTTTTTCAATTCATTGTGTACCCCTCTGGCACTCAAAGGGCTAAGTAAAGATAGACTAGTGATGCCATAGAGCTTGCAAGGGAAATGGATTATGCTACTAGTGCAGCTATGTTTTGGATTGTAGCTCTGCGGCATCACTTGCATATAGATTCATTTCATAAGTTCTGTGGTATCACTAGTGTAGCTCCATTTTACAGCAGGTGGGAGATTGAGTGAGGCAGTGGCCCACCAGCCCAGACACATGGACAGCCCAGGGGCAATTGCCCCCCTGCCCAGCCCTCCCCTGCCATCATCCCCAACCTGCCATTGGATAGTTGATGAAGATAGGAGCTGTAGTCCAACAACTGGAGGTCAGACAATTAAATAACCCTGTGTTAAAGGACCAGTAAAGAGATATATATATATGGCCAAAGAGGGACACCTGTGTTTTAGGGGATGCTGCTGTGGGAGTGGCTGGTAGGGGGGTATTACTAAGAGATTTAGGTTATTTCATTATGTATTGACACCTCTTTTGCACCTGAAAAAATTATTTAGAGCAGGATCAAAATGTATTATTTACACAGACTAATATATAAACACATTTACTGAATTTATACAAGCATTAAGGGTTAGCAATGGCATTTATAAATTAAAAGTATTATTGTAGATATTGAAAAAATAAATCCACCGATGGAGTTCGACTTCTCAAACCTTTATCACCTTATATCTCTCAAACCATAAAGCCCCCCCTTTCCCTGACATCAGCCGCTAGCTGATAGAAGATGATTCTGGTCCCGGAACCGTCAGGTGCTCTACAGCAAAGCCGAGATAGAGTTATGTAAAAGAAATACTTTATCTGGAACAGTCTACAAAGTGTGCTTGCAAACAGGAACACTTTGCAGACCGTTCTGATGAAGTATTTCTTTGTACATAGCGCTATCTCGGCTCTGTTGAAGAGCCACCTCAAGTTGGTCGACACAAATCTCCTTCCGTCAGCTTTACAGCTGAAATCAGGGAAAGGGGAGGGGAGGGGAACTTTAAAACAGTAGACCTCTCAAACCAAACCAGACTGGACTGCCATTGATGGGTTTATTTTTTCAATATCTACAATAATAATTATTTATATACACCATTACTAACCTTTAATGTGAGTTTTATTGCTGTGGAGCAGTGTGATACACTTCTACATACACCACACAGTCTGATCTCCTAAAAAGAGGGACTCCAGGGTGGGAAAGAGGGACAGAGGGATTTGGATCTTAAGAGGGACTGTCACTCCTAAAGAGGGACACTTGAGAGGTATATATGTATATATGTTGAAGTGGATCTGGTTTGCTGTCAGGTGGTGTGGCTGAGGAACCAAACATCGCTGCCACTCTGTTTTAAATAAAAAACAACAAAAGAAAGTTATTCTGTTGCTTAGGAGGAGATCAGATGCCCCCATCTACTGATCTCCCAGCTGATTCAGTTGGAAATCAATAGAAGTGATGCAAGAGAGCTCCCCTGCTTCCATCCTACCTGGAGTCGGACAGGAGTGGGTGGGATTGGGAAAACCTTACCTCACCGAGGGAGGATTTCTCTCATTGAAGTGACAGGGTTTGCTGATCCCACCAACTTCTACCAGAGTGCTTTGGGTAGTATGGAAGCAGAGAGATCTCTTGCTCCTCTGCATCTCCACTATTGATCTCCCAGCTCAATCTGCTTGGAGCTCAATAGCTGAGGGGCATCAGGAGGGGTCCTGATGCCCCACCATGAAGTCTGACTTTTATTACAATTCAGTTCTTTGAGTGCCACAGAAGTATCAAACACAGTGCATTGAATTCCTCTCTGCACTGAAAGGATTAAAAAAAAAATACACCCAAAAACCCAAGGTTTGCCGCATGGCCAGAGCTGTGCACATACCTGCTATGAGAGAGAGAGAGAGAGAGAGAGAGAGAGAGGAGAGAGAGAGAGAGGAGAGAGAGAGAGAAGAGAGAGAGAGAGAGAGAGAGAGAGAGAGAGAGAGAGAGAGAGAGAGAGAGAGAGAGAGAGAGAGAGAGAGAGTGTGTGTGTGTGTGTGTGTGTGTGTGTGTGTGTGTGTGTGTGTGTGCTGTGCTGTCTGTCTGTCTGTCTGTCTGTCTGTCTGTCTGTCTGTCCGGGTGATTTTAATATACTTTGATATAGAACGTGATTCCATGAGCGCACTTGTATTACTTTGAGATATATATATATAAATTAACTCCCAACAAATCGTGATGGGACAGTGTTTTTGACAGCCACTCCTGTCAAAATAACCGCAGCAAGATTCACAAGGCAGTGATTTGACAGGACAGGCCAGAGAGGCAAAGCCCCTGTCTACTCCAGTCAATATCACTGCAGCGAGATTCACCACCATTGAGTTGCAGTGGTTCCCTGACTGGCACCAGAAAGAGGGAGAGCCTAATTCCATGGGCAACGCCATGCAGAATTCCATAGCATATAAATAAGACTATTCCCTTCTGGGAGAGAGTAAAGCCATTACTTTCCATTCTATGGGGAACTGTAGTCAGTGGCTCAGCTATCCCATAGACTACAACAGAATTACTGTATGAACACCATCTGAACTGCATGTGAACTGTCTGAACACCTGGGGGATTATACACAAAAGAGTGACAAAGAGGTGAAAGACTGGAGATAACGTCACCAGATCCTGAGTTATTCTTTAGGGCCTATGATCTAAGATCTCCAAAGTGTGAGAAAGTATCATGCATTGGCATCACAGAACAACACAGGAACGGATATCCAGCAATTGACTCTGATATTACAAGAGACAGAAAAGAATTCCTCTACTGTGCACAGGTGTCTTATCATCAGAAAGCACATTCACACTGAACTATCCCACATGTATAAAACGCATGTGGACACGAATAAGAAACATGATTAAAATAAGGTAACTCTGAATATCATTCAAAGTAATTGTATACTATGACCTGGCCAGAGAGGTACTGGAAAAAAACACTCTGAAGCCAAGACAATAATGCCAGCACTACAGTTATCTCCTAAATCTAGCTAAAAGGGCTTTGTATTCCAGGACTAGCTCCTAGACATATCATCCTAGAGTAACACTAAACTATCTGTAGTTCAACATGTTAAAATCTTTGCTTTTGGACAGGACATAGAGCAAGAACAGTGTGTGCCAAGGGGGAGGGGGGGCTATAGGCATAAATATAAATATTATATATATATATATACATATATATATATATATATACACATACACATAATACCTTGAATAGATCATTTCCAAATTTAAAAATGTAACCAATATATACACCACCCTAAAATAACAAAATAGCAGCCTAATCTTGAGGATGATCAATTCATGGATTATGTATTTTACTCATGTTTATTATGGAATTCTGTAAAATGGGGGAGAACACTGTCTGGGGTATTTGGTTAGATGTTCATTGCTTCCCACGGTGCTCCGGGCAACAAGAAGTTGGACCTTTATTGGTGTTGTGTGTGTGTGTGTGGGCTGGCACCACTGCAGGTGAACATGGGCTCATGCCAAGTTGCCTTCAGATGGTGCACACAAATAACCATTAATTTAACAATGAAGGAATTCAGGGGGATAATATTAGTAGCTGGTGTTTATTTTTTATATTATTGACTAGTTGAAGAGCCCGTGTACACAGGCCACAGTGCCAGCCAGAGGCGGTGCAGTCATGCATAGCAGAGACTGCCTGCGTCGCGGCTGATACGGAGCGGACCACTCCAACTTCAGACCGGGGTCCCCTGTGCGCACCTGAAAGTCCGCAGGGAGGACTCCGGTCTGACTTTGGAGCACCCTGCTCCGTATCAGCTGCGTCACAGGCAGTCTCTGCTGTGGATGACTGCATCGTGACAAACTTTTTAGCGAATTATAATATAGGATTTTTAACGTCTGTTTACACAGCTTAAGATTGGGGAGCATGACGGGTTGGGTTATATTATTTACTGCCTGATGGAGAGGTATGCAGAATCCTCCCAGTGTCCATTTCATAATGTGTTTATTATGTTATACCCACTCTTTGAT
This sequence comes from Rhinophrynus dorsalis, assembly GCA_037306005.1. Lineage (NCBI taxonomy): Eukaryota > Metazoa > Chordata > Amphibia > Anura > Rhinophrynidae > Rhinophrynus > Rhinophrynus dorsalis. The sequence continues at coordinate 46,501,728 of CM074718.1, forward strand.
TTTCTAATCACTGATTGCACATTTTTCGATCCCCTTCTGTCTGTTGACTGTGAGGTGGAAGGATATTAGTCTACTGAGCTGATAGGTAATTATAAGCTGTGATGAAAAGGCTTTGTTAGCCTTGAAACATGTCGGCTATGTTTTTACTTTCTGTACATTTTAATAAATATTTTCTAAGTAAAAGTTAGTTTCCTACTTTTGATTCAGTTCCAGAACTGGAGACACCACTACAAGGATTCTCCTGTTGCCTCAAGCCAGTTTTACCTTGGTACTAACCAGATAAACGTCTGCTACTATGAATTATCTGAGATGCGTGAATTCTAATGCCCCATCTTGTTTGGGGATATTTACCGCTAGCTGTATTTCCAGGTTTTCGAGGAAACTTCAACCACTGAGAGGAACAGGTGACTGATACCTATTGTGTCTGAGCAGAGCCAAAGTGAACATCCTCCCCACTTCAGTTTGCTACCTGCCACATAGCTGGTTTAGCGGCCATTGCTTATGTTAGTAGTTTAGTGTATTTTGCCTTTAATCATTTACCTAGATGTTATTACCCTATAAGGCACCCTTCTGTTGCTTTCGGGCCTTTTAAACCAAGGACATTTTTATTTCCTCCTATGATGCAGTGATTGCATCCAACTCTTCTTTAGCGTGATAACCACTTCCCATAGTCCCCTCATTTATGACTTCAACCTGCCCAGCCAAGCCTGACTTCAACCTGCCCAGCCAAGCCTGACTTCAACCTGCCCAGCCAAGCCATCACATGACTTCACCCATTCCTTTCCAATTCATCTTTTTGTCAAAAACCATTTAAGGACCAGAGGGGTGTGCAACAGAGTTTCAAAAAGCTTCCCCCCCCCCTCTGGTCTGAAAAACTGGAACGTGATGAGGTCATCTGTTTAACCCTTTGAGTGCCACAGGGGTACGCAACGCATTGCAAAGCAATGGGTTGCTTCCCCTCTGGCACTCAAAGGGTTAACCTTTTGAGTGTCAGAAGTATCCAGGGGATTGCATTTCAATCACCAGCTCTGCATTATTAATACAATTAACCCCCTGTATACTAGAGGCAATGCGTTGGAAACCTCTCTAGCATGAAAGGTTTTAAAAGCCCAACTGAAATCAATGGAATCTTTATAGCAGTTGCTTAGCACCAGAATCACTTTTGTCTTCATCCATATTCCCCTATTATTCCTTAGTCTTTCTAGTACAATACATTTTATGCTTTTATCATAAAGGGAAGCTTTTCCATCCTTCCTACCTACTATAGTCTTCCTAAACAGAATTCTCACTTGCCTTATTTTCCTTAGCAACGTGTGGAAAGGCCGAAAAAGTTCTGACATATCTTCTGGTTTGCGGTCGAGGTTCAGCGGTCCTTCAGAGTAAACAACAAGACCACTATTCAAAGAAGAAGAGAAACAGATATTCATATTACTAAACATCTACAGGAGCCAGCAACGGGCCAGCTGTGGCTCTCCAGCTGTCTGTGGAGAACGACCATCAACAAGATCAACAAAAACAGCACATTAAAGGGATAGTAAAACTTTATTTAAAGCGGAACTACGACCCATTTGAAACTTAGCCCCAAATAACTACCCATCTGGCAACTAGCTGCTAAATAGTGCTAGTCACCAGAATTATTACCACATTACTGAGAATGCACACTGCTCCTGGGACTGACAGCCAGCAACCAGCGCAGACATCTTTCCATAGTGACGTCTGCACTCCTGCACCGTGAGTCCCTTTTGTAGCCAAACGGCTCCTAGCAACGCCTCCTAGAGCGGACTGGGACTGACAGCGCAGGCGTGCAGACGTCACTATGGAAAGATGTCTGCATTGGTTGCTGGTTGTCAGTTCTGGGAGCAGTGTGCATTCTCAGTAACGCGGAAATAATTCTGGTGACTAGCACTATTTAGTAGCTAGTTGCCAGATGGGTAATTATTTGAGACAAAGTTTCAAATGGGTGGTAGTTCTGCTTTAATCAAGCGTTAATGTTGTTCATATTAAATAAAACAAATGATCTTCGTCTTCTTGCCACAACTTTTATTGTTTTCATGTAATATTGTTCTAAAGTCCCCCCCTCCCTGCCCCTTTCATCCACATCAGTGCTATAGCTGACAAACTTTGGATTCTGGTTTCAGGACCGGATGGCTCATCTGGAGAGCCGAAATAGCATGGCATGCAAAGAGAATCGGTCTATAAAGGGTGCCTGGTTTGAGGCAGGCATACTTTGTAGACTGTTCTCATGAAGATTTCCTTTTTTTAAACAATGCTATTTCGGCCGGTCCGGTTCTGGGACCAGAATCTAAGTTTTTCAGGAAGAGCGCTGATGTGGATAAAAGGGGCAGGAGGGGGGGACTTTAGAACAATACTACATGAAAACTATAAAAGTTATGGCAAGAAGACTACAATCATTTGGTTTATTTATTTAATACGAACAACATTAACGCTTGATTAAATAAAGTATTACTATCCCTTTAAAAGACATGAGATTTTTTTTTTTTTTAAACAAAAGGATAAAAAAGATGCCACATATTTAAACCCTTTGAGTGCAGGAGGATTACCCCTCCAGCACTCAAAGGGTTAACTGTGCCAACTTTGGGGGGTATTTTTTAAATAAAGAACAAACTGATTTTTTTTTTTTTTTTTTTAAGATTGAAAAGAAGAGCGTAAGAAGAGAAAACAGAAGGTGAAAGAAGAAGATGGCCAGATCCCTGCTGTATATCAGGATTACTGGTAAGTTCTTATTTGTCAGGACATGTTAAGTCTTAGTAGATAAACACTAGGAGTGCCAGTGGGGGTATGCAGTGCTGTACAATGCGTTGCATACCCCACTTGCATTCATAGGGTTTATTATTTATTTTTTTCAGCCAAAAGTATGTGTTGGAAACATGTTAGGGACTGCGCTCCTCCTTTTCATGGCGCAGGTTTTTTGTTATGAAAAGTGCGTTCCTTAACATACGGTGAAGACACCACATGGAATAGCATAACAAATTCTGTTAGTTTTATGTGATGTCCAATGGGTGCATATTTTGCACTCGTTGGACATTGTTGCGCGGCGGTGGTTGTTGACAGTGCAGTTTGCTATTCTATTAAAGGGGAACTACCACCCCACACAATGTTTACCTTTACTAAGTCCCCATCTGGTGACTAGCTGCTTAGTAGCGCTAGTCGCCAGAATAATTACCTTACTTAATAGATTTCTCCTCTCTCCTATGGGTGACAGGCAGGATGGAGCGCGGACATCTTCCCATTGTGACGTCCTCGCGTCTGCGCTGTCGGTCCCAGCCGGAGCCAAATGGCTCCTAGCAACGCCTCCTAGACCTGAGACCTAGGACTGACAGCATAGGCGCACAGACGTCACAATGGGAAGATGTCCGCGCTCTGTCCTGCCTGTTGCCCATGGAAGAGAGGAGAAATCAATCAAGTAAGGTAATTATTCTGGCAACTAGCACTACTAAGCAGCTAGTCACCAGATGGGGACTTAGTGAAGGTAAACATTGTGTGTAGTTCCCCTTTAACTATGCTGTCAAACCACCACCGCTGGTTTAAAAAAAATAGCAGGGCTAATAGTATGGAGCCCAAAATCTTAACTTGCAACATACACATCCCTACAAATATCTGCACAGTACACTTGCTTTGACAGAGAGGCTCATTTACTAAGAGATGGAGAACAATTCTAGAGGAAGCCAATAGCACCATAGGGAACAAATAAAGGTTCATATTATTTTAAATGGGGATTTTAAAATGCTTGAGAGATCACCAATGCACTGCAAACCATTGAAGACATTTCTAGCATTCAATGGGTTAAAAGCCCCATTTAAAGTGGAACTTTCACTCTCTATAAAGTCGCCCTCCAACAATTAAGCATATGTGACTAGCATCATTATACTTCTATTAGATGTCAGAAGTACCCGATTCTAAAGTAATCCTTAGTCTTCTGAAACTGACGGCCAGGCTTCTTCCTTTAGCGCCGTCTGTGCAGTCAATCCCTTTCGGTGCCTTAAGGTAACATGCACTGCCTCCTAGAGGAAACTGGGACGGACAGCTCAGGCGCGGAGACGTCTCTAAGTCAAGATGTCTGTGCTGATGCCTGGCTTCCGGTCTCACAAGAAAAAGGATTACTTCATTCAAGGACAGAATTTCTCCAAAGATATGAAGAAAAACAAAAAAAAAAAAAAAATATTTTGGGGTTTGAACTACAATAACCTTTGAGAGAAGCATATTCCAGTAGTTTGCATCTCCCTGTTTTATTCAGTAGGAAAATCCCTGAAATATATATTTTGTCATATTAACTTGAATGCAAGAGAAGTCTTCATTTACATTCAAGGGATGAGGGCAGTGTGTTTTAACATGCAGTATTTGAAGTTGCAACATGGAAAATTACATTCCTGCGAAACGTGGGCCAGAACATATTCTTTAACCCCTTAAGGTTTCTTTGTTGCTTCACAATGCACTGTACCCTCCTCTGGTCATTAAAGGGATATTAATACTTAAGTATTACTAATCCCTATAGTAAAGCCCTACTAAAAAAACGTATTGCCCCCAGTGTCATCTCTCAAACTTTTATGGTTTGAGAGATGAACGCTTCTAAAGTTGCCCTCCCCCTTCCCCGAATTCAGCTTTGTAGCTGACTGAAGGGAAATCCGGTCAGAGATCATCAGGCGGCTCTGCAGCAGAGCCACGATCACGTTAACTAAAAAGAAAACTTTCACTAAAATGGTCTACTACGTGTGCTTGCAAACCAAGCACAAACCAAGCACACGTAGAAGACCATTTCAGTGAAAGTTTTCTTTTTAGTAACGCGATCAGGCTGTGCTGGAGAGCCACCTGAAAGTCGTACGACTCTCTTCCCTACAGTCAGCTAGAATGCTGACTACGGGGAAGGGGGAGGGAGAGGGCAACTTTAGAAGCGTTCATCTCTCAAACCATAAAGGTTTGAGAGATGACACTGGGAGCAATAGGTTTTTTTTTTAGTAGTACTTTACTATAGGGATTAGTAATACTTAAGCATTACTTCCCTTTAAAGATTAACAAATGTATTTGGGATAGACTGACACACAGGGAGCTAGCTGCTGTGAAACACATCTGTATAGGGACACTCCTGTTTTGAACTTCTTGGTTAGAGGGGTAGTGGAGAGGACACTGAATGAGAGAAGCAGAATTTTGCATCATATACTAATTTTGATGGGCAACCATTGGAGAGACTGGATGAGAAGGGGGACAGACACAAATCTAGGTGAGAGGAAGGTAACTCGTGCTGCAGCATTCCATATGGAATGAAGAGTACAGAGGCAAGAGGTAGAAACATACCTCCCAACATTTCAAATTGCCAAAGAGGGACACGTGTTTTAGGCAGTGTTGCTGGGGGCGTGGCTGGTAGGCGGGGCACTACCGAGAAGTTTTAGGCTATTTCATGACCTATTGACTCCTCCTTGTATGACCTAATAAATGACTTATAACAAGACCAAAGTATTTTATTTACTTTATAAAGACATATACTGATGTTTAAACAAACAATAATGTGAGTTTTATTGCTGTAGAGCAGTATGATACACTTATTTACACACCTCACCAGTCTGATCTCCTAAAAAGAGGGACATCACTGTGGGAAAGAGGGACAGAGGGATTTGGGCCTAAAAGAGGGACTGTCCCTCCTAAAGAGGGACACTTGGGAGGTATGTAGAAATACCAGACAGAAGTTTATAGTAGTCCATGGGGGACAGAATGAGTGCTTGCCCAAGAGATTTACTTGTGGAAGAATAGAGAAAGGGACAACATTTTGCTATGACATGTTTATTATACAGATTATTTATTGCTTTACTAATCCTGTATATCGCACACACATTCACAGAAAGAATACTCACCACACGATGGCTAGTCTTGGGATTGTAAACATTAATGCTGGTTCATAATCATCAATCATGTCTTGTGTGAGGTATCCAAGCTTTAAGGCTCTGTCAATACATTGTAAATAAACAGAAAATGAAGCACTAAGCCATGAACGGATCAGATAAAAGAAACAGATGAATTTCGATAACACACAATGAAATTCTGCCAAATAACAGGTCTGTCAGTCCGTCTCTCTGTATTTCAGCTAAGCCATGAGTAATTTGTTGAATAAAGAACTTTAAAAACAGAGGCAAATGTATAATGAAATGGCATATTCTTGGGACAATCCACAGCCCTGTAGAGTTCCAATGAAAATTCCCATTGATTTAAAGGGATAGTAAAGCCCCCAAAAAAGTATCCTGTAAATGGTAGCTGCAATAAAAAAAACACTTAATCCTTTCTCTCAAACAGTTATGGTTTGAGAGAAATAAGAAAAAGACCTCCGCTCCCTCCCCTTTCTGCAGAATTCGGTCGCCCGACTGTAGGCGGCTCTTCAGGAGCGCTGACATCGGGATATCTAACTATAATTACTTCATCTGTATGGTCTATAACGTGTGCCTGGCTTGGAAGCACACGTTGTGGACCATTCCGATGAAGTAATTATAGTTATATATCTCAATGACAGCACTCCTGAAGAGCCGCCGTCTGGTCCCGGAAGCAGGATCTTATGATGTCCGCTATACAGCGGACGCACGAGAAGGGGGAGGGAGTGGAGGTCTTTATTTTATTACATCTCTCAAACCACAACGGTTGGTTTGGGAATGAGGGCGTTAAATGTTTTTTTATTGCAGCTACCATTTAGAAGATACATTTTTTGGGACATAACAATCCCTTTAAATGGGTGCTTTGAGACCCTGAACACTAGACAGGTCTCCAACACACTGTTGCATCCAAGTGTTAACCATTTGAGAGCCAGAGAGGTAGTCAATGCATTGCAACACAATGCTTTGAGTGCCAGATAGGTATCCAAAGGGTTAAAAGCCCCATTTAAATCAAAAGAAACTCTTAATTATTCCCTATGGCTTGCCTCAGAATGACTCCCTATCTTTTTTAGTACATCAGCCTTAAAGTATTGTTAAATGGGAACTTAAAACTTGGAATAAACGTCTCTTAATTTAATCCAAGGTCTGGCCAAAGCAGATGTCATTTATACGGAGGCAGGTTACACTTTTTTTATTTAAATGTTGCGGTACCCTATAACTGAACTGGAATATTTTACTACTTTGAGAATGTATACAAGGTCCTTTAGAATTATGGGTGAAGTTGGCAAAAGAGAGAGAGCCAGCAAATGAAAGCGAGTGAGAGGCAGCAAGTGAGAGAGCAGGCAAGAGAGCAAGTGAGAGCATGCAAGCAAGTGAGAAAGCAAGCAAACGAGTGGGCAAGAGAGCAAGCGAAAGAGCATGTGAAAGAAAAAATGAAGGACGTGTAAGAGAAAGCAAAAGAGCATGTGAGAGCTACAGTAAAAGCGAGAGAGCAAGTGTAAGACTGAGAGCAAGGGTGATGGTTAGCAAGACAGAATGAGTGAGCTAGAGACCGAGCGACAGAGTGAGCTAGAGACCGAGCGACAGAGTGAGCTAGAGACCGAGCGACAGAGTGAGCTAGAGACCGAGCGACAGAGTGAGCTAGAGACCGAGCGACAGAGCGAGACAGAGCGACAGAGCGAGAAAGAGCGACAGAGCGAGAAAGAGCGACAGAGCGAGAAAGAGAGAGAGAGACAGCAACAGAGTGAGCGAGAGAGAGCAACAGAATGAGCGAGAGAGAGCAACAGAATGAGCGAGTAAAAGCACCAGAATGAGCGAGTAAAAGCACAAGAGACTGAGCAATAGAGAGTGAGCAAGAGCAAGCGAGAGAGCCATCAAGAGTGAGCAAGTGAAGTAAGGTAATGAGAGAGTGAGATCAAGAGGGCACGAGAGAGACTGTGAGCAAGAGGGCACGAAAGAGTGAGAGCAAAAGTGCAGCCCATTAATCTACAGGGGCTTTTAAAGGTAGTAAAATGTCAACAGTTACAGAATACACAATAAACTGGAAAAAACAATAAATAGATCTAATTGATTAATACATGAGTGGCAACTGCCTAGGTAAGACAACAAATTAAGAGCCATTTATTCCAAAAGCGTAGTTCCCCTTTAAGTTCTGCATTAGATTTGTCTGCCACAACATAGAAAGTGATTCTATACAGAGAGCAGAACAATAAGCACTTATAAGCTTTAAAAGGCTAAAGTACTGTATGTTCAGCTGTAACCGGATTCAATCTGTGCTCTTTAGACAGACGGCCTACTTCAATGTACAACACAAGGAAATAAAGAGAGAGGGAGCGAGTGCACAAAAGAGAGAGGGAGCAAGAGTGTGCGAGCAAGGGAGCACAAGAGAGCAAGCAAGAAAGAGAAAGCAAGAGAGCAAAAGAGCAAGAGCGTGCAGGCGCGAGAGATGGCGCAAGTGTGCCAGCACGACAGATGCCGTGAGAGGGAAAGAGCACGACGATGCGCGAGAGAGAAAGAGCACGACGAGGTGCGAGAGGGAAAGAGCATGACAGGGGATGAGAGACAGCACGACGAGGCGTGCGAGACAGCTCGACGGGGCATGCGAGACAGCTCGACGGGGAGTGCGAGACAGCTCGACGGGGAGTGCGAGACAGCACGACAGGGCGCGCGAGAAAGCACGACAGGGCGCACGAGAAAGCACGACAGGGTGCGCGACAGAAACAGCGCAACAGTGCACGTGAGAAAGAGCGCAAAAGAGTGCAAGAGGAAAAGAGCGCGAAAGAGCACGAGAGAGAAAGAGCGCGAGAGAACACGAGAGAGAAAGAGCGCGAGAGAACGCGAGAGAGAAAGAGCGCGAGAGAACGCGAGAGAGAAAGAGCGCGAGAGAACGCGAGAGAGAAAGAGTGCGAGAGAACGCGAGAGAGAAAGAGTGCGACAGAGAAAGAGTGCGACAGAGCGCGAGAGAGAAAGAGTGCAACAGAGCGCGAGAGAGAAAGAGTGCGACAGAGCGCGAGAGAGAAAGAGAATGACAGGGCGTGCGAGAGAAAGAGCATGACAGAAAGCAAGAGAGCATGCGTGAAAGAGAGCAACAGCGTATGAGCGAGAGAGAGCAAGGCACATGTGTGAGAGAAAGCAAGAGCACATACGCAAGAGAACGCGAGAATGAGAGGTTTTAAGAGAACAAAAGAGTGTGAGAGCTCTCGAGAGAACAAGGGAGTATGAGAGAGTGCAAGAGAGAGCAAAAGTGCAAGAACGAGAGTGCTAGAGAGAGAGTGAGAGCAAGCGCACAAGAAAGTGAGAGCGAACACACAAGAGAGAATGAGCACACAAGTAAGAACAAGAGGTAATGAGAAAGTGAGATCAAGAGGGCATGAGAGAGACACAGAGAGAGAGAGAGAGAGAATGTGAGCAAGAGGACACGAGAGAGACCGTGAGCAAGAGTGCACGAGAGAGACCGTGAGCAAGAGTGCACGAGAGAGACTGTGAGCAAGAGTGCACGAGAGAGTGAGAGCAAGAGTGCACGAGAGAGTGAGAGCAAAAGTGCAGCCCATTAATCTACAGGGGCTTTTAAAGGTAGTAAAATGTCAACAGTTACAGAATACACAATAAATTGGAAAAAACAATAAATAGATCTAATTGATTAATACATGAGTGGCAACTGCCTAGGTAACACAACAAATTAAGAGCCATTTATTCCAAAAGCGTATTTCCCCTTTAAGTTCTGCATTAGATTTGTCTGCCACAACATAGAAAGTGATTCTATACAGAGAGCAGAACAATAAGCACTTATAAGCTTTAAAAGGCTAAAGTACTGTATGTTCAGCTGTAACCGGATTAAATCTGTGCTCTTTAGACAGACGGCCTACTTCAATGTACAACACAGGGAACTTACAACTTTAAATATGCTTTTCTGCCAGGAATAATTCAATTAAAAGTATTAAAAAGAATTGCCCTTTATGAAACAGATTCTGAAATCTGCAGGTCAGTGCTGCGTTCCCAAGAGTTTATGTTAATCTTGTAAAGCTGGACAGTAATTTGGGTAATTCTTTTATACAAGAGAGATTTTTAATTAACAGTTTATATCAGTGCCCTGGGTGATTAAAGTATGGAAATATACCATTACTAATGCTGCACTCCGCTCCATTTATCCCAGAGACGAGGCACAATTCCAAAATGCACCACAGGGAGCAAATAAATTTGACATTGATTTAAATGTGGTTTTTACCCCTTAAAATTCTAGAGAGGTTTCCAGTGAATTGCTAAGCAGTGTACCGTTGACCTCTCCTGCATTCAAAGGGGTTAAAATTCTAATTTAGCCCTTCGAGTTCTAAAGAGGTAGCCAACACATTGTATTGCAAGGCGTTGGATATCACTTTGGCACTAAAAAGGTTAAATTGACTTAAAATGTGGGGAACCGTGGAGTTTATGGAGGTCCCCAGCAAAATGTGTTGGTGATGTTTCTACCAATCAATGGTTTAACCCTTTGAGTGCCAGAGGGGTACACAACGCATTGCTCTGCAATGTGTTGGGTACACCTCTGGCACTCAGATGGTTAAGGCAACACCAGCTCCACAACCCATGTTGCTCTTATAAGAAAGAGGTTTAAATTCCACTGAAGGTGATCATTTTATCTTGCCATTTTCCCAGATCTGTGAGATAAAATGTATCCCCTGCATTGGATTGGAAAAAGCAATAAAAGTCACAAAGGATTTAGAAGATTTTTGTTATACAGACAGATCGGACAAATTGGGTTTGTTTACATTTGAGAAAAGGGACAGAAAGGGGGCTAGAGTTATGATTAAAGGGATAGTAATACTTCGTTTTATCTTTATTTTATTTTGTAGGCATTAAAAAAAACATGAAGAACGATATGTCTTATCTCTCAAACCTTTACTGTTTGAGAGATATTCACAAGCAAAGTTTCCCCTCCCGCCCCTTTTACCTAGTGTAAGCCATCTCTTCTCAGATGTGGAATGCAGTCCATAGACCAGACAGATAACAGAAAGGGACAATCTTCTTCCTATGAGAACAATGAAAACCCTGCCCCCTTGACAAGTTTTTCAGGTTTTTCCCTTATCTTAATTGAAGATTGTCCCTCTCTGCAGTCTACCTGGGCACCTCCCTTCTGATCTGGCTGAGCAGTGTGACAACAGTAAAAGGGGCGGGAGGGGGATACTTTGTCATTAAATTACTCTTGAACTACAACTCTGACAGAATTGAAATAACACTCTCCATGGTCCAAATACTATGATGATTAATTAGAGCTGCTTTTATTATGAAACATTACTATCTCTTTAACCAATGCGGTATACTGAAGGCCAATATAAAGAACTCACTGGGGAATTTGCTACTCAAAGAGGAGAGGGGAAAAAAGGGTGTCAGTTAAGACTAGGGGAAGTGTGATTTTGACTTAGACAAAGGCAAGGATTTGTTTTTACAGTAAGGGCATTAAGGATGTGTAATTCTTTGCCTCGGGAGGACGTAAAGGCAGATACTGTAGGTACTTTCAAAACAGCAATGGCTACATTTTTAGCGCAGAACAACACAGATAATTATGACAGCTGGGAACAATGCACATATGATATTGTCTCAGGAAGATATCAGATTTCCTTTTAGATTGGAGTAGGATTTGGTTACCCAGTTGGACATAACTGGAAATGGCTTTGAATGGGGATGTGGAGGGAAGGTTGGCCTACCTTTGTGCCAGCAAAATAAAAAAAATAAAAAAATAAATAAATATATATATATATATATATATATATATATATATATATATATATTATATCTAAGCTATATTTCCAGGATATTTCGTAAAAGTACATATGTAAAATGTCCATACTTTGAAAGAATATAAACACTTGTGCTTAAAAATAATCTGGGGATATATAGTTTCTGTTGTGTTGGACAGCACTCACTGTGTATACATTTCAAATGACCTGGGAGCTCACCAAATAAGGTAAATGATATTTGCATAGACTGTAGTTACCAGCTCTGTAACCACAGTCCGTCACTCTGCCTCTGCTCCCCTCCCTCTATCCAACCTCCTCCGATAACGGAGGCTTTCTGTCTGTAAGCTGGAGCGGTCTCATTGGCTAGATATCGATCTCTGAGAGAACTCCAGCTTACAGACAGAAGCCTCCATCATCGGAAGAGGCTGGATAAAGGGAGGGGAGCAGAGGCAGAGTGACAGACTGCGGCTACAGAGCAGGTAACCGCAGCCTATGCAGAAGTAGGTGCAGAGCAGAGTTTATAACTGGAATTTCGACCAAATAACGCTTAAAAAGAAAAAACATTAAGACACTCTTACTCATATTCAATATAGAACCTAATTATTTAGGCTAACTTATATAGAGGTGATGCATCCCCTTTAAAGTCAGAAATGGTACATACTTATGTGAAAGTAGATAAGCAGGAGACTGGTAGAGTAAAAGTCATACCTTTATGGGCTAACTGAGTGGCTTTAGGATGCAAGCTTTCAAGACAACATTAGTCTCTTTCAGGCATAATAAGAAACAGGCCTGTCTGACCTTGACTCCATCCCATGTGAAACCATTACCTGTTATGTATCGTGTATTCAGCCTTCATTCTTATTACTCATAAAGAAGAGAAGTTGTCTTCAAAGATTAGAGCCACAAAGCTAATAAAGGTATCATTTTATTCTACCGCTATCCTGCTTTTTCTATGGCTAACACGGTACCATGCTTTACTCGAAGTAGATAAGGAAATAGCAGACTTTCTAAATAACTATTTCTGCCCAGTCTTTATGGTAGGTGAAGAAGGGGACCCTCCATTAAGAAGATGAACTGTTAATGTTAAACCAGTAGACAGTCTGTTTACAGAAGAGGAGGTGTTGTCAAAACTGAAAGCGGATAAATCCACTTGTCAAGATTGTATTCATCCAATAATATTAAAAGAGCTTAGCTCTGTGTTTGCAGCACCTCAATCAAAGCTTCTTTTTTTATAAATATAGATTTTGATTAAGAGATTTTACAATACAATGAGTTTTTAACCAATCTTTGTTGACAGGAGCGGTTCCGCATGACTGGAAAAATGCCAGTATAGTACCACTGCACAAAAGGGTGGTAGGGTGGACTCTGGAAATTATAAGCCCGTGAGTCTGACATCAGTACTTGGGAAATTAATGAAAACACTACTGATAGGAAGAACTGTTTCTTATATGAAGTCTAATAGCATGCAAAATCCATGGTAGCATAGTTTTATAACAGGAGTCGTTTTATAGTCAGAAACAAGTTGCGAAACAAGTGAGATTGACTTTTTCAATTACGTTTCTCAAGTGATTTCGATACTGTACCACATAGGAACCGATTCCTAAGATGCATAGGACTATACTCATAGGAAGCGGATTCTATATATAATGGGCTGCAGGGCAGGAAACAACACGTCATAATCAATAGTAGTTATTCAAAGGAAGGATAGGTGACTAGTGGAGAGTCACAGGGGTCAGTGCTAGGGCCTGTTCTCTTCAATATCTTCATTAGTGACATTACTGGTGGTATTCAAGTTAAAGTGTGCCATTTTTGCAGATTATACAAAAATCTGCAACAGTACTAACTCTCCTGCAGGGATAAACGATATGCATTAAAGGGATAGTAATGTTTCATAATAAAAGCAGCTCTAATTAATCATCATAGTATATGGACCTTGGAGAGTGTTATTTCAATTCTGTCAGAGTTGTAGTTCAAGAGTAATTCAATGACAAAGTATCCCCCTCCCGCCCATTTTACTGATGTAACACTGCACAACCAGAACAGAAGGGAGGTGCCCAGGTAGACTGCAGAGAGGGACAATCTTCAATTAAGATAAGGGAAAAACCTGAAAAACTTGTCAAGGAGGGCAGGGATTTCATTGTTCTCATAGGAAGAAGATTGTCCCCTTCTGTTATCTGTCTGGTCAATGGACTGGATTCCACATCTGAGAAGAGGTGGCTTACACTAGGTAAAAGGGGCGGGAAGGGAAACTTTGCTTGTGAATATCTCTCAAACCATAAAGGTTTGAGAGATAAGACTTATATCGTTCTTCATTTTTTTTAATGACTACAAAATAAACGAAAGATAAAATGAAGTATTACTATCCCTTTAAGATTTAGGAAAAGTGGAGAAATTAACACATTTATTGAATCTAAAATGTAATGCTGAAAACTTCCAAGATAAACCACTTAGGACAGAGAAACCCAGAGGTGGAACACAGCCAATGTTACAGAGAAAAACATCACAGGAAAGGGACTTGGGTGTACTATTTCAGATGACAAAGTTAGGCAAGCAATATAGTAAAGAAGTGTGAAAAGCGCACCAGGTTCTTGGGTGTATAGGAAGAGGCATTAGCAGCAGGGAAAGGTAGTAATGTCACATAAGATCTCAGCTGGAGAACTTTGTACAGTTATGGCAACATAGTAACACAGTTGATGGGGCTGAAAAAAAGACATGCATATCCATCAAGTTCAGCCCATGCCCTATCACTCCTGATAGGGATATTAATGTTTCAAAATAAAATCTGCTCCAATTAATCATCATAGTATTTGGGCCATGGAGAGTGTTATTTCAATACTATCAGAGTTGTAGTTCAAGAGTAATTGAATGATAAAGTATCCCCCTCCCGCCCCTTTTACCTACTGTAAGCCACCTCCCCTCAGATGTGGAATCTGGTCTTGAGACCAGACAGCTCACAGCAAGGGACAACCTTCTTACTGTTATTATAAGGAAAACCCTTCCCCCTGACAGGTTTTTCCCTTATGCTAATTGAAGATTGTCCTTCTCTGCAATCTATCTGGACAGTCTTGATGCTCTGAGGTGAGCAGTGTTACATCAGATAAAGAGGAGGGAGGGGGGGTTCTTTATCCTTCAATTACTCTTGAACTACAACTCTCACAGTATTGAAATAACAGTCTCCATGGCCCAAATTCTATGAAGATTAATTGGAGCTACTTTAATTTTGAGACATTACTATCCCTTTAAACCATATCTCCAAAAAGACATTAACAGATTGTAGACAGTTCAAATAAGAGCCACCAAATGCTGCATGGCATTCATGTATTATAGAATAATATATACAGATTAGGAGAAAGGTGGGAGACAGATGAGATGATAGAAACCTTTAACTATAATGAAGGGATTTATAATAATTCAGGAGGGAAGCATTTAAAGAGGAATATTAGAACAAAAGGTCACCATCTAGATTTAGAGAGTGGAACATTCATAAGTAATGAAGGGAGATAGAATCATGGAACAACTTCCCAGCAGAGGTGGTTGGGAGAAATACTGTTAAGGAATTTAAAAATGCCTGGGATAGACATAAGTCTATTATGAGAAGTATGTAAGATGGTGTGTTTTATTAGGTAAGCAAATGGGAAGACTAGATGAGCCAGATGGTTCTTTACTTTGCCAAAATCTAAAACATTAAATTAATTTATGAACTCTTGGTAAAGATAATGGCTATTCCAAGGATTAAAGCAGTCTGAGATTTCTAAAGGGAAGTCTAAATAGGCCTGATGATTCTACCTGCTGTCAAATTTCTGATTCTGTATCGGATTGATTGAGGGCTGAATTATAGATGTCCTCTATCAGTCGCATTAAAGCAGAGGTTCACAACCATGGCACAGTGGCACTTTGGTGTGTCACAGATATCCACTTAGGATACACCCTTTATCTATAAAGACTATGACAAAAATATGATTTATAGAAATTGTTCTGCACAATGTGTTTGATTTTATTATTCTGATTTTGAGACTTAAAAATAATTAGATGTTTATGGCGTTGTACCCTTCATCACATGATTGACAAATGACCTATAAAATGTTGTCAGAGATGCCCCCCAAAAGTTCCTTGAGGAAAAGAAAAAAAAAAATGGAGAACAACTGTACTAAAGTAATATTTAGCTTTCAGAATGTGTATAAAGTATTCTATGATGTACCTACCTTTCTACGGTTTCACAGAAAAGTACAATAACTTCCTGCTGCACGTAATATTCCTTTGGAGACTTTACAGGTACCATGGCCGAGACATAGCTGCAACATAAATAAAGTGTCATGGATTCCATTTAATTATGATCATTTTAAAAGTGACAATGTTTACTTATGAAAATTACATATTCTAAAAACGTAAAGAATTAAGAACAGAAAATAGGATTTTAGTGTTTCTACCTGTTAAATTATTTTCTCTTTAGTCTGTATGGAACACAGGTACCATGGGGTTGAGTCCCTCTTTGGAAAGTAAGACACATGTCAAAGACAGACTCTTATGGGTGGAGACTCCCTTCTACACCTCCACTCAACCCTTCCCTCCTCTAATTGCTCAGAAATCATGTGACTGAAGCCACACAAATAAAACAAGAGGAAAGAGAAGAAGAAAACCTCATACAAGAAAGAGACTCTAAAAGGACTCCGTAGCCCAGGAAGGTCAGACCAGAAACAAAAGGTCAGTTTCTCTGGGTGGGAGACCTGTGTTTCATATGGACTAAAGAGAAAAGGATTTAACAGGTAAGAACATTAAAGTACTATTTTCTCTTACTTTCAATATGGAACGCAGGTACCATGGGGATATACAACACTAAGCTCCCAGACGTGAGGAAAGGAGAAAGGACCTCACGCCCGTTCCCATGATACCAGGATACCAGTCATCTTTTTGTTATTTATATACTTGTAGAATTAGGATTTTCTCAGTACTTCTCTTATTTTAGCTAGCTTAATTGCTTGTTTGCCGATTTTAGTACATTCTTTATAGTTTTTAAATAATGCATCTGACCACCCTGCAAACGCTGCTTCTTATTTCTCATTTCCCTGCATACCCCTTTATTAAGCCACATTAGTCTAAATTTGCTCCTTTTGCAATTATTCCCCAATGGTATGTATTGACACATATATTTATCTAAGAGCATTTCCTGACTAAGAAACCTTTTCCATTTGTACTTACAACTGGGGTTCTTCAAAATCTCCAATATTAGGTGGCTTGTAGTAAATTCCCATTAACATATTTTTGTTACATATGTCTTCAGTGCCTATTTCAACCCACAGGGCCTCTACATTCTCATTGGACCCTTCATTAATACCTTCCCTTATACATAAAAAAGTGTAAAAAAATAAACCAATGATATTATTAAAGGCTTAATGGACTGTTAACTATTATTAAAACCCTGGGAGAGCCATATAGTTGTCACTATGCAATGGACACCGCTCTGGTCCTCAGAGGGTTAAAAATGGTCAACATAACCTGTAAATTGGTACATAGGGGTGTAGTAAACAAACGTATCAAAGAAATATAGAAATAAACAAAATACAAAAAAAGAAGAGAGGGTTATGAGCTTATAGTCTAAAGCAGGGGTGGGTAACCTTCAGCCAGCTGAAGATGATGGGAACTGTAGTGCAACAGTGGCTGGAGAGCCACAGATTGCCAATTTCTGATCTAAAGGGATTGGAAGGAAAAGACATGGAGAATGAAAAGGTGAATGGATCAAGTGCATTGCATGGTGGGAGGGGGATTTTGGGACAAGTGAAAAGTAGGGTTGAATAAGAATAAGATAGGTCTGTGCCAAGACAGAACATTAAACGGACACGAATGTCCCATAAAAAAATCTTCTACTTTCATAGAGCTTAAAAAAATAAACTATATTCCACAAATCCTATCTCTCAAACCACTATGTTTTGAGAGATATTCACACTGAAAGTCCCCCCCCTCCCCTTCTCATGTCAGCTGTAAAGCTGACAGTAGGAGATCTGTGTCGGCCGACCTGAGGAGGCTCTTCAGAAGAGCCGAAATCGCGTTATTTAACGTGACTGGCAGACCAGGCACACTTTGTAGAGATTTCCAATTAAGTAATTATTTTTAAATAACATGATTTCGGCTCTGCTGCAGAGCCGTCGGCTGGTCCCCGGACCAGGATCTCCTGCTGTCAGGAGAAGGGGAGGGAGGGGGGAACTTTCAGTGCAAATATCTCTCAAACCATAGTGGTTTGAGAGATATGATTTGTGGAACATAGTTTATTTTTTTAAGCACTATGAAAGTAGAAGATTTTTTTATTGGACATTACTGTCCCTTTAAGGTAGCAGCAGAAAGTGCTGGACATACATCTCTGGCCCCAGTCGTTGACCACACCCCTTTTGAGTGGGGCCTATCTCCACCCCCTGAAGTCTTGCACAGAAAATATCCTTAGCCTATACCATACAAGCACAAACATGTCAACCACTTGGATACTATGGAGTTCTCTGTCTATGTTAAAGTGGAACTAAAACCCCTACAAGATGTAGCCTCAATTAAAGTGTTATCATCCGTTATAACACACTGTGTAATTTTTTTTTTTTTAAAGTGTTATTAAAGAATAAACCATAATAGCAAAAAGTATCTGGTGACGTCTTCCCCCAGAAAAGTGCATTGCGCATGACAGCAAAAGAGCCGATCAGCTCTCTTGTAACTCCCCCCGGCTACACGAAAACACCTACATCATCAGCTTTAGACTCTCACGAGAATCTAAAGCTGATGGCGTAGGTGTTCTCGTGTAGCCGGGGGGAGTTACAAGAGAGCCGATTGGCTCTGTTGCTGTCATGCGCAATGCACTTTTCTGGGGGAAGACATCAACAGGTACTTTTTGCATTTACGGTTTATTTTTTAATAACACTTAAAAAAAAAAAAAAATTATTACACAGCGCGTTATAATGGATGATAACACTTTAATTGAGGCTACATCTTGTAGGGGTGTTAGCTCCGCTTTAATGCTAATTGGGGATTAGCTCTCCAGTTCTGTCATATAATTCACAAAAACAGGAAAACTAAGATGTTGTTCAATTGAAAGAACAGAACATAAAAAAAGTGCAAACAACATCTTATTACAAATTTTGGTGATTTTGAAAGCATTTTCAAATCTAGTTTAACCCTATTTATTTGTCAGTTTATGCAAATTAGACAAACTGGGAGGCATGGAAGCAAAATACTAACATTCCACACTGCTTTACCTCCCACACACTGAAATCCATAATCACATTCCACACTGATCTCCCTCCCATCTGCCTCTTACTGCCAGCCAGATAATTACATTCCACACTGCTCTCCCTCCCACCATATACAGTGGATATAAAAAGTCTACACACCCCTGTTAAAATGCCAGGTTCTTGTGATGTTAAAGAATGAGACAAAGATAAATTATGTCAGAACTTTTTCCACCTTTAATGTGACCTATAACGTGAACAATTCAATTGCAAAACAAACTGAAATTGTTGAGGGGGAAAAATAAAAAATAAAAAAACCTGGTTGCATAGGTGTGCACACCCTTAAACTAATACTTTGTTGAAGCACCTTTTGATGTTATTACAGCAATCAGTCTTTTTGGGTAGGAGTTTATTAGCATGGCACATCTTGATGTGGCAATATATGCCCACTCTTCTTTGCAAAAGCGCTCCAAATCTGTCAGATTGCAAGGACATCTCCTGTGCACAGCCCTCTTTAGATCACCCCACAGATGTTCAATTGGATTCAGGTCTGGACTCTGGCTGGGCCATTCCAAAACATTAATCTTCTTCTGGTGAAGGCATGCTTTTGTGGATTTGGATGTGTGCTTTTGGTAGCTGTCGTGCTGAAAGGTGAACTCCCTTTTAATCTTCAACTTTCTAAAGGATGCCTGAAGTTTTGTGCCAAAATTGCCTATTTGGAACTGTTCATAATTCCCTCCACCCTGACTAAGGCCCTGGTTCCAGCTGAGGAAAAACAGCCCCAAAGCATGATGCTGCCACCACCATGCTTTACTGTGGATATGGTGTTCTTTGGGTGATGTGCAGTATTCTTTTTGCGCCAAACATACCTTTTGGAATTATGGCCAAGAAGTTCAAACTTGGTTTCATCAGACCATAACACATTTTCCTACGTGCTTTTGGGGGATTTGATGTTTGTTATTGCTAAATTCAGCCGGGCTTGGATGTTTTTCTTTGTAAGAAAAGGCTTACGTCTTGCTGCCCTACCCCACAGCCCATTCATATAAAGAATACGGGAGATTGTTGTCACATGTAGCACACAGACAGTACTTGCCAGTAATTCCTGCAGTTCCTTTAATGTTGCAGTAGGCCTCTTGGAAGCCTCCCTGACCAGTTTTCTTCTCGTCTTCTCATCAAGTTTTTGGTAATGTCTCTGTTGTGCCATATTTTCCCCACCTGATGATGACTGTCTTCACTGTGTTCCATGGTATATCTAATGCTTTGGAAATTATTTTGTACCCTTCTCCTGACTGATATCTTTCAACAATGACATCCCTCTGATACTTCAGAAGCTCTCTGTGGACCATGGCTTTTGCTCTGAGACGCAACTAAGCAAATGTCAGGAAAATCCTACTAGAATGGCTGAACTTTAATTGTGATTAATTGGAGTCACTTTAAATGATGGCAGGTGTGTAATGACTTCTTTTTAACATGAGATTGAATGTGATTGGTTAATTCTGAACACAGCCACATCCCCAGTTATAAGAGGGTGTGCACACCTATGCAAACAGGTTATTGTGAGTTTTTTATTTTTCCCCCTCAACAATTTCAGTTTGTTTTGCAATTAAATTGTTCATGTTATAGGTCACATTAAAGGTGGAAAAAGTCCTGACATGATGTATCTTTGTCTCATTCTTTAACATCACAAGAACCTGGCATTTTAACAGGGGTGTGCAGACTTTTATATCCACTGTACTAACAGGTCACACTAACTGCCCTTCCCATCTGGGACACCCTGAAAGACAGACACCAACAAACCACACTATTGTACTTAACGATTACGCCTTGTGGGACACTACTAGCTCATTTTCATACACTCAAACTATCATGCAAATCTTCTTACAATGGATGCTACCACTGAGATTAGAATGTAGACAGGTGACAGTTCCACTTTAACTCAGAGTGCCAGAAGGGTGCCCGAGGCATAATGGACATAACTGGACACCCCTCTTTCAATCAATGGGTTAACATCCACAACTTAAAAAAAGTATATGATATACTTCACCTTAATTCAAACTCGGCAAACAAAACATCAAAATGTTTGAGGGATTCTTTCATTTTCTCGGTGTACATATTGAGATCCCGCAGGGCCTGGTCACGGATCAGATTTCGCACTTCTTCAAGGCTTCTGGTTAAGTCTTTGGCTAGAGGTCTCATAGCCATGCTTTCAATTTCACGATTCATAATGATGGAGCCCGCAGCCAAACACTGTGGGAACAGGCAGACATTAACGGTAAACAACTTTTCAATTTAGGAGTTATCTAATAAAGAGTGGTCTCCACAATGGATGGCAATTCTAAAACTGTGATTTGCTATCAGTGCCGAATTTACACCTCAGGCTTCTTTTGGAAAGCTGCCCCAGTCTCTCCTAGCACCACCCATGACCACAAAACCCACCCTCAGCACCAGCCACTATTTCCTTGAATAGCATACTCTGCCAAACACCTCTTAACCCCTTGGTTTTTAGAGAGATCCCCAACATATTGCTTTGCTTTAAAGGGGTTAAATAATGACCAATAAAGGTATATGTACAATCCTATATATAATAATTCGTTAAAACGTGTAATGACGCAGTCATGCGCAGTAGAGACTGCTGCGAGTGCTGCAGTTCGGAGCGCCCAGCTCTGTATCAGCCGCTGCGCGGGCAGTCTGCATGACTGCCCCATGACCGGCTGGCAGTGGCACTGTGGCCCGTGTAACGGGCTCTTCAACTAGTGGTAAATAAAAAAGCAATTATAAAGTGTCAAGTACACGAGCACTGGGATTGTGCTGGCCACACCTACAATGTAGAACACTGATGAGAAATCACTCAAAACTAAAAAATATATTTATTTACTGATCATGACCTGTCTTGGGCAACCTCTGGAGGACAACAACGCTCGTAGGCCCCAGACAGCCGACCGCTGACTGGAAATGATGGGAGTTGCAGTTGTCCGTAGCTGCAGGAGTTCAGGTTGCTGACGTCTGCTATAATCTATCACTCACAGCTGAAGTCTCAAGTCAGCTCACTCTTTCCCATCCCACCCTATTCATCCTGCTCACTTACCAGTACTCTATCTAGCTTAGCAGGTGACAGGTGGGAACAATCATAGCCAATATACTGCATTGTACTTGATGTTTTGCTATAGTACATAACACTCACTGAGTATTAAATACATTTTATATAGCGTAGGACTTTTCCTGCAGAGAAAATCAAGGGTATTTCCATTGCTAGGATATGCTTCAGTCAAGCGTTATTACACTGCAACCAAGAAGTTTTGTGTGGCTGATGCAATATATTTTGGAGCTGTTATGATCTCTTGAGAGCTTGGGTCTGTAAGTGGTCTGGTCCTTATTTAACTCAGCAGTAAAGCCCAACAATATATATTCTGTGTCATTTTTGTAGAAAGCAAGTATCTGATGCACAATTTGCCAAATATGAGGTTGATAAAAGCAGTAAGAAAGGTAGAGGTAGGCCGGCTCCTCGTGTGAATGGAGATTCATGTAAGAGCACAGATAGGGACTTTTGTCTAGAATCAAACTGCAGGAATTCTAAGGCAAACCATTTGTACCATAGGGGACAGAAAACATTCATTAATTTAAATGGGGTTTGAACCCCTTGAATGATAAAGAGGTTGCAAATGACCTCTCTAGCATTCAAGGGGTTAAAAGTCCCATTTAAAGGGGAACTACCACCCCACACAATCTTTACCTTCACCACAGGACGGAGCACGGACATCTTGCCATTGTGAGGTCCGTGCGCCTGCGCTGTCAGTCCCAGCTGGGTCTAGTAGGCGTTACTAGGAGCCATTTGGCTCTGGCTGGGACTGACAGCGCAGGAGTGTGGACGTCACAATGGCAAGATGTCCACGCTCCGTCCTGCCTGTCGCCCATGAACAGAGGAGAAATCTATTAAATGAGGTAATTATTCTGGCGACTAGCGCTACTAAGCAGCTAGTCGCCAGATGGGGACTTAGTGAAGGTAAAGATTGTGTGGGGTGGTAGTTCCCCTTTAAATCAAAGGAACATTTGGGAGTTTTTATTTGCCACTAAGGTGCATTTGTTTTGGCCAAGAAAGACTCCAGTTTATCTTTATACACAAGTCCCTATTGGTGCAAAACACAAGTCAGAAGCAGCCCTGCAGCAAATCAGCTGCACCGTATGGAAAAATGACAACTCCTAATTGCAATGCATTGGAAACTTTTTCATCATTCAAGGGGTTGCAAGCCCCCATTAAATCAGTGGGATTTATTTATCCCACATAGTGTACTTGACACTTTCAGGGGCATAAAAATCCCATAAACCTGGTACCAGGGCCACTTTAACCCTTGTGCCAGATGGGTACGAAACGCATTGCAAGTAATAAATAAGAATAAGTAAATAAAACGGCAAGCAAGGGCTCGATTGTCATACAACACAGTCTGGAACCCTCTGGATGTCACCCTTTCTGATGTTCTGGGGCCAACAATTCAGTCTGCTCACGTTTGTGAAGAACCTGTATGTGAAAACTCTGCATTGTGTGAAGACATGCATGAGCACACATTATATGAAGTTAATGCAAGTTCAAATATAAGTGAAGCTACTTTAAGATGAAGTACTCCGTTTTAACAGGAAAACTCGTGCAATTAGTATTTAATCCCTTGAATTCTACAGGGCAACCAAGGCGGGATTTCCCAGTGGACAGGGAAGGCAACTGCCTAGAGCTCCACATTTTTAAAGGCACTTCAGCTGTCATGGCCACACCCACATTCTGAATTGTGGGTGTGGCCAAAACAATCTCCATCTCCCCGCATGAGATTTTATACATCTTAACTCTTTGGATGCTAGGTCAAGGGTATTTTCTGTGTCAGGAAATAACGGATGGGGTAAGGCCATGCAAGGAATGTGGTGTAGCCATGGGTGGAGCCAAGAGTCCCTAGAGTGCCTTGCCTATGGGCGTCTGTGATGTAAATATGGCCCTGAAAGCAATAATGTGCTCTCCAGCATGCAAGTGGTTAAATGAGAACTAACGACTCATGACTACCACCCCATGCTTACCTTACTATGGCCAGAAAATCCTTATGACCCTATATATTTTGCCCTTTTTTTTGTTCCAGAGATGACATCTTTAGTCACACAGTAAATTAGGCTGAAAAAAGTCACAAGACCACCAAGTTCAACCTTCGCCTCACTATAACTCAGAAACTGAGACTTATATAAGCTTTCCAACTCCAAAATGGGCATCCGTAGGTTAACCAGAGCTACCTCTTAATACATACTATACACATTATAACCCCGTATGTTCCCTCTTGCTAGCAATGCACCTAATCTTATCTTACATGTATCTATTGTATCTGCCATTACCACATAATTGGCCTCTCATATACTTATATGTAACAACATCTATTAGGTATCTTTTCTCTAGACTAAATAAACAAACTAGGGTGCACCGAAATGAAAATTCTGAACCGAAACAGAAACCGAAACTTCAGGATGCTCTTGGCCGAAAACCGAAACAGAAAAATGACTTTTTAATTTATAGGGCGATGCCTAACAAAAGAAATAAAAAATATAGTAGAGCAAGTGCCCCCACCAGATTTAACTTACCCCCTACCAGCACTACTTTGCCCATCAGCTCCAGGTTCCAACTTGTCCCCCATCAGCTCCACTTTGCCCCCATCAGCTCCAACTTGCCCCCCATCAGCTCCACTTTGCCCCCCCCACCAGCTTCAACTTGCCCCCCATCAGCTCCAATTTGCCCCCACCAGCTCCAAGTTCCAACTTTCCCCCCATCGGCTCCAACTTGCCCCCACCAGCTTCAACTTGCCCCCCACCAGCTTCAACTTGCCCCCCATCAGCTCCAATTTGCCCCCCATCAGCTCCAATTTGCCCCCACCAGCTCTACTTTGCCCATCAGCTCCAAGTTCCAACTTGCACCCCATCAGCTCCAACTTGCCCCCATCAGCTTCAACTTGCCCTCATCAGCTCCAACTTGCCCCTACCAGCTCTACTTTGCCCATCAGCTCCAAGTTGCCCTCCCATCAGCTCCAACTTGCCCCCCCATCAGCTCTACTTTGTCCCCATCAGCTCCAACTTGCTCCCGCATCACATACCTGTAGCTGCTGGAGCTCCCATTTGTTCTCTTTAGTAATGCAGAGCACTGGGAGATTATGTCATCTCCCAACGCGCTCTGCATTACTAAAGAGGCAACGGCGACGAGGGAGCTCAGAAGCTACAGGTCTGTGCTGAAGACTGCACAGACCTGTATGTACTGTGGTGCCGGGCGGGGGAGTCCAAAACGAGTGAAGTAAAATCTGCAGCACAGCACACGGATGCGCTTCAGCTGCAGCACACGGGGACATCACCAGCACAGCCACATACATCACTGCTGTTCTTGTTTAGAGCCTCCGTGTGCTGAATCTGAAGCGCGTCTGTGTGCTGTGCTGAAGATTTTACTTCACTTGTTTCTGCTCTCCGTTTCAGCCATTTTTTTTATTTCGGCTTTTTGCCAAAATTGCCATTTTCGGCCGAAACATTTCGGACGACGAAATTTCATTGCATCCCTAAAACAAAGTTAGGCTAAACTTCAAATCTTCCATTCCCTTAATTTTGTTGCTCTTTGCCGTACTCGCTCCATTTCTACAATATATCTTCTTTCACAACTGGTGCCTAAAACTGCACTGCATATTTGAGGCAAGGTCTTACTAACAATTTGTACAACTGGAAAATGATGTTACCTGCTCTTGCCTCAATAACCCTCTGTTATGCAAGACATGACTTTGTTTGCTTTTGTTACTGCAGCTTGACACTTATCAGTGTTTACAAGAATTCCAAGATCTTTCTCTGTCAGTGAGTCCCCTAGAATGATTAGAAAGTTCCAAATGCATGATTTTACACTTTCCTACAATAAATGTCATATTCCATCTGTTTGCTCAAACTGCCATTTTATGTAAATGCTTCTATAGAAAACAAACACACTGGTCTGAATTGATGACCCTGAAAATGTTGACATTTTGTTTTCTATACCTATTGCCAAGTCATTTATAAACATGTTAAAGGGATAGTAATACCTAAAATGTAAAAAAAATATGTTGTAGGGTTTATCCCCCTGAGTAAAACAAGAGTACTCCCACTGCTGAAAGATGTTTCATTCAAAAGTTATTAATTTTCAAAGTTGAATTTTTTAGGTGCAATATCACAGTGGCCTGAAATTGTAGAGTGGCGCTGTTGCTACACGATCCTATGGACAGCTCTGGTCTCAGGACCATAAATCTCCATAGGATGGTGTAGCAACAGCACCACTGTACAATTTCAGGCCACTCTGATATTGCACCTAAAAAATTCAGCTTTGAAAATTAATAACTTTTGAATGAAACATCTTTCAGCAGTGGGAGTACTCTTGGTTTACTCAGGGGCATAAACCCTACAACATATTTTTTTTTACATTTTAGGTATTACTATCCCTTTAAGAAGTGGACCAAGCACTGAACTCTGTAGTACTCTCACACACACAACTTAAACTGTATTGGAGAATTTTCCATTTACAATAACACACTGTTCCCTAACCTTCAACCAATTTTCTGTGCAGGTTCAAATTGTATCCCCCTAAACCTAAATAGCTTGATTAAAGAGATAGTATTGCTTAACACAGGGGGGAATTATATACATACTAGTTGAAAAGCCCATTACACATGCCACAGTGCTACTACCAGCCGGTCGCGGGGCAGTCATGCGCACTGGAGACTGCCAGTGCCGCGGCTGAGCTCTGTATCAGCCGAGGCGTGGGGATTCTCTACTGCGCATGACTGCAGCACGCGCAGCAGTCTCTACTGCTCATGACTTCATCGTTACACACGTTTTAGTGAATTATTATATAGGATATGTATATATATACATATATATATATATACGGATATGTACTGTAGAGGAAATCAGCACTCTCAGGACACTTTTTCTAGGTGAAACAATAGTTTATTAAGAGATCAATGTTTCAGTCCTAGACGGGATCTTTATCAAGATGGCCTTCTGTTGCACCTAGAAAAAGTGTCATGAGAGTGCTGAATTCCTCTACAGAATCCACTGACATATACGGCACCCAGACATTCATCTATATTGACGTAAGTGCATCCTTTAAACCATATATATATATATATATATATATATATATATATATATATATATATATATATATATATATATATATACATACATTATATATATATATTAAAAGGATAAGCACTCTCGCCAACAAATGCCAATCAGACCGGATGCTCCAGAAGAATTCAGTAGAAACACAGTAAGCTGTGCACTCATGGATTTTAGCAATCAAAGTTAACCAATTTAATGGTGCAAAAAAGTGCAATGTTTCGGTCCTCAGATCGGGACCTTTGTCAAGCATCTGTTTGTTGTGTTTATACATATATATATATATATATATATATATATTATTTTTTTGCAGGGTTTATCAAGCTGATTGAAACAAAGGTGCTTCCACTGCTGTGAGATACTTTATTTAAATGTCATTGCAGCTCAAACTTTAATTTTTTTTGGGTACAGTATTTCAGTCGCCTGAAATGTCACAGTGGCGCTGTTGCTACATCATTCTATGGACAGCTCTGGTCAGTTGACCAGGATGTTGTAGCAACAGCGCCACAGTACAATTTCTGGCTATGGAAGTACTACACCCAAAAAATGTAAGTCTGAGCTGAAATAATATTTCAATAAAAAATCCCTTAGCAGTGGCAGTATCCATGTTTTACTCAGCAGGATAAATCATGCAATTTTCATTTTAATGCCAAGGAACATAGGAATAACTACAATTAAAAAAAGTCAATAACTATATAATGTAGTGTTTGTGGATGCAATGACACATTCCTTCCTGTACTCTCCAAGCAAAAAGATATATAGAGCACAGAAAGGAGAACGTATTTGCAGCAAATCTCTTGTGTTATTAGGACTGTCTGGTTAACAAAAAACAAAACGGAGAACCAGAGAGCAATTTAACAATAAATCCAGAACACTCGGAGGATGTAATAAAGCAGAAGAAGGTATTTTATGGAGCTTTGTTTGCGGATGAGCTCTCGGAGGAGCTTTTATTTTCTGATATGTGTATTATGTGTATACTTGAAAATATAGCAGAGAAATAGCTCACTATGAAACATGCATAACTGTATAAAAAATAAACATATTGTATATGGGGGATGATGGTTTTTGTTTGTGCTATCGTGTGTTTTCATGCAAAATAATATATTTAACCAACTGCGTGCCAGTGGGTGTCCAATACATTGTGATGGAGGTTGACTGTCACTTTAAAGCGGAACTATCATGATAATAACAATGCCCCCCAATACATTATAACGGAACGATATGCAAAGTCATACTGTCATTAACCAGAATACGTCCGCATTATTGCAGAAAACCAACTTCTGCAGCAGGAACCAGCGGACAACAGCGCAGACATCTTAGAGGAAAGGTACCCATGAGTCTGTGCTGTCTGTCCTGTTCTCTGCCTGGACTGGTGGTAACGTTCCTTGGTTACCTTAAAGGGATAGTAATGTTTCATAATAAAAGCAGCTCTAATTAATCATCATAGTATTTGGACTTTGGAGAGTATTATTTCAATTCTGTCAGAATTGTAGTTCAAGAGTAATTCAATGACAAAATATCCCCTTCCCTCCCCTTTTACTGATGTAACACTGTTCAGCCAGATCAGAAGGGAGGTGCCCAGGTAGACTGCAGAGAGGGACAATCTTCAATTAAGATAAGGGAAAAACCTGAAAAACTTGTCAAGGGGGGCAGGGCTTTCATTGTTCTCATAGGAAGAAGATAGTCCCCTTCTGTTATCTGTCTGGTCTATGGACTGCATGCCACATCTGAGAAGAGATGGCTTACACTAGGTAAAAGGGGAGGGAGGGGAAACTTTGCTTGTGAATATCTCTCAAACCTTTATGGTTTGAGAGATAAGACTTATATCGTTCTTCATGTTTTTTTAATGCCAACAAAATAAAATAAAGATAAAACAAAGTATTACTATCTCTTTAAGGTAACGGAAGTTGCTGACGGCGCAGGCACACACAGCTTCTCTTGTAAGCTCTGTGCATTGGATGTCTGCCGAAGAAGTTGGTTTTCTGCAATATCGCGGACATATTTAGGTTAATGACAGTATGGCTTTGCATATTGTTATGTTACTCATGTATTAGGGGGCAATGTTATTATCCTGATAATTCGTTTTTAATGTGGCAGTCACTTTAAAGTGGCAGCTAGCCTCCTTTTCAACTTTATATATTGTACAAGTGCATAATCTGTATGGTTATGCTGCTTACAGTATAATGTTATTCTTGTTTTGATTTTTAGCTTCACCTTTACCTTTTTATGTTGCTGACAGTAAGATCCCTGAATGGCTGTATCCAGAAAGCTTTCTGTCAGGGTTCACTATGAAAATGTCGCGACGTATTGGGCGACGTTCACAAAAGCACATTAAGCATGTCGCCAGCACGAAAAAGTCAACATGAGAATCCCTCCCGCATCAAAAGGGCGAAAGTGTCATGTCGCCGGCTTGTAAACTAATATTCTTCGTTACTCGTGGCTTGTTTGAGGATTCATTTCACTCTCATTAGCCAGAGTTGAACACACCTCTACATATATAGGACAAGAATCAACAGCAAGATTTTTTCGGTGTCCTATTTGGTTGCCGTACACACAGCTTTCATGCTGTTATCCTCTGCAACCTGGATCACTCCATCTTCAATGCTTGATTGCCACTGGGATAAAAGCTGTGAGGATGGCAACCAAACAGGACACAGAAAAAAATAAATCATTTGTGTAAAGAACTGATGGAAAGAGATAAAATCTATAATTGTGAAGTTGCGAGGTTATTTTTACAGTACTGTTGGGCAATTAAGAAGTGCTCAACTATGGGTGATGAGAGCAAAACGAATCTTGAAATAAGTCATGAGTAACAATGGAACAGCGAGTCTGAATATTAGTTTACATGCAACACTTAGGCTGGCGACATGAGAATCTCACTCTTCTGATGTGGGCAAGATTCTTATGTCGTACTTTTCACGCTGGTGACATGGTTATTGCGCTCTTGTGAACATAGACCAATACGTGTCATGACATTTCAAAAGGATACCTTCTGTCAGGCAATGTAAAGGCAGGGATAAAGATACAAAATAACCTTATCCCTACGGCCAAAATGACTGCCTTCAATCAATTTAATATCGCAAACAGAGAACTCAGTGCTGCAGGGATAATGCTACATTTTATCACTATTCCTACTTTCACAGTACCCAACAGAAGGTTCTCTGGAAGCATAGATTCCATAAAATTGTAAAAATCATAATAATGATAACAATAATAATAAAAAGTAGGTTGACTACCAC
Source organism: Rhinophrynus dorsalis (assembly GCA_037306005.1). Taxonomy (NCBI): domain Eukaryota; kingdom Metazoa; phylum Chordata; class Amphibia; order Anura; family Rhinophrynidae; genus Rhinophrynus; species Rhinophrynus dorsalis. The sequence continues at coordinate 46,531,910 of CM074718.1, forward strand.
TTTAATATCACGCTGTGAAACAAAGCACATTTCTCCTGTATTTCCATGACTATTATCTAAATAAGCAGCAAAGCTATTCATTTGTCTTCTGTAGTTAATAATGTGAATTTTCCGCTCGGCCGCACTCAACATGAATTGTTTATTCCATTTTATATGTGCAGAAACAGACCATTTATATTCACTCGTTCAAGGACAGAGGGACCAACATTTGGAAATGCATAACGATAGATATCACAAGCACACTACGTTCTACAGGAAAGATTATCCCTTTGAGTGCCAGTGGGGCACGCAATTGCAATGAGTTGCGTACCCCTCTGGCACTGAAAGGGTTAAGCTAGGGGTGTCCATAGACTGAGCAGATTTTAGGCTTATTTCACATGGGCCTAAACATTGCAAATTAGGCTGAAAAAAATACACAATCCATCAAGTTCAACCATTGCCTCATAACCCAGAAAAATGAGAATTTTATAGCTTTCCTGCTGCCAAATAAGTTAGTATTTATCAGACCTTCCGGTTTTGCCTACTAATACACAATATAACCCTGTATGTTCCCTTTTGAAAGAAACATATCCAATCTTCTCTTAAATGTATCCATTGTATCTGCCATTACCACATCCTTGGGCAAATAATTCCTTAATTAAACAGACCTTGCTGTAAAAAAAACCCTTTCATAAATGCAGAGTTTTTAGCACTGTGCTAATCATAGCTGGGAACTTTCCAAATGAGCTGACCCCCAAATGTTTTATTTTACACATATGGAGCAATTCTGGGGCAAACCAACTGCATAATCTTAAAATTCTAACCTTACATAGGGTTGGGACTTTTTAACTCTTTAAAGGGGAATTTTCACCTGATAAAATGTTTTACCATATGTTCAAACACACAAGCAGTATTAGGAAACGTTATGCTGGGAAGTTCTGAGAGCTGTGCCGAAGATACACTGTGCCGTTGAATGCGGAAGTGCTCGTCTTGGACATCAAATATCTTTAATAGTACGTGAAAATAAAATCTAAGCATAACGTTTCCTAATACTGCTTATATGTTTGAACATATGGTAAAACATTTTTATCAGGTGAAAGTTCCCCTTTAAATGATAGAGAGGTCTCCAACCCACTGCAAAGTAATGCATTGGAGTCATCTCTATCATTCAGGAGGATATCTCCACAAATATTTGGAAAATGAAATTTTCATTCCCCCCCCCCCCCGTGGTGCACTTGGTTTGCTTGAGAGCAATTTGACAACTCTGTCCCTAAGGTCTGTATTCAATAATCGAATGCGGTTCAATTCTGGAGCAAACCAAACTCAATCACAGGGGCACGGGAAAATTCCAAATGTCTTCAATGAGGCCTTTAACCCTGTGAATGCTAGAGAGTTCTTGCTGTGGAGACAACTTTAGCACTGAAAAGGTTAAAAGTCCAACAGAATTATACACACATTTTGGGAATTTCCATGTGAAATTATAGTGAAGTTGGTTTGCTCCAGAACTGCGCCTCTACAGCATATCGACCACAGACCTTAGGGCTTTATTTAGCGCGCTATTCGGGAGCAAGCCAACCAGATCATAGAGGCGAACATGAAAATCTCCATTGATTTAAATGGCGCTTCTAAGCCAGTGAATGCAATAAAGGTCTCCTGTGGAACACAAAACAATGTGATGAATACCTTTCGAAGACTCCAGGGGTTAACCTCTTGGGTGCCAGAGACGTATCCAACGCATTGCAATGCAATGCATTGGTTACCTCTCTGGCACTCAATGGGTTACACTCTTATTTAAATAAATGGGAATTTGCAGTGTATATAAATGTATCACCCTGGTGTCCCTGTGTTTAGGAGATCAGACTGTGTGGTGTGTATAGAAGTGTATCACCGCAATGTCCCTGTGTTTAGGAGATCAGACTGTGTGATGTGTATATAAGTGTATTATCCTGGTGTCCCTGTGTTTAGGAGATCAGACTGTGGTGTATATAAGTGTATCACACTGGTGTCCCTGTGTTTAGGAGATCAGTCTGTGTGGTGTGTATATAAGTGTATCACCCTGGTGTCCCTGTGTTTAGGAGATCAGACTGTGTGGTGTATATAAGTGTATCACCCTGGTGTCCCTGTGTTTAGGAGATCAGACTGTGTGGCGTGTATATAAGTGTATCACCCTGGTGTCCCTGTGTTTAGGAGATCAGATTGTGTGGTTTGTATAGAAGTGTATCACCCTGGTGTCCCTGTGTTTAGGAGATCAGACTGTGTGGTGTGTATATAAGTGCATCACCCTGGTGTCCCTGGGTTTAGGAGATCAGACTCTGTGGTGTGTATATAAGTGTATCACCCTGATGTCCCTGTGTTTAGGAGATCAGACTGTGTGGTGTATATAAGTGTATCACCCTGGTGTCCCTGTGTTTAGGAGATCAGATTGTGTGGTGTGTATATAAGTGTATCACCCCAATGTCCCTGTGTTTAGGAGATCAGACTGTGTGATGTGTATATAAGTGTATTACCCTGGTGTCCCTGTTTTTAGGAGATCAGACTGTGTGGTGTATATAAGTGTATCACACTGGTGTCCCTGTGTTTAGGAGATCAGTCTGTGTGGTGTGTATATAAGTGTATCACCCTGGTGTCCCTGTGTTTAGGAGATCAGACTGTGTGGTGTATATAAGTGTATCACCCTGGTGTCCCTGTGTTTAGGAGATCAGATTGTGTGGTTTGTATAGAAGTGTATCACCTTGGTGTCCCTGTGTTTAGGAGATCAGACTGTGTGGTGTGTGTATATAAGTGCATCACCCTGGTGTCCCTGGGTTTAGGAGATCAGACTGTGTGGTGTGTATATAAGTGTATCACACTGGTGTCCCTGTGTTTAGGAGATCAGATTGTGTGGTTTGTATAGAAGTGCATCACCCTGGTGTCCCTGGGTTTAGGAGATCAGACTCTGTGGTGTGTATATAAGTGTATCACCCTGATGTCCCTGTGTTTAGGAGATTAGACTGTGTGGTATGTATAGAAGTGTATCACCCCAGTGTCCCTGTGTTTAGGAGATCAGGCTGTGTGGTGTGTATATAAGTGTATCACTCTGGTGTCCCTGTGTTTAGGAGATCAGACTGTGTGGTGTGTATAGAAGTGTATCACCCTGGTGTCCCTGTGTTTAGGAGATCAAACTGTGTGGTGTGTATATAAATGTATCACCCTGGTGTCCCTGTGTTTAGGAGATCAGACTGTGTGGTGTGTGTATATAAGTGTATCACCCTGGTGTCCCTGTGTTTAGGAGATCAGGCTGTGTGGTGTGTATATAAGTGTATCACTCTGGTGTCCCTGTGTTTAGGAGATCAGACTGTGTGGTGTATATATGTGTATCACCCCAATGTCCCTGTGTTTAGGAGATCAGACTGTGTGATGTGTATATAAGTGTATTACCCTGGTGTCCCTGTGTTTAGGAGATCAGACTGTGTGGTGTGTATATAAGTGCATCACCCTGGTGTCCCTGTGTTTAGGAGATCAGACCGTGTGGTGTGTATAGAAGTGTATCACCCTGGTGTCCCTGTGTTTAGGAGATCAGACTGTGTGGTGTGTATATAAGTGTATCACCCTGGTGTCCCTGTGTTTAGGAGATCAGACTGTGTGATGTGTATAGAAGTGTACCACCCTGGTGTCCCTGTGTTTAGGAGATCAGACTGTGCGGTGTGTATAGAAGTGTATCACCCTGGTGTCCCTGTGTTTAGGAGATCAGACTGTGTGGGGTGCATATAATTGTATCACCCTGGTGTCCCTGTGTTTAGGAGATCACACTGTGTGATGTGTATATAAGTGTATCACCCTGGTGTCCCTGTGTTTAGGGGATCAGACTGTGTGGTGTGTATATAAGTGTATCACCCTGGTGTCCCTGTGTTTAGGGGATCAGACTGTGTGGCATGTATATAAGTGTATCACCCTGGTGTCACTGTGTTTAGGAGATCAGACTGTGCGGTGTGTATATAAGTGTATCATCCTGGTGTCCTTGTGTTTAGGAGATCACACTGTGTGGTGTGTATAGAAGTGTATCACCCTGGTGTCCCTGTGTTTAGGAGATCAGACTGTGTGGTGTATAAATAAATGTATCACATTGATCCACAGCAATAAAAATCTGTGTAAATAAAATACATTGGTCTTGTTCTAATTCAGTTTTCAGTTACGCAAAGAGGTGGCAGTGGGTAATGAAATAACCTAAAAATTCTCAATAATGCCCTGCCCACCATCAGCTTTGCCCTCAGCAACTCCACCTAAAACAAAAGTGTCCTGTTTGGCAATTTGAAAATGTTGGGAGGTATGAGACATGGACTGTAATCGGTTTGATCACATGGATGCTATTCCTCCGCCTTGTGCATCATGCTTCATGTATGCTGCTAGACCCACAGAGGGGGATATTCACTAAGTGGTGATAAAGAGGTGATAAAGTGGAGGTAACTTCTCCTGTGATATCACTTCTCCAGTTCCTATATTAGTCTATAGCCCTTTGATTGCCAGAGGAGTACAAAACGCATTGCAAAGCAATGCTTTGCAAACCCGTCTGGCACTCACAGGGTTCAAGCCTATTCACGAAGATCTCCAAAGTTGAAGAAATCTTAGTGCATAGGCCCCACAGAATAACATGGGAACTGGAGAAGTCATCTCCACTTTATCACCGCTTAGTGAATCTCTGTCCCTGAATGTAGTAAGGGCAGGGGTGCCACATGTCCAGTTTTAGGCTCCACCTCCCATTTTGTCAGCTCTGTCAGTGTTTCAGAGGACCTGAAACCCGAACACGTGCACTATCAGGCTCTTGTGCTCCCACATATATCACCAGAACACTAGTTATATTTGGCTGATCTTGTCACTCCTGATTTAAATGGGTATTTTAACCCTTTGAATGCTCTAGGAGTATCCAGTGAATCATTTTCTTAAAGGGATAGTAACACTTAAAATGTTAAAAAAAAATATATATATATATGTTGTAAGGTTTATCCCCCAAATAAAAATAAGAGTACTCCCACTGCTGAAAGGTGTTTTACTGAAAAGTTATTACAGCTCAAACGTGAACTTTTTTAGGTGTAGTGGCCTGAAATTATACAGTGGCGCTGTTGCTACACCATCCTATGGAAAGCTCTGGTCAGTCGACCATAAATCTCCGTCAGATGGTGTAGCAACAGCTCCACTATATAATATCAGGCCACTGTGATACTGCACTTAAAGAAATCAACTTTGAGCTGTAATAACTTTTGAATAAAACACCTCTCAGCAGTGGGAGGATCCTTTATTTACTCAGTGGGAGAAACCTTACAAATATATATTGTTTATTTTAAGTATTACCATCCCTTTAAAATAGGCCTGCAGGGTAGAAAGGAGGGGTGCAGCAGGGGAGATCTGATAGGAAGCCTATGGCTAGCTGAGTAACTGGGATGTACACCTCGCCAACATCCGCAAATCATGTTTGGCTGTCTTCAGTCCTACCTCCCCAAGTGATGGCGTTTCCAGGGAAATGCAGGGGCAGCGCAGGTACATAAACAAACAATTAGACTATGGAAACGTCAACACCTTTTACACTGCTGTGTGAATGGACCCAACAGACAAATACAAACAAGGGGAAACTTGTCCAAGTGACAACAGATACATGGCCTGCTTGGCTACAAGACAAGCTTAAAGGGATAGTAATACTTCGTTTTAACTTTATTTTATTTTGTAGGCATTAAAAAAACATGAAGAATGATATAAGTCTTATCCCTCAAACCTTTATGGTTTATGAGATATTTACAAGCAAAGTTTCCCCTCCCGCCCCTTTTTCCTAGTGTAAGCCATCTTGTCTCAGTTGTGGAATCTGGTTGTAAGATCAGACAGGTAACAGAAGGGGACAATCTTCTTTGTATGAAAACAATGAAAGCCCTTCCCCCCTTGACAAGTTTTTCAGCTTTTTCCCTTATCTGAATTGAAGATTGTCCCTCTCTGCAGTCTACCTGGGCACCTCCCTTCTGATCTGGTTGAACGGGGGGATACTTTGTTTGTGAATCTCTCTTAAACCATTTGAGACATAAGACTTATATCATTCTTCATGTTTTTTTAATGCCTACAAAATAAAATAAAGATAAAACGAAGTATTACTATCCCTTTTAATGTATTTTACAGAACATTAAATTCTCCATATATGCTGTACTATCCACAGTTACAAAAATACATCTTTATTTTTTTTAATTTACTTTTAACCCCTTAATGACCAACAGTTCAGGGAGTGGATTCCCTTTATGGACCCTCTTAGATCTTATTCGGCTAGCTGGTACACGTGACTGATCGGGTGTCTGATAGTGACTGCTCCGGTGTTGGAGCAGTCAGTTTCAGACCCTGTTAGTGCTCACAACGCTCCCACAGGAGTGTTGTGAGTCAACAAAAATGTGACGTGCCAGTGACGGTCCTGACTGGTCTGTGGTTATTAAGGGGTTAAAGAAATTAACCCTTATGTTTTGGTTAGTACAGTATGGTACTTAAAGGGATATTATTGCTTATATTTAAGTATTTGTAATATTGTAGAGATCAAAAATATGAATAAAATGAGGTATGTCCCATGTCTTTAAAAATGTTATAGTTTGAGAGATCGAAGCATCTAAAGTTCCGGGGTCACAGACGTCAGCCTGTAGCTGAGAAAAGCAGATTCTGGTCCGAGGACCGTCCTGCAGCTCTTCAGCAGAGCCGAAATTGGGCGATACAGAAATAAATACTTCATTGGAACGGTCTACAAATGCTTGCAAACCAGGCACACTTTTACACCGTTCAAGTGAAGTATTTATTTGTAGATCTTGCTATTTTGGCACTGCTGAAGAGTTGCAGGACGGGACCAGAATCTGCTTTTCTCAGCTAGAGGCTGACATCTGTGAAATCGGAACTTTAGAGGCTTCGATCTCTCAAACTATAAAAGTTTTAGAGATGGGACATACCTCATTCTATTCATATTTTAATCTCTTAAAATTACTTAACTATAAGCAATACTATCCCTTTAATGTCAATTCCCTGCACACTGTATTAATTTGTTCTGTCTGGGCCAAATGTACCACTCACTTTGCCATTGGACACTTCTCCAGTGTGTGGTCTCTACCTAGATTCATTCATCGCACAGTGTATGGTAATACTGGTACAGCACATAAACTAGTTAGCATAACCTGTTCAGTACCATAGGGGTAAGCAGTGGATTGCAGAGGACTATGCCACAAACAATAGGTTAATTTCAGAAAAACACATTTTATTACAAACAAATGTTTTTCATTCTTTTTCCGATTAACTTAGTTTATCTCATGGTGACAGGGCAATTTTAAAGTGACAGTCAACTTACTTTATGTCTTTTATATATTCTGGCTCTGGGGACAGTGCACATCCCACAGAATAGAAAAAAAAAAAGAATTATAGGAACACTAATACCTAAAAATTAAATTGGTTGCTACACTGTAAACATCATGCACTTACAGCTAGCATCTATAAAAATTATTAATTTTACGCTGCCAGATTCCAAAAGTACTAAATTATGGGATGACCTATACAGACATCACTGGTTTAATTTTTGCTTGTGTTGTTTCCAATGGCAGATGAGAGATAAGGAAGTTAATATATGGAGATTAGTACTCAGTTCAGTCTATTTACAGACAACACATTACAATCAGTTGTTAGAAACCCTATCAAGATTGCTATGTTAATGGGAATCAAGGGCCCCTGCAATAGACAATCATGAAAGCTCCCATGGACCATTTGTAAGACTAGATTTTAGGCTGAATACAAACAGAATTATTACAGATTCTAGTATTTAAGTGAAAATAACCTCAATGCATTTCTCTGTGTTAGTGATCCTTTAAAGGGATAGTAATGTTCCACAAAAACAGCAGCTCCAATTAATCTTCATAGTATTTGAGCCACAGAGAGTGTTATTTCAATACTGTCAGAATTTTAGTCCAAGAGTAATTGAATGATAAAGTATCCCCCTCCCTCCCCTTTTACCTAGTGTAAGCCACCTCCCCTCAGATGTGGAATCTGGTCCACAGACCATACAGCTCACAGCAAGGGACAATCTTCTTACTGTGATAAAAATGAAAACCTTGCTCCCCTTGACAGGTTTTTCCCTTATGCTAACTAAACATTGTCTCTCTCTGCAAGCCATCTGGATACCACCTTTCTGTTCTGAGGTGAGCAGTGTTACATCAGTAAAAGGGGTGGGAGGGGGATACATTCAATTATTCTTGAACTACAACTCTGACAGTACTGAAATAACATTCTCCATGACCCAAATACTGTTAAAATTATTTGGAGCTGCTTTTATTGTGAAACATTACTATGCCTTTAAAGTGAAACTATCATCAAAATGAAATTGCCCTCGGAATCCTTATTAACATAGCGATACGCATATACATACTTTTATTATGCTGAATAAGCCCAGCATTAGTGAGAAATACAACTACAGCAGGCATCACAGGCAGGGATCTTGCTGTAGATGCTCTGTGCGCCTGTGCCATCTAAGGTACCAAGGAGCTCCATTCACCAATCCTGGAGGTGAAAAGGACGGACAGTGCAGACTCACAGATGACTTTTCTGCTAGATGTCTGTGCTGTTGCTTGCTGCTGTCTGCTGAACAAGTTGTATTTCTCAATAATTCCGGACAGAGGCGTAACTAGAAGCCTCCGGGCCCTGGTGCAAGAAGTGCCGTGGGCCCCCTGACCACATTGGGTCCCCCTCAACCACACTGGCCCCCTCCACATTGCCCCCATCTCCTACCTCTCTGGAGCTCCCGCGCGGTCCTCGGCAGTAATGCAGAGCACCAGGGCTGAATTTGCCATTAGGCAAAGTAGGCACCTGCCTACAGGCGCACGCCAACGAGGGGCGCCTGCCATTGGTATTATTATATATATATATATATATATATATATATATATATATATATATATATATATATATATATATATATATATATATATATATATATATTCATATTCTTTAAAAAAAACAAAAAAAAATAGCCACTTCGCTGGCTGCGCCGGCGGCACCCACTCACATTGCCCGCCCCCCCAGTCTTGTACCTGATGGAGCTCCCTCGTCGCCTCTTTAGGAATGGAGAGCGCTGGGAGATGACATCATCTCCCAGCGCTCTGCATTCCTGAATAGGAGACTGCGCGGGAGCTCCATCAGGTACAAGACTGTACCAAAGGAGGCACATACAGATCTCCTACCAGGGAGGTAGGAAATGGACAATGGGGGGAGGAAATGTGAGGGCAATGTGGAGCTAATGGGGGGCAATGTGGAGCTGATGGGGGGCAATGTGGAGCTGATGGGGGGTAATGTGGAGATGGTGGGGGCAAGTTGGAGCTGATGGGGTGGGGGCAATGTGGAGCTGATGGGGGGGCATTGTGAGGGCAATATGGAGCTGATGGGGGCATTATGGAGCTGATGGGGGCATTGTGAGGGCAATGTGGAGCTGATGGGGGCATTGTGAGGGCAATGTGGTGCTGATGGGGGTAATATGGAGCTGACAGGGGGCATTGTGAGGGCAATGTGGAGCTGATGGTGGCAATATGGAGCTGACAGGGGGCATTGTGAGGGCAATGTGGAGCTGATGGGGCAATATGGAGCTGATGGGGGGCATTGTGAGGGCAATATGGAGCTGATGGGGGGCAATGTGAGGGCAATGTGGAGCTGATGGGGGCATAGTGAGGGCAATGTGGAGCTGATGGGGGTAATATGGAGCTGACAGGGGGCATTGTGAGGGCAATGTGGAGCTGATGGTGGCAATATGGAGCTGACAGGGGGCATTGTGAGGGCAATGTGGAGCTGATGGGGCAATATGGAGCTGATGGGGGGCATTGTGAGGGCAATATGGAGCTGATGGGGGGCAATGTGAGGGCAATGTGGAGCTGATGGGGGGCAGTGTGAAGGCAGTATGGTATATGGAGATGATGGGGGCAATGTGAGGGCAATATGGAGATGATGGGGGGGGCAAAGTGGAGATTAGGAGCATTGTGGACGTATCCAGTGCAGATGGCCCATGGGGGGGCCGGGGCGCTTCAAATTTCTGTGCCTACAGGCTCCTGAGATGTAAATCCAGCCCTGCAGAGCACTGGGAGATGATGACATCTCCCAGCACTCTACATTACTAGAGCTCCGGAAGGATATTGTGGGTGGCAGGAGGAGGGGTCGCAGGGGGCGGCCAGGGCCCGTGGAGTGACAGGCCAGGTAGCCGGTGCGAACCCCTGCATCCCCTATAGTTACGCCACTGATTCCGGACTTATTCAGCATAATAAAAGTATGTATATGCTTATGGCTATGTTGATAAGGATTGGGGGGGGGGGCAATTTCATTTTGATGATAGTTTCGCTTTAAATGTAAGAAAATATGATGTACCCTTCCTCTGCCATTTGATAAATATCACTTGTCTTATCAAACAACACCCTATAATTGAAAAATCAAAAACGAGATCAAGGCAATTTACAAAAAAGGTTCTAAATAGTATTTGTTCAGTATAGAAATTGAACATTGGAAGAGATTAGGTAAAAGTAACTTAACCCTTTGAGTGCCAGAGGGGTACGCAACGCATTGCTTTGCAATGCGTTGCGTACCCCTCTGGCACTCAAAGGGTTAAGGACCAGAGGGTTGCGCAATGCATTGCTTTGGTCCTTAAAGGGTTAATTGCATCTCACCTCGGCCCCAAACCACAGCTGTCCCGCTAAGTTATCGTGGCGGATTTCTTCTGGAAACTTAACGCAGAAATCCCGATTTGCTCTCTCGTGTTGAATGCATTCTTCCATGATCTGGTTTATAATATTTAAAACGTTATCCTAAAAAAAAACAAAAAAACAGAATGACAGATACATTTTTAGTGAGTGAAAACTGATCCACTGAAGCGCCTGCAGGCAAGGCTAACGCGTAACTCCTGTGTTACAGTGACACACACACACATCTCCTTGAATGCTGGAAAGACCTTCTAGCGAAATGCGCTGAAGACTCCTCTAGCATCCAAATGGTTAAAGTGGGACTTTTACCTTAAAGGGGATCCCTCAACTTCTTGAATATTCACTTCCACTTGTCATGTAACTTTGTAGAAGCTGTAATCTTTTGGTTTCATCATTTTTAAGCAAGTTGTTTCAGAGAGGAAAAGATTTTAAAGTTGGCCTCGTGACGTCATCTGTGCTTGGGCTGCGAGTACAGCTCCAGCCCACATCCTGTCAATCAAGTTCTTTTGCCCTCCCCTTTTAGTGGCTCATCTCCTCCTCCTCCAGTGACGGAGGAGGACTGCATCTGACCTGGCACACTCTATTGCATCAGCACGTCCAGGTCAATGTGTATGTATAGGCGAAGCGTGTTCATGCTCTCTGTTGTTTATAATGAATTCCAGTCTGCTTGCCTCTGACTTAGGCAAGCAGACCGGCACTCATTATAAAGGATGCTCTTCGCCAGGTCAGATGCAGTCCTCCTCCACCATCGGAGGAGGAGGAGATGAGCCGCTAAAAGGGGAGGGCAAAAGAACTAGATTGACAGGCTGTGGGCTGGAGCTGTACCCGCAGCCTGAGCGCAGATGATGTCACGAGGGCAACTTTAAAAGCTTTACTTACTAAAAAAAGATGAAACCAAAAGATTACGGCTTCTACAAAGTTACACTACAATTGAAAGTGAATATTCAAGAAAGTGAGATTTCCCTTTAAAGGGATAGTAATACTTCGTTTTAACTTTATTTTATTTTGTAGGCATTAAAAAAACATGAAGAACGATATAAGTCTTATCTCTCAAACTTTTATGTTTTGAGATATATTCACAAGCAAAGTTTCCCCTCCCGCCCCTTTTACCTAGTGTAAACAATCTCTTCTCAGATGTGGAATGCAGTCCATAGACCAGACAGATAACAGCAAGGGACAATCTTCTTCCTATGAGAACAATGAAATCCCTGCCCCCCTTGACAAGTTTTTCAGGTTTTTCACTTATCTTAATTGAAGATTGTCCCTCTCTGCAGTCTACCTGGGCACCTCCCTTCTGCTCTGGCTGAACAGTGTTACATCAGTAAAAGGGGCGGGAGGGGGATACTTTGTCATTGAATTACTCTTGAACTACAACTGTGACAGAATTGAAATAACACTCTCCAAAGTCCAAATACTATGATGAGTAATTAGAGCTGCTTTTATTATGAAACATTACTATCCCTTTAAAGGGGAACTATCAGTCCTACACAAGTTTAGCTTATTTTAATCGTTATCTAGCGATAAGCTTTAAGTGTTTATTTTTATTTCAAAAACCATGCCTGTCAATCTTCTGTTCCTCCCCAAGTATTATCTCATTCCAACCAGCTTACATGGAGAAATCCCCCATCATTGGAGGAGGTTAGAACGTGACAATATTTGGGGAGGGAACAGAAGAAGATTGACAGGTTGCGGTGCAGAAGCTGTAACCGCATTCTGTCCAGAGGTAAGGCTACGGCTCATTTTCAACAATGTAGATTTTGCCACAGCACAGTTTCTTAACCCCTTAAGGACCCTTGATGTTCCTGGTACGTCATGGCTGGATTTGCTTTAAGGACCAATGATGTACCAGGACCGTCATGGAATTCTGGGCTCCCCGCGCGGCTGCATGCCGTTCGGGGAGCCCAGAATAGGATTCAATTAAAAAAAACAAAAAATTGCTCTGTGGTCCTTAAATGACCGCCGCGTGCATTCGTCGCCGGTCCTTAAGGGGTTAAACAAAAACAACAACCAATTTAAAGGGATAGTAACACTTCGTTTTAACTTTATTTTATTTTGTAGGCATTAAAAAACATGAAGAATGATATAAGTCTTATCTCTCAAACCTTTATGGTTTGAGAGATATTCACAAGCAAAGTTCCCCTCCCCGCCCCTTTTTCCTAGTGTAAGCCATCTCTTCTCAGATGTCAGTCTGGTTGTATGACAGTACAGATAACAGAAGGGGACAATTTTCTTTGTATGAAAACAATGAAAGCCCTTCCCCCCTTGACAAGTTTTTCAGCTTTTTCCATTATCTTAATTGAAGATTGTCCCTCTCTGAAGTCTACCTGGGCATCTCCCTTCTGATCTGGTTGAACAGGGGGGGGATACTTTGTTTGTGAACATCTCTTAAACCATAAAGGTTTCAGAGATAAGACTTATATCATTCTTCGTGTTTTTTTAATGCCTACAAAATAAAATAAAGTTAAAATGAAGTATTACTATCCCTTTAAGCTTATCGATAGAAAAGGATTAAAATAAGCTAAACATGTATAGGGGTGATAGTTCCCCTTTAATTAAGGTCTGCATATTTGAAAACTATATCAAAAACTGCCTATACGTCACATTAGCCAAAAGTCCTGCAGATGTCTAGTTTGGTAGATATTCATACTTATTTCTGAGTAAAGTGACAATTTCCTGGTACATTACAGAGATTCATTAGCATATGAAAGTCACCGAAACCTTCATTAACATATGACATGTCACTGAAAAGCTTAATTAGCATATAACATGCCACTGGTACTGCAATTAGAATACATTAGCATATGGCAACAAGTATGAATATTTCCTTAACTGTTCATGTGTTGGTCTAAAGGCTAACATGATACATAGGCAGTTTTTTTTATACAGTTTGCAAATATGCCAACTTGAAATAAAGGGATAGTAATGTTTCAAAATAAAAGCAGCTCCAATTTATCTTCATAGCATTTGGGCCGTGGAGAGCAATATTTCAATACTGGCAGAGTTGTAGTTCAAGAGTAATTGAATTCTAAATTATCCCCCTCCCACTCCTTTTACCTAGTATAAGCCACTTCCCTTCATATGTGGAATCTGGTCCTGGGACCAGACAGCTCACAGCAAGGGGCAATCTTCTTACTGTGAGAACAATGAAAACCCTGCCCCCCCCCCTTGACATATTTTTCAGGTTTTGCACTTATGCTAATCGAAGATTGTCCCTCTCTGCAAGCCATCTGGGCACCACATTTCTGTTCTGAGGTGAGCAGTGTTACATCAGTAAAAGGGGCGAGAGGAGGATACTTTATCATTCAATTATTCTTGAACTACAACTCTGACAAGTGAATAGAACCTCAATGTATTTCTCTGTGTTAGTGAGCCTTTAAAGGGATAGTAATGTTTCACAAAAACAGCATTTCCAATTAATCTTCATAGTATTTTAATACTGTCAGAGTTATACTCAAATAGTAATTGAATGATAAAGTATCCCCTGCCCCTTTTACCTAGTGTAAGCTGCCTCCCCTCAGATGTGGAATCTGGTCCTGGGACCAGACAGCTCACTGCAAGGGACAATCTTCTTGCTGTGAGAACAATGAAAGCCCTGCCCCCATTGACAGGTTTTTCACTTATGCTAATTGAACATTGTTTCTCTCTGCACGCCACCTGGACACCACCTTGCTGTTCTGAGGTGAGAAGTGTTACATCAGTAAAACAGGATTTTAGTCTTGCCTGTTAAATCCTCCTCTTAGTTCATACAGGTTACTGGTAACTTTGGGTAGGTGAACCGCCCCTTTAATTGTAGGCTGGAACAATTCTACAATTGTATGCAGGGGGTGGAGCCTACCTTCCCTCCTTGGCTGCAGCTAGCCAACCAGCTCCAGAAAGATTTGAGACACAAACTATTGACTAGATAGTGGAAGGGAAAGAAGACTCCTGTGAGCATGACCCCGAAGGACCCCCACAGTCTGCCACAGGAGAGCCAAGCATGGTCCCTTGACAGGGTGGGAGACCAGCAACCTGTATGGACTAAGAGAAAAGGATTTAACAGGTAAGACTAAAATCCTCTTTTCTCTGTTGTCCAATACAGGTTACTGGTAACTTTAGCTTTTAACCATTGAGTTTCCCAGAGGCGGGAAGTAAGGAAGTAAGGCCAGCACATCAACATGGTAATGCTTTGAAAAACTGCGCACAGACAACCAAGTGGCAGCCTTGCACAACTGATCAGCAGAGGCCTGATTCTTGTAAGCCTAAGACGCCCCAATAGATCTTGTAGAATGAGCCATGACCCGAAAGGGAACAAGCTTCTTCCTCAGCTCGTAAGCCTTATGAATAGTGGACTTCATCCAAGAAGCAATAGTCACTTTGGATGCAGGATCTTCCTGCCCTGGGACCCTCAGGAATGAGGAACAGCGCGTCAGATTGTCTGATAGACTCAGTGCAATGTACATAAAACTTGAGACTTAACGCACCGCATCTAACAAGTGGAGATCCCTCTCCTAGTCAGAGGTGGGGTTAGGGCAGAAAGAAGGCACCACAATCTCCTGATTGATGTGGAACTCCAAAACGACCTTCGGGAGAAACTCCTGAGAAGCTCAAAGCACCGTCTTGTCCTTGTGAAACACCAAATAGGGTGGCTTACAGGGCAGAGCATGTAACTCCGCGACACGGCGAACGGACACGATCGCCAGGAGAAAGGCCATTTTCCATGTCAATAGGCATAGAGGAAAAGTAGCCAAAGACTCAAATGGAGGGCGCTAAAGAACGCCCAAAACCAAGTTAAGATCCCACGGAGGAGCGGGATTCTTGAAGGCTGGACGAGTATGAGCAACGCCCTGGAAGAATTGACATCAGGAAGGATGGCAATGCGCCTCTGTAAGAAAACAGAGAGAGCAGAAGTCTGAACCTTAAAAGAACTCAAACTGAGGCCCTTATCCACACCGTCCTACAAAAAATTCCTGAGACAGGTCCTTGTCAGCACACCAAGATAGAAAGGTCAACTAGACACGATGGTAGATCTTGGAAGAAACAGGTTTGCGGGCACGGAGCACAGTAGCCACCACCCCAGAATAAAAACCTTTCTTCTTCAAATATTGAGAATTCAACTTCCAAGCCGTCAAAGTTAGCCAATGAACAGCCTCCTTCCACAGGTAACCCTGTAAAAGAAGATCCAGATGACAAGGGAGCCGGAATGGCTCCACCACTGACAGATCCAGAAGCTCCAGAAACCAAGCTTGGCAAGGCCAGTACGGAGCAATCTGAATGAATGGACAGTGTTCCAGTCGGAATTTCCATAACACGCTGTGCAACATTGGGAGGGGAGGAAAGATGTAGGTCAGAAGAAATAACCAAGGAATAGACATAGCATCCACTGCCAGGGCTAGAGGGTCCCTCCACCGAGAGCAGAACCTCGGAACCTTCCTGTTGTGTCTTGTCGCCATCAGATCGATGAAAGGAAGACCCCACTTCTGAACAATGAGGTTGAACACCTCTGAGTGCAGCTCCCACTGTTCGCTGTCCATTGTGTGTCAACTGAGGAGGTCCGCCATGACGTTGTCTACTCCAGGAATGTGCACTGCGGATATGGCAGGAACATGCTGTTCTGCCCAGGAGAAAATAGCCTTGACCTGTAACCGAGCGGCAAGACTTCTTGTTCCACCCTGCTTGTTGATGTAAGCCAAGGCCGTGGTGTTGTCGGACTGTACCCAGACTGGACAGTCTTCCAGCTGAGATGTCCAATGATGAAGGACATGAAATATCGCCCGAAGCTCCAACACGTTGATGGGAAGGAGAGATTCCTCTGGAGACCACCGACCCTGAGGACTCAGGCGACCCAGGACCGCTCCCCAGCCTGAAGAGGCTGGTATCTGTCGTCACCGTAGTCCAGAAGGATACCAGAAAGGATTTGCCTTTCAGCAGGTTGGAGAGGTTGAGCCACCATGATAAATTCAGTTCCACATGAAGAGGGAGGGACACTGACATCTTCAGAAGGTCCGGCTGACCCCTGCACACCTGGATCACAAACCTCTGGAGTTCCCAGGTGTGCACATGGGACCGCTTCTATGATGGAGATGAATTTCCCCACTGGAGAGGACAGCTTCTTGGCTGGAACTGGATCCTGAGCCAGAACCGCAGAAACCATGTGGGTGATCTGATGAGCTACCTCGTCCATGAGAAACACCATGCTCTTCTGAGTGTCGAAGAGAAGGCCCAGGAAGACCAGACGCTGGGATGGGACAAGATCTGACTTGTCCATGTTGATGTTCCACCCGTGATGGGTGAGAGCGTGAATGCATTGCTGAACCTGCTGATGAAGAAGTTCCACAGAGGGAGCTTTCAGAAGCAGGTCGTCCATGTATGAAGTGACTCTGATGCCGTCCCGGTGGAGGATGGACACTAAGGCTCCCAGGACACTGTTGAAAACTTGAGGAGCTGTAGTCAGACCAAAGGGAAGAGCTGAAAATAGAAAATGCCCTCGGTTGCAGGCAAATCTGAGATACTGCCGGCTCTCTGGATGAATGGCAATGTGTAAATATGCATCCTGAAGATCCAGAGATGTAAGGAATTCCCCAGCAATCACCGTCCATAGAGACTCCTGGTGATAATGGGTCCAGATTACAAAGGAATGCAGATCCTTCAAATCCAAAATGGGGTGACAACTGCCGTCCTTTTTGGAGACCGCAAAGAGGTTTGAGCAAAAACCCATACCTCGGTCTTGAACTGGAACCAGCTCTAGAACATCCTTGTCCAGAAGAGCCTGAATAGCGCTGTTGAACAGCCAGCATTTCTCCGTGCCCTGAGGCATATGATAAGGAAAGAAACGAAAGGGAGGAAGAGAGACAAAAGGGATCCTGTACCCTTCTGTCACCACCTGTAAAACCCACAGGTCCGCCACTGAATCCTCCTAGATGCTGTGGTAGTGACGTGGCGTTTTTTTCCTGGGGACCAAGGGTAGAAGTGTACTCTTGCCCCCTGTGGTCTCACTGATTAGATCTTTAACATCTGGCCAAAACAAAGAAGTACCTTGAAAGGTTTGGAGAACAATGCTTTCTTGGAAGTAGTGTAAGCAGACCAGATCTTGAGAATAGCCACTAAACGGATGGCATCAAATAAGACATCAGAAACATAGTGCTGTGCCTCAGAAATGTTGGAAAGAAGGCGCAACATATCCGAAGTAGAAGCACCCTGACGGACAGCGAGGGTGAGCTGTTTAGTCCAGACCGCAATGTCCCGGTTCATCCATGCTGCAGAGAATGCTGGACGCATGGCAGTACCACCAGTGGCAAAAATGGACTTGAGGGAGACCTCAGGTTTCTTGTCAGTCCAGTCCTGCAGAGCGGGCGCATCAGAAACTGGCAAGGCAGTAGACGTAGTTAGCCTGGAGATAGGAGCATACACTTTGGGAGGATGAACCCACTAAGCAAGCCCTGCCTCAGAGAAGGGATAAAGATTGGCAAATTTCTTGGACTCAGAAGGTTTCTTGTCCAGAGATTTCCACTCTTCAGACGCAAGGCGGTCAAGAGTGGGGTTAGGTGGATAGCAAGGAAGGGGCTTTTTAGGCTCCTGAAACACATCAGAGGGTTCAGAAGGAACTTCCTGAACTAAGGGAATGTTAAGTGTATGTAAAACAGCCCTGATCAGGCCCTCAGTCGAGGGCTCAGGATCAGCCTCAAAAGGATCCCCAAAAAACT
This sequence comes from Rhinophrynus dorsalis, assembly GCA_037306005.1. Lineage (NCBI taxonomy): Eukaryota > Metazoa > Chordata > Amphibia > Anura > Rhinophrynidae > Rhinophrynus > Rhinophrynus dorsalis. The sequence continues at coordinate 46,550,274 of CM074718.1, forward strand.
GAGAGGAGCCCACAGCAGAACATTCCTCAACATCTGAATCCACCAGCAGTTCCTCCTCAGTAGAATCTGATACGTCAGGTAGAGCTCAAAATCTCCACTCGCCACTAGCCAATGGCGAGTGAAAATTTAGCCATGGCGAGTAGAAATTCAGCCCTAGTGGGTATGTTATGGGTTGCAGTGGCGAGTAATTTTTAGGTCTGGCTAGTAGCAAAGGACTTCAAATTTTAATCGCTGCGTCAGGTACTCCCTGAGGTTTTGGCAGGGAAGACTTGACGGAGGAGGGCGTCTGCCAAGAATGGAAGACCCCCCTGTAACTGGGATGGAAAGAGTTGCAATGTAGACCTAAGGTCCCTTGTAGCACCCAAACTGGCTCTAATGCATGGCTGGAGGTGCCTGGGAGACTCTCAGGGACATCAGAACATGCTGGGCATAAATGACCTGAGAATTCTCTAGGTAACCCTGAATAACAGGAAGAGAAATGCGCAATAGGGGATACAGAGACCCCAGCATCCTTAGTTTTAGGTCTGGCCCCAAGCTCCAATGGTATAGACATCCTCACAGTGTCAAATAACCTCACAGTATAAAAAATCACCCAATTACAGTGTGTAGGATTAAGGTTTCACCCCAGAAATCGCTAAAATAGACTTATCTGGCAGGTGAAGGGTTAATCAGCAGAGGAGAGAAGGAGAGTCCAAGCCCTGCGTAGGATACTCATTCTGGAAATGGCACAATATGGCTGCCGCGGCGGGAGCCAATCAGAAACGAGCGCAGGAAGCAAGCACTCATGGAAAATGTAGTTTTACCAGAAAAATTACCCAAATAGTGCCTAAAGCCCCCTGAGCCCCCCAACAGACTGGAAACATGAACCGGATGATAAAGCAAGACTGCTCTGGTCCACAAACCATGAATCTCCATAGGATGGTGTAGCAACAGTGCCACTGTAAATTTTCAGGCCACTGTGATATTGCACCTAAAAAATTCAAGTTTGAGCTGTTATAATTTTTTAATAAAATATCTCTCAGCAGTATGAGTACCCTTGTTTTACTCAAGGGGATAAACCTTACAACATATATTTTTTTTTACATTTTAAGTATTACTATCCCTTTAAATGTGACTAGTAGGTCAATAGATCATTACCTATGACCAGCAAGTCAATACATCAGTACAATTGATCGGCAGGATAATGTATATATGTATGTATGTTTATATAGCGCCATACATGTACACAGCGCTTAACAGAAGTTAAAATAATATAATACAAAAATACAGAACAGAGCATTAAGGTTAAGTACAATCATTACATTATTTGTGGGGGAAAGTGCAGCAAGGGAATCATACACTAGGAAAGGGACCCTGCCCCAAGGAGCTTACAATCTAAGCTGAATTCATAATGACAGACAGAGACAGTGGGATGAGGATTATAAGTGCAGGTACAAGGTGTGGTGAAAGAAGTGCAGAAGGATTCTGATGTGACTGTCAGTGTGCAGAAGGAGGACATTGCTATTGAGATGCCTCCCTGAGCAGGTGGGTTTTGAGGAGATGCTTGAAAGTGATGATTGTGGATGATTGGCGAATGGCGATAGGGAGGGCATTCCAGAGTCGAGGAGCAGCCAGTGAGAAAGTTTGTAGTCCAGAGATGGCTCGAGTTGTGTAGCGAGAGGACAGGAAGAACCCTCGAGAAGACCGTAGGGGACGGGAAGGGGTGTAGCAGGAGATAAGGGCAGAAATGTAAGAAGGTGCTGAAGAACACAGAGCCTTACAGGACAGGAGGAGAATCTTGTAAGAAATACAATACTTTATAGGTAGCCAATTGAGGGATTTCAGGAGGAGATGAGACGGAAAGTATCTGGGAGCAAATGTGGTGATAATACACCATTACATGATGCGCCCACAAGGGCAAATTCACCTTTACAGAATAAGTTAAACGGATCAGTTTCATTTTAGAAAATCACCCCAAATGTAATGCAGGGTGAGAACCACAGAATTAAAACGCATACAGCCACATGATAAACCAAAATGTCAATTGTGTAATAATGTTGAGGAATTACCCAGAGGGTGCATCAGTAATCAAACAATCCATGCCCTTTACAGCCTGTCTCATCTAAGAAATATATGCATTAAATTGCTGACTGCCTTGTATCATAAATTCATGAGTACTAGGAGTTAAACATTTAAATAACCAACTTCATGTGTAAATTTTTACTAGATGAGTTTTCAGCAAAATAAATCAGCATTTTTTTTGTGGAAGAGCCTTTTCCAGCAGTTATTGACTAATATAAAGATTTATAATCTGCAGCCTGGAGAGCTGCAAACTACATGTATATTTAGCAAGCCATTCCCTGTATCTGATCTCTTCAGTGAATAGGAAGAGATTTATTAGCATTGCAGGGTTTGCAGACAGAAAGGCAGATTGCAGCAGTTTGGAGGAAACAGCACAAAGTGGCAGCGGATTCTCCAGATCATTAGGCCAATGTTACGCTTTGCTGCTGAGCTTCACAGTTAATGACTTTCCCATGCAATTAGCGTTCATTACAAATGATGATGACAGTCACCAAATCTGAGCCTTTGTTAAAGGGAAACAATACCCCAAAACAAATTCAAAGAGCAGTTTTAAGCTCCCACTACTAATCTTTCCTTCATAAGAGTCTTTTTTTTTTTTTTTTTTCCAAAATACACTAAATTGCAGTTTTCTGTTGTGGTCATAGGTGGCGCTGTTCCAATTAATTACTATGGACTACTGCAGTGAGTTACTCAAGCTTTCCCACAGAGTGCATCATAAAGGAATGTTTCCTTTTGAACACCAGCTGGTTCTGCTGCCAACATTTAGTACTCATAGGACAACAGTGAAAGGATCAGCATTGAGTGTGAAAGTCCTCTGGTCCTTAAAGGGACAGTAAGACATAATATGTAAAAAAATGATATTTTTTTTAGGTTCTGTATCATAGTGGCTGAAACTGTACAGTGGCGCTGTTGCTACACCATCCTATGGAGAATTATGGTCAACTGACCAGCAGTCCATAGGATGGTATAGCAACAGCGCCACTGTACAATTGCAGGCCACTGTGTGTTCTGTAAAAAAAAAAAAAAAAAATTCAAGTTTGAGCTGTAATAACTTTTGAATAAATCAACTTTCAGCAGTGGAGATAACTTTGTTTTACTCAGGGGGATAAACTCTACAATACATATTTTTTTACATTTTAAGTATTACTATCCCTTTAAAGGATTAAAGATCAAACTGCCACAAAGTGGGGGAGCTGATACTATCGTATTCTATGTAGAGATGCAGTCTGTTGGAACTATAATAACATTTGAAGGAAGCAGCTTCCAGAAGTGAGCGTAACCTCATTTTACTCAGCAACTACTGTGCATTTTGCACTTGAAGAAATGGCAGAAGACACAAAAACACAATAAATGCTGCATAATGAGCATCAGGAAATCAGGTGGAGAGCCAACTGAAGTTCATACACTGGCAGGATTTTCCTTATGCTCAGTGAAGATCGTCCCTCGCTGCGCTGGACTACAGTACTGTGCTACAGAAGCCTAACTTTTGTGGGTGCAATAATTCTAAGTTCTGCCATTTTAGGGTGGTGGTGTTGCTACTGCGTCTACAGAGGGCTATTGTCACTGACACTGCTGGGAACCGATTCACTCAGCTCCCAGCAATAAGAGTAAGCCGGTTATCGCTGACACCCTGTTTCTCACAATGGGAACAAGAAAATTAGTGCGTTTTCATAGTCACTGTAATTAAGTTATTGTTCATAATTAGGGATATCCTTAAAATCTGATTTGTAACTATGCTCTGAGGACTGGAGCTGAGAATCACCTGTTCCTCACAGGGCTATCTAAACAAAGAAGGCAGCCCTCCCCTAAGAGACTCCCTTCCAATCAGAAATCAGAGTTTCCATAAATCACACACAGAGCTGGACCCTCTATGTATCCCTTTCTCCTTTGATCTTGTGAGTACAATAGAGTCTCTACAGTCAAACTATGATTCTCTTCTTTCCTAGAGACTCCAGTTTTCACAATGATTTACTGAGTCACTGGGGACAGAGGCTGATGCTGTGACTTTGTGAGTTCAGTGGTAACTCTGCCTACGTTACCACCTGTTCTGCCCACTCCCAACCTGTTCCTCCCACTTCTTCACCCATTTAAATATAAATCCAACCTCTTAGCCCTCTAAATCCGCACTCCTTTGCGAATAGTGTCACTTGGACACTCCCATCAGGGGCCATTGATGAAAAGACCGCCAAGTATGCCTACATCACATTATGGAACCCTCCCTACCTCCCTATCCATTGTTATCTGCCACACACAATATAGTCCGCTCATTCTCCTACATCAGTGTGGAAAACTCTGTAAGATCTGTTGCACACAACACAGTCTGTATAGCAATGCATTGGCTACCCTTTGGCACTCATTAAATCTCTGGAAAATGTGGGGAATTTTCATGCATCCCTGTGGTGTAGTTGGTTTGACCCGGAATTGCTCATCATCTTCTCTCTCCACAGGGGCTTATGAGCAGGTAAAATATATGTTTACTAGTTTTAAAGCCTGTGTACACGGGCCAACACTGGTGGCACTGAAGTCATGCGCAGTACTGACTGCCCGAACAGTGGCTGATACGGAGCGGGGAGCTCCGAATTCAGACCGTAGTCCTCTCTGCGCACGAAGTGGGCAGTCAGTACTGCGCATGACTGCAGCACGCGCAGCCGTCGTTACTGTGCATGATGGCTTCTGACAAACATCCTTAGCGAATTATAATATAGGAAGGATGTGCTGTTCCATATGATTCTGGTTTATCAGTCAATGTGATATACTTATAAAAACAAAGATGGTGCCGTTCTGAGGCAAAGCAACTGCGGCTTAAGACCCAAACAAACAAAACAATAATAAGATATACATTGCATTAACCCTTTCAGTGCCAGAGGGGTATGCAACGCACAATACGTTGCGTACCCCTCTGGCACTTAATGGGTTAAGCCTGATTAGCCAGGTAGAAGGATGAATTATACTTCTGTCTTTGTGTCAGCTAGAAGTCAGTTCCGTGCCACTAGTGTGTATATCAGGATATTGTATTAGTAGTTATAAGCTGGTTAAAACGTAACCTTTCCTTAGCCATGCTTAAAATACTTATTGAAAAATATCATACATTAAAAAGTCCAGGTTATGTGAACAAAGCCCTGTGTTCCTACATAACCTGATTAAAAACATTCAGCTGCAGGAGGCTCAGTTCTGAAGCACTGTGTATCACTGCTCATAATTTAGTAGGCAAAATTAAATAGAAGCCACTATTAGAAAAAGATAGAGGGATAGGAGAAGGCCCTGGAGCTCAGTCTGAGTGCTGAGCACTAATTACGTCCTGGTTTGATGTTTCAAACACTGTATACCTTTCCTGAGTCACATCAGACATTTATAGTTAAAGACGGAGTAGGCCAGTGTTCCTCAATTTTTTTTTTTTACTCAAGGCACCTCTAACACAAAAGGTTATGCACTAAGGAGTGATATAAAGAGGTGATAATGCATTAAGATCTCCAACAATGTAGAAATCCTAGTGCATAGGCTCTATAGAATAACAGAGGACTTGGAGAAGTGGTATCATCGGAGAAGTCATCTTTACTTTATCACGCTTTAGTGCACCCCCCCAGGACTGTTTAATTTATAATATTTTTCAATAAGTATTTTAAGTATGGCTAAGTAAAGGTTACATTTTAACCAGCTTATAATTACTAATACAATATCATGATATACACACACACTAATGGCACGGAACTGATTTCTAGATCAGCGTTTCGAGTGCAGCCATCAGCATGTCTGAGTATGTCCACCATGAGAAATATGGCCACCAGCATTGCTAGGAATTTGGTTTTACCTGCAGACTCTGGATTTAGAGCACTGTGTCAGGGTCCCCTGATAAGGTGCATACAGAAGATTACTGAAAAAAATAAACATAATGTCTCCAGTACTGGCACAGCGTGATGGTCCCTGGCCATGCAGTAGCATGGCTTGCTTGAGGCTGATGCCTGCATTGCATCCCGTGCTGGCAGTATCCATCAGCATGAATGTGACCTGATGTCTGACAAGCAAGCCAATGTTATTGATGATTGCTGGCATTGCTGAGAAGGAAGAGTGATGACATTGTGATGACGTTGTTGCGTAGGCGTCTCAGGGCAAGAGGAGCGGGAGAAGCAGTGAAGGCAGAGTGGAGAGCTAGGAACAGAGAACCAGCACACCTCTCCAGTCCAGACAGTAAGTTCTTTTTCATTAGTGATCATTTTAAGTTCAGGCTTTCCCCAGGGATATGGGATGTTTTGACTGCAAATTGATATATTTATATTAATTGAGCAAGTTGGAGCTAGACAGGACAGGGGACAACCTGTTTTTAGACAGAAAACAGCCAATTGACTTCTGGGACAGGAAAAGTCTTGTCAACAAGAAAATGGTCACTAAGCACACCATGTCCATGAGGTCCCATGTCAGAAGGGGGCCTGGTATGTGTGCCAGTCTACATGGGCAGACTCAGTGGCCTGACACTATGATGGCAGCCCAACACACAGCTCCCTCCCATGATTTCTACCGTCCAACTCCACAGAATTTCCATCTGTGTCCTCCATCGCTGACAGTCACTAGCAGACCTTGGCTGACAGAGAAGATGCTTTTAGCAAATAGAGGCATCGCTGACCCCCTTTTTTAAATCCATTAACCCCTCCATTGCAAGCGAGGCTAAATGTATTCATTATGGCAACAGAATAGTTAACAATGTTTTTGGATGGTGGGATTAGGTGTTGTGGGTTTTTTTCATTTTTTAATTACTGGTGGTTAACCCCTCCTTGACAGAGCAGAAAGCTCACCATGATCCAGCAACGAATGGGGTTAACTATTGCTGTGGGTGGGGGTTTGTGTTTAACCCTTTGTTACCAGCATTCCTGGGTTTGACCTTGTGACTCAGTGTTTTGACCCAAATCTCAGGGTGAAAGCCAGTGTTGCCTACTACATGATCTAGCAAACTGCCTCTTTAGTCTCGACAGTGATGACATTTCTACCAGAAGATCAGAGGGAGATGTCCTGTTTGTCTTGTGTGTGTTCAGGCAGTGATATCTTTGTTTCATGCTAAGTGTTTCCTTGTAGGTCAACTGGAGCACCTCTGGGTCAGTGTAACAGGGACATACTGACTACAATCTATGTTCTGAAGAACTGGAGTCTCTATCCTCTCTGACATGCTATCCCTCCCCCTGACACCCCACAACCCTCTCCTTCCTCTCTCTCCCTGACTTTCCATCCCCTCTCACATGCTATCCCTTCCACCTATCATTCCACCACCCTCTCTGATGCCTGGTCTTCCTCTCTCTGAATCTCCATCCTCTCTAACATGCTACTCCTTCCACCTGACACCCAACCACCCTCTCCTTCCTCTCTCTCTATGACTCTCCACCCCCTCTGACATGCTATTCCGTCCTTCTGACACCTCACCACCCTCTCCGATGCCTGGTCTTCCTTTCTCTGACACACTTCCCCTTCCACCTGACACCCAACCATTCTTTCTAATGTCTGGCCTTCCTCTCTTTTACTCCCCAGCCAAATCTCTCTGCTTTCTCATTACTCCTTTCTCTGACCAATTTTTTCTCTCAGTACCCCACTTAATCCACTGCCTCACTCTCTTTCTCTAATACTCTGTTGCCCCATTCCAAATATGCCATGTTGCTTCCCATATATACAAAATCTAAATATAATTATGTGTTTGTTTAAAACAAATATGTGTCTATGAAGAATGTATGACCATACCTGAGAACTTTCATAATGAGCTGCTAGCCTGCAGATAGGCTTATACCATTTGCACATGTAATGTCGTAGTGTGGCCACCACGACATGGCTGAGGCTGCATTGGCAGCCACCATATAAAGTCCTTTGAGAACCACTGTTCTAGATGACACCTAGACAGAATGAATATAATTCATCTGTCTGCCTGACTAATCAGCAACTCTTCTGCTTTCCTGTGTACATATAGGAAAAAAAGGTGGTACCACGTTAGCCAGTAGAGTAGAGGGGATTCAACGTGCTGTTGTAAAATATAACTCACAATACAAAATCTGCAGTGCAGCAAACATAACAATTATTGTACCAAATATGTGACCACTTTTAAACCTCACAGCAATGGGGATTTCTGTGATAAACTCAGGAGAACGTCTGCTACAACATATTGTTTTTCTCTTAACCCTTTAAGTGCAAGAGGGGTGCCCAACACATTGTGAAGCAATGCACTGGGTACCCACCTCGGGCAATCAAGTTGCACTTTAAAGTGGACCATTCACCCTAAGTCCAGTTTTGTTTTTAATACAGTGAATTAAATTTGTCCTACTGATCATTTTTCTGTAAATTAACATTTATATTGTGTTGGCATACTGTGGCATTTCATGCTAATTCCCTGCTCAGCATGCCAATTAGTTTTGCTTGAGGACAAACTGACTGCTGTCTAGGCTATTAGAAATTCCAGCAGTGTGTGGGCTCTGCCAAGATTCATTCATATAAACTAATTAGTGTAAAGTGTCACACTGCGCCACCAACAAGCAATGGTTAATTTCTCAAAAACTATTTAATCTGCAGAAAAAATATCAAGCACAAACTATAGGCAGATTTTAATCAAAACTAACCTTTCGGGTGCCACAGCACTATTGTGAAGCAATATGTTGGATAGCCCTCCAGCACTCAAAGGGTTAACTAATCTCTGGACGACAGGCCCACTTTAAAAGGGATAATGATGTTTCACAATAAAAACAGCTCCAATTACTCTTCATAGTATTTGGGCCATGGAGAGTGTTATTTCAATACTGTCAGAGTTGTAGTTCAAGAGTAATTGAACGATAAAGTATTCCCTTCCCACCCCTTTTACTGATGTAACACTGCTCACCTCAGAGCAGCAAGACTGTCCAGATGGATTGCAGATAGGGACAATCTTCAGAGAGCATAAGGAAAAACCCTTGCTGTGATCTGTCCAGTCAAAAGACCAGATTCCACATCCGAGGGACACCAGCCTGCTGCTCTGAGCTAAGCAGTGTTACATCTGTAAAAGGGGCCGGAGGGGGATACTTTATCATTCAATTACTCTTGAACTACAACTCTGACAGTACTGAAATAACGCTCTCTATGGCCCAAATACTATGAAGATTAATTGGAGCTGCTTTTATTATGAAATATTACTATCCCTTTAACTCACCTGTGTTTAATCATGGAAATCCTTACATTGTGGCCTGTTGGTGGCCCTTGAGGACTGAACTTCGACAGTCCTGATCTAAACAAACAGCTTAACCCTTACTAACCTACTATACTGTGCACTGTAAATACAACTACGAACTTGTATAAAATGATTGAATTAAATTTGCCTAATAAACTCTAACCTTCATAATTAACTGAAAAGAGTCATTTATATTGCATCTCACATAACATACAATATGAATACCACATATATATCAGAAATCTCACTAAAAATATAAAAATGTGACTTTCTGAACGTAATAAAATATAAAATACTATGCTTATTGTGTAGTACTTATTGATTTCTATTTTATGTGTATTACCAATTAATTAATTATTTTGTCTGTGATTTTGTATTATTCCTTGATCAGATTCCCTAATTATGCTGTTTCATATTTCTGATTTTTTTTTTCCATCTTTTTTATTTATTCCTCGGTTTCATTGAATTTAATGACACTAAGCAATGAGTATCTCCATTCTCTAATTTAATAAAACTAAACAAAATGGAACTCTATGATCCACAGATACCCAGAATATTAATAACCCCACAAAGAGCCAAGACAAGACCCACAATACACAAATGGTAACCTCCCATGAACCTTTACTCTAACATCCACACCCCTAATAGACAGAGCACGAGGATAAACAACTGACCATTAAACATTTTCCAAGCAGGCTATACAACAAATATATAAAATAATCAATATTCATATCCCATTTCCCTCATGTGCTTCATCCCACAAGCTTAAATAGCAGAGCAACAGCCCATGAGCCATACCTTAGTAATGTTACACAAAAACAGCAGCTCAAATTAATCTCCATAGCATTTGAGCCATGGGGAGTGTTATTTCAATACTGTCAGAGTTGTAGTTCAAGAGGAATTGCATGATAAAATATCCCCTCCTGCCCCATTTTACCTAGTGTAAGCCGTCTCCACTTAGATGTGGAATCTGGTCCTGGGACCAGACAGATCACAAGAAGGAACAATACTCTTTCTGTGAGCATAAGGAAAGCCCTGCCCCCCTTGACAGGGTTTTCAGGTGTTTCCTTATGATCACTGAAGATTGTCCCTCTCTGTGATCCATCCGGACAGTCTTGCTGCTCTGAGGTGAGCAGTGTTATATCAGTAAAAGGGGTGGGAGGGGGATACTTTATCATTCAATTACTTTTGAACTACAACTCTGACAGATTTGAAATAACACTCCATGGCTGAAATACTACGAAGATTAATTGGAGCTGATTTTATTGTGAAACAATACTGTCCTTTTAAGTGGCGAATACCTAAAACTAAAATAAAACATTTATATGAGGCAAACAAAGAGAGAAGGCGCTTCTTGTGCAATATCCTCTTAAAGAGATAGTAATACTTTATTATTACTATCCCTCATATTGTACATATTTGTAAAATAATGCAATAGCCCCCAGGTTCATCTCTCAAACCTTTATGGTTTGAGAGATAACTGAAGGCAAAATTCCCCCCTCCCTCCCCCTTCCCTGAAGTCAGCGTTGTACTGACTGCAGGGATATCTGGTCTGACTTTAATCATGCGGCTCTGCAGCAGAGCCGCAATCGCGTTAGTGACAAAGGATTATTTCACTGAAACGGTCTTCTACATGTGCTTGTAAATCAAGCACATGTAGAAAACCGTTTCAGTGAAATAATTATTTTTCACTAAGTGGATCTCGGCTCAGCTGCAGAGTCGCAAGCCTGTCATACGACAGACTTCCCCTGCAGTCAGCACAACGCTGACTTCTGGGAAGGGGGAGGGAGGGGGGAACTTGGCCTTCGGTTATCTCTCAAACCATAAAGGTGTGATAAATCAGTGGTATCACTACAATTCCTATATATGCTCTAAGGTCTCTCCCACTTGAGAAATCTTAGTATATAGGCTCCAAAGAATAACATAGGAATTGGAGAACTGATATTGCCTTTTTATTTATTTCAGCTAAGTGCATATCCCTCCAAGGTTTCCCCCAAATCTATTATCATTCCACAAATACCGATCTTCAAAATATCCCATAAATAGATTTGAGTAACTGGGGGCAAACCTGGTGCCCATGACGATTCCCTTAATCTGCCAATAATATCAACCTGCATGCTCTAATTTTAAGTTCACAGACTTAGTTAATAATTAAATTTGTTTTACTGGCATAAGAAGATCACTACTAAGGAAGTACCCAACAAACCTTCATTCCTTCAGTTGTATCATATGAGGCTGTTCTTATGGATTATTTAGTTAATACATGTCAACACAGCTTGCTGCAACTTTGGCCTGACTACATTTTAGCTCTGTCAGATTTCAATTACTGGTTCCAATGGGATAACAATGGAATCATATTAATATCGAGGGTACCTGCATTTCTTCTGGACTTCGAGCAGCTCTTTATATCGAGAATAAGGGATGCTGGGAAAAAACCTTGCTAAAGACTGCATATGAAACTCAATAAAAACACTTGAAAAACTGAAATAGATTTTTGCCATATAATTTCACTGCTACAAAAAACAATCACCTGTGTGAGCATGGCCTTAGATAAGGAAGCTAGATCAGTGGATCTCAACCAGGGTGGACAATTGTTCTATGCAGATTTTAAGAAAAATGTAAAAGTTCAGTTTCTATTGCATATTTATGGAGGTTATTATGCACAATATGCTCTTTATTGTCATTCTGTGAGCCAAGTAAAGTGTTATTACAATTTTGTATGATGTGCAGTTCAAGAGTATTTGAATTATAAACTGTCCCCCTCCCACCCCTTTTACATATTGTAACCAACTCCCCTCAGATGTGGAATCCAGTCATCGGACCAGACAGATCGCAGTGAGGGACAATCTCCTGGCTATGTGTATAAGGAAAATCCTGTCCCACTTATGCTCACAGAAGATTGTCTTCATCACCATCCATCTAGATGGTCTTGCTGCTCTGAGGAAAGCAGCGTTATGTACGTAAAAGGGGTGGGAGGGGGACACTTTATAATTCAGTTACTTTTGAACTACACATTGTACAGAACTGTAATAAGGTTCTACATGATCCAAAAACTATGATTATTCTTCAAAGCTGCATTTATATTCACACATTACTATCCCTTTAAGGACAAGGTCTTTTTACAATAGATGACAAAAACAATGTTAGCCTTTTTAGTTTGTCTTTGTTTAACCATATTTTCCCTCTAATTCATTTAGTTTACCAACACAAATTATAAACCATTTTTAAGCATAAGTAGCTCTTTCTTTTGAAAACACATTTATATGTGTAACTTGCCATTTTATTTTATGACAATAAAAAAACAAAAAAAAAACATTTTTATAGGTTTTCCTGTCATATTTTATGCTCAATTGGTTCATTTTCCATACCTTTCAAATGTCCCCTTTTAGGGTGGTACTGTCCCTGCTGAGGTGAAAATCCCTATGCCCCTCTTTCCATCCCTGTTGTCCCTCTTTTTAGGACATCAGACTGTGTGGTGGGTCGTGCTCGTTAGTGTCACGGTAATTAGACAAAATAAAAGAGTCTGACAGGTACAGATAAAATCAACACCACTTTATTGAAAGATATATATATCACGGTGCCCGTGATTGATGCATTTCCTTGCCTGTCACCATTAGGGGGCTCCTACTGGCTTTCTGCCTTTAACGCGCCTCATACTGCCTATTTAAACCTGGTTTGGGCACCCCTTGGCTGCCCTTTCATGGTGTCTCTGACCACGTTTGCTTTCACCTTGTTCCAGTAGTCGTTTGGGCCTGTTGCTGTGTTCCTGAGTTCCAGATTGCATCTTGTTCCTAAGTCCCCTGTCTGCAGTGCTGTTCCAGTGTTGGTTCCGGCCTAGTTCCTTGAGGTTGCTGTTTCCTGCTGATCGTTCGCTGCCGCTTCCTGACTGGTTGAATGCCCTGCTGGTTCCTGCCATCTCCTGTCCTGTCTGCTGTGTTCCTGACGACTTGTTAGCTTGGTCGTCTTGGCGACATTTGCAGTCCCAGCGTGCGGACGTTGGGTTATCCTCCAGCCTTGCGGCTATACAAATCACTTGTTGGTCCCAGCGTGCGGACGCTGGTTTGCTCCAAGCCTTGCGGCTATACAAATCACTTGTTGGTCCCAGCGTGCGGACGCTGGTTTGCTCCAAGCCTTGCGGCTATACAAATCACTTGTTGGTCCCAGCGTGCGCACGCTGGTTTGCTCCAAGCCTTGTGGCTATACAAATCACTTGTTGGTCCCAGCGTGTGGACGCTGGTTTGCTCCAAGCCTTGCGGCTATACAAATCACTTGTTGGTCCCAGCGTGCAGACGCTGGATTGCTCGAAGCCTTGCGGCTATACAAATCAATTGTTGGTCCCAGCGTGCGGACGCTGGTTTGCTCCAGAAGCCTTGCGGCTATGCCAAGCTGTTGTTAGTCCCAGCGTGCGGACGTTGGTTTATCCACCAAGCCTAGTGGCTATACATATCTGTTGTTGGTCCCAGCGTGCGGACGCTGGTTTGCTCCAAGCCTTGCGGCTATACTATCAGTTGTTGGTCCCAGCGTGTGGACGCTGGTTTGCTCCAGAAGCCTTGTGGCTATACTATCAGTGGTTGGTTCCAGCGTGCGGACGCTGGTTTGCTCCAGAAGCCTTGCGGCTATACTATCCGTTGTTTGTCCCAGCGTGCGATCACTGGTTTGCTCCAATAATACTTTAGGTCATACTCTTGGTTGGTGTGCCTATATGTATAGTTCCTTGGGCTGCCTTGCCCGGTATATTGGTAAGGCCGGTAGAACCTGGTACATTATTCCATCAGAAGGTTGCCTTACCCGGTATTGGCAAGGCCGGTAGAGCCTAGGTATAGTTCCTTGGGCTGCCTTGCCCGGTATATTGGTAAGGCCGGTAGAACCTGGTACATTATTCCATCAAAAGGTTGCCTTACACGGTATTGGCAAGGCCGGTAGAGCCTATGTATAGTTCCTTGGGCTGCCTTGCCCGGTATATTGGTAAGGCCGGTAGACCCTGGTACATTATTCCATCAGAAGGTTGCCTTACCCGGTATTGGCAAGGCCGGTAGAGCCTAGGTATAGTTCCTTGGGCTGCCTTGCCCGGTATATTGGTAAGGCCGGTAGAACCTGGTACATTATTCCATCAGAAGGTTGCCTTACCCGGTATTGGCAAGGCCGGCAGAGCCTAGGTATAGTTCCTTGGGCTGCCTTGCCCGGTATATTGGTAAGGCCGGTAGAATCTGGTACATTATTCCATCAGAAGGTTGCCTTACCCGGTATTGGCAAGGCCGGTAGAGCCTACTGTCCCTATATTCGCAGGCTGTCTTGCTCAGTATATTGGCAAGACCGGTAAAGCCTATATTATCTGTGCTATTTCGATATTAAATGTTGTATGTATATGTTGGAATCCTAAGGGATCATTTTAATTATTTTTTCAATAAAGTTGTGTTTTTACCTAACTTTGTGTCTGAGAGTCATAACAAACCGTGACAATATATAATGAATAGCAATTTAGCACTTCCCCGGGGTCAGGCATGGAGACAGTGCTACAGTCCACTACCCAGGAGCCGACACTGAACTTTAGCCCAAATACTGTGTTATGGTTGGCAAGCAAAACCAGGAGTCAGATGGTATAGTTAACAGAACCTTTATTATAAGAATAATGAGAGTAATGCAATATATAAATAAACACACTGTGGGTGATTGAAACGGCGAGCACTGTATCAGGAATAGCAGTCTTCCAATCTCTGCACCACACTGTCCGAGACTAGGCCTCAGCCCACTGGAGTCTCGCGGTAAGGTAACACCCAAGAGATACTGACTCAGCCTGCAGTCAGGAGCCAGGAGTCTGCTAGAGCCCCAGGTCAGTACTAGGAAGGATGTCTGAATAACGGAACCAACAAACTGAAGAACAGACAAAGCCTTCTAGTAAGCACCAGATAGGATAATCAGATGAGCCAAAGTTATACACGGAGCGGGTAGTCTGCCAGAGTCACAAGTTTGCACCAGAAAGGATATCCACTGAAGCGATGGAATGCTGGATGCGCAGTGGATAGAGCCCCAGGTCAACACCAGAGTGGGTAGTCAGACAAGCCTAGGTCATACACGGAGCGGGTAGTCAGCCAGAGCCACAGATTTGCACCAGAAAGGATATCTGAGCCAAATCAGAACGCCAAAGAGAATAGTCAGACAGAGCCACAGGTCAACACCAGAATGGATGGCCAGACAAGCCGGATCATACACAGGAATCAGGAATACAAGAAAATGAACTGCTCAGAACAACAACGTAAGGACTCAGTCTGCCCTTTAAACCCCTCCACAGGAAGTAGGGAGGAGGAGCAGCTAGAGGGAGGAAGTAGGTAGGAGGAGACTACAGGAAACAAACACACATAAAACAGAGGCCTGCAAAATGCTTGAAGCCTCTTGCCTGCAGATAACGCGTGGAAAGATGCTGAGCATCGCTGAAGCGGCGGCACTGGAAACAAGGTACTGTGACATACTGGAACCAGGAACGCGACAGAGAACCTAGCCTACGGTTCTGGGTACCACCTGAGATGTAAGAGGGTGGTAAGCGGTCAATCTCAATCTATGATGCTAGGGTTAGCAGAGATGTGATACCCTAGAATGATAGAGCAAGAAACACAACACCCTAGAACTCCAGGATTCCGGCGGGATCCTAGGTAGACCAGAGCGATACAAGGCCAAACGGTCAGACAGAACCCAGGGTAGTATGGTGGAAATTACCAGGCCTCGGGACCTGCACAGAGAGGGAGCCAGGCCCAAGTATAGTGAAAGTAGAGTCAGACAAAGCCAAGGTCAAGCACATAACGGGTAGTCAGACAAAGCCAGGTGTCATACACAGATCGGGTAGTTAGATGGAGCCAGAGATCGAGCAAGGAACGGGTAGTCAGACAAGGCCAGAGGTTCAGGCACAAATCGGGTAGTCAGACACAGCCAAGGGTCGTACAAAGATTGGATCAGCAGCCAAGAACGTGTCACAACGAGGAATATAAGCAATGCTCAGATACACCACGAAAGGGCACTGAAGCAATGTTTGGAGGCCGCATATAAGGCCTCTAGGAGAGGCGAAGCATAGATCAGTCAATTAGGCAGTGACTACAAAATAGCTGTAGTGATGTGCAATGCAAACAGGAAGCCAGGCAGCGAACAGACATGCTGCCAAGCACCAGTGGAGAAGTGAGGTAATGCCACGGAGAAGATCACGGGCACCTTGATAGTTAGATAATCCAAACATCACCTACTAATGGAGTCTGTACGGCGTTTCTTTTAACAAAATTAATTTATAATAAAATTGGAAATTTTTGCATCTTATTCCGATGACTGGCTGTTTCTTTTGACTGGATCTGTTTAGCGCTCCCTTCCTGCGTCTCCAAGTCTGTTGAAGCCTTTTCCAAAGTGGTTGGGGGTCATATGGCACCATGAGTTTGTTTCCGTGTGGCAATTTGACCAATGCTTTATGTGTGTTTTCTTGCTTTGTGTGTGATGTGTATATAAGAGTATCACATTGCTCTATGTAAACTTCATGTGAATTTCAATATTAATTGGACACGTAATCCTTTCGCAACCATATACACCCACAACAGAACATTTCTAACATTCCATTTTCCTTTGTGCCATGAAAAACACTTTTTCAGAATGTTGAAGACATTGGGCCACCATGGCCACTCCTGTCAAAATCACTGTCCTAATCTGAATAACTCCTTACCTCCCAAGTGTCCCCCTTTTGGAAGGGACAGTTCCTCTTTGAGACACAAATCCCTTTGTCCCTCTTTCCCACCCTGGTGTCCCTCTTTTTAAGAGATCAGACTGTGTGGTGTGTGTAAGTGTATCACATTGCCTCATAGTAATAACACGTTTTGTTTAAACTTCAGTGTAGGGGCTTATAAATTAGTCTGTGTACATAAAATAATTTGGGCTTGCTCTAAATAATTTATTTAGAAACACAAACAGGTGGCAGTAGATCATCAAGTGACCATACCTACTCTACCTCTGGTTCTGCCCCTGGCACCTAAAATTTAATTTAAAGCGACCCCCATTATGGTGATTTCCCATGTGGGGATATGTGTTCTCTGCTTCTCTCTTCCTCATTATCACAGTGAAGAAGAGAGAGAGGGGGAGAACAATGACTAAGGCAATGTATACTTTATATTGCCTCTGAAATTGGCTCAACCTGCACAAGTAATCATTGTAGCAGTGATCACATGTGCGGAGCCACCAGGGAAAGGCTGGAGCAGTCAGTTACAGACTTCCCGGCATGATCACAGTGCGCCCTGAGGCGTGCTGCAAACATTTTACCCATGATATACCAGAAACATCATTGGTCGTTAAAGGTTGAATTCTGTGACCGTCCTGGCACGTCATTATCCTTAAGGGGTTAACCTTTTGAAAGCCATAAAAAGTATGCAACATGTTGTGAACACTTTTGGGACTCAAAGGGGTAAGTCTTGAAGAATTTACCTACCAAATGCCAAGGATGCTCTGAAAATTTCAGATTACACGTTAGGGATAAAAAAGACAGAATCTCACTGAGCTAGACAGGATAGGAAGGGACAGTTGGTCTTTTACTTATGAGCAAACCTAATATATTACAACTGATTGGAGAGATCACATTCAAAGGTTTATACAGCAAAACTTCATTTTGTGTTAAAATGAGTGGATTGTCTTCCATCGCCTTTCTATGGTGGTGCAATTGCTACTGTGGTCTGTAGAGAGCTTTAATCAGAACAAACGACTAGCTCATTCTTCATATTCAGGTCGGACGCCAAATGTTAGGTCTGTCTTGTAAACTCCAGTTGTTGTTGCTGCAGAAATGTAATTGTCTCTCCTAAAACGAAGGAAACTTTTCTTCTAATAAATAATGTCCAGCTTTGTGTTACTCAGTAATCAAGCAAAATGTGCAATGTTTTGCCTCTGAATGAAACAAGTGTTTGATCCTTCTGGACCTTTCTGACTCTCCCCTTATTTTGATACACAGCCACAGCGATTGTCCATATACAGGGCGCCGAAACGGGGCATTTCATCAGATTCTGCCAGTAATTGTGTCTAGGTGATAGTTCTTTCTACACGCTGACTAAGCCAGTCTAATGAGCTCAGGAACACAAAGAGGAGGTAACCAGAGGTCATCCAGTTTGTATCATGCCCTGTATAAACATGCCTACAAGTTAACTTCAACAATTATTGGCATATATTAACTCCCTTGGGTGCTATAAACGTCCTCAACGCACTGTGAACAATGAGCTGGGGATGTTTTTAGAGCCAATGGGTTAATGAAGCAATCAAATACAGAATGATATGCTCCATGCCAGAAAAGCCTTAAGAGAGAGTTTCACAACTTTTTTTGCAGTTGTAAACAAATGTCACAAGTTCCACAGCACTCCATTTCCATTGAGTCAATATTATTAAACTAATAAAATGCTGTGATAGGTGTGGAAGACGTCAGAAGGTTATATTAGGTCCATCTCTGTGACAGTGAGAACAACACCCCATCCCACACAGCCAGCACCTCCTACATCCCGCACCAACTTTTACAAATAAGATGTCAGATGGTATCTTATCTCTTCTTTTGTTTAACCCCTTAATAACTGGTGACTAGCCAGGACCGTCACACCTGTCCGGATGTTAAAGGGATAGTAATGTTTCATTTTAAGTTTCTTTAATATTGTAGGCATTAACCCCTTAAGGACCAGATGACGTGCTATGACCATCGCTGTCCTTATACCCTTAAGGACGGGTGACGGTCATAGCACGTCACGTACTTTTTACTTACATCGTTCTACCGGAGCAATGTAAGTAAACACGGGGCCTAAAATTGATCGCCCCAAGACTGGAACGCTCTCTCTTAGGCCCCAAAGCTGCGTGTCGGTACGCGTAACAGGTCACGTGTACTGGCGCGTCAGCAAGGATCAAAGCGGTCCTTAAGGGAAGGTAACGTCCCTGGACCTTTGGTCCTTAAGGGGTTAAAAAAAATAATTATATCGATATAAGTCTGATCTCTCAAACCTTTATGGCTTAAGAGATATAGGGCTCGATTTAAAGGCAGCCGTTAGCAAAAAAAATCACTAACGGGTGCGTTAAGTCCCATGTTGCAATTCAAAGATCCGTCTAAACAACAGCTAAAGGCAGTTGCAGAATCCTTACGGCCGATACACTTACGTGCATTCAGACACATGGAACAACATACCCCAGAGCTATTCAAAGGCTTGAGGTACTGCTAACGGCTGAAAAAAAGACACACCTAACGGCTAAAAGTTAAGACCCACTTTTTTTAGCCGTTAGACACTTAACGGCCAAAACAAAACACCCGTTACATAGGAAAACACACAAAATGCTTACCGCACAACCATGTAAATGGGAAAATTAACCCGTGCAATGCCAAAACAACACAAAAACATGCACACACAACACAAATCACTACACTCACAACAACAACCAACACCACAGGGACAACGACACACAAAAAAACAACAACACAGCATGGCACGGAACAATGGGGGTTATCACACAAAGCGGACACCTGCAAATACAAGCTCACCTGGGCAACATCAACACGCCACCTGACCCCACAAATGCACACCCGCAAATGGCACACACAGAACAAGCACAACACACCACATCTTATAACACACACACACCTGCTAACACTTACCTGGACACAAACAACTCACCATTGGTCAGCACTCACCTCATCACCACACCTACACAACGCCCTAGCAAGTACTTAAAGGGACAACTCAACACACTCACTTGTGGCTTGTTTTCCACTCAGGGAGGGAGAGAGAGAGAGAGAGAGAGAGAGATAGAGAGAGACAGATAGAGAGAGCAAACAGTATGTTGGGTTACATATTGTTGCGAAGGCTGCGGAGAAGGCGCGCAAGGGAGAGAGCTGGGGAACATCAGCAACCTCCAAGCACGCCTCATCAACAGCCTCCACCTGTTGCAAGTGAGGAGGCTCTGGCTCAGCAGCCACACAGGAGCCCATCCCCACCCGGAGGACACCTGCCTGCAGATGCACAGCTGCAGCAACAGGATGCTCCCCAGCTGCCACAGGGACCCCTGCAGCAGCCCAGGATGCATAGACGACCACCAAGGCCCAGGGTATACCGCCCAAGGGTCACTCTCTTTGGAATGACCGATGACGAGGTTATTGATCGCTACAGGTTGAGGCCACACAGCATCATAGCCCTGTATGAGGTCATCAAGGAGCAGGTGGATCCCATATGCACCCATAACCATGCTCTAACTGGCCTTCAAAAACTCCTGTGTGCCATACACTTCATGGCAAGTGGCGCCTTTCAGTCGACAGAGGGTTACGCATCTGGCATGTCCCAGGCCACATTCTCCAGGGTGCTGGCCCAGGTCTTGCCAGCCCTCAAAGCCAAGGCCAGTACCTACATACATTTCCCCATCACCGATATGGAGTGGACACATCTGAAGCAGGGCTTCTATGCAAGGGGAGGCATGCCCAGGGTCATGGGTGCAATAGATTGCACCCATGTCCGTATCAAAGCACCAGCACGTCAGGGACATATGTTCCTGAACCGCAAAAACTTCCACTCCATGAATGTGCAGATGGTGTGTGACAGCAACCTGGCCATCATGAATGTCTGTGCGAAATTTCCCGGGAGCTGTCACGATTCACATATACTCAGAAATTCATCTGTGCAGAGGGATTTCGAAAATGGGACCTATACAGGGGGATGGCTTCTGGGTGAGTTAACAGCACCAAATGACACCACATACACATGTGCTAGTACGTTCACCACAGAAAACATTATTCACACAATATGTGCTCCTTGTCACACCATGTCACTCACTTTCCACAGGTGATGCTGGCTATGGATGCAAGCCATGGCTCCTCACCCCGGTCGCCAATCCCCAAAACGATGCCCAGGAACGATATAACCAGGCTCATGGCAGAACACGGAATGCCATTGAGCAGACCTTCGGCCTCCTCAAGTCCCGATTCTGATGTCTGGACCACTCGGGGGGAGCATTGCAGTATGCACCAGGCAAGGTCTGCGACATCATCGTGGCATGTGCCATCCTACATAATATCGCGG
This sequence comes from Rhinophrynus dorsalis, assembly GCA_037306005.1. Taxonomy (NCBI): domain Eukaryota; kingdom Metazoa; phylum Chordata; class Amphibia; order Anura; family Rhinophrynidae; genus Rhinophrynus; species Rhinophrynus dorsalis. Next base: position 46,571,547 of record CM074718.1, read on the forward strand.
TGGACACCAGACTCATCGACGATGTCCATCCCCCACCCAGACCTGAAGACCCTGTGGATATCGTTGAGTGTGAGGAAACCCCAACAGGGATGCAGACAAGGGACAGATTGATCAGGGATCACTTCTGCTGTGAGTATAATACATGTATGCACACAATCCATGCATACACACCCACCACAACACACATGTTCTGTTTCAACCCACAGGATCAGTGACACAGCCCTGACACTGGCTGCAGTATGGACCACCAGCATCAACTATTCCGTGGACCAGTCAGATTGGGCCTAGAGATTCCGAATACATCTGACAACCTGTCGTCCATGTTGATACTGCTACCTCAAGGATATCATGCATGCCCCCCTGGAAACCAAGGTACAACACTTTAACCTTGTTCATCATATCCCACAGCTCCCTAGGCACCAACTAAAGTGTTCTGCTAGGATCAGACCCATAGCAACCATGGTACCCCTGTAGCGAGGGAGTCTCATCCAAGCCAATGCATCGGATAGCACTGTCATATAAGGGGTTCAGGAGGCATTCGTGGGGACATGGGACCAGTAGCTTGCTACAGTCGAAGAAAGCAGCAGAGGGGTGGATTGACAGTAATAGTGTGTTACACAACATGGAGCTCATGAAATGTGGATCACATCTCCATGGACACCATGTTGCCCTGTGTGTGTGTGTGTGCAGTGATATGTGCCCCAGAAAGAAATACACACATTAACAAATATGTCCTACTAGCTCCATGAACCAAACATATTTGGCCTGTCTCTGACAGTGGCAGCCCAAATATATTGTTGTCAGGAAGCTATTAGGACGTATTTGTTGATGTGTGTAACCATGTCGGGGCAAATATCCCTAAGGATGGTTAACATCCCCTTAGTTCCCCCCATGATGGTTCATAGACCAGTACACAACACATTACAAAGCAGTGGTTTGTGTAGACTTATGTAACGGGAAAGATTAAGAGGATCATGATGTTGTAGCTGTTGCATGACGATCACTTCGAGGGTGATGTTCCAAATCCTGTCCTCTTGTCCCACAGGCATCCATAGCACGATCCATCCTTGAACAGAGGAGTTTCCATATGACTGGACTGAAGTCTGGACAACACTTCCATGAAGCTCAACCCTTGGTGTTTCAATTGATTGTGTTGGTGATGCAATGTTTGACCTGATGTTCACAGCAACCTCTACTGGAACATCCACATATGGACACAAATTAATGTGTGTACTAACATCCAGGTATCAGACCTGTACAGTAAGACTGCTCATACACAGATGCCAAACTATGTGGACAACACATGAGCAGTTCACTAGCATTTATAATGTATTCCTATTTAGTTCAGATGTACCTTTTTGTGCTCATACAAGTGTTTAATACATATTGGCTAAATACACAAGAATCATCACTACTCAATCCGTGTCTGTATGAATGAATGTTGGATCAAACACCTGTCAATGTGGAACCGTACCCAAGGCTAGAGTATCCTTCATACAAGGGAAGGCATGATTTACATCACAGGAGTCCACTAGTTGCCTGACCATGAGTGGACTTTGTGATGTATACATGCAATGACATGATGGCAGTGATACACTGATGTGTGTTGTGAGTGATTAGCTGGTGATACAGGGGACACACTTCCACTGTGATGTGATGTCCACGGTTTGTGTGTTGCTCAATATAATCAATGTCCTGAGATTGCTGTAGGTTGTCATATCTCAGTACATGGGCTACATCAACAAAAACAACCATGTGGACAAGTGTTATCACTGGTGAAGTGTGTTACAACCTTAGTTAAACAACAACACAACTTAAAGGGATAGTAAACCTGGAAAATAAGTTTATTTCACATTGTAGCCCTTTAAAAAACATGAAAAATTATATAAGTCTTATCTACCAAACATATATGGTTTGGGAGATAAGACATATCATTTTACATGTTTTTTAAGGGCTACAATATAGAATGAACTTATTCTCAAGGTTTACTATCCCTTTAATACATAAGCCAATGCTCAGCCTAAGGTTCCAATGTGCGTGCTACACAATGAAATCTTAGGAAGATCATTGGGTTATGCAGTAAGTTAGGCTGTGATTCAAACTCCTGTTGTGCAACTGACTTGCTGGAGAACACAATGCTCACCCTAGGATCACAAAGTGTAACACACACATTGAGATCCTAGGGTGTACATTGTGTTCCCCAGTATGTCAGCTGCACAATAGAATTTTGATTTAAAGACCATATTGATGCATGTTCCATCTGTCATGCTTGTTATTTCCCTGCTAAGTCGCATAGCTGTTTGTTTGGTTTTCCCCTCAAACACAACAACTGATGCAGACGAATGTTCAGTGTTGCACCAGTTGTTGTGCTAAGGGGTATGTTCTGATCAAATCTGACACACACCATGGCCATGTAACACTGTCGTGTTACATGGCTACAGGGATGGGTTGCCAGGTGAATTTGGACAACGGTGTGGGTGTGTGTGAACCCATGTTGTAACATCAGACAAACATTTCCCCCAGGCAGGGGTTGAGTTCACTGCATTGTTTGGCAATGCATTGGAGACAACCCTGCCACCCAATCTATAAGTGAATACACAGCAGATCAGACAGGATTCAAAAGCACAATTTTCATTTATTGAGGGGGCAGATGACAGGTTGGGCCTTTCATTTTTTCTTTTTTTGGGGGGGGGCCTTAGACTTGGTGCCAGAGGTGGATGCCCTGGCTGATTGCCTTGTCACCCTCTGTCCCCTAGGTGTGGCTTCTGGGGTAACACTGGAAGGGGTGGTGGGTGCAGTGGACCCCTCTGTGGAACGCAGGTTCTCCCTCTCCATCCTCAGGTTCTCCCTGCGGTTAATCTCTCGCAACTCCACGAGCACCTGTGCAAACATGTCCATCATCCCCGTATGTATCTGGTGGAGTTGTGTGTTCCCCCTGGCAACCTCTGACTCCAGAGCTTGGATTCTGGTCTCCAACCTGTTCGTGTTCCTCCGGGATTCCCTCCGGTTCCTCGTGAGGTTGTCGTTGGTGGCGTGGGTTGCCCGGAGCTGTCCTCTTTGAAGGGCCATGCACTCAGCCTCCAGATCTGTGGTGCGTTGACTGCTGGAGATGGGAGTGGCCGGTGACACATGTTCTGTTTCCCCAGCTTCAGCTGTCTCCTCAGCATCTGTTTCCCCAGCTTCAGCTGTCTCCTCAGCATCTGTTTCCCCAGCTTCAGCTGTCTCCTCAGCATCTGTTTCCCCAGCTTCAGCTGTCTCCTCAGCATCTGTTTCCACAGGTTCAGCTGTCTCCTCAGCATCTGTTTCCACAGGTTCAGCTGTCTCCTCAGCCTCTGCTTCCACAGGTTCAGCTGTCTCCTCAGCCTCTATCTCCTCAGCCTCTGCTGTCTCCTCTGCTGGTACTGCATGTGCTGTGGCTGCTACTGCTGTTTGTGTTGGTGGAGTGGCTTGCACAGACGGTGTGTGGGTGCCCACCACATCAAGGGACCCACTGCTGCCCACTGATGTCTGTGCTGGTTGAGGTGGTGGGGTGAACAAGTCCCTTGGCTGAGGGCGCTGGGGCTCCCCAATCAGGCCCAGGTGTTGGTAGTCAAGTGGCCAAGGGTCATACCTTGGCCAGTGGTAGGTGCTTGGCCCCCACCTGGGATCATACCTGGGGCCATGCTGGGGAGCCATCCAGGAGGGTAGATCCATCTCGGTGGAATATGGCCCATATTGGCTGGTGGCCACATTCCCGGGCAGCCATTGCCTCCCTGGTGGTGGTGGTGCTGCTGCTGGAGGGTAATAGCTCCCGGTGGTAGTGGGATGCATCCATCTCTCCCCCTGAATCCAGCCGCTGTACATCTGTGGAGCATCCTGTGGTGGGGCAGGCAGTTGAGGGGCAGCCAGTTGAGAGGCAGCCAGTTGAGAGGCAGCCAGTTGAGAGGCAGCCAGTTGAGAGGCAGCCAGTTGAGAGGCAGCCAGTTGAGGGGCAGCCAGTTGAGGGGCAGGCAGTTGAGGGGCAGGCAGTTGAGGGGCAGGCAGTTGAGGGGCAGCCAGTTGAGAGGCAGGCAGTTGAGAGGCAGGCAGTTGAGAGGCAGGCAGCGGTGATGCAGCCAGTTGGGGAGGAGGTGTGGTAGTTGTAGACGGTTCCCAGTGGCTAGTCCCCTCCTCTGTATCCTCCTCACTGGGTGGTGTGGTCTGCTCCTCCACGGGCTCCTGCTGCGATGGAGGCCCATAAGCTGTGTGGAGAATTGAGATTGTGTGATTAGTAAAAGTAGCCATGATGGGATTAATGGGATACTAATACATGAAATGCAGAAAGGGAAATATATGTTTTGTGGTTTATCACCCTGAGTGAAACAAGGGTACTCCCACTGCTGGAGGAGGTTTTTGTTCAAAAAGTCTCCCAGCTCAGAGTAGAATTGCTTTGGTGCTATATCCCAGTGGCCTGAAGTTGTACATTGGCACTGTTGGTACATTATCCTATGAGAATTTATTGCGTCTGGACGTAAGCTGTCCATAGGATGGTCTAGCAACATCGCCATTTTAGAGTTCCAGGCCACTGTGATATTGCCGCTGGAGTAGTCAACTATGAGCTGTGCTACATTTTGAATGAAACACCTTTGAGCAGTGGGAATACCCTTGTTTTGCTCGGGGGATGAACCCTGCAATATATTTTTCTTTTCACATGTTAGGTATTACTATCCCTTTAACGGAATAGCAATGGTTAATTTCACCATGATGTAATATTGTAGGCATTGTAAGAGATAGATGTGGATCGATGTTAGTCCTATCCCTCCAACCCACATGGTTAGACAGATATTGCTCTATTTGACAGTCATTTTGACATGTTTGACAGTCATTTCACCACACGGAGGCTCTTCAGCAGAGCCTAAATTGCCCCATTCAGAGATGTAAACCTCATTGGAATGGTGAACAGAGTGTGCTTGCAAACCTGGCACACTTTGTTGACCATCTCAAAGATGTCTCCATCTCTGAATGGGGCAATTTAGGCTCTGCTGAAGAGCCTCCGTGTGTTCTAATGACTGGAATCTCCAGCTGTCAAATAGAGCGATATCTGTCTAACCATGAGGGTTGGCGGGATAGGACTAACATGGATCCACATGTTGGTGAAATTAACAATTGCTATGCCATTACAGTTACATACAAGGAGAAATGGTCATATATGCATGTGGATGTGTACCTTTCATATGGATATGAATATATCCTTTCCAGATATGAAGCCAGAGATAATTTCAGTAGGTGTGATTGCCTTAATGGCTATATATGTGCACCCATCAAAATATACATTGGATTGATATGATGGATATGAACATACCTCGTATATCCCATCTACGTACAGTGGGATATACTAGGTATGTGTATTTGGATGGTATCAATGTAAGTTAGTTTCTGATGGATGCACATATCTGGCCAGTAGGGCAATCACAGGCAGTGAGATGATCCCTGGGTTCACATCGTGTTGGGACATATTTTGAGCCATTTGAAAGGTACATATCTGACCATTTTCCTTTGTGTGCATATCTTTGTTTGAACAGATGTGCAGTGGGAATCAAGTGTTATTCAACCCTATCTTCTTAGCTGTTCCCGTCCAATTCACAATTTTTCATTACTTGACAGGTGACTCTCTGGTTGTCAGGATCATATCCTATGCATTGCATTGTAGGGCATGGGATACCATCCTGGCAATCAGAGATTGATGAACTGGACAGGATCCTGTCCATGTCGTGTGTTCCAGTTGAATCCTGAAGGGCAACAATCACGCCAGTAGTGAGGGATATCTCTGATTGAGGCCTGTTTTTCTTTGAGTATGAGCCCATCCATCCTTCTGAGTGAGGCAACCGTACTCAATCCGAGATATCTATCATTCATGGCCTGTTGGTGACCAAGGTACAATGGTTGATATTTGGTTCCCATGTGTATCCTGCAAACAGTGTCTGGTGTACCATCCATCCATGGAATCAGCACCCCTGAGGATCCATGTGGGAATCAGATGTGAGATATGTCATTTGAAGTTAGAGTAAATGATTGCAGACACAACCCCAAGGCCTACTTTTTCCCCCTTTAATTCTGGGGTATTGTTTGAGGCCTGTGTGTTGCACATACAAGCAGTTATTCTCAGTGCCACTGTGATGTGTGACCTGCTCCATCCTTTTTGTGATTCAGTAAGCGGTGTTGTCAACATGATGGAGTGTACATGATGCTGACTTCTCCAGTGATCTCATTTCCCCATTTCCAGTGTTTTCTATGGAGTGTATACGATGGGACCTTAGCAACTTGATTCATGTTATTGCATATTCTCCATAGGCTAACACTGGTATTGGTGAAATGAGGATGTGTAAGGGTGAATTTCTCTCCACCATGTGTTTGTCACCGCTTAGTGAATGTCCCCTGTATAGCATGTGATCGTTGGCCTATTGACTTGATTGTGGTCTGGTTAACCCTTTGAGTCCCAGAGGGGTTGCCAAAGCATTGATGATCGATGCATTGATGATCCCTCTAGCACTCAAGGGGTTAAGTGCTGACATCCCAGTGGGGACATGGGTGACATTGTGTGTGAACAGTGATGATCTATGACAGACGACATTTTGAACAGCATGGTTTGTGTATTGTGTGTGATGAGCACAGCGACAGGAGGGTTGAAGTAGGACTTGGACAGGTTTGTTCCAAGTTGGACCTTGATATTTGTCCTTGTGTTGTGTCCTGTTTTTAACCCTCAGGGTGCTGTGTTGGTGCAGTTGTGTGCATGAATGATGGGCATGTGTTGAGGTGTGACTGTGTGTGCAGCTGGTGTTGGTTGCTGTAGTGTGTTGTTATGTAGTGTGGCACTTACCGGTAGTGTGGAGGGTCCTCTCATCCCCAGTGTCAGCTCCTCCAACAACCCCCTCGATCAGGGTTGGGGACATATTCTGCCGCACCATCTCCTCCCAGCCGCAGAAGGTGATAGGGACAGGTGGGCCACCTCCAGTGCCTCGGGCGTGCTTGGCGAGTTCGGAGAGCTTGTTCTTGACCACCCTCCGGCAGTCGCCCCATCGCTTTTTGATGGACTCCACGTCCCGTCTGCATGGAGCCACCGCGTTGACCCGGCTGCAGATCTGGTTCCAGGCTGCCTTCCTCCTCGCTGACAGTCCAGGGACCTTCGCTGTCGGGTGGAGAACACTCTGCCTCTCCAGGACAGCTTCCACAAGAGCCGTGTTCTCCTCCTCTGTATACTTTGGGTCTCTGATCCTGGCCTCATCACCTCCGGCATGGGATGACTCAGAGCCGGAGTGCCCTGCCTGGTCTGACCCTGACTGTGTGGGGTGCTCCCCAGCAACTACCCCTCGTCCCACTGCAGGTTCTGTCCCTGTCTTGCGTGTTCCTGCTCTTGTGGGCCGGGTCCCCCTCCGCCCTGCGGATCTCCCTCTCCCACCCCTGCTCTGCTGAGGGATCCCCTCCTGACCTTCCTCCTCCTCCACTACTCTCCCCATCCCTCTCTCCTGTCCTCCTCTCCTTGCCATCATTCACCCAGTCACACCCAGGCACTCCCACAGGCCCTCACAGACACACTCGATCCAGTCACTCTCTGTCACACACTTTCACTCCCAGATTCACACTGTCAAAATAAAAAGTAAAATGTGTAAGGTATTATGAACAAAAAAGGACTATGTGTATGTATGTATGTGTATGTGTTTGTGTTTGTATGTGTGTATGTAATATGTGCAAAGGTGTAATATGTGTCTAGTAAGTGCACCTCTCTCCAAACTCCAAACTCAAAAGTCTCCTTCTACCTCCAATGAATGCTCCTTTCTCCCTCTCTCTGATCGCTATCCTCCGCTCCTGGGTCCTGATATCTAGCTCTGAAGAACTCGATAACAGACAGTGTGTGACGGTTATTTTTGGGTATATATAGGTGTATTTGAAGTTATTTGATACATTGGGGCTTTGTGATTGGCTGTGTGTTTGAATTTGTTTTGGCATCAATCATGGTTGCTTGACAACGGCAGCCGTTATGTTAGATGTTGTTTTGAGCTCAGTTATCGTGTGATTTGGCCGCCCGTTGTGCATTAACATGAGCGACAACGGCTTTTGTGTTACGTGTTTTTTGTGTGCCTACGCTCGATAGCTATTCTTGTAGAGTAGCTATTGAATCTGCCGTAAGTCCTGTATTATTTGCGACTGATGTGCCTTTTTCACTTAGCGGCTGGTTTAACGGCTGCCTTTAAATCTAGCCCATAACTGGCTAAATTCCCCCTCTCCAGGCTGTTTCAGACAAGTCTGCCATCTAGCCGATAGCAGGAGATTCCGTTCCCAGGCCCATCCTGCGGCTCTTCAGCAAAGCCAAAATCACACTATTTAGAAATAAATACTTCATTGGAACGGTCTACCAAGTGTGTCTGGTTTGCAAGCACATTTTGTACACTGTCTCAATTAAGTATTTATTTCTAAATATTGTAATTTCAGCTCTGCTGAAGAGCTGCCGTCCGGTCAAATGATCGGAATCTGCTGCTGTCAGCTAGAGTGCTGACTTGTCTGAAACAGCCTGTAGGGGGAACTTTAACCAGTTATATCTCTCAAACTATAAAGGTTTGAGAGATAAGACTTACATCGATGCAATTATTTTATTTTTTAATGCCTACAATATTAAAGAAACTTAAAATTAAACATTACTAGTCTTTTAAGGACACACCATGGAATTCTGGGATCTCTGCGCAACTACACACCACTCTGCCACCCCACAATGGATTGTGCTTAAAAAATAAATAAATAAAAAGGAGTTATGGTCCTCTAGACCTGACCATCCCCCGATCAGTTGGTCGTTAAGGTGTTACATAAGGGGAATGTTTGACAATATGGGAAAGGAAAGGAAGCGGTCAAATTTACATTTATTAATTATTCTATTGTATTTATTAATTTAACTGCACACACACACACACAAAGATATTCAGACATGCAGACTCGCTCCGCATTAATAACACAGTATAAAAGGTCAAGTCCATCATTCACAACCTACGACAGGGACATGGGTAATAGGTACCACTAGAACGCAGGTAGGGTCACATTTCTCAACAGACACAGTAGGCAACTGCCTAAAGCTCCAAATTTTGAGGGGCGGTGCCTCAGTTGTACTGGCCACACCCATGTTCTGAATTGTGGGTGTGGCCAGAGCAATCTCCATATCCCTGCACCAATTGTATAACCATTTGAGTGCCAGAGGGGTATCCAATGCTTTGCTTCTGAAAGCTGGTAACAAAAAAAATCACAACAAAAAGGAGGCGGGTTTACCCTTGAGTGGGGGAGGGGCAGGGACTGGGTAGGGAAGGAGGAAAAGTGGGAGGAGATGGGTGGGAATGAGCAGAAGTGGGCAGAGTTTTAAAGCAAAGTCCCCATATCCGGAGAATCAGCCTCTGCCCCGGAGAGCCAGTAATGGAATCTCAAAACCAGATACTCCGGGGAAAATCTGGAGAGTTCCCAGGTATGCTCCCAAGAATGCTCCCAAGCTGTACATATTAAAGGGATACTGATGTTTCATAACAAAAGCAGCTCTAATTAATCATCATAGTATTTGGACTTTGGAGAGTGTTATTTCAATTCTGTCAGTTGTAGTTCAAGAGTTATTCAATGACAAAGTGTCCCCCTCCCACCCCTTTTACTGATGTAACACTGCTCAGCCAGATCAGAAGGTAGATGCCCAGGTAGACTGCAGAGAGGGACAATCTTCAATTAAGATAAGGGAAAAACCTGAAAAACTTGTCAAGGAGGGCAGGGCTTTCATTGTTCTCATAGGAAGAAGAGTGTCCCCTTCTGTTATCTGTCTGGTCTATGGACTGCATTCCACATCTGAGAAGAGATGGCTTACACTAGGTAAAAGGGGCGGGAGGGGAAACTTTGCTTGTGAATATCTCTTAAACCATAAAGGTTTGAGAGATAAGACTTACATCGTTCATGTTTTTTTAATGCCTACAAAATAAAATAAAGATAAAACTAAGTATTACTATCCCTTTAAGTTGTTTGAGTCTAGCTTGGCACCCTGTGTCACGAAAACTCTGCACCCTGTTGTGGCTCTTCTTTGAAGTACATAGTTTAATCTGCAGTAATATTGCACGGCATTTTTAAAAAATGTGTGTATTAGCCATCACTTTTTTGTCCAATTTCCAACATTCCTCCCACCATAATAAAAATGGCCTAAACTTGAAGACCATTTAACCCTTTGAGTGTCAGACGGGTACGCAACGCATTGCAATCAAAGGGTTAACATACTATTAACAGATTGGAGTGGGAAGTAGTAGTATAATGTAAACAAAAAAAAAACTTTTTATTCCTTAGAAAATTTGTTGTTTTAAAAAGACAAAAGACATTTTAACAGAATTTTTTTCAGCCATTGTATTCATCAAGCCCATCTCATTGCACTGTTTAAATTCTTCAAGGAACATTTTCAAAAGTGATGGCTTTACTTCTGAAAATACCATACTTGTCTCATCACCTACCCATGATCCAACAATTTATTCATGCCTGTTATCACCACGTGTGACGCAGTTAAACTACCTTGCTGCAACATCCCTGTGTTAATGCGCTGAGTACAGGGGAGTTAAAGGAGCAGTAAACATTTTTTATGAAAAAAAATATATTGTAGGGATTTTCCTATTGAGTAAGACAAGGGTACTCCCACTGCGGAGAGATTTATATTTCCAGAGTTATTACAGTTTAAACCCATGTTTTTTACATTAGCAGTGCCCTCTAGTGGTCAAATTCTAATTAGATTTCCTGTTAGATTCTAATGGAGAGGAAAGTCAGAAAAGTCAGAGACATACAGTTCTCCATAGAATGTGATAGAAACTGCCTGTCACTTCCTGTCAGTTAGAACTATCAGGAAGTAAACACAGTAAATTCACTTCCTGGTTATTTAAACTGCTATAAATTTTGAATAAAATATCTGACAGCGATGGGAGTGACCTTGTTTTATTCAGCAGGAAATGCTCTATAAAATATGTATTTTCATAAATAAAAGTTTACTGCTCCTATAAGCAGAGTCAATGCAATGCAGACCCCTCTGGTGTCTAAGGGGTTGAAAGTGGCTTTTCCCTCTTCAACTACTTCCCCTCTAGCACTCAAAGGATTAAAGGGATAGTAATGGTTAATTTTACGTTTCTTTCATATTGTAGGCATTAAAAAAATATTAACAAGGATATAAGTCTTATCTCACAAACCTTTATGGTGTGAGAGATATACCGTGCTATAGTTACCTCTTCCTGGCTGTTTGAAAGAAGTCAGCGCTCTAGGTGACAGCTGCAGAATCCGGTCATTTGACCGGATGGAGGCCCTTCAGCAGAGCTGAAATCATGCGATTTAGAAATAAATACTTCATTGGAACGGTCCATAAAGTATGCCTGGTTTGCAAGCACACTTTGTAGACCGTTTCAGTGAAGTATTTACCTCTAAATAGCGCGATTTTAGCTCTGCTGAAAAGCCCCCGTCTGGTCAAATGACCGGATTCTCCAGCTGTCACCTAGAGCACCGACTTCTTTCAAACAGCCAGGAAGAGGTAACTTTAGCACGGTACATCTCTCACACCATAAAGGTTTGAGAGATAAGACTTACATCATTGTTAATATTTTTTGAATGCCTACAATATTAAAGAAACATTTAATATTAGTATTTCTTTCTTTCTCAAAAAAACAGGTCAAGGTAGTTTACTAGTGAAAAAAGGATTACAAACACTGATACAGTTGGGTATTGAAGTGATATAGTACTATTCTCCATGTATTCTACAAAGCAATAAGGATTCTTGTCTGGCTTTGTGCCATAGGCATATAAGTACACATTAAGCTATTGTTGAATTTGTGCCTTGAGAGTTCTTACAATTTTGTGGATTTTGAAGAGAAGGATCTCTGCACTGATAATAGGGCTTCAATTCAGTGTCGGTATGATTATTTCCTTATCAAACATTATATAGAGAACAGCAAAATATACCCTATTATACTATAATAAAGAGCACGTTCAATGTTACAAGTTACTTAGCGACACTGCAGAAATTAAACACAAAAAAACAAGAGCAAAAAGGAATACGTTTTTAAAAGCAGAGAGATTAGAAGGCTGCAATTTAACCCTTTGGATACCATTGTGTTGCAACATGTTGGATACCTGTCTGGCACTCACAGGGTTAAAATCAAGAATGAAGACCAAGGCCTTGCAAATAAATCCTGGAATATTTAAACCTATTATGAAACAATGCACTGGCAACCTCTAGCATCGAAGGGGTTAAAGTAAAGCTAAAGATAAAACGTTCTTTGATACGAAAGAGAATGTTTTAACCCCTTAAGGACCCGCACTTGAGGACCACGGGGCTTTTATTATTTTTTTTTTTTCTTCCAGTTCAGCCCTGAACTCCATGCCATGCCAGGACCGTCACTGGTCCTTAAGTGTCGGACCACCGTGATGGTCCTGGCACGTCAATGGTCCTTAACCCCTTAAGGACTACGTGACGTGGTATGACCGTCACGGTCCTTATACCCTTAAGGACCAGTGACGGTCATAGCACGTCACGTACTTTTTACTTACAGCGCTCTACCGGGAGCAGTGTATGTAAAAACAGGGCCTAAAATTGATCGCTCCAAGACCGGAGCTTTCTCTCTTAGGCCTCCAAGCGGCGCGCCGGTACGCGTAACAGCGCGTCGGCAAAGATCAAAGCGGTCCTTAAGGGAAGTTAACTTCCCTGGACCGCTGGTACTTAAGGGGTTAAAGGGTTAAAGAGCAATTATCACCTGTATTAAAGTTGCCTTGATTTGAATGCTCTTTAGCATTGAATCTGTAATCATTTTATTTATTTATTTTTTAAATATAATGAGTTATTCTCTGAGATACTGGCTTTTAAAGTTAAGCTGGTCACGTCACTTCAGCCTTCGTCTCTTCCCCATCCCAGTATTGCCTCGTTCCAACCTCCTCCGGTACCAGAGGATTCCTCCAGGGGAGCTAGAGAAATCTCTTGCCAACGGGACTGCTCCAGCTACATGCTCCAGGTCTCCAATGGACAGACCAGATGGGCTGAATGGTTCTTCACTGCTGTCAAATTTTATATGCTTAGTGCAGTTAAAGAATACTAACTGTACATTTTTTCACCTACAAATTCTGAAAATGTCCTCTATGTTTAGACGTCACTAAATGTGAATTATAATTAAAAAATGGAGATTTTCAGTGACTTTTTGATCTTGGAGTTTCTACGGACGTGACAATCAAGGCAGACTGAATAGGTTATCTCTTATACCATGACTTAAGAGCAAAATTTACAGTAAAGTAAGGTAAGTGGGAGGGGTGTTATTATTCGTTATTACATGCTTTATATTACAGGCGTTCTTATTCAAAGGAGTTACTGTTCCTTTAACTAGACAGAGTAATACATACCTAGAGAGTATTATTCATCAATGTAAACGTTTACTGAATGAGCAAAAAAAAAAAAAAAACAGTGAAACAAATGTCATTGTTTTGCTCCATAACAGCTAAACCTTTGCTCTTATTTATAAGCTCATGAGCTTTATGATTCTGAGTCAATGCCACTAGTTACAGACTGCAAGCAGGGGGCGCCAACATCACTGAAACTACAAAAAGGAATGAAATAGCAGTCACAGGGAAGGCTCAGCCTTAACACTGTGTGTGTGCCAAAGGGACATCCACTGTACTGCTTTGTAAAGCGATGCATACCTCTTTAACCCCTTATGGACTGCTCTGTCTGGGGGTGGGCCGCTCTGGAGGACCCGGGCACATTTTTTTTTCCATAAACGTGATCTGTGATCACAGTGCGGCATGCAGCCACGATACAATCACAAACTTCCATGACGTGCTACGACTGTCATCAGTGCTTAACACCTGCAGAGCTGTGACGTCTTGGTACATCATGCAACGTTAAGGGGTTAAATAATAAAAGTAAACAAAAGCAGATGTATTATTTTAGTACTATACATTATGTTACAAGTTAAATTAAAACATTATGTGTATTTTATTAACACAGACTTAAGTGGGATTTTGTACCAATAATGGCATCCACTTATGTAACCCATATGGACAAAGGTAGAACTGAGTAATTCTTAGACAAACCAAATGCACCATACAGGACATATTCAAATTCCCAAGTTCTTGCTCAATTAAATGTGGCTTTTAAACTCTTGAATGCTAGAGGTCTTCAACTTAAAGCAGAACTACCACCCATGAATAAATTTGGCCCAAATAAATACCCATCTGGCGACTAGCTGCTCAATAGCACTAGTCACCAGAAATATTACCTGGTTAATAAGAATTGTACGCTGTTCCCAAACTGCCAGGCAGGAAACAGTGCAGACGTCTTCACATAGTGACACCTGCACGTCAGTCCATTTTTGGAACCGAACGGCTCCTAGTGACGCCTCCTAGAGCGGACTGGGACTGACAGCGCAGATGTGCAGACGTCACTATGGGAAGATGTCTGTGCTGTTTCCTGCCTGTCAGTCCGGGAACAGTGTATAATTCTCAAACACCAGGTCATATTTCTAGCGACTAACACTATTGAGCAGCTAGTCGCCGAATGGGTATTTTTTGGGCCAAATTTATTCATGGGTGGTAGTTCCACTTTAAGTTGAAGACCTCTAGCATTCAAGAGTTTAAAGGCCACATTTAATTGAGCAAGAACTTGATGAATATGTCCTGTATGGTGCAGTTGGTTTGTCCAAGAATTACTCAGTTCTTCCTCTTTAAGTCCTACTTAAATCAATGGGAATCTTTATTTTCTCCTTATGATGCAGTTGCTTAGACCAGGAATTGCACTACTTTTGCTTTGTGTATACAGTTCTTGGTCTTCTCACCTGGCATGATCGAAACTGGTTGACTAAGAGTGTACACCTCTGTGGGTCTTTTCTTCCATCCAGGCTGTCCAACTCAGCAGCTACCTGGTTAAGTTCTTCATCTGCATAGTAGAACTGGGCGAGAAGCTGTGGGTCTGATCTCTGGGGGTAAAAAAAAACCAAATCATCAGCATAAGACACTTCATTCATTACTGTGAGATCTACAGGCTTGAGAGATATTCACATTGAAAGTTCCCCCCTCCCTCCCCTTTTCCTGATGTCAGCTGTAAAGCTGACAGCAGGAGATTCAAGTCGGCCGACTCGAGGAGGCTCTTCAGCAGAGCCGAAATCGCTTTATTTAAAAAGAATTACTTAAAGGGATAGTAAACCTTGAAAATAAGTTTATTTTATATTGTAGCCCTTAAAAAAACATGAAAATTGATATAAGTCTTACCTCCCAATCCTTTATGGTTTGGGAGATATTCAGAAGTAAAATAAAGTTCCCTTTTCCTGGCTGTTTCAGCCAAGTCTGCCATCTAGTGGACAGATTTGGAATTCAGTCCACAGATCAACCGGCAGCTCTTTAGCAGTGCCAAGATCACGATCTTTAAAAAGAACTACTTAATTGGAACTGTGTACAAAGTGTGCCTGGCTTGCAAGCACACTTTGTAGACCATTCCAATTAAGAAATTATGTTTAAAGAATGGCACTTCTGGAGAGCCACAGCCGGTCCCGGGACCGGATTCCAAATCTGAGAGCTTATATAATTTTTCATGTTTTTTTAAGTGCTACAATATAAAATAAACTTATTTTCAAGGTTTACTATCCCTTTAATTGGAATGGTCTACAAAGTGTGCTTGCAAACCAGGCACACTTTGTAGACCTTTCCAATGAAGTAATTATTTTTAAATAACGCGATTTCAGCTCTGCTGCAGAGCCACCAGCTGGTCCCTGGACCGGTATCTCCTGCTGTCAAGCACAGCGCTGATGTCAGGGAAGTTTCGTAAACTAGTTTTACTCTAAGGAAAAAACCCTACTATATATGTTTTTCATAATAAAACCATACTGCTCCTTTAAATAAAAGTAATCTCTAGACATGGACATCACAAAGCACGATCACATCCCACAACAAATCCTGATAAGCCTTTTTCTATCTTCACTCATTACAATAGCACCCCATACTGCTAGGATAATTGGTGAAAGCACTTAACTGCTTGATGTCAGAAAGGTGCCTAATGCATGGCAAAGCTATGTGTTCAGCACCCCCTCTGGCACTCGAAGGGTTACACTGTGAGAATAATTTGCCTTCTGAAAAATGTAAATCCCATGTGTTGATGAATTTTTATGGACAAGAGCTTAGTTCTGGAAATCTGCTCCCAACACCCAGTGCAGACAGAACGGAGAATCCCAGCCAGCTTTATTCTAACACAGTGGTTCTGAAGCGATTTTTTTCTGGTGGCCGCCAATGCAGTCACCACAATGTTCTAAGACATTACATGAGCAAATGGTAAAAGTGGATAAAGGTATACAAAAATTGCATATAAATATTTGCACCAACAATCCTATATAATAATTCTCTAAAACGTGTGTAACGACGCGTTCATGGGCAGTAGGGGCTGCTGCGTGTGCTGCAGTCATGCACAGTAGAGACTGCCCGCGTTGTGGCTGATACAGAGCTGGACACACCGAAGGAGCGACCAGCTCTGTATCAGCAGTGGAGTGGGCAGTCTCTACTGCGCATGATTGCCCCGTGACTGGCTGGCACTGTATCAGCCATAGAGTGGGAAGTCTCTACTGTGCATGACTGCCCCACGACCGGCTGGCAGTGGCACTGAGGCCCATGTAACGGGATCTTCAACTAGTAACTTTATAATACAATATAAACATTACAAGAATCATAGTATTAACCCCTTCAGGACGGCTGATCGTACATGTGGCCGTCACTTAAGGACCACGGACCTTTTTTTTTTTTGTCGCTTCCGGTTCAGACCTCCCCGTACGGAGTTCAGCCGCACGGCTAGCCCTGAATTCCATGACAGTCCTGGCACGTCATGGGTCCTGAACGCAAATTTACCCATGACGTGCCAGGACTGTGAAGGGTCGTTAAAGGGTTAAAAACTACCCCATACAAGCTTCTTAAAATCTAATAGTTACTGGAGATATTTATTTCAATTCAGAAAAAGTCACTTTCTCCTCAAGTTCTAAACACACATATATATGTAAGAGTTCTCAGGTCCTCTACTTACGTATACGTTGCAGAGTGTGCACATATACAGTAAGTGAACACCTTCAATGCAAAAAAGAAACCTTACTGCCACCCCTATGGCAGCTGTAAGGAAGATGAGCAAATGTGCACTGATCCCCTCTACTCCTGGTTAAAACAATGCATTTATACTTGGTAAAAAGGAATGTCAAAGCCCAACATGCCCATTCACTCACATACTGGCCAAACCATGGAACACGCTCACCACTTGAATGAGAAGCAAGCATTGTACATTGGGGTTAGCCAGGTGCCATAACGAAAAAGTTATTTGCACATTTTTAAACTCAGAATCAGATTACTAAATACAGATGAACAGATTTTTTGCAGTGGATTTCTTATGACTTTCTCTCAGATGTGAGTGTGCACATAAAAAATACATGTTCAAAATGTCAGAAGAAAAATGTCTCCTTACCCTAACCTAAAGTTGTTCCATAGCAGTATTACCCTGACCAAACCTAACAGACACAAGGAATGACATCGGGGGAGATGTATAAAACTGGAGTTATAAAGAAAGTGTATGTAAAGGTGTCTCAAAGTGACAAGGATTTGTTTAAACATTTAGCAACATTTTCTCTAGTTCTTTGAAAAGTGGAGTACAAACGGTCTTGGCCAAGTAAGAATTGTGTCCCAATGCATGTATAAAGAAATATGGTAATTGCACCAAAACTAAAGGCAGTTCTATTGATTAAATCTTAAAGGGGATCTCTCACATATATATAAGTAATGCTCATTAGTTACAGCATTTAGCCAAAACATTTAAAATGTTGTTCATTTAAAAAAAAAACAAAAAAACAACAACAACAACATCAGCGCAAAAATGTATATTTAAAAAGTGTCCGGCAGCCTACTTCCTTCTTGCGGCACTGCCTCCGCTCCCATCCCACTACCCAGCATCCTCTGATGATGGAGGCTTTCTTTCTCTAAGCTGGAGCGATCTCATTGGCAGAGATCGATACCTAGCCAATGAGATTGTTCCAACTTAGTGACAGACAGCTTCCATCATCGGAGGATGATGGGTAGTGGGTTCAGAGAAGCCTCTGTTCGGCAAGCTTCGGCTAACCGGAAGTAGGCTGTTGGGCACTTTTTAAATATAAATGTTCGCACTGATGTTTGTTTTTTTTTTTTTTAAATGAACAACGTTTTAAATGTTTTGGATAAATGCTCTAACTAATGAGCATTACTTATATATAGGTGAGAGATCCCCTTTAACTCCAGGTATAACCTGTTCTTAATGGAAGTATATAGTGACAGCTATATGTGCAAATATATATTTGCAGATGCAAATTTTCTCATAATATTCTCATATAGACATATTTATATACATGACTTTATTTCTTCATAAATATAATAACCAGGCGTTGTGAATTTTAGTGACAATTCTTAGGTATATACTAAGAAGGCCTTTTATACATCCACCACATTGTTCCATAAATCTAGCAGATACTGGGGTCAACCTAGAGACTAACTTAACCTTACAGATACTGGGGTTTTGGACACCCTGCTCTCTCTCTCCAGTACTCACAAGCCAAGTTGGACTGACAATACGTTAGACAAACCGCTAGTGTTCACAGGGGCACACAATAAGTTGCTCCACCAACATCCAAAGGGTTAGAAAATGGGACACTGGGCACAGTCTAGTTATACGCACATTCACAGACTTCCCACCTGAAGCACTAAGCGGGGAAGTAGACTGTTAGGAGGGAACTTGAATACAGTGATGCCAGCCCTGTGCAGAACTCGTAAATCTCAGCTGTCTTGCCTGGATCCTGCTCGGCGGGACACCACATGGTAAGCAGAGTCACACGTTCTATCTGAGATTGAACGGCTGCACTGCATTGCAAAGACCTCTAGTATCAAGTGGTTAATCTTATAAATATTGTGCAGCTGATTTGCCCCAGAATTGTTCCAGGTTTACCTTTATACATTTGTCCCAACCAATCTGCCTGGACTACCAACATAACATTTAAACCAGGGGTCTCCAAACTAAAGCCCCGGGGCCATTTACTACCCTTGGCCTTGTTGAATATGTACATCAAGCAAATTCAATCTACTAATTGAATGCAGCAGACTTCAAAATCATAGCAAGGACCCGTCTATGATCTTTAGAAAGAAGGCAAGCAATTAATGCAGTGTAGGTACATTTATATAGCAAAACAGAAGGTAGTTATGCTTGGCTATGGACTGCATACAATAGTTTATATAACTGCTCATTTTGTGCCCATAACATGCTCATCACTAAAGGAACAGTAAAGTCAGAAACAACAGTAACTGTTTCAGCTGTCCCCCACTACCTCTAATATTTTCTGGTAATTTGGGGGTTAATACTTATCCAACTGCATACGTGATCCCACAGTAGTGTACACTGAAGGAGGCTAAATTCAGGTTTGATTTGTGACTGGCTCTAGGGGGACTGAGTAGGACAAACTTCCTGACTTCACAAGCCCTTCAGAAATAATGCTATTGTGTAGAACTGAAATCCCCAGCCGGTATTTTACCGGCAGGCCGGTAAAAAATTGGCTCCTGTCCAATGTTAAGTCTATGAAGGGAATGCCATGGCCGGTATTTTTTTGTAGAAAAGGTGGCAACCCTATTAGTGGTAGACAGTGTCAATGGGACAATGTTTAAATTAGTGCAGCTTTTGACTTTACTCTTCCTATACCCAACCAGGGGAGGGACATGACACCTGCACCTTGACAGCCTTACAGGAGCAGTAAACTTTTTTTATGAAAAAATATATATTGTAATGCATTTCCTGTTAAATAAAATAACTGTATTTCCACTTCTGAGAGATGAATATTTCCAGAGTTATTAGCGTTTAAACAATTTTAATATATATTTTTTTTTACATTAGCAGTACCATCCAGAGATCAAATTCCAATTACAATTCTGTTACATTCTAACGGAGAGGAAAGTCAGTGACTTACAGTTCTCCACAGAATGTGGTAGAAACTGCTGAGTCACTTCCTGTCAGTTAGAATTTACAGGAAGTAAACACAGCAAATTCACCTCCTGGTTATTTGAGCTGTTATAACATTTGAATAATTCAACTGACAGTGGTGGAAGTACCCTTGTTTTACTCAGCAGGAAAAGCTCTATAACATATAGGCTTTCACGGAAAAAAAACGTTTACTGCTCCTTTAAGTTTATAATGCTGGGGCCAACGGAGTTGGGGCTAGCAGTGATTAATTAGTAAAAGTCTAAGATAAAGCAAACTTGTTTTTTTTTTTTTAATATTAACTGTCCTATAACATCTTGGGTGCCAGAGGGTTCCCAACACATTGCAAAGCAATGTATACGACACAATTCTGACATTCTAGGGTTAAAATTTAAATGGGCAACATATTACATATCCTTGACTTCTGTAACCGCAAAGACTATCAATCAGAGCATGTTCTTTTTTGCTGATGCAATCTGAGCAATTTAATAAATTCTTCCATTTTCTGCACTCTCCTAAAATATTTTGCATGGAGGTGCTTCTTCTTAAAGTAGAGATTTATGTGTCTGTTGTTCGTTCTCCCAGGTAGGCATAAAGCTATAACAATGAGTTACATCCTGTTTCCACTACATTTCACCGTTCCATGGCTCTGCTTCCTGCAGCAAAAAGGAAAACTAAAGATGACAATATGAAAATTATTTAACCATTACAGTGCCAGAGGGTTACACAATGCATACCCCTCTGGCACTCAAAGGGTAAAATAAAATTTAATAAAAAAAAATAACAAAGTGATTTTATATATATATATATATATATATATATATATATATATATATATAAACACACACACACACACACACACAATATACTGCTTACAGAGTGTTGTAAGCACAAGTTACGTGATGTGCCGGGACAGTCAACGGTCCTTCAGCAAAGAAAAGAACAGTGACGGTCCTGACACGTCACCAGTGATTAAGGGGTTAAAGAAACAGTAAATCGTTATTATGAAAAAACATTCACTGTAGGGATTTTCATGAGGACTAAAATAAGGTACTCTCACTGTTAAAATATACTTTGTTGGAAAGTTAAACTTGTTTTATTGAACAATATTCTGTTGCATTCTATGGGAGAGATCAGCCTCTTGCTATAGTTTACCATAGAATGTGAGAGTAACCGCTTCATCACTTCCTGACAGTTTGACAGTATATAACTTCTGAATAAAACAACTCATGTCCATAGATGAGAACTTCTTCCCGATGAGCCCAGGAAAGGGCTCATGTGCTGCTGTCAATGACAAGATTTGCCTCATAATGGGGTGCGGCTTAATTGGCTGGGTGGGGTTTACTTGCCAATATATCATAAAGTGGGCAGAACAAAGTGGGAAGGAGGCGGGGAAGTGGGAGGAACAGGGTGGGAAGGAGAAGAAGTGGAAGGGAAATGGTAGGAACAAGGTGCGAAGGAGGAGAAGTAGGAAGGAAAAACAGGAGGAACACAATGGGAAGGATCTCACCACCGCTGGAAAACCAGACTCTGTCCGTAGACTCCGTAATTCAGACTGAAAAATCGAGTCTCTGGGGCAGATTCAGAGAGTTCCCAGGTATGCTTATATCCGTCTCCATGACCGTAACATTAAGGACTGAATAAAGATATGGGGGAGATGCACTAAGGTGATAAAGTGTAGATAACATCTCCAGTGATATCACTTCTCCAATTCCTATGTTATTCTATGGAGCCTAGAACTCTGGAGATCTTGGTGAACAGGCTCCATAGAATAACATAGGAACTGGTGAAGTGATGTCACTTTATCACCTCTTTTTAACGCCTTAGTGCATAACCCCATTATATCTTGAACAAAGGCATAAGGGCAGTATTCATAGGAGCCATTAGTCTATTCTGAACAGAGCGAGAGAGAGTGTGTGGCATTTGGTGGAGTTAGTTCTCCTTCAATGGTAAAGAAACAATGAACACCTTGATGATGGCCTAGATTACTACAGCAATTTTTTTTTTTTATCAATCCATTCTGGGATCGCAGGGCGGCATACAGCCATGCAGAAATCCCAGAATTCCTGACACGCCAGGACCGTCACTGGACCTTAACGCACAACTACCCAAGACTGTCCTGGCATGTCAGTTAAGGGGTTAATCAGACATGCTTACTCTTTATGGTCCTCCAAAATTATGGTGTTTTGAACCTAGCAAAACAAGTCACCAACAGCTGGAATGCCAAAGTTTGCCTACCGCTGTCCTACAGATTTGTACTGCTTGATGGAAGATTGAGAACTTCCTGCCTGGGCAGTATTTCATACCGAGACGTGTAGATTGTATTAACACACTTTGTGATTTGTATTTTCTCCTGCGCGTGGCTCGTACATTTCGTTTATTTGTACTGACAAGTTTATAGGAAGTGGCTCATTCAGGCAGGTTTCAGTGCTGTACTTCAGGTCTCTGGAGCTTTCACTGAACTAATTACACTTTTTATTTATGATCCCAAGAACTGATGGTTATAAAAATAGCTTTTCTTTGTGGCGGTTGGATGCGCAACCAAAGCAACTCTGTTTACCATTTTTATGGTGCAATCAGAAAGGAAAACTACTGGTAGTCTTAACCAACAGTAGATTTTAATGATAAATAATTACATTAAATGGGCAGCGCCTTCTAGATTAGGGGGGGGATGATAATAATAAATGGATTCAGAAACCATAAAAATGCACATCTTTTTTGTTTGTTTGTTTTTTATTATTTATTTTTACCATTATCTGAAGTTCAACCATCAGAATGATGTCAGGCTCCTATGTATTTAAGGCTTAAATACATCAGACAGAAAGGTCATAAAAAGTTTGTTTTAAAGTTAAAAGAAAATGTAACATAGTAAAATAGTAAATTAGGTTGAATAAAGACACAAGTCGATCAAGTTCAACCTTCTCCTCATACCCCAGTAAATGAGAAATTTATAGCTTTCCTGCTACCAAATAAGTTAGTCTTTATCAGGCCTTCCTGATCTGCCTACTAATAAACAGTATAACTCTGTATGTTCCCTTTGGAAAGAAATGTATCTAATCTTCTCTTGAATGTATCCATTGTATCTGCCATAACCAGCTCCTTGGGCAAAGAATTACACAATTTAACAGACCTTACTGTAAAAAAACCCTTCCTCTGCTGAAGTCTAAACCTTCTTTCCTCTAATCTCAAGGGGTGTCCCTTGGTCATCTGATCAGGCCTTGTAATAAATAGCTCACCTCAAAGATCGTTGTATTGACCTCTCATATACTTGTACAATGTGATAAGGTCTCCTCTTAGTTGTCTTTTCTAGAGTAAATAACCAAGTTTGTCTAGTCGTCCCTCATATGCCCAGTCCTCCATTCCCTTAATTAATTTTGTTGCTCTCCACTGTACCCTCTCTAGTTCTAATATATCATTTTTCAGAACTGGTGCCCAAAACTGCACTGCATACTCAATGTACCTTAGAAAGGAGCACAAAACTCATTGTACTGTTAACTTATAAACCCTTTGAGTGCCAGAGGGATGCACTCTGTCACTCAGAGGGTTAAAGTAAAAAAAAAAAAAAAATAAAATAAATTCACACCACAGGTCATAGAAACAGATTTTAATGGTAAATAAGAACTAGTCGGGCCAGAGATTTACATAGTTCTCGGAATAGACATGTCACCCATACTCCACCATTTTTTTTTTTTTTTCTTTTTCAAAACGGAACTTTCATCACATTAATATTGAGCAACAAATCATAATTACATTAGCGATATGCATAGACGTCTTGAATTTTCAAGAATAATTGCAGCATTAGTGAGAAATAGAACTTTTTAGGCAGTCAGTGAAAGGGATCTTGCAGTAGACGCTGACTGCGCTGTCAGTCCCTGCTGGCGCCTTAAGGTAACCAGGCATTCAACTCACCAATCGTGGAGTCGAAGGGGACGGACAGGGCAGACTCAGAGATGCCGGCTCTGCAAGATGTCTGCACTGTTCCCCGCTGCCTGTCTGCCTAGAAAGTTCTATTTTCACTAATGCCGCTATTATACTTGAAAATACAAGTAAGTCTATATATATCACTACTATAATTATGATTTGGGGCTCAATATTAATGTGATAAAAGTTCCGCTTTAAAGCTGATCAGTCATGGAAAAGTGCCCCCCAATTAATTTTCACTATAGAGAAATGCATATCCTTTCATAATCCTTATTAAGTCCGCTTTATATAGAAAGCCAAAATAGTCAAAGACTCACCGGCAGACTGCCTGCGCTTTCCGTCCCTGTCTCCTCTATGATTGGCTAGTGGGAGCTGCTTTGCACCTTAAGCAACAGACAGGGATAAACAGCACAAGTGCGAAGATGTCTCTTCAGCAAGATGCCTGGCGAGAAGTCTTCGAATAACGTATATTTATATGCATTTCGCTATAGTAAAAATTAATTGGGGTGCACTTTTCTATGGCTGATAGTTCAACTTTAATTCCCTTACTGTGTTAAGCCCCTACCACTTGTGCCAGTAGGTCCACTTTGACCTAGAGAAGTGAACTACACAGCAATGTGTTGCACACCCCCTTTGGAATCAAAGGGTTAACCCTTTGAGTGCCAGAGGGGTACGCATCGCAAATGCGTTGTGTACCCCTCTGGCACTCAAAGGGTTAATAAGGCTCAACAGAAAAGGCCTATTATTTAAATAAACAAGGGTATCTAAGTATTTTTATTTATTTGTTTTTAGAATGCTTGAAGCGTGTATGTATATGAAAAATCTCTGCACTAAATTTGCATAGGGAGCGGTAAGCGCAGAATGTAACTTTGTGTAAAGCACAGGAAACCAACAATGCAATTAGTTCCATTCAGATTGCGTCAGAGGTAAGTATTATAAAGTCCCCTTTGTAGTCATGCATAAATCATTCACAAATTGACACAAGCGCACATCCAGAAGGGGCCTCAGGCCACACAGGACACAATCACACTTCACATGATTAAGAATAAATTTATGCTGCTTATACATTGCTACATATTTCTGGCACTAACTTTTGTGAAAACCCCCCCAAGAAGATAAGACTACAATTTTGTGTGAGACACTTGGGCTGAGAACTAAGAAAATTTGGAACAATAATGGAGCAAACCAACTGCACTACAGTGAACAAAAAATACCATTGATTTACATTGTGCTTCAGACCACTGGAATGCTAGTGAAGGCTCCTCTGCTAAGCAATGCATTGGAGACCTCTCTAGCACTCAAGGGGTTAAAAGCCCCATTTCAATCATTAGGAATCCCCTACAGTGCAGTTGGTTTGCTCCATTTGTGTTTAGTGTACCAGCCTCTGTCTCCTTCTGATGCTGCAGTGCACCAAGATCTAGCTTAAAGGGATAGTAATGTTTGATAATAAAAACAGCTCTAATTAATCATCATAGTATTTGGACTTTGGAGAGTGTTATTTCAATTCTGTCAGAGTTGTAGTTCCAGAGTAATTCAATGACAAAGTATCCCCCTCCCGCCCCTTTTACTGATATAACACTGTTCAGCCATATCAGAAGGGAGGTGTCCAGGTAGACTGCAGAGAGGGACAATCTTCAATTAAGATAAGGGAAAAACCTGAAAAACTTGTCAAGGGGGGCAGGGCTTTCATTGTTCTCATAGGAAGAAGATTGTCCCCTTCTGTTATCTGTCTGGTCTATGGACTGGATTCCACATCTGAGAAGAGATGGTTTACACTAGGTAAAAGGGGCGGGAGGGGAAACTTTGCTTGTGAATATCTCTCAAACCATAAAGGTTTGTGAGATAAGACTTATATCGTTCTTCATTTTTTTAAATACCTACAAAATAAAATGAAGTATTACTATCCCTTTAAGGAGTTAATGCATACTACAGGAATGCTTTGATTTCAGCCCAGGCCTGAAATATGCGTATTAAAACTCTCTCTCCGCAGCAATTTCTAAAAACATTTAACCCTGTCAGTGCCAAAGGTGTGGGATGCACTGATATGCATTGCACATTAACATGGAATACAAGATTAGAGATGGGCAGGAGAGGATCGGGGAGCTCAGGGGAGTCACGTGTGCTGGATGTGCCAAAAGGGAACTGCATAGCACAGAAAACTGCTGCACATCCCACTGGTTCTCAAGGGGTTAATAAATAATACACTCCTAAAATAATAGATAGGTAATTTTAAAATATATTGTAAAAATTACCCAAGTTGTTTTAAAGTGACAAATCCACTTTAAAGGGCAAACTGAATAAGTAAAAACGATATAGTCTGCAGTTAATTGTAGTTATTCAAGCCCCGGTAAGGAGCATCATTATAAACTTACATCCCTCAGTGTACAGCAAAGCTTCTCCACCCCAGGGCTGGCTCTGCGATCTCTGGGGAGGCAGCTGACTCCTCCTATTGGCAGCTGTCATGTCCCACCCACCTGTACATTCAATAGGAATGAGGCTTCCACTAGCACCTTATAGGACACTTTAGCTTAACAAGGGAAATCTATATAATGCAGTGTATATCCTGCTAATTAAGACATTTGTGTTTCCCATTGCTGAGATGTTCTATTCAAAAGTTATTGCAGCACAGATTTGCATTTTTTGGGGTGTGGTACTTCCATGGCCTGAAACTTTACAGCGGCACTGTTGCTACAGCAGTCTATGAACAGATATGGTCAGTGACCATAACCACACATAGAATGCTGTAGCTACAGCACCACAATTACATTTTAGGCCATGGATGTATCACACCTGAAAAAAAAATACATATATATAAGTTAGAGCTACAACAAACTCTGAATAAAACACCTCTCAGTAGTGGAAGTACTCATGCTTTACTCAACAGGATAAACCGTGTAATATTTATTTTCTTTCCATATTATATGATACGGATATCCCTTTAAGCTATTGCAGCAGGTGAGGAAAAATGTATGAGGATGTACCTGTACAGTTAAGGCTGTAGGTTTTCAAAGTTACTGCTCAGAGAGGTTGGGACAGCAGTGATTAACTAGTGCAACATGGAACATTAATAGTTCTTTTCTTATACAACATTCTTAAGTTGGAAGGAATGGAGGAATCGGGGTGATATTACAGAAACCATCAAATATACTAACCCCTGTTTTGCAATTCTTTGTGCACCTATTTGGTCCTTATGGGATAAAACAGAACAGTAATATTTTCCAGTTCTACCCTCACTGCATTTTTCATTCTTTCAGTTAACTTTAGTCCACTCTTCTGGTTGTAGATCCATGGCGAAGAGAGGCAGTTTCAGGATAAGCAAGTAGTTGTGCAGCAGAGCCGCAGTCAGATTATGGACAATAAATGACTTCATTGGAATGGTCTAAAACAGTGGTTCTCAGCCCATGTCCTCATTGGCCACTAACAGGCCAGGATTTGAGGATTTCCTTGTTAGAACATAGGTGAGTTAATCAATATGACTGAGCTTCTGATCAAAATATCTGCGCTTTAGCAGGGAAATTCCTAAGTCTTGGCCTGTTAGTGGCCACTGAGGGCATGGATGGAGAACCACTGGTCTAAAATGTGTGCTTGCAAACCAAGCACATGTTTTAGACCATTCCAATAAAGTCATTCGTTGTCAATAACGCGATTGTGGCTCTGCTGCAGAGCCTCTGTGTCGGCCGACACGGATCTCCTGCTGACAGCTTTACAGCTGACAGCATTAAATCAGGAAATTTAAATGCAGATATTGCTCAAACCATAGTGGTTTGAGAGATAATTTTTTTTCATTCAAGCCATCTTTTTACCCTCTTCAAAATGAAGAACAGTTTTTTTTAGACATTACTAACCCTTTAAATCCCCCTGCCCCAAAAGTAATTTCTAAAAACATTTAAGAATCAAAACTTTGTGTATGTCAATAAAAACAGAGAACTACATTGTAGAAAAAATG
Organism: Rhinophrynus dorsalis; assembly: GCA_037306005.1. NCBI lineage: Eukaryota > Metazoa > Chordata > Amphibia > Anura > Rhinophrynidae > Rhinophrynus > Rhinophrynus dorsalis. The sequence continues at coordinate 46,599,401 of CM074718.1, forward strand.
ATAATAATAATAAAAAAATTTTATATTGGATCGCACTTCACAGGTTGAGTATTTCTCTTCTGAAGTATGATCCAAGGGTGAAATGTACTGAGGCAAGAGTCTTTCAAATCTAATTGACTGGAGGTATATCACATCGGGTAAGGGATCATTTGAAGATTTTCCATTTTTCAGACACTGATCTATTGGCTCACTTAACGCCTTAACGACCCATGACATGCCAGGACCATCATGGGTAATCTTCCCTTAAGGACCCATGACGGTCCTGGTACGTCATGGGTTAAATGATAGCAGCGCACCTCTGTGCACGTTGATGTCATTAATTGCAGGCTGAAACTGAACACTCTGGTTCCCGGAGCGTTCATTCTCAGCGTTGTCACTTCTGCCGGTTCATGTGATCGCTGCAGGAGCGATCATATGTCCCGGCGTTTTGATTGAAGAAGGCAGTGTGCCAAAACACTGCCTCTGTGTCTGCGTTGTGTCTCTCTCACAATCAAAGTAAGGGAGAGAGAAGCAGAGAGGAGACACCTAGTGGTGAAAAAAAAATGCAGCAGCTAAAGATATTAACCCCTTCAATGCTGGTGTTGTGGGCTGGCTGGATGCAGGTCAATTTCAGACATCGTTTATTTAAAAATGTTATTTATAAAATAAATATTTAAACATTAAACAATACATAATGAGAGTGTGATTATTGTGGAGCCATCTAATACATTTATACATACCGCCAAATCTTATAAATAAAAAAAGTGGAAAAATAGGGAGAGAAAGAGGGACATGGGGATTTTCACTCAGGGGGGACAGTGCCCACTTAAAACTGCTCATTTTGTAGGTTTGACTAACCAGTCATACCGTTTATGCATTCTCCATAAAAATTTAACCCATTGCGCCCAAATAATGCCAAGAGAAAAAATAAAAATGGCTTTTTTTTTTTTTACAGTTTTATTTAATTTTAATAAAGTAAATGATGGGTTATCCATGTAAATGTTGTATCAAAAGAAAGCACTATTTATGTGGGTAGACTAAAAGCCTTAGAGGCAAAACACTGTTGAACAAAGACAGTCAAAAAGGTCAGAATTGCTCCGGTCCTTAAGTGAAATCCACCTCAAATTTTCCCGGTCCTTATGGGGTTAAAAGGAGCAGTACTTTTTTTAATGAAAATATACATGTTATAGATCTTTACCTGCTAAGTAAAACAAGGTCACTCCCACTGCTGTCAGTTGTTTTATTCAAATAATATAACAATTCATATAACTAGGAAGTGAATTTACTATATTTACTTCCTGATGGTTCTGACAGGAAGTGCCAGGTAGTTTCTATCACAGTCTATGACTTTTCTCTCCATTAGAATGTAACAGAATATCTAATTAGAATTTGACCACTAGAGGGCACTTCTAATGTAAAAAAAGATGGGTTTAAACTGTAATAACTCTGGGAATATGCACCTCTCAGCAGTGGGAGTACCCTTATTTTACTCAACAGGAAACACCCTACAATATATTTTTTTTCATAAAAGGTTTACTGTTCCTTTAACAGTAAGTTATATAATGAAGTGTTACCATAAGAGGGACTTCTGGATGGACAATCACACAAACGCTCTCTTGCTCTGTCTATTGTCAGGTCTGGATTTCCCTATAAGCAGCGTAGGACCACTGCTTAGAGCTGTACTGTTCACACCCACATTCTGAATTGTGGGTGTGGCCACAGCAATTTTACTTTCCTTGCACCACGCTTCTACCCCTTTTACAGGATTTTTTAACCCCTTGGATGCTACAGAGATCTGCAACACATGGAGAAGCAATGCATTGGAGATCTCTATTGCAATCAATGGGTTAAACCTTTATCCTTGCTTTTTATAGGCCAAGGATATTTTCTGTGCCAGGATACAGTGGATGGGACCAGGCCATGGGAAGAGTGGAGGGGTGGCCATGGGCAAAGTTAAAGGAATAGTAATACTTCAGTATTACTAATCCCTATATTAAAGCCCTTGTAAAAAGAAACGTTTTGCCCCCAGTGTCATCTCTCAAACCTTTATGGTCTGAGAGATGAACGCTTCTAAAGTTGCCCTCTCCCTCCCCCTTCCCCATAGTTAGCATTTTAGCTGACTCAGGGAAATCCGGTCAGAGATCATCGGGCGGCTCTGCAGTAGAGCTGCAATCTCGTTAACTAAAAAAAAAATCTTTCACTAAAATGGTCTTCTACGTGTGCTTGCAAACCAATCACACGTAGAAGACCATTTCAGTGAAAGTTTTCTTTTTCTGTAATGCAATCCGGCTGTGCTGGAGAGCCACCTGAAAGTCGTACAACTTTCTTCCTTTCAGTCAGCTAGAAAGCCGACTACGGGGAAGGGGGAGGGAGAGGGCAACTTTAGAAGCGTTCATCTCTCAGACCATAAAGGTTTGAGAGATGACACTGGGGGCAAACGTTTCTTTTTACAAGGGCTTTAATATAGGGATTTGTAATACTGAAGTATTACTATCCCTTTAAGGGCACCTATGGTGCCTCACCAAGGGTTACCTGGGATTCAACCTGTTCAGTGCCAGAGGGATACCCTTTTGATACTCAAAGGGTTAAATCCAGTCACTTTATTGCTATGTAGACAGAGCTGCACAAAAAATATTCATGCACAGTGAGTCCCTCCCCCACACAGGGAGATAAAGCAACTTGCGCAAGGTAACAAGGACCTCACACTGGCAATTTAAAAACACACACACACACACACACACACACACTACCCCCCCAACATGCAGGAGATTCCTGCATTGCAATTTATATTCACTGATAATTCAATTATCAATGCATTGCTTCCTCCCAAAGGATTCCCAGGGCCCTGCGCTACACCACAAACAGAATGTAGATTTCTGCTCTGAGGAAGACGTCATCCTTGGAAGACCGTAAACGCTGCTAAAAATAAGCATGCTATATAAGCACTGATAGACAATGCAGTCAGTAATTGACATGCTTGGAATAAAAGCTTGTATAGATCAGGTCCTGCAAGGACTGGGGTAATGAGTGCCTCTCTCGTGCCATTAAAAAACACAAGAAAATCAAAACATATATGACCTTACTTACTGTCAGAAGGGTCAGTAAAGTATCCAGGGCTCTGTAGAAAAGGCACAAGGAGGCTCATGTAACAAGTACAATGGGAGTAATTCTGGTGCAAATACATATTCAAATGTATTCAAGTCAGCTTTTAACCCTATGAATACTAAAGAGGTCCCCAACACATTGCAAAGCAAACCATAACATACATCAAAATCTGGGCTTTTCCTTGTAAAATAGTAGATAAATGTGAAGGAGGTTTTAAAATCGCCTGTATGTTTGTATGTCAGACAGATCTCTAATTCAATGTGTAGCAGTGCAAAGCAATGCGTTCTGTACCCCTCTGGCACTCAAAAGGGTTAATTCAGTTCAAGATATTTATTTTCATTTCTGCTGCAGAGTGTGTGTGTGTATATATATATATATATATATATATATATATATATATATATATATAAATTGGTCATCACTATTTGGGTGATCAGTCAAAGAGACGAGGAACTCTGGGTTTGTTCTTTATTACAGGAGAGAGAGAGAGAGAGATATTATAACCCTTTACCATCAGTCAGAGATGATCAACTAGGAATATGCATGCTATAGTATATAGCAGGCTCTATGGTAATGTATCCTACCCATGTGCAATCTCTCTTGGCTCACAGGTACCGTACTTAGACAAATTATATCATTAAAGCCCATCATACTGATCTTGTTCAGGGCACAGTCCAGCCAGGATATTCCAGACAATTTTTCTCTGGACAAGCAGAACATATAACCCCAGACCTAGGTTCCTGGGCCTCAATAGTGAGGTGCAGCTATACTCTTTAGGAACTTTTTGATCAAGGGGTCCATGCTGAGATTCCACTATAATCCGTAAGGAGACCAAATCCAAGGAAAATGAAGATAATGGAATCCAGAAATTGACCCCTTGCTCACAAGTGCCTGGAGAGAAGACCTGCAACTTACTCATGATGTTCATGAGGGCCAAGAATTTTATCTGGGCTAGCTGGTTCTCTCATTCTGAGCGGAATTGACTGGTACGTTATAGATGGTCTGTCATATAGGCTGGATCAGTATAATGTGCTTCAGGATATTTCTTATCTGTGTATAAGCAAGAAAAAGACAAGGAGGCACCCATAGGATAGGATTTTCCAAGAGGTTGCAAACGTGTGAGAAATGGCATTCTACGAACATTTGTACATCGACATTCATATGATTTGTAGTGGCTATAAAGGCATGTGGGGGTATTTCACAACAACTGATGAGCTTTCTAATGTTCATATATCAGACCAACGTGTCAATACTAAGTAGCGTTTGTATATGATAAAGATGCGCTCACATTGAGTTGTCCACTGGTTGGTAAAGCCCCAAACAGTATATATCTACAAGGGTTAATTTACGTGTTCAGTGGATCATAGAAACTTCTCCAAAAGTCCTTGATCAGCACAAAATTTAGTATCAAATGAAGTTTATTTAACAAAAAAAAAAAAAAAAAAAAAAAAAAAAAAGATACGTTTATATAAACCAACACGTTTCAGGATCCACAATACTTTCTTCAGTGTGTACGAATTATAATGAGCCAGATGCCACAGGCACCACTCTTAACCTCTTAACTTAATGCATTGCGTACCCATCTGGCACCCAAAGGGTTAAAAAGCACCGCACTGGTAACCAGAGCCAATCAGCAGAAATACAGGTACTGTAACATCAGCAGTATATCATTTACATCTGATGTTTATATTATTTTTATGTGTACATTTAAAACTTTTTAGAGAGGATTTTTAAATTGTATAAACTTAGATATTTTGAGTGGTATTCCACTGTGTGTTTAATGATGTCTTAGAATATCACTTTATCTTGATACTTGAGCACACACCTTGGAAGAGTTTTCCCATTGTACGTGTATGGTCTCTGTGATTTGTGAAGAGTTTATATATACACAATTTTGGAGTATTAATCCATTGTATGTAAATACTGAAACCAAATGGTTTATACATTCTGTATCAAACGAATATGTGCACCCCTGAATTACCATCACGGGTTAAAGAGCCCGTTACACAGGCCACAGTGCCACTGCCAGCCGGTCGTGGCGCAGTCATGTGCAGTTGAGACTGCCTGTGCTGCAGCTGCTACTGCAGCACGCACAGCAGTCTCTACTACGCATGACGCGGCATTACACACGATTTCGCAAATTATATATATTACTAGTTGAAGAGCCTGTTACACGGGCCACAGTGCCACAGCCAGCCGGTCGCGGGGCAGTCCTGAGCAATAGAGACTGCCCGTGCCGCGGCTGATACAGAGCGGGACGCTCCTTCGGAGCGCCCAGCTCTGTATCAGCCGTGCCGCGGGCAGTCTCTACTGCGCATGACTGCAGCACGCACAGCAGTCTCTACTGCGCATGTCGTGGCATTACACATGATTTAGCAAATTATTATATAGGATAATACTAGCACCATTTGTGAATATTTGGATGCATGTTTTTACATATTACTGGGTTTACATTCATGGTGTATGTATAAAAGGTGTATACGGATTAATATTTTTGTGAGTTTTGGGAATTAATGGTAGGATCTAGCTATTAGTATACTGCCACGTCAGATGATATCGCTTTAGACTTAGGATAAGTTATTTCACCCTGTTGCTCATATCACTTGTGAGTATGATGATGGACTGTAACAGAGGCTTTTAATAAAGTGCATTACTATTTGCATGTGATATATCAATGTTTATATGTCAGGCATATAGCGTATCGCTTATCTTATAAGTTTGGATGAGTAGCCCCCCTTTAGTCTACATCAGACTTACATTTATGGAGAATATTGTTCTAGTATAGATCTGTACATTCTCAAGTGGGGAAATATCACGGTCTGAATGGCTTAAAATATGGATTGTCACTTATCTAACGACCGCGTAATTGAATTAAAATATGAATGGTCATAGTTCTTTAATTATCACATTTGTGGTGGCATATACATGATTACGGAGGTGTTTGAGATTGTTTGCTACATTTTGGATTATGTCATTTTATATTATTAAAGCAAATTGTGTTTATATCTAATGTGGCAGCTGGAATAGCACTTGGAAATATGCCTTTTTATAATGTAAACTATCACTCTCCCAGAAGCTGGAGTAAGATCAAGAGCTTTTTAGTACTTGAAAGCATAAAGAACATATACTTTTTACATTTTTCATGATACATGACCTTTGGAATATACAGAAACTCAATCTAAATGAGTCTTGTAGTAGGGACAGAAGAGACACAGCCTGCAGATTTCAGCTGCCTGAAATGAATTTTAAAAGGCTTTGGGACCAAACATTCTAATCTTTAGGGACCAGCTGAAGAGCTACAGAAAGCGGGCAATAAGTCAAACCAATTGTGTGTGGCTTTGTAAAGTGTGCTTATAATCACAATAAGGCAGATGTAGTGAGTAAAACTGGTGCAACTGTAGGGCAAACAAAAATTCCCATTGATTTAAATAAGTGCCACTGAGATACGCTTCATAATACATTTCATACCCTTCTGGCACTTAAAGGGTAACCCTTTGAGTGCCAGAGGCAGGGGCAGATTATAGGGGAATACCAGCCAGGGCATTTTTTTTAACCCTTTGAGTGTCAGAGGGGTACAGAATGCATTGCTTTGCAATGCATTCTGTACCCCTTTGGCACTCAAAGGGTTAAAACAGCCCACAAGCTGCACCAACGTCTCTATCGACGCCCCCTTGTGGTCCCTGTGTGGCATGGGAGAGCAGGCACCGAGTTGTTATGTCATATCCTGGCGCTCTGCTTTAACCCTTTGAGTGCCAGAGGGGTACGCAACACATTGCAAAGCAATGCGTAACGTACCCCTCTGGCACTCAAGAGGTATCAAAGAACGCGAAGGCTGTAACAGAGTGCCTGTGGAAACACAGACCTCTCCTTCAAAATATCGTGGGACGGTGAGGTGAGATCCTCTGATCTCCCCCAAAGGCCCACAATCTAGCGGCCCACCGGGGGATACCCGATCCCCCGATAGGACAATCCGCCCATGGCCAGAGGGGTATGAAATGTATTGTGCTACATATCTCTTTGGCACTCAAAAGGTTAATCATTGGACCATAAAAGGACACAAGTGTAAAGAAAAAGAAAAAAAAAAGAAATTAGACAACGCAGGAAGGGGGTGCTTCAACAGCCCCAGGCACTCTGGTTCAGATCCACTGCCCTAAATGATTTCAAGTAATCGCACATTTCATTACATTGATTCCACGTATTGGGATGTAGGTATAAATGCTGTATGTTAAATTTTCTATACTCTTTATTCATATTTTTTCACCATAACCTATGAATAAGTGAGAGAATCATGAAACATGTAAGGCGGTTCATTTAAAGGAGTACCAGCTGAATCCATGAGTGTAATTTGTTCAGAAACTGGATGTTTTTAAACTTTGTACTAATAAAGAACCTTTTATGGAATTCTTCTTGACTGAGTAGACTGTTTGGATCCAGTCGGTCAGTTGAAGCACTCTCTTCCTGTGTCATTATGCCTCTCGGAGCCTGTGGCCAAGGCTGTGGGGAGTAGCTCCGGACCAACATGAGCCTCTTGAGCTCCGGGGAGTATGAATATATATGCTTCTTTATGAGCGTCTATATTGGGCAATTTGTATAAAAAAAATAAAAAGTTACGGTGAAAAAATGTTAATAAAGCGTATAGCAAATCTAATATACAGCACTGATACCTACATCCCGATATGTGGAATCAATGTAATGAAATGTGCGATTACTTGAAATCATTTAAGGCAGTGGATCTCAACCAGAGTGCCTGGACACTGTAGTGTGCCTTGGATACCATCTTTGGGTGCCCCATTTTTGTATCAAGACTATGACAGAAATGTTTAACTCTTTGAGTGCCAGAGGGGTGTGCAACCCATTGCAAAGCAATGCATTGCGTACCTCTCTGGTACTCGAAGGGTTAAACTAAGTTTCTAATGTATCTTTAAGAAAATTATTATGTACAATATGCTCTGTCGTCATTCTGACTACGAGACCCACGAATAGCTACAGATTTAGGTATAATACTCAGGGGAGGGCTGGCCTGGGGGGAAGGTGGGCAATTGCCTCCTGGGTCAAACACAAGTCTGGGCTGGTGGGCCACTGCTTCACTCTCCCTCTTGCTGCTGTAAATGGTGCTGCACCAGTGATGTCACAGAGCTTACAACTGAAATGGAGCTATACTAGTGATACCACAGAGATTACAATGATACACCAATGATACCCCGAATTTACAATCCAAATGGAGCTACAATTGCAGCATAACTAATTTCCCTTGCAAACTCTATGGTATCACTAGTGTGGTTTTACTTAAATTGTAAGCTCTGTAGTATCAGTAGGGTAGCTCCATTTCAACTGTAAGCCACGTGGTATCACTTATCTTGCTTCACAACATTAATGCCAATTTTAAAATTAATAGAAGGGGGTGGACTGGGACAGTGAGCTGGAACAATAGTAGAAATGGGCCACTTGCATTTGCTCCCCAGGCTACAAGTTACCAGCTCTCCCCTGATTATACCCTTTCTTAAAGAGATAGTAATACTTCATTTTATCTTTATTTTATTTTGTAGGCATTAAAAAATCACGAAGAACGATATAAGTCTTATCTCTCTAACCTTTATGGTTTGAGAGATATTCACAAGCAAAGTTTCCCCTCCCGCCCCTTTTACCTAGTGTAAGCCATCTCTTCTCAGATGTGGAATGTAGTCCATAAACTAGACAGATAACAGCAGGGGACAATCTTCTTACACTATAAGAACAATGAAAACCCTGTCCCCCTTGACAAGTTTTTCAGCTTTTTCCCTTATCTTAATTGAAGATTGTCCCTCTCTGCAGTCTACCTGGGCACCTCCCTTCTGATCTGGCTGAGCAGTGTTACATCAGTAAAAGGGGCGGGAGGGGGATACTTTGTCATTGAATTACTCTTGAACTACAAGTCTGACAGAATTGATAAAACACTCTCCAAAGTCCAAATCCTATATAATAATTTGCTAAGTTGTGTGTAACGCCCGACATGCGCAGTAGACACTGCTGCGCGTGCGGCAGTCATGCGCAGTAGAGACTGCCGGCGCCGCTCTGTATCAGCCGAGGCGCGGGCAGTCTCCACTGTGTGCGACTGCCCCGCGACCGGCTGCCAGAGGCACTGTGGCCCGTGTAACGGGCTGTTCAGCTAGTACTATGAGGATTAATTAGAGCTGCTTTTATTATGAAACATTACTATCCCTTTAACTCCAAGAGAAATTACCTATAAAATGCTAGGGGTTCCATGAGGATTCCAGATCGCACGTTAGGGATGCCGTGGAGAGGAAAAAAAAAAAGATTGCGAACATCTGATTTAGGGCTTTATTCAGTAAGTGAAGTGAAACAATTCTGGGGTAAGCCAAATGCACCATAGGGGACAAGTGAAAATCTCCAACCATTTAAATTTGGGCTTTTAACCTCTTGAATGATAGCCGTCTCCATTGCATTGTCTCTAGCACTTTTAAAGGGGAACTTTCATATTTAAAAACTTTTGGCCATGTGCTTAAGTTAGTAAAACTATATTAGGATTCGTGTTTTATGTTATGTTACTTACGTACTTCTTAAGATATGCAGAATTCATATTGGGAATTTCCATGTTCTGTGGCACATGGCATCTTCAGCGCAGGACTTCCCACCTCCCTCGCAGCTGTCCCAGGGAGCGGGTTCATGCTTTCCTTCGTAGTGGTATTTATCAGGTCTATCGTTACAGCAAGCTCCACTTACCATTATACTGAGCTTGCCGGGCAACAGATTTTAGAGGCATCTGCGCACCTGCGCCGTCAGTCCCTTCTGGTACCTTTAGGTACCATGCAGCGCCTCCTAGAGGAGACCAGGACTAACAGCACAGGCGCGCAGATGTCTGTAATTAAAGATGTCTGCGCTATTGCCTGGCCGTCAGTCTTGGCAGAAGTAGGATTTCTGACTAATGCTGTAATTAGGCTGGATAATATTACTATTGGTAAGCTAATTGCTAGATGGCTAATTACTCGGGGGGGACTTTATTTGGGGTGACAGTTCCCCTTTAAATTGGGCTTTTAACCACTTCATTGTCTCTAACACATTGATTTGCAAGGCCACTAAAGCAATGAAGGGGGTTTAAAAGTCAAATTTACCCTCTGAGCACCAGAGTGGTACACAACACATTGCATACCCCACTGGCACTCAAAGGGTTAAATCAGTGGGGGTTTGAGGACTTTTTATTTGTCCTTTAAGGTGAAATTGGGTTGCTGCATTTCTGAACAGAACCCTTAGGCCTTGTATACACGTGGCTAAGTACAGCATGAGGAATGGGTTTGAATTTCTCCATGATTACGGTTAATAGTAATAGTAACAATAGTAATATTGTTATTTTGTATTGTGGATTAAAAAAATATATATATATATTTGCAGCAAATCCCATCTCTCAGATCTTTATGGTTTGAGAGATATTTGCATCTAAAGTTCCCCCCTCCCTCCCCTTTCCCTGAGGTCAGCTATAAAGCTGACAGCAGGACATTTGAGTCGGCCGACTTGAGGAGGCTCTTCAGCAGAGCCGAAATCACGTTACTTAAAAAGAACTACAAGTGTGCTTGCAAACCAGGCACACAATGTAGACCGTTCTTTTTAAAGGGACAGTAAAGTCCCCCCCAAAAAAAGTCCAGTTTTGTAGAGGTTAAAATATTAATCAATATGCTCTAAACACTCTCTCTCAAACCACTATGGTTTGAGAGTTATAGGGATTCAAAGTTCCCCCCTTTGAACTTTGAATCCCTATATCTCTTAAACCATAGCGGTCTGAGAGATAGGGTTTGGATCATATTGATTAATATTTAAACCTCTATAAAACTGGAGTTTTTTTTGGGACATTTAAAGATCGAGATTTTGGCTGGTCTGAGGACCGGGATCTCCTGCTGTCAGAACAGCACTGACAACAGGAGAAGGGGGAACTTTAGATGAAAATATCTCTCAAGCAATAATGGTTTGAGAGATGGGATTTGCTGTACATCATTTTTTTTAATCTACAATACAAAATAACATTATTATTGGTCATTAGTATCCCTTTAAATACTGTACTGACACTGAAACCCACTGCAGTTTCATTTTTGATAGGGTGCTTGGCTGTTATTTTAAGGTAAGTGAGGAATTATTAAACTGGGTAAATTAGGTACATTAACTTTCTTCATTAAATTGACAAAAATTGCAAGGAGAATTTAGACTCCTTTCTTCTCTACACAAAGAAATTTGAATGGTAACAGGTTCATTTAAGAGGCTCATTAATTTCTAAGAAATGCAGGGCATATATTGTTTCCACAGTAAATGCTAAATTGTTTCAATTAACTGTGTGCATGGTTAAACCGAGCTTCTGTCTAATGAGTGCAAGGATGGAACAATAAGCCAAATTTCTATACTGCCAATATGAACACAATAGGGGGTCAGGTATTGTGTTAATAGGGTGATCACATGTCCCGGACTGCCCAGGACAGTCTTCGATTTTAAAGGAATAGTAATACTTCCAAATTACTAATCCCCATATTGTAGCTATGCTAAAAAGAAATTTATTGCCCCCAGCATCATCTCACAAACCCTTACTGTTTGAGAGATAATAGCGTGCAAAGTTCCCCCTCCCTCCCCCTTCCCTGAAGTCAGCATTCTAGCTGACTGCAGGGATATCCGGTCTTATGTGCATCAGAGCCGAGATCGCGTTTATAAAAAAAAAATTATTTTACTGAAACGATCTTCTACGTGTGCTTGCAAACCAAGCACAAACCAAGCACATGTAGAAGACCGTTTCAGTGAAATAATTATTTTTTATAAACGTGATCTCAGCTCTGCTGCAGAGCCGCCTGATGCACATAAGACTGTCATACGACAGCTTCCCCTGCAGTCAGCTAGAACGTTGACTTCAGGGAAAGGGGAGAGAGGAGGGAACTTTGCACGCTATTATCTCTCAGACCATAAGGGTTTGAGAGATGACACTGGGAGCAATACATTTCTTTTTAACATAGCTACAATATGGGGATTAGTAATTTGGAAGTATTACTATCCCTTTAAATGTGTGTCCTAGGTCTCGGGCAGCCTCCTTGTGGGACAAAACAACATCCAGGAATTAAGATTCTAGAGCACAGAGTTCTAAACACCACAAGGCGAACTGCTCAATGCCTAATGTGACAGGAAGTGATGCCTCTGCTGGGCTACAACAAAATGGCTTCCAGACAGTTCTAAACACTAGAGAACTGAGCTTTGATCATGACAAACAGGAGTTGCAGTGCAATTTTATTGTAGTATAATGCTAATCTAGGGCTGCATTATCTTCTAGCCCACCACAAGCATCTCTTCCTGTCACAGCAGTCGACGGACAGTTCTCCCTCTAGTGTTTAGAACTCTGTGGTGCGCCAGAGAAAGAGCAGTTTGTACACCGATATCCTGTGATTGTATAGTGACACCTGAATAGCTGCACTAGAGCCAAAGACAAGTACCCTGCTACTCTCATCTCCAACGTGATCCTGAATGGCAGAACGGAAATGTTATCACCCTATGCGTAAAGTGTAATGAACATGAAACTCTTACTCACTAGTAGGTGACAAATCACAACAGATGACAGATACCCAACCCCCTTGTTCAGAATAACGCTCCACACATTTGAGTATGCCCTAAGGAGTATGGCCCATATTTATAAAATGAAACCAGAGTTATCCTGGAGTAAACTGCAAAAAATCCTGTTAAATTAAATTGGGCTTTAACCTCCTGAATGCTAGAGAGGTCTGCAATGCATTGCAAAGCAGTTCACTGGAGACCTTTCTAGCATTCAAGGGGTTAAATGCCCCATTTAAATCAATGGGAACGTTCTCACACACACACACACACACACAGAGTACAGTTGGCTTGCTCCAGAATTGCAGCTCTGTAACTTTAAGAACAAAGCCCTAAGGACCATATTCTAATATGCTCATAGCTGGGAATGCTCTGGATTTGCCCCGGAGACTGCAGTTTTTACTGCTGCATTACCGGGTCTCCGGGGCAGAGGCTGACTCTCTGGATGTGCGGCGTTACTAATGAAATTCTGTCCAATTGTGCTCCTTCCCAGTCTGTTGCTCCCACTCTCCGCCCACTTCTCCTCCTTCCCCAACCTATTCTTAGCACTTTTTCCACATCCGTTAAGCCCCACCCCCACTCTGCTGAAGAGCCTCTTTGTGTCGGCCGACGCGGATCTCCTTCTGTCAGCTTTACAGCTGACATCAGGAGAGGGGGAACGTTAGATGCGAATATCTCTCAAACCATAAAGGTATCAGAGATGGGATTTGTACCACATAATTAATTTTTTTTTTTTAAATCTACAAAGCAAGAAAAAAAACTGTATTGGACATTACTGTTACTTTAATTTACAGCAATGCAATGAATGGTCCTCACGAAGTTAAGGGCTTACACACATGTTGTGTTCTCTACAGGGAGGAAAACAGCAGTGAAATCCCATTTAGATAGTTTAGGTAATCGGATACTACTCCTTTTAGCAGATGTTGCTTTCCCATAATTTATATTTGCCGTCATAACCTTGGACACAGTTGCTCTGCATACGCCTAACAAACTGGCAGTTTCTGCCGCAGATGTTCCAGCTAAATGTGCACCAACAATATGTTATATTCTAAAATCAGACAAGTCCGTCACTTAACCCCTTGAGTTCCAGAGGGGTATGCAACGCATTGCTATGTACCCTTCTGGCACTCAAAGGGTTAACAATGTTTTCCTATGCTTTTACACTCCAGACAATCTATAATTCATTGAAACTATATCTAAACCTAAAATAAAATAAATAAAAATATAATCATTAGAAGTGTTATTTCAGTGTTGCCAACAAAAAAAAAAAAAAAAACATAATTGTGGCTACATTTCTTGGTGTTTACATTATTCTCACCACACCCTGTAAATTAACCCCTTAGTGACAGCCGCTTCTGTACGGAGCTGTTACCGTAACACCCAGCTAACATTTTTTTTTTCCTAAACGATTCCGGAGTCCCCGGCGTGCAGCCACACAAAGACCCGGACTTCCGGGACTTACCAGGTATGTCCCCTTCACTAAGTAACAGTTTTTGCGGGACATACCTGGTAAGTCAATTGTCGCGATGGGGTTAAAGTGAAACTGTCCCTTTTCACAAAAAGTGGATTTTGAAAGGGCTTTGACAAGCACCTATATTTATGTTGGCCATTTTTTAATTGTAAACATCGTTAACAAAATATTTAGGTTTATTTATTTGTCAGTTCAAATCTGGAAGCCAAGTACCACACTGATCACTCCCAACTGTCACTACTACTCAACAGGATGTACTTATTTATATACACTGACAAATAAAGTTAAATATGTTGACTGTTTAAAAATAAAATAAAAGTAACAAAAATATAGGTGCTTTTGGAAGCTTTTTCAAAATCATCTGTTTGTTACAAATTAACTGTAGGGGGGAATGGAGCAGTAATTCTTGTTTTGAATACCTCTATATTGTATTGCTTTCCCTTGAGCAAAACAAAGGCACTATATCACTACTGGCAATGATCTTATTCAAAAGTTATAAAAGTTCAACATTGGAATAAGAAATCCAGGAAGAACACCTCCTGAAAGTTCAAACTGACAGGAAATTACTAAGCAGTGTCTATTACTTTCTATGGAGAATTGCTGTCAGTGACTCACCTCTCCCATAGAATTTAACAGAGTAGTTATCTGAAATCTGGCAGGTAAAGGACAATAGTAATGTTTAAAAAAAAAAAAAACCCAAAAAAAACACTTTAACCCCTTAATGACTGGCTGATTGGCGTGGTGCAGTCAGTTAAGGACCACGGAGCATTTTTTTTTTCGCTCTTCCGGTTCCGGACTCCGCAAACGGAGTGCAACCGCGGGGGGAGCCCGGAATTCCATGACGGTCATAGTACGTCATGGGTCGTTCAGTCAGATCGACCCTTGACGTACTATGACCGTCAAGGGTTGTTAAGGGGTTAAACTGTGATAACTTTGGAAAAATTTATCTACCAGCAGTGAGAGTGCCCTTGTTTCAGCAGATTTAACTGGGTCATTAAAACAGCAGTAAACAATTTCTATATATTGCTTTTATTTGCATTTAGTCAGTTAAATCTGCTGCTAGCTGTTTCAGGTTACAATCGGATAAAGACTAGTGACCCTTTTGTGTCATACAGATCCATGGAAACTTATTGTTATGAGGTGGTATGTTCCAGAGAGAGAATTCAGTGGCGATCACTATACAGGATCCTGTGCATATAATGTAAAATAAATATACCTGACCACTTTATTAAGAACACCTCCCTTGGTAAATCAGTGGGCTAATGAACCCTTGCAATGCAATGCACACCCCTCTGGTCTTTAAATGGTTAAGAACCACTTACACCTAGGACATAGTTCCCCTAAAGTCTCCTGAACAGGAAGTCAGGTTCAGCCAAAAAGCTTTGTTGTTCCTGTAAAATTCTTCTTTAATGGTAAAATATGTTAAACGTCTTTTCTTGCTAAGTAAAATGACAACTCCCACTGGTGGGAAATGTTCAATTCAAAAGTGATAACAGCTCATGAACATGGATTATTCAGTTGTGGGGAACAGGTAGTACTGTACCTATGACCTACTATAGACAGCAACGCGTTGTATACACCTCTGGCCCTCAAAGGACCTTTTTTAATGAAAAGGGCTTTTTCTGCATAGTAAAACAAAGGTTTTGCCACTGTTGGGCAAATTTCAATGAGTTATTCTGTTGTATTTTATGGAACAAACAGTTCTCCACATAATATGGTAAAAACTGCCGAGTCACTTCCTGACAGTGAAATTTCAGGAAGTAATGAGGCTTTTACTTGCTTCATGACAGTTTGAACAAAACTTCCAGCAGTGAGGGTACCCTTGTTTTACACAGCAGGAAAGGCCATTTAAGATAAAAAGTTTACTGCTGCTATAAAAGAACAAATAAAGTTTCCTATGTGTTAAATTTGGCTTTTAAGCCTCTCAGTGATAGAGAGGTCATGGAATGTATTGCTCATCATTCAAGGTGCCTTATGTTCAAAATAAACTTTTAATTCTGGGACAAACCAACGTCACCATTGGTGAAAAATAAAAGTAGGCCTATATATTTAAAATGGACCTGTTACCTTAAGATAAGGCTTCGTTAAGTTAACAGGATTAACCCTATGAGTGCCAGAAGACTAAGCAACGCATTGCAAAGCAATGCATTGCGTACCTCCCTAGCACTCAAATGGTTAAAAATGGTATATATGTTTTTTTCCCCTGAAGAAGTGAGTGGAACCTCACGAAACACGCATTTATATTGTATATATTGTTTTTTCGTATTTACGATTTGGTTTAAGTGAGAAGGGTCTCACGATACGTGTAGGGAACTCAATATTGTTTTAGTTTGTTCCAATGGTGATTGAATAAATCGTTTCTGACCATATTTCATCTGAGTGAGCAATATTCAATTCTACCTCCCAGCCGGGTCGGGCTGTATATGCTTCAATACCTACAGAAGTATCCGGTGAGTGAATACTACTGGGGGGTTATTTCTCCGTTTATCTATGGTCGCTCTTAGAGGCTTCTCCATGTTTTAGGAACTACTATTGGACACTGGCCATCTATCTGACATAGTGTGACCCACTGTATACCTTCTGGGACGGAAAGCCACGAAAAGAAAACTGAGACCATTTTAGTTTTGACTTCTGTGCTGAAGGCATCCCTTACAAGTTGTTATCTTGTAAGTAGATCTTATTTCTATATTCCATTCCAATATCAGATGCTACTCTCAAAGAGTTTTTTGCGCTTTTTCTCCCTTTTTCTTATATATGTTGTACTAGCCATTTATTTGTAAAACATATAGTTTCTGAGATATTAACCTGTATTTGTTGGTGGCACTTTACACGAATTAGTTTCTGTACAGGGTTAATAAAACCACACACTGTACGTACTTCTAATAGCAAAGCAAGGGAGAAACATGGCTTTGGAAATAACTGAATTGGCATAAAGATGCCACACTTTGAAGGCTAATTTATCAAAAACAAGTCATTTAAAGGGATAGTAATGTTTTATAATAAAAGCAGCTCTAATTAATCGTCATAATATTTGGGCCTTGGAGAGTGTTATTTCAATACTGTCAGAGTTGTAGATCAAGAGTAATTCAATGATAAAGTACCCCCCTCCCACCCCTTTTACTGATGTAACACTGCTATGATTTTGGTGCACTCCTGAAATATACCTATGTGCCCCCGGTTAAAGGTGAGATCTGGTCAGCCTACTCAAAGGATTAACATAAAAATGGCTACTACAACATATGGACAATGGCTTGTAAATCCAACTAAACTTGTCTTGAGGTGACAGGTTCACTTTAACCCTTTGCGCTTCAGAGGGGTTTCTAACGCATTGCTTTGCCATGTGTTGGATACCCCTCTGGCGCTCAAAGTTTTATTCCTTGAATGCATTTGACATCTGGTTTTAAAGGGGAAGTCTCACCTCTATTTAAGTACACCTTATTTTAAATTTCTCTCCTAGTTACTGTTCCATCCGTTTTTTTTTTTGTTTGTTTGTTTTTAAACTTTCACCCTCTATAAAGTTGCCCTCCTATAATGAGGCATATGGCTACTAGCTTCATAATAGTGCTATCATCTCTCATAAGTACCCGCTTCTGAAGGAATCCTCATTATTTGGAGACCGCAGGGGAGGGCTGGCCTGGGGGGCAGGGGGGCAATTGCCCCCTGGGCCGGTCATATGTCTGGGCTGGTTGGCCACTGCACCTCACTAAATCTCCTGATTGCTCCTGTAAATGGAGCTACATTAGTGATACCACAGAGCTTACAATTGAAATGGAGCTTCATAAATGATACCACAGAGGTACAATCTAAATGGAGTTAAACTAGTAGTATAAACCATTTCCCTTGTAAGCTCTATAGTATCACTAGGTAAGCTAGGTAAGTTTACTTAAATTATAAGCTTTGTAGTAGCACACTAGTGTAGCCCCAGTTCAACCGCAAACTCTGTGGTATCACTTCACTTACGTCACAACATTAATGCCAATTAAAATTACAGGAGGGGGTGGGCTGGGACAGTGGGCTCGAACGATAATAGAAATAGGACACTTGAATGTATTTGCCCCCTGGGCCACAAGTTGCCAGCCCTCCCCTGGGAGACCGGCGACCAGGCTGCGCTGTCCGTCTCTGTCTCCTCTAGGAAGCATTGCATAGTGCCTTAAGGCACCGGAAGGGACTTACTGGGCAGGCGGCTCTAAAGCAAGAAGCCTGGCTGTCAGTCTGAGAAGAATAAGGATTACTTCAGCAGCGGGTACTTATGAAAGATTATAGCAGTATTGTGAAGCTAGTCTCCATATGCCTCATTATTGAAGGGTGACTTTATAGAGGGTGAAAGTTCTGCTTTAATGTAATGCAGTCAATGCAGAGATATAACCTTTTAAAAATAAGATGGTGACATCATTCAAGGACAGGCTGCGGCACAGCTCTGTACCCACAGCCAATCCATCTTCATCTCTCCCCCTCCCCAGTAGTGCCTCATTCTCACCTCCTCCAATGACAGTGGATTCCGGCATGTGGGCTGGATCACTCTCTTGCCAATGAGATCTCTCCAGCTCACATGGAGGAAGCCTTTGTCAGAAGAGGAAGTGAGAACGAGGCGCTACTAGGGAGGGGAAGAGGCGAAGATTGACAGGCTGAGGTAAAGAGATGTACCGCAGTCTGTCCTTGACTGACGTCACTGGCTTATTAACCCTTTGAATGCCAGGGGGGTAAGTAACGCATTGCAAAGCAATGCATTGCGTACCTCTCTGGCACTCAAAGGGTTAATGGTATGGAACATTAACAAAGGTAGAACTTTAAAATAACATGTACTTAGAGGTGAGAGTTCCCCTTTAATTCAAATAGTTATATAAGCACTTGCTGTCAGTCAAAGGGTTAAGCTCCCCATTTAACCCTTTGAGTGCCAGTGGGGTGCATAACGCATTCCTTTGAAACGTAATGCATTCCCCTCTGACATTCAAAAGGTTAAATGAATGGACATTTTCATTTCTCCCCTCTGGTGCAGCTGGTTTGCCCCAAATTACTTCATTTTCTTTTTGAACATAGGGCCCAAGGGGTTAAAATCCCATTTAAATCAACAGAGGCTTTTTTTTGTTCCCTACAGTCCAGTTGGTTTGCCCCGGAATGTATTCATATTTTCATATTTCTTTCTGCATTTGGACATAACTATTATACGAGTTCAGTAAAACACGTACGGGGGTAAAGTTACATATAAAAGAAAGCAATTGAACCCTGTTGCCAGCTCTGTGCTGCCACTCCAGCAGGAGAGATGAAGTGATGGTTTATGGATGTCGCAGTCATGTGACACACCTCCAGTGCTGCTTTGTTGGAGACATGACAATTAGATTACAGTCATTCTGGCCGCAGCACGCTGTATTACCATTCTGTGGCATGTTCTCTGTAATAAAGGGAATGTCAGCATTTTTGGATTGGGAGATCAATGCAGACTTGCATTAAAAAGGAGCGATCCATGATCCCTTAACCCTTTGAGTGCCAGAGTGGTACGGAATGCATTGCAAAGCAATGCATTCCGTACCACTCTGGCACTCAAAGGGTTAAAAAATAAATACATTGACTGATATTAACCTTTTTATTCATCATTCAGAGATTTAGGCCATTACGCAGAAAGCAAATGAGGCGCAATTCAGGAGCAAACCAACTAAGGGGGAAATAAACATTCTCATGGGGATTTGTAACCCCTTGAATGCCACAGAAGGTCTCAAAAACATCTTTGCTACATATCTCTAGCATTCAAGGGGTTGAAAGCCCCATTCAGATCAATCAGAATTTGTGGGAGAATTAAATGAGGATAATAATAAAGAATATTTGTATTTAAAATGATAACGTAATTATATTACCAAATTAAATTAGATGATTCTATCGTACTCAGTAACGCACCAACATTTGCAGATGCAGTATATATTAACCCCTTACCGACCAGAATCTCTGGTCCTTAAATGGTTAAAGGGCAATGATCATGCTTTTCCAAATTTGCTTCCATGGTTGCAGAGAAGGTATTAACCGTTTGAGTGCCAGAGTGTTATCCAATGCATTACGTTGCAATGCGTGGATACCTTTCTGGCACTCAAAGAGTTAAATAAATAATAAATAAATAAATAAATATATTGGAGGGGTCCCCCTCAGGCAGAAGAATGCACCTCTCAGCCACAAACTTTGCAGGTTGCATGTACAGTCTCCATAATCCAGCTGTCATTCTTTGAAGCTCCATACAGAGGGTTTATGAGGATGACATTGTGCAGGACAGGAGACTGAACTGAGAGACTTTAGTCTTGCATTTAAGTCTCTTAAAGTTGGGCCAACAAGTCTCTTTTCAAAACCCCACGTTCTAGTCACCTGTCTGCGGTGGCTCACAATACACCCTGGCTTCACACACTGGTCGGCTTCCAGGAATGCAGACCTGACGATAAATGCATTATCCAGTTGGTAGCCACCCTTTAAAGGGATAGTATTACTTAAATTTTACTATCCCCATCTTGTAGCCCTTAAAAAACTGAATTAAATGAGCCCAGAGGCATCTCTCAAACCTTTACGGTTTGAGAGATATCCGTTTTCAAAGTTCCCTCTCCCCTGACATCAGCGTTCAAGCTGACAGCAGGGGAATCTGGTCCCTGAGCAAGTGGAGGCTCTTCATCAGAGCCGGGAGCGCGTTATGGACGAAGAAATTCTTCACTGAAATGGTCTTCTACGTGTGCTTGGTTTGCTCTTGGTTTGCAAGCACACGTAGAAGACCATTTCAGTGAAGGATTTTATCTTCCATAACACGCTCTCGGCTCTGCTGAACAGTCTCCGCCGGTCCCGGGACCAGATTCCCCTGCTGTCAGCTTGAACGCTGACGTCAAGGGAGAGGAGACTTTGAAAGCGGATATCTCTCAAACCATAAAGGTTTGAGAGATGCCGCTGGGCTCATTTAATTCAGTATTTCAAGGGCTACAAGATGGGGGATAGTAAAATTTAAGAAATACTATCCCTTTAACACTGGGTGTTGGAGGGATGTGCAGGGCATTGCAAATCAATGTGTTGCACACCCTTCTGGCACTCAAAGGGTTAAAGGTGAAATTTACCATAGGAATAAGTGGCTCTCAGGTCTATATTTGGAAAGTAAAAAAAAAAAAAAAAAAAAAAAAAAAAAAAAGGAATTCTTGAGCAAACCAACACAATCATAAAGGGACAAATAAAAATGCTAATGGACTCAAATGTGGTTTTGAACCCCTTGAATGCTATCGTTATAATGAACAGAATTTTAAAGTGACAGTCAACCTCTGCCTTGACTTTACATATTCTGTAAAGTCAGACTGGCTGAATTTTTTTGATAGGCGGTCACTGAACATCAGTTCCTAGAGAATGACTTCCAGGGGTAGCGATACAGTGTTGCACTGCCCTGCAGCAGAAAAGACTTTCTTCACTACAGCACACAGAGCCCTCAGTGATGCAGGAATAATGCTACATTGTATCACTACCTCAAATTTCATAGTCCCTTCCAGAAAGCTCTCTGAACCCAGAAGGTTAGGAAGCTCCCTGTCATGAACATAAGTGAAGAAAGAAACAAAAATAAATGTTAACTATTTACAGACCAGAGGGGTGTGCAACCCCTGGCTGGCAGAGGATGATGGGAGTTGTAGTATGGTAGCAGCCAGGGTCTTATAGTGCCCACCCCTGCCTTAAAGGGCCATTACTGTCCCTTTAACAGGATCTATAGCCGATTACAGACTTTTCCTGCTCGGGGAAAAAAAGTTACTGCTACTGCTCATAGATTTTTCAATCAAAAGTCAATACAGTTCAAACTTATTTTAAATCAAACTGTAGGCAACAGCTCCAACTGGTGTCCAAAACGCTACAATATTATTCATTTATTATTAATAATAATGATATTTAACTTGAGTCATTAACTGTAACTCAGCATAGTAAGTGACAGGAACAGTTCTATGTGGTGAATGATTTAACCATTTGAGTGCCAGAGGGGTGTCTAATGCATTGCTTCGCAATGCATTGGACACCCCTCTGGCACTCAAATAGTTAATGGGGAAGAGAGAGAAAAACAGCTTGAGCTGGAAATATGTTTGAATTAACCCTTTGAGTGCCAGAGTGGTACGGAACGCAATGCAACGCAATGCGTTCCGTACCCCTCTGGCACTCAAAGGATTAAATATTTGGATAGAAACAAATAAGCAATCAATGGCACTGCTGTGTGGTAATACAACAACAATACAGAAAGGTGATCCCAAGCCAAACTGAAAACACTCACAGCCTGTTTATATATTCATCTACGGTAAAAGTCAAAGGAGTTCCGATCTTTCTGTCATACGAAGAAAAGATAATTGCACTCAGCGTGGAGTTTAAAAAATACATAAAAGCAACTTTATTGTCAGAGAATGACAGGGACGCCACACATGTCTGATAGACTGTCCAGCGTGTGTGGAATCCCTGTCATTCTTTGTAAATAAAGTTGCTTTTATGTATTTGAAAATCCACGCTGAGTGCGGTTGTCTTTTCTTCATATGAATTAAATATTTCCCAGTACTGGGAGAACCTTTATCTCAGCAGGAAAAGCCCTAAAACACTTTATTTTTATGAAAAGCAAATTTACGGCATCTTTGAGATCTACTTATGACAGTCAGTGCGGTTTCTCAGTCTTTGGGGATCAATTTTCTGCTCTACTCTTCTGTGTCAGGCAGCTTTACAGTAGGACACAGCAATAAGAGATAAGGGCGTGAAAAACTCCTCTACACAACATAAAACCATCTGCAAGGCCTTAACCCTCTGAGTGCCAGAGGGGTATGCAACGCATTGCAAAAAGTGCTATCAAAGTATCGTAACATTTAAATATCTTTATAAATAAAAGATATAATTTAACAACTGGAAACAATATGGTTAAATATAACTAAGCCCTGACACATCCACCCGCCAATAAATGCATATCATAGGCATGGGCGTGTTGTCCTATCGGGGGATCGGGCAACCCCCAGGGGGCCACTAGACCATGGGCCGGTGGGGGATATCAGTGGAGCTAACCTCACTGTCCCACGATATTTTGAAGGAGAGGTCTGTGTTGCCACCGGCACAGGCACTCTGAGACAGCCTTCATGTTCCTTGTTAACCCTTTGAGTGCCAGAGGGGTACGCAACGCATTGCTTTGAAAATAGGATTTTAGTCTTACCTGTTAAATCCTTTTCACTTAGTCCATACAGGTCACTGGTACTCTGGGAGGCGTAAGTCCCCTTTAATAGGCAGGAACAACTATGCAAATGATTTGCAAGGGGCGGAGCCTCCCCTCTTACTTAAGCCACCTTCTGGCCAGAGCCACTTTAGATTGATTTGAGACCCTAAAACTGACCTCAGGTAAGCAAAAAGAAAGACTCCTGTGAGCATGCCCGAACGGTCTCCCACTGAATGCCACAGGAGAGCCAAGACTGGTCCCTTGACAGGGTGGGAGACCAGTGACCTGTATGGACTAAGTGAAAAGGATTTAACAGGTAAGACTAAAATCCTATTTTCACTGTCGTCCAATACAGGTCACTGGTACTCTGGGATGTACAAACATTGAGCTGATCCAGAGGCGGGAAGTAAGGCAAGGACCAGGCGCAAGGCCCAAGTCACTAGAACTGCTATGACCCAGTTAATAACATAGCCCAAACTGTAAGTGTCAACGGACACCAACCAAGGGAAACAATCCCTGGACTAACACAGCACACGGAACCAGAGCCAACCGGGCTCAACAGTAAGGAAGCACTATGGATCACAGAGCGGAAGACCTACACAGGCAAGACTGCCTCCAGGACCTTCCTTCCAAAACTGGCATCAGCCGAAGCCAGTACATCAACTCGATAGTGCTTAGAAAAAGTGTGCACAGAGGACCAAGTGGCCGCTCTGCACAGTTGATCAGCAGAAGCCTGATTCTTGTAGGCCCAAGAGGCCCCAATAGATCTGGTGGAATGGGCAGTCACCCGGAAGGGAACATGCTTATTCCTCAACTTATAGGCTTCACGGATAGTAGCCTTAATCCAAGAGGCAATGGTAACTTTGGAAGCCGGTCTCCCTGCCCTAGGCCCCTCAGGAATGACGAATAGAGCGTCAGACTTCCTGATAGACTCGGTGCGATGAACATAAAACTTGAGGCAACGCACCACATCCAACAGATGGAGATCTCTTTCCTTGTCAGATGAAGGATTAGGGCAGAAAGAGGGAACCACAATCTCCTGATTGATGTGAAACTCGGACACAACCTTGGGTAAGAATTCCTTGGTAGTGTGAAGCACAGCCTTATCCTTGTGGAACACCAGGTAAGGAGGTTTACAAGACAAAGCCTGTAACTCTGCTACCCGGCGAACCGAAACAATAGCCAAAAGGAAGGCCATCTTCCAAGTCAAAAGACGTAATGGAATGGAAGCCAAGGATTCAAACGGTGGTCGCTGGAGAACTCCCAGCACCAAATTGAGGTCCCACTGGGGAGCAGGACTCTTGAAGGCAGGTCGAACATGAGTCACACCTTGGAAGAAAACTTTCACATCAGGAAGGATAGCGATCCTTTCCTGGAAAAACACAGACAAAGCAGAAGTCTGAACTATGAGGGAACTCAGACTGAGCCCCTTATCCACACCGTCCTGCAAGAAGGCCAGGACAGTGGGAAGATGAAATTCAAGGGATAACTTCTTATCAGAGAACCATGTCACAAAAGTTGACCATATGCGATGATAGATCTTGGAAGACACAGGCTTACGAGCACTGAGCATAGTCGACACCACAGAAGGAGAAAATCCTTTCTTTGCTAGAATCGAGGATTCAACCGCCATGCCATCAAATGGAGAGAGTGAACATCCTCCTTCCACAGATATCCCTGAAGAAGTAGGTCCGGACGGGCAGGAAGCGGGATCGGATCCGTCACTGACATGGCCATCAACTCCGGAAACCAGGACTGGCGAGGCCAGTTTGGAGCGATCAGGATGACAGGACAACGCTCCCTCTTCAACTTCTGGATAACTCTGATCAATAGAGGAAGAGGAGGGAAGATGTAAGCCAGGGAGAAATCCCAAGGGATCGACAAGGCATCCACTGCTAGAGCAAGGGAGTCCCTCAACCGGGAGCAAAACACCGGAACCTTCCTGTTGTGTCTGGTAGCCATCAGGTCCACCACAGGCATCCCCCACCATTGAGTGAGCATGTGAAACACCTCTGGATGAAGAGCCCATTCTCCGCTGTCGACGGTGTGACGACTGAGGAAGTCTGCCATGACGTTGTCCACGCCTGGAATATGAACTGCAGAGATGACAGGCACGTGATCTTCTGCCCAAGACAAAATATCCTTGACCTCCCACCAGGCGGAGGCCGCCTTGCCTGTTTATGTAAGCCACCGCCGTGGCGTTGTCGGACTCCACTCTGATCGGAAGACCGGTCAGTTGAGACTCCCAGTGCCTCAGGGCAAGCCGGACAGCTCGAAGTTCCAGAACATTGATGGAGAGAAGGGATTCCTCCAGACCCCATTTCCCCTGAGCACTGAAGCGACCCCAGACTGCACCCCAGCCCCGAAGGCTGGCATCCGTTGTGACTGTGGTCCAACGAGGAACTAGAAAGGATCTCCCTTTCAGGAGATGAGAGAGATCTAACCACCAGTGCAGACTCGACTCGACATGAGGAGGAAGAGAAACAGACAGATGTTGATGATCTGGATGATTCCTGCACGTCTGGATCACAAATCTCTGAAGTTCCCTGGAGTGGGCCATGGCAAATGGGACTGCTTCGATCGTGGAAATGAACTTCCCCACTAAAGACGACAACTTCGGTACCGGAATTTCGTCCATGTCCAGAATCCCAGCCACTCTGACGGCAATCTGGTGAGCCACGTCCTCTGGAAGAAACACCATGCATTGGCGAGTGTCGAACAGGAGACCCAGGAACAGAAGCCTCTGAGATGGAACCAAGTCCGACTTGTCCAGATTCAGGATCCAGCCATGACGGTTCAGGGTGTGCATGCACTTCTGTAATTGCTGACGGAGAAGCTCCGCTGAGGAGGCTTTCAGTAGGAGATCGTCCATGTATGGGGTCACTCGGATCCCATCCTGATGAAGCACCGCTATCAAGGAGCCTAACACCCTCTGGAAGACCTGAGGGGCTGAAGTCAGCCCAAAGGGGAGCGCTGCAAACTGAAAGTGTCCCTTGTGGCAGGCAATCCTGAGATACCGCCTGCTCTCCGGATGAATAGGGATGTGAAGATAAGCATCCTGAAGGTCCAGGGAGGCAAGAAACTCCCCTGGAGACATTGCTGCAATCACAGAACGCAGGGACTCCTGGCGGAAGTGGGAAGTCACCACATAGGCATTGAGATCTTTGAGATCCAAAATGGGACGAGCTCCTCCGTCCTTTTTAGCTACCACAAACAGGTTGGAATAGAATCCTGAACCTGTGTCCCCTTCAGGAACCGCCTCCAAGAGATCCTGAATAGCGTCGTCGAACAGACGCCTTTTTGTGGGTTCCTGAGAAGGACGAGTAAAATGGAACCGAAAAGGAGGAAGGGAAGAGAAAGGGATCCTGTATCCCTCTGACACCACCTGAAGAACCCATGGGTCCGCCACTGACTCCTCCCAAGTCCGGCGAAAGATGCGGAGACGACCACCTACAGCCGGATGCGGACCCGGGTTCGGCGAGTCATGCCGAAGCAGTCTTGGAGGTCTTGGCCTTTGGGGCAACTTTGGGCTTCCAGGACTGTTTGGGCTTGGAGGAGGAGCGCGTAGTGGGAGGACCCGTTTGGGCCGAGGAGCGTGTCTCAGTCTGAAAGGAACGAAAGGACCGATTGCGTTTGGCTGGAAACTTTTTCTTAAAGACTGAGGGTAGAAGAGTACTTTTACCGCCAGTAGCCTCACTGATCATTTCTTTGAGTTCAGACCCAAAAAGCAAATTCCCCTGAAAGGGCAAGGAAAGCAAGGCTTTCTTAGAGGCTGTATCAGCAGACCAAATTTTCAGCCAAAGAGCGCGTCTAGCCACCACAGAAGAAGTGGAGGCCCTCGCCATCATGCGCACAGCATCAAAAGCAGCGTCAGCAACATAGTTCTGAGCTTCAGTGATATTAGCAAGGAGCTGCAACTGTTCAGATACTGGCGCATCCTGGCGAACTGCTTCAGTCAGTCGTTCAGTCCAGGCCGCAATGGCTCTATTAACCCATGCCACAGCAAAGGTTGGGCGCATGGCAGTGCCAATGGAGGCAAAAATAGATTTAAGAGAAAGCTCTAGCTTGTTATCCGTCCAATCCTGCAGGGCAGAGGCATCAGAGACAGCCAAAGCGGTAGACTTGGATAGTCTAGAAACAGGAGCATCCACCTTGGGAGGATGAACCCATTTTGCCAGCTCAGCCTCAGGAAAAGGGTATAGTTTAGCAAACTTTTTAGAGACAGAGGAAGATCTATCAGGATTCTTCCAAGCCTCAGAGACCAGACGGGCAAGAGTAGGGTTAGTTGGAAAACAAACAACTGGCTTAGATGGCTTTTTCTGAAAAACATCAGTAGGATCATAAGTGGATTCCTGAGTCAGAGGAAGGTTGAGCGTATTCAGAACCGCTCTGATCAGACCCTCAGCCGAGACTTCAGGGTCACACTCATAGGGGTCCCCAATGGACCTGTTAGATTCAATAACAGTACGTTCCTCAGCATCAGAATCCTGTAAGAGTTCTTCTTCAGAAGAATCAGTGACATCAGGAACTCCCTGTGGCTTAGGCAGGGAGGTCCTGATGGTAGAGGGGGTCTGCCAGACCTGGAGAGCCCCCTGTATCTGAGAGGGAAAGAGTTGAAGCGTGGATCTGAGATCCCTAGTGGCAGCTTTAAACTCCCTCACCCAAGATGGCTCAATAGCGTGGCTGGAAAGCCCAGGGTTGCTATCTTGACCAGTACAATTAGGGCATAGATCCCCCACATTATCGGTAGACAGCCCAATGTGGCAAGAGGAGCAAAACGCCATGGGGGTAGCAGACCCCCCCATCCTCCTTAGACTTGGGTCTAGCCCCTAGCTCCAGTGAAGTAGACATGCTCACAGCGTCAATATACCCCACTAATAACACTATCACCCAGAAAAAGTGTAAATGATTAAAGTTTCACCCCAGAAATGTCTAAATTCGGACTTATCTGGCCAGCGAAGGGTTAATCTGTTGAGGAGAGAGAAGGCTCGGTCCCTGCGTAGTGTACTCGCTTAGGAAAAGAACCACAAAATGGCGGCCGTCATGACAGCCAATCAGAAACGAGCGCGAACCAGGCGCTCATGGGAAATGTAGTTTCCCCTTACAAGTACCCCAAACAGTGCCCGAAGCCCCCCTGAACACCGCACATACATAAAACACATTCCGGATGATAGAGCAGGAGCCTAGCATTAAAATGAGCCCTCTCTGAAGTTGCTGTGACAAGCGGTTCCAGAGATATGTCCCACACTGTGAATTCTCATAGAGAGTAAAGGAGCCCTTGCGTCTGAGTGGGAAAAAGCCGCGCTTAAAGGCGCGGAACACCATTTTTAACAAAGTTTAAGAAAACATTAAAAAGTGCCCAAACAAGTATGAAACACATAAGAAACATGAGTAAACGAATACCAAAAGCTCCAAAACCCAGAGAATACCACAGAAATTGCATAAAACAGTAATAATGCAATAAAAACACCCTATGAGTGCTGGAGTGTATTGAAACTCCCAAATACAAGCCCATCAAAGGGACACTGTGGGGACAAGTGGACCTTCAGCACTCAATGGGTGACTCACCTTTCCTGCAGGACTTCTGTCTTCAGGTGACCATGATAAAGTGGGAAAGAACCAGAGGTAAATTCCCCAGTAGGGAAGCTGCTTAACACAAGCTGTCCCCTCTTCAGGGCATAAGGTCCACAGAAAATCCCTGGAAGCTGCACCAGCCACTTTAAAGAGGGCAATTCACAGCCATGGTCACCCTCCTAATGGTGGTATTCCATATTTGAATAAAAAAATAATAAAACACTAAGATGCATAGATGTTCTCTACCTGGTGTGCAAAGCACTCCAGGAACAAATCAATCTAAGTGGCTCTGGCCAGAAGGTGGCTTAAGTAAGAGGGGAGGCTCCGCCCCTTGCAAATCATTTTCATAGTTGTTCCTGCCTATTAAAGGGGACTTACGCCTCCCAGAGTACCAGTGACCTGTATTGGACGACAGTGAAATATGTTGTGTACCCCTCTGGCACTCAAAGGGTTAATGCAGGATATGACATAATATCCTGGCGCCTGCTCTCCCATGCCGCACAGGGACCACAAGGGGGCATCGATAGGGACGTCGGTGCAGCATGTGGGCTGCTTTAAAAAAAATGCCGGGGCTGGTATTCCACTACAATCCGCCCCTGATCATAGGTAACATTTTCTTGTAAAAGGCTGACCTGGCAGAACAGTGTAGTGGCAGTAGGGGCAGGCTGGTATGTAGGGATGTAAAACAGTGTATGTATGGGTCAGTGATTACAAACTGGACAGTTGATTAAGGTTCTGCAGGCAGACAATGTAGGTAAGTAGAAGTAGTGGAACAATGTGTCGATTTCCCTTGGCTTTTTTCACTCATTTTTATTGGTATAAATGTTGTAGGGTATGTACCTGGCAAAGGACACTGGACTCCTCGCACCTCTTACGTCTTTGTTTGGACACCCACCCCCAAATGTCATGCAGGCGTCTGCAGTCTCCAGAACCTATTATGGGCTATTACAGGTGCATGTACCTAAGCAGGGCATTTTCAGGCCACTGGCATCTTACAGGGTGTCGTTGGTGGACCGGCGTATCTTAGACCATTTTCGGGCCGCATTCCTCTCATGGGCAATTTTCGGGGCTGCCTCCTTTTTCATGGGACACTTCCAGAACATGAAATCTTGCAGGTTAGGGTCCACTACTCTACCTTCTCCTCCCTTTAGCCACCCATAACAGATTTTTAGGGATAAAACACTCCTCCCTCATCCCACCCACACATCTTCAGGCACAGGTATGTATGTAGGTATGTGCATACTCCTGAGGTTTCTGTCTACTCCACCTTCGTCCCTCACTGACAGCCAGGGGAGATCTTTTTCCTTTTTTTCACTCACTCAGTACCTGGCCAAAGAGGGTTTACTTTAAAAATGTTGCACACCAAAGAGCGTGTAACTACACAGTGCATTAAGCATGTTGTCATGATTAAAAGGGCGACATGAGAATCTCGCCCTACATCAAAAGCGTGAGATTCTCATGTCACGCCATTAAACACTGCATAACAGTCTAGCAAGTTAAACAAGGAGCAGTTGAAGACAGCTGGTAGGCTCTGTCAATGCAGAGGTAAACAGTGCAGCACTTTAAGCAGGAAACCGTAGAATTCGAGCTAGAAGGATTCAGCAAAGCAGGGATGTGCATAAATAGAAATGCAGGACAGTTCAACATGTTTCACCATACATTACAAGATTTTTATGCTTCATATACTTTACTAGGGCAATTTGCAACCTTATCACAGACTGTGCACTTTGCAATTGATGAAAATTGCACAGTCCCTGCCCTCAAGGAAAATTATTCCCATACCCATGATTGCAGAGGGGGAGGGAGATAGAGAAGGATGCTGTTGACTGCACCCCTCCCTGGATGCAACTGAACAACCTTGCAGTGCTGCTGCTCCCTCATCAACATTGGTACCAGGAAGTGGAATATCCGCCTGTCCAATATCACTGTTCGAACTTCCACTACTCACAACAATCTGTGATGATGATCATGACCCCACTCCTACCAGTACCCAGGATGATGGGCACACCAGCATAATCCTGTTGTAACCATGCTGTTGTAACCCCAGCTGGCTGTGGATGATGGGAGCTGTAGTCGACAAAAGCTGGCCAAGCCCTGAAGCAGAAGCTCAGTCATATTAATTAACTCACCTGTGCTCAAGCAGGGTAATCCTAAAGACATAGCCTGTTAGTGGTCCCTGAGGACAGTTTTGAGAAAACCTGCTCCAAGTAACAAAGTAAACCTTCAGCCTTTGGAGACTGACCTCCTGTAATTATATTGTAATCATCTGCCCTCTTTTGCAGTGGAAAGCTTTCATTTTACAAAAAATTATCATGGGACACGAACAGTCAACTTCTGAACACTAGAGAGTCCCAAGTAAATTGCACTACAATGCTTCAGAGAGCTCTATAGCATCCAAGGTGTTAACAAATAACAAATATCAAATGTATTGGAAGTTTATGCTAAAACATATAAGATAGCTTTTACTAGATATTTATATCTGGGATATATTATAGTGCTTATTACAAGACATAACTAGCAAAGAACACTGGATGTGTCGAAGACTGAAACATTTCTAACACTGCTAGTCACTAACCTACACAAACACTGACACCCCTACCTTGTTCTACTGTAGTCCCAGAACCACACAAACACTGACACCCCTACCTTGTTCTACTGTAGTCCCAGAACCACACATACACTGACACACCAGCCTTGTTCCAATATAGTCCCAGAACCACACACACACACACTGACATCCCAGCCTTGTTCCATTGTAATCCCAGAACCATACATACACTGACACCCCAGACTTGTTATACTGTAGTTCCAGAATCACACACATACACCAACACCCCAGCCTTGTTCCACTGTAGTCCCAGAACCACACATATACTGACACTACAGCCTTGTTCTACTGTAGTGCCAGAACCACATATATACTGTCCGACACCCTAGTCTTATTCTCCTGTAGTCCCAGAACCACACTTACATTGTCTGGAACCCCAGCCTTCTTCCACTGTAGTGGCAGAATCATAAATACACTGACACCCCAGGCTTGTTCTACTGTAGTCCCAAAAACCACACTTACATTGTCTGGCACCCCAGCCTTGTTACAATGTAGTCCCAGAACCATACCTACACTGACACCCCAGCTTTGTTCCACTGTAGTCCCAGAACCACCCACACATACATTATCTCAGACCCCAGCTTTGTTCTACTGTAGTCCCAGAACCACACATACACCAACATCCCAGCCTTGTTCCACTGTAGTCCCAGAACCACACACACATACATTATCTCAGACCCCAGCTTTGTTCTACTGTAGTCCCAGAACCACACATACACCAACACCCCAGCTTTGTTCCACTGTAGTCCCAGAACTACACACACATTATCTCAGTCACCTGGGGGCCTTGTTTTACTGTAGTCCCAGAACCACACACACACACTGACACCCCAGCCTTGTTCCACTGTAGTCCCAGAATACCACATACATGGTCTCAGACCCAAGCCTTGTTCTACTGTAGTCCCAGAATCAATCACACATACATTGTCTGATAACTCAGCCTTGTTCCACTGTAGTCCCAGAACCACACAGACACTGTCTGGCACCCCAGCCTTGTTCCACTGTAGAGCCAGAACCAGACATGCACTGTCTGACACCCCAGCCTTGTTCTACTGTAGTCCCAGAACCTCATATACACTGACTGACACCCCAGCCTTATTCCACATTAGACCCAGAACCACACATATATTGTCCGATACCCCAGCCTTGTTCCACTGTAGACCCAAAACCAGATACAAATTGTCTGACACCCAGCCTGGTTATTATTATTCTTTATTTATATAGCGCCAACTAATTCCGCTGCGCTGTACAATTGGGAATAGACATACAGAGATATTAAATAGTACAATCAAATGTGAAGAACAGGAGGATCAGAGGGCCCTGCTCGTGAGAGTTTACAGTCATTTCATTGTACTCCCAGAACCACACATACACTGACACCCCAGCCTTGTTCTACTGTAGCCCTAGAACCACACATACACTGACACCCCAGCCTTGTTCTACTGTAGCCCCAGAACCACACACACACACACAGACACACCAGCCTTGTTCTACTGTAGCCCCAGAACCACACACACAGACACACCTGCCTTTTTCTACTGTAGCCCCAGAACCACACACACACAGACACACCAGCCTTTTTCTACTGTAGCCCCTGAACCACACATACACTGACACCCCAGCCTTGTTCCACTGTAGTCCTAGAACCACAAATACACTGACATCCCAGCATTGTTCCACTGTCCACACACCATTACCTACATTTGTTCCACGGTACCCCTTGTACTTCAGTGAATCCTGGGGTTCCACTGAACAGAGACCGAGAACCACTGTCTCAGCTCAACTCTAAACACACGCACCAAATTACTTAAACCAGCATAACACATGATTAACTCCTTATGCTAGATGTATCTCCCAAACCAGTTGAGAAGCAAGGCACTGTAATCTTCTCTAGAACACCATGGATTTATAAAGAAAGTGCAGATCTAGAACACAGTGTAAAAACTATTAAAACAATGTTACAAGGTTAGCCAATTATCTATTTACTCAAATCCCAAATTATCTTCAGTAACCAAAGGCTCTTCCTGATTGGGCAAGTGAACATTTAGGTTCATGAATTGCTGAACGCATGCTGTAACTAACAGAAGCTTATCCATTTAACTGTATTAGTGGTGGCAGAAAACAAAGGTTAAGAACAGCCTGAACTGGCAACACTGAAATGAGTTCTATTTACGTTGAGCTCTTCAGTGGATTACATCTAATCAAGCAGACTCCACTCAAAATGCCGCATAGCCTGCTAAATTGGGAGCTGGCTTTTTTTGGCAGATCTGTTGTAGCAGCATTATGCACTGTTGCTAATTACTTCCAATCTGTACATGAGATTAACACATCCACTCTGCCTAGCTCATTAGCAGCTTCGCAGAACACATAAGACAAAAGAACTGGTGATGTATAATTTTATATTTTTATTGTACCCAAACATACCAACAGTACAATAACTCCTTGGAAGCTGGAGAGGTCTCCAATGCATTGCGAAGCAATGCCCAGCTTCCAAGGGGTTAAGAGTGAACAGAGTCAGTGTAGAGAGTTATTCTGAAAAGAATGTGTGTGGAAACAGGGGGGCCTTATTCATCGCTCTGAAGAGGTGCAGTTCTGGAGAAAGACAGACGCATTATGGAGGAAAATGCCCACTGACTTAGATAGAGTTATTTAACCCCTTGAAATCTAGATAGGTCCCTAATGTATTGCTTTGCAGCCGCAGACCAGGGTGTTCCCATTTGCCATTAACCCCCTTAAGGACCCATGATAGTCCTGGACCATCATGGGTTGTTATACCTTTAAGGACCCATGATGGTCCTGGACTGTCATGGAATTCCGGGCTCCCCGTGCCGCTGCACGCCGTTTGGGGAGTCTGGAATCGGATCCCGCAAAAAAAAAAAAAAAAAAATGCTCCGTGGTCCTTAAGGGACTGCAAAGTATGTGCGTGGCGGGTCCTTAAGGGGTTAACTTAAAAGGATAGTAATAGATGAAAACAAACAGAGCTCCGATTGCTCTATGTAGGTATTTGAGCATGTAGAGCGGTATCTCAATAGTACGCGATTTGAAGTTCAATAGTAGTTTAATTATAAAGGATCCCCCTGCCACCCCTTTTACCTCATGTAAGCTGCCTCCCTTCAGTTGTGGAATTCAGGCATCGGACTGGACATCTCACAGCGAGGGACAATCTTCATACACTGAGTATATGGAAAACACTGATTCCCTTGATGAATGAGACTAGGATTTTCCTTATGCTCACTGAAGGTTGTCCCTTGCTGCGCTCCACCCGGACATGCTTGGAGAGTAGCATGACAAGAGTAAAAGGGGCGGGAGAGGGATCCTTTATAATTATATTTGTATTGAACTACAAATCGCATACTCTTGTCTTGACATACCTCTCTACATGATCAAAAAACTATGTACATCAATTGGAGCTCTGTTTGTTTTCATCTATTACTCTTTAATTGGATATTTTAGTGAATCATAAAATATTTAGGTATTTCCGGAGCTGAAAACATGGTAACAATCATAACTCAAGTATGTGACTTAG
Organism: Rhinophrynus dorsalis; assembly: GCA_037306005.1. NCBI lineage: Eukaryota > Metazoa > Chordata > Amphibia > Anura > Rhinophrynidae > Rhinophrynus > Rhinophrynus dorsalis. Next base: position 46,634,397 of record CM074718.1, read on the forward strand.
GCAGTAGGGAAAAATCCCAAAGTTCTATACATCCCCCTTTTAAAAAAACAAGAACTAACGCATAATAATAGACCTCACTATGGATAGAAAATTTTACTGGCCCCTATGAACTTTGCCCTTGTGGCTCTGTTCTAGAGATAACCTCTTCAGTCAGTGCTGGATATCAGGTCTGTAGAGGCGGACATGGGAGGCGCTGACACCCCCCCCAAAACTGAAGCAGGTAAAATACATGAGCCTATTTAACCCCTTAAGGACCGGGAAAATCAGAGGTGGATTTGACTTAAGGACCGGAGCAATTCTGACCTTTTTGACTATGTCTTTGTTCAACAGTGTTTTCCCTCTTAGGCTTTTATTCCACCCCGATAAATTATATACTGTTTTTTTAAGCACAAATAGGGCTTTCATTTGATACCCTACTTATATGGATAACCCACCATTTACTTTATTAAAATTAAAAAAAAAAGTAAAAAAATGTAAAAAAAAAAAACCCACAATTTTTGTTTTTTCTCTTTGGATCAATTGGGCACAAAGGGTTAAATTTTTATGGAGACTGCATGAAAGGTATGACCGGTGAGTCATACCTACAAAATACGCAGTTTAAAGTGGCCACTGTCACCCCTGGGTGAAAATCCCCATGTCCCTTTTTCTCACCATATTTTGACACTTTTTTTTATCCCTGGCATTTGGTGGTGTATGTAAGTGTATTACATAGCTCCACAACAATCACACTTTCACTTTTGTTTAATTAGATTATTATTTTTTTTTTTTTTTTTTTTTTTTTTTTTTTTTTTTTTTTTTTTACAAAAATAAGTATTATTGCAGGTCAGAAATTGACCTGCATTTAGCAAGCCTTTGGCACCAGCAGTGAAGGGGTTATTACCCCTAGCTGCTGTATTTTCTTTCACCACTAGGTGTCTCCTGTCTACTTCTGTCTCCCTTACTTTCATAGCAACGGAGACAGAGGCAGACTTGACAGGCACAGACAGCATGTTTTCTCTGCTGCCTCTGTCTGTCACTATGCCGTTACATGTGATCGCTGCTACGGCGATCACATGAACTGGCAAGGGCAAGAAGGGCTGAGATTGAACGCCCCAGTCTTGGAGCGCTCAGCCTGGCATTAATGATAGCAGCGTCCACAGAGGCACGCTGCTATCATTTTAGCCATGACGGTCCTGGTACGTCATTGGTCCTTAACTCAAATCTAGGCATGACGTGCCAGGACCGTCAAGGGTCCTTAAGGGGTTAAAGGAAACATAATGTTTTACAAAAACAGAAGCTCCAATTAATCTTTTGAGCCATAGAGAATGTTATTTCAATACTGCCAGAATTTTAGTTATTTCAATACTGCCAGAATTTTAGTTATTTCAATACTGCCAGAATTTTACCCAGAAAGGCTAACGAGCGACGACCAACAAAATACACGTTCACTTTAAACCTGCGTTGCATAGAAAATCTTACCTAAAAACACACGATTAAAACGTTACCTAGCACCACAGCCAATCACAGCACCCCAAAGTATCAAGTTCAGCCAGAAAACCCCAAATAACCGATGCACCTTTGTCTGTGTTCCAGGAGCTAGATCACAGGACCCAGGAGTAGATGCAATTTAACTCATGTTATCCCTAACTCTCTGTTTTGTTTTCCTCTAGGGTGGTTTTCTACTCAGAGTTGTGTGATGATCGCCTAAAAAAGTAGGTGTCAGATTTCTGGAAGTAAACGTTGCAATTTAACTCATGTTATCCCTAACTCCAACATTTGAATGGCTCTGGGCTTAGCGTTTACATTGTCCTCAATGGGTGATATTTTGACGACAAGGGTCATGTTTTCAAAACTGTCATTATTTCTTACTTGTGGGAACATTTGCATCACATACTTGACTTAAAAAAAAAACACCATTGCCACTTTTTTCTGCCAATGTCAACAAATGGATCGAGCCCTTAATCTTTTTTTTTGTTTTTTTGTTTTTTTTTATGTAATTCGGTATAGCCTGAGATTTTACCTTTTAAAAATAAGCCAGTGACGTCACTTAAAGACAGACTGCGGTACAGCATCCCGTCAATCTTCACCTCTTCCCTTTCCCAGTAGCGCCTCGTTCCCACAGAGGATTGCTCCATATGAGCTGGAAAACTCTCTTACCAATGAGAGCGCTCCAGATCACATCAAGGAATCCTCCGTCAGAGTAGGAGGCGAGAACCAAATCTGTACAGCAACGTGTCCCTAATGGACGTCACCGGCTTATTTTTAAAAGGTAAAATCTCGGGCTATACTGCATTACATTAAAAAAAAAAAAGAAAAAAAAAAGACAGATTAAAGATGAACTGGGATAGCAATTATGATGTTAAATAATTTAACAGAGGTGAGCGTTCCCTTTTAACTATTTTGTATTAATAAACAGTTTTTCTTTTTTAGGTATTTATAGATTATTCTAATTAAGGCATGCTGCGCCGTCACTTCTGGTCTTGGCTTTGCATTACCCTCAGACAACATACCCACATGGAATTCTCACCAACTAATTTTCCTTCTCTCCAGCACTGAAAGGATTAGGTGTTAGTGAGTGTGGATGTAATAAAATAGGAATGACTGCATGGAATGCCTTATTGAGCATAATCTATATAACTCAAAAAGCCTTTGATACTGTGACTCATAACAGGTTAGTGCATAAATTAAAAGGCTTCAGTTTGGGAGGCAATAACTGTGCATGGATAGAGAACTGACTACATATTAGATGGCAGAGAGTTTTTGTAAATGGAACTTTCAAGTTGGTCTAAAGCTGTTAAGTGGGTGCCACAGGGTTTAGTCCAGGGCCCAATTATTTTTAATTTGTTTATTAATGATCTAGAAGTGGGAATTGTCAGTAATGTCTCAATCTTTGCTGATATCACTAAGCTGTGTAAGGAAATACGTACAGCGAAGGATGTTTTTTTCTCTGCGTATATATTTGGATAAACTGAGTGAATGGGCACAAAAGTGGCAGAAGAGGTTTAATGCAGATAAATGTAAGTTTATGCATTTGGGCTGTAGAAACAAACATGTTACATATTATAGAAAGATTTAGGAGTACTGATAGACAATAGACCTCACAGCAGTGTGCAGTGTCACTCAGCTGATGCAAGAGCAAATCGGGTACTAGTCTGCATAAAAAGAGGTACAGATGCACGGGATGCTAATATAATTCTACCTCAAAATAAATCCTTTGTAAGGCCTCATCTAGAATATGGAGTACAGTTTTGGGCACCAGGTCTTAAAGGGATAGGAATACTTCGTTTTAACTTTATTTTATTTAGTAGGCATTAAAAAAACATGAAGAATGATAGAAGTCTAATCTCTCAAACCTTTATGGTTTAAGAGATATTCACAAGCAAAGTTTCCCCTCCCCGCCCCTTTTACCTAGTGTAAGCCATCTCTTCTCAGATGTGGAATGCAGTCCATAGACTGGACAGATAACAGCAGGGGACAATCTTCTTTATATGAAAACAATGAAAGCCCTGCCCCCCTTGACAAGCTTTTCAGGTTTTTCCCTTATCTTAATTGAAGATTGTCCCTCTCTGCAATCTACCTGGGCACCTCCCTTCTGCTTTGGCTGAGGAGTGTTACATCAGTAAAAGGGGTGAGAGGGGGATACTTTGTCATTGAATTACTCTTGAACTACAACTCTGACAGAACTGAAATAACACTCTCCAAAGTCCAAATACTATGATGATTAGAGCTGCTTTTATTATGAAACATTACTATCCCTTTAAAAAAACATTATTGAATGGGCAAAAACTACAGAGAAGTGCAACAAAACTAATAGAGAGTTTGCACAATTAGAGTTATAAAGAGAAACTAGCCAAACTGGGTTTGTTTACATTAGATATGAGACATCGAAGGGCTTATGATTACCATTTACATATATATTCAAGGTCAATACAAAACTTTCCAACTAATTATTTAATCAGAAAGCTGAGTTAAGAACAAGGTCATTCATGAAGACTAGATAAAAGATGCTTTCCACTAAAACAAAAGCAGGGATTTCTTTTTTATAGTAAGAGCAGTAAAGTTATGGAATTCTTTGCCTTGGGATGCTGTGCTTGCAGATACTGTAGTTGCTAATGGATACCTTTCTAGCCCATACAATACTGAAAATTATGACACAGCTAATCCAGGGAAATATCCAACTGCCATTTGGTCAGGAAGGAATATTTTTACCTACGTAGGGCTTAAATGGAAATTGATTCAATGTTTTTGTTTATTGTTGCCTTCAACAGGACTTATATGGCATGTTCTGAACATGATGAAGATGTTTTTTTTTTTTCAGCCTCGTTAACAAGGTTCTATGTTAAAAACTAGTTTTCTCAACAAAAGTGAATAATACAACATATAAGCCCTCATCAACAATGCTATTTTATGGAAAAACACCTTTTTATTGTAGGGCTTTTCATGCAAAGTAACACTGAGGTAAACCCACTGCCAGGAGATACTAATTTTCAGACTTATTGCCTCTAGACTGTAAGCTCGCACGAGCAGGGCCCTCTAATCCTTCTGTTCTCCACATCTGATTTGTACTTTAATACAAATATTTAATATCTCTGTATGTCCATTCCCTACTGTACAGCGCTGCGGAATTAGTTGGTCCTATATAAATAAAGACTAATAATAATCATAATATTGCAGTTTAAACAGTCGATTTTTACATTAACATTGCCCTCTAGTGGACACATTTCCCATATTTCTTCTTTTGTATTTTATGTGAGAGGCAAGTCACTGACACAGTTCTCCACAGACTAACTGCTGAAGCACTTCCTGTTCATTTGAGCTTTCAGAAAGTAAGCTTACTGCTCCTTTAAATGTCCAATTTGAACAGCGATAGCAATTTTGATTATATACTATGCAGTTTCTCTGTACCAGAATTAAGCCACTTTTGTCTTTAGTCATAATCCTTCCCCAATCCTGTACGTTGTGACTGTTCCCTGCACTCTGTAAATGTTAAGAAGGCTGTCAAGAATTGTTTACTACATCTGTCCTTTCCTCTCATGATAACTTCAAATGACAATATATCATATGAAGACTTTATGTAAGGCAATCTACTGTAATTTATTCCTCCTGTAACATGGTAGACACTAAATTACTACAAATGGATGGAAGAACTAGCTTGTTTCATTCCATAGAAAAACCCTTCAGTATTCTTTAGGAGGAAAAAAATAAATAAATTATATATATATATATATTCCTATAATTACATTTACCTTTAACCAGAGCATTAGTTTCCAGGTGCCTGAAAGCCAGGCTCCTAAGATTGTATTTGTGGCTTGTGAAATATGGGGTTACTTTATGTAAAATCACATGCATCACCCTTTCACTAGCTCCTTAAACCTTTGTGTGCCAGAGGCGTACTCAACGCATTGCACTGCAATGTGTTGCGTACCCATCTGGCACTCAAAGGGTTAACCCCATGAATGCTTGAGTACCTCTAGCATTCAATAGGATAAAGAATAACCAACTCCTCGTGATAATATTCACCCACTTACCTTTCAGTGGGCTGATTATCCTAATGGCCCCTATTCATTTTGTCTCTCTGCCTTTGATCAAGAGATATCATCTTAAATCAGTTTTGGGTGTCACGTTATTGTTGACATAACCCTTGTTATATGGACCACAGGACCTCAAACTCTGCCCACTGCACATGGTAATAGTAACTCTTTAAATGGATAGTAATGTTTCACAGTAAAAGCAGCTCCAATTACTCTTCATAGTATTTGGGCCATGGAGAGTGTTATTTCAATATTGTCAGAGTTGTAGATCAAGAGTAATTGAATGATAAAGTATCCCCCTCCTGCCCCTTTTACTGATGTAACACTGCTCACCTCAGAGCAGCAAGACTGTCCAGATGGATCACAGAGAGGGACAATCTTCAGTAAGGAAAAACCTGTCTAGGGGGTAGGGTTTTACTTATGATCACAGTAAGAAGATTGTCCCTTGCTGCGACCTGTCTGGTCAAGAGACCAGATTCCACGTCTGAGGGGAGGTGGCTTACACTAGGTAAAAGGGGTGGGAGGGGATACTTTATCATTCAATTACTCTTGAGATAACACTCTCCATGGCCCAAATACTATGAAGATTACTTGGAGCTGCTGTTTTTGTGAAACATTACTATCCCTTTAAGGAACAGAAGGGTATCTAATGAATGCTTTTCAATGCACTGCAAATCCCTCTGGTGTGTTTAAGTAGGTTAATGCACTCTGCCTGCTTCTGTCTGAGAAACCTGTCAGCAACTGTCATGTCTGCTTCCACGGACATGACAGCCAGAACATTGAAGATGGAATCTTTAAAACAAAAGACACAAGGAAAAATTCACAGGGGCCACTGGGATTTTCTGGCTGTAGAAAGGGAAGTGTCACTTTTCCTTTAAGCATGGAATGGAATCCTAAGCACTTAATATTTGTGTCCATCGTTGCATTAACCCCTTTAGGGCCATGTTGCAGTTTATAAACGGTGCCTTTTTAGCACATTCACCCACAAAGTTGTTTACAAATGGTGGCAGCCCCTTAACCCCTTCAGTGTCAGAGACTTGGGGAATATTTTTTAACCCTGCTGGCAGGACACATTTTCAGCATTTTTTGCGATCCATCTGTTTTTAGGTATGGTCCCCATTCAGAAGTTTCTAGTTATTTAGAGAAACCTACATATCACTGTTTTCAGAACGAATTAAGTTTTTTCATGGCACCTCATAAGAACTAAATATTGTATTGTGAGACAAGTTATGTATTCAATGGTCCTACCCAGCAAGAGGGCAGAGACGATACCCCACTCTATTGCCGTGGAAAAATAAATAAATAAATAAAAAATAAATACCAGATGCATTGTTTTAGGTACATACATGGTCTACACAGACCCCCAATTAACAGTAACACAAAGTAGCATTTTAAACTTTATCAATTAAAATGCACATTTCATTCAATACACAGTACAATATACCTAAAATAGCTCAACTATATAAAAGCATACATTTCCTGAAATTAGAGATCCCACTGCATCAAACGAGGGGTCAATTGCCTTTCTACCCCTAGCCAAGTATGCAGAAATGTTTCCAGCAAGTGGCACTAAAGGAAAACACAGGCATATTTTTTACATTACCATCCTTTCAGATGTACTGAAGTCTTTGTAAACTATGGAGTTTTCTACTGTAATCATCAGCTGTTGTTCTTCTGAGAAAAATGGCACCCCTATTGACAGGAGTTGACATATTGTAGGGAGTGCCGGAAGCACAAAACTACAACACTACAAGCTCTTATTTTTCTTTCAATATTTTAAAACACAATTTGTCTGTACTAAAATGTCGGTATCATGTACAGAAATGAAAAACAGGTAGACAAATCTAAAAAAAAAAAAAAAAAAATTGTCATTGTTTTAAATGTCCACCCATTCAAACATATTAAAATCTTTGAAAACTATGGAATGTCCTACTGCATTCATTAGCTACTGTTCATCCAAGAAAAATGGTACACTATTGGTATGGGTTGTCATACCATAGTGAGCCAGAAGCACAAAACTACACCTAACCATTTTCTTTTTTGAAATAGGCTTCCTGCACTAAAATGGTCATAACTATTAGTGATGTGAAGGCAAGGTATGCAAGGCATATCATTCTGGAAAGTAGACACTCAGCTTCATCAAATTTGGGTATTTTTTCCTTTCTACCCCATGGCTGGTGTGCATAATTATTTTCATAAAGTGGCACAATAGATCATTTCTTTTTTCACATTTCCATCACTTCAAAGACACTAACATCTTTGAAAACCATGAGATTTCTTACTGTATTCAGTAATTCCTACCAGCCCAAGAGAAAATGCTACCTCACTAGTAGCTTACTGACTATCCTACACTACCTGAGAAGCATGCTCACTCCAGCTCTCCATCTTTCCTACAACCTCCGCTCCACTGCCAGCAACTCACTGACTATGTTCACTCCAGCTCTCCGTGTTTCCTATACCCTCCACTCCACTACCAGCAACTCACCGACTATTCCAAATTACAAGAAACTGGTGAATCTGCCTTTTCCTACAGAGCTCTGAAAGCCTGGAATAACGTAACTGAAAAAAACAAACAAACAAACAAAAAAAAAAAGATCTTTTTCCAAGTTTAAAATCCCTAAAAATGAATGAGTCTTTGTCTTTATGAATGTACAGATAATCAGCTTTGGTGATTTTTAAAGAGCTTATAAATCAAATGCATGTTGTATTAGTCATTGCTAAACTATACAGGGCAGGGACCTCCTATCCTAATGAATGGATACCTGTACTTTCTATTAGAATACCTGTATAACTGAACTTACTATACCTGCCCTATACTGCAATTTAAACTGTGAAGTGCCAAGTACACAGATGTTGACACTATGCAAATAAAATATGCATACATAATTTACACAACTAAGTTTTTGTTATTTGTAATCATAGATTATGCTAAACTAGTGTAAAAGCCTGTGTACATGGGTCGAGGTCCGGGTAATGTTAACTCTTTGAGTGCCAGAGGGGTACGAATGCGTTGCATACCCCTCTGGCACTCAAAGGGTTAAGTGGCCGCTACCTCACTGCTCCACATGACGCAGTCTTGCGTCACCTCACTCACACAATGCAACCATGCGCAGTAGAGACTGCCCAAACGCAGGCAGTCTCTACTGCGCATGACTGCATCATGACAAACATCCTAGCAAATTATTATATAGGATAAGGCTGGGCAGTCACTTCCTGTTTTAACCCTACATTACCTCCCCCACTCAGTGACACACACAATCCTTTTCAGTGCTAGTGGAGTTGGGCAATGGATGAAGAATTAAACAGAAAGTGTACCGCTTGCCTTAACCCTTTGAGTCCTAGAGGGGTATGCAATGATTTGCTTTGTAATGCGTTGCGTACCCCTCTATCACTCAAAGGTTTAATCAACATATTCAGTCTATAAACTCAACAACCAGTTTTCTAAAGTATAAATAAAGGTATTACACATATAGGAAAGTCATTCTCAATCAGGATGTTGTGGCATCCTTCCTTTTTTTTTTATTATAAAAAATAAAAATTAAATGTACCGTTAATATCTATAGAAATGGTTAAACAGAATATGCATACATGTTTTTGTTATTCTGAATGCGAGACAAAAAATGACTCCATATATTTATGTATAAGTACCCATTTCATTCATCACTAGTGATCAACAGGTGTTAGGTGTGCCCTAAAAATTCCAGATTGCATGTAGGGCAGCACTAAAGCAGAACTATCACTTATATGAAAGTTCCCCCGAATTCATTTTTACTATAGCGTTAAGCATATAAATCCTTTTATAATCATTATTAAGTATGGCATTACTTAAAAATCTAAGTTCTTCTGAGACTCACCGGCAGATGACAGCGCAGACATCTAGCCGAAGAGGCATCTGTGTGTCTGATCTGCCCATCTCCTCAAAAATTGGCAAGAAGGAGTAGCATTGTACCTTAAGGTATAGACAGAGCAAGTGCACAGATACTTCTTCAGCAAGATGACTGGTGGTGAGTCTCTGAAGAACTTAGATTTCTAAATAATGCTGGACTTAATAAGGATTATAAATTATTTATATGCTTTATGCTATAGCAAAAATTCATTGGGGGGCACTTTTATATGAGTGATAGTTTTGCTTTAAAAATAAATAAATAAAAAATGAAGTCCAAAAAAAACAACACAAACCATCTAATTCATATGTACGGATATACAGTGTGTCAGAACCTCAAGCTGATTGTAAAAAGTTATGAGATCCAATATTCCCAAGGATATTCTATATAAAATTCGCTAAATGTGTTTGCCAGAAGCAGTCATGCGCAGTAGAGGCAGCTGAGTGCACTGCAGTCATGCTCACTATAGACTGCCCGTGCAGCGGCTGATAACAGACGGTAGTCCTCCACTACGGTCTGAATTTGGAGCACCCCGCTCCGTATTAGCTGCGGCGCGGCAGTCTCTACTGCGTATGACTGCACCACGGCTGTTGCTGGGTGGCACTGGGGCCCGTGGACACGGGCTCTTCAACTAGTATTATATATTTTAGATGGAGTATAGCTTTTACATTGTACAACATGGAATCAGACAGTACAGAAGACTCTACAAATATAGTTTGAGGAAATCCCAATTACTGTATATACTAAAACACAGCAACTCGTAGGACCATTACCATTTCATAAAGTGGACATATCACTTCATAATAACTTCGTGATTATGAAGGAGCTTTCATAATCACTTACATTTTTTATATATATATATATATATATATATATATATATATATATATATTTTTTTTTTTTTTATTTTTTTTTTTATTTTTTTTTTTAAAGGGATAGTAATACTTAAATTTAACTATGCTGCATCCTGTAGCCCTTAAAAAAACAAATTACATGCCCCAAGCGCCATCTCTGAAACCATAAAGGTTTGATAGATATCCTCTTTCAAAGTTCCCCTCTCCCTGATGTCAGCGCTCTAGCTGACTGCAGGGGAATCAGGTCACGGGACCGGCGGAGGCTCTTCAGCAGAGCCGAGATTGCGTTAATGAAAAAGAAATCCTTCACTGAAACGGTCTTCTACATGTGATTGCAAACCAAGCACACGTAGAAGACCATTCCAATGAAGGATTTCTTCTTCCATAACGCCATCTCGGCTCTGCTGAAGAGCCTCCGCTGGTCCCGTGACCGGATTCCCCTGGAGTCAGCTAGAGCGCCAGAGTGTTGCTGGGAGCTGTTCGGCTCCAAAAGGGACTGACAGCGCAGGCGCGCACACGTCACTATGGAAAGATGTCGGCACTCCGTCCTGCCTGTCAGCCCCGGAGCAGGGTATCTTTCTATTTAACCAGGTAATTATTCTGGTGACTAGCACTACTGAGCAACTAGTAGCCAGATGGGGAATTATTTGCCATAAAGTTTGAAATAGGTGGTAGTTCCGCTTTAACTAAAACTAGGTAGGTGTCCTTCACACAGCAGTCGGTATAGCCATTTTTATATCATTTTTGCATCATACCTACAGTTACCATTAGTGTCCTCCTTTATTAAAGGGACAAAAATACTTAAGACGTAAAAAAAATATATGTTGTAGGGTTTATGTCCCCAAATAAAACAAGAGTACTCCCACTGCCAAGAGATATCTTATTAAAAAATTATAACAGCTCAAACTTTATTTTTTTAGGTGCAATATCAAAGTGGCCTGAAAATTTACAGTGGTGCTGTTGCTACACCATCCTATGGAGATTTATGGTCTACAGACCAGAGCTGTCGTTCATAGGATGGTGTAGCAACAGCGCCACTGAAAATTTTTAGGCCACTGTGATATTGCACCTAAAAAATTCAAGTTTGAGCGGTTATAATTTTCTTAATAAAATATCTCTCAGCAGTGGGAGTACCCTTGTTTTACTTAGGGGAATAAACCCTACAACATATATTGTTTTACATTTTAAGTATTACTATCCCTTTAAATCTTTGTTCACACCTACTCATAACAGACAATAGTCTCCATCAGTATGAATGAGAAATGTTCTAGAAAAAAAAATGTCCCAACAAACAGTTCTGCAGAAATATTGTCTTTATCAGATTGTACTGGACAGTTTCCAGCCATAGACTACATACGAGCCATATGAGTCATGTTAAAGGAGAACACTTCCTAATAACACCACAATCATCATACTATGGCCAGAAAATGCTAATGGCATTATGAATTACGCCACTGTGCGGGATATCGCGTCCACAGAGGGTGGAATAGCACATCATGGAGATATATATGACTTACTGCATTGTTTTTCTCATTATTTTTTTTTTTAACCCCTTAAGGACTGGAGGCACATGAACAAACTCAGGGCTCCCCAAACGGCATCCATACCGTTCCTTATCGCATGCCCAACCCATGACATTTAATATTGTAGGCATTAAAAAAATAAGTACAACGATAGAAGTCTTATCTCTCAAAACTTTATGGTTTGAGAGATATAACTTGCTAATGTTTCCCCCTCCAGGCTATATCAGACTATTTCTCTAGCTGCCAGTAGGAGATTCTGGTCCCAGGACCAACCGGTGGCTCTTCAGCAGAGCCAAAATCATGCTATTTAGAAATAAATACTTATTTGGAATGGTCTACAAAGTGTGCCTGGTCTACAAAGGAGCCACTTATTACTTTATATAGTTTTCCTTTAACAAGAATTGTATTTATTGTGGCATAACAGTTCTATGTAAGCATTTGATTTCACAAACATTTGAGGGATTAAAAGCCCCTTTTAAATTAAAGAAGTTTTATTTAGTCCCATGTTGCAGCCAATTTGCCCCAGAATTGCTGAAGTTTTCTTCTGAACAAAGATCCCTTGGAATTAAGAACTTTTTAAAGGGATAGCAATACTTAAAATGTAAAAAAATATATGTTGTAAAGCTCATCATCTTGAGTAAAACAAGGGCATTCTCACTGCTAAAAGGTGTTTTATTGAAAAGTTATTACAACTCAAACTTGAATGTTATAGGAGCAGTACCATTGCGGCGTGAAATTGTACAGTGGCACTGTTGCTATACCGTTCTATGAAGGTTTATGGTCAATTGACCAGAGCTGTCCATAGGATGGTGTAGCAATAGCGCCACTGTACAATTTCAGGCCACAGTGATACTATACCTATAACATTCAAGTTTCAGTTGTAATAACTTTCGAATAAAACACATTTCAGCAGTGGGAGTTCCTTTGTTTTACTCAGGGGGATAAACCATACAACATTTTTTTTTTACATTTTAAAGGGCTAGTAATGTCTCAATTTAAGTAAAGGCAATATTGTAGCCAATAAACGAAGACTGTTCCAATTAAGTATTTGGTTTAGATCTCGTAGTCTCGGCTCTGCTGAAGAGGCCCCCGGACGGTCTGTGGACCAGATTCTCCTGCTCTAAGATAAAGCATGACGTATGAGAAAGGGGAGCCGGGGAATTTATAATCTCATAACTCTCAAACCTTTAAGGTTTGAGAGATCGGAATGATCTCAATCATTTTATACTTTTTCATGGCTACAATATTCCCTTTACTTAAATTGAGACATTACTATCCCTTTAAGTATTATTATATCTCTTATATCTCTAAAGAGCCAAGAGCAGGATGTGTCCCTACTAAGGAAAGAATTAGGATTCAAATTGATTTATTGACCATGCTTCGTTAGTTCCAGGCAAAGGCAGGTTAACATGACAAGCGTGTGTCGTGCTAAGGAATAAATCACTCAAGAGGCCTTGAGTCCTGAAACATCTCTTGTCTTCAACATAATACACTATATTCCAATGTATATAAGCATGGACTGTATCTGAATTAAAAGCATATCCCAAAAATGAGTTAGGCATTCTTACCTGAAGGAGAATTTTTATAACCAACAATATTTATTGCACTGATTTTACAGTGATGTGAAACGATATCTCATGTCCAGAGGGTGACATGTTATATAGGGAGAGCCTTACACTAGTTACAGTAACAGAGATACCTCCAAAAGCCCTACAGCACAATTTACTATTTTGTGAAAATAATTGTGCCTCTGTGTTTGACTTCTCTTGAAAGTCTTATTTAGAATAAATTAATACATTTATACGCATACAAAAATGTATTCAAAAGCCAGTGTGCGCCGACCTCTTCAACAGACAAGTAGCTTATCTCTGGATGGAGCAAATCTTCTGCAGGCTAAAACATACAGTAACACAAGGTAACTGGAATGCAAGCAAACTAGACACACGCAGACAGAACAATAAATAAAGCACCCTATGCTCACTGAATTATCTATATAGTACTGTGGTTCTTAACCCTTTGAGAGCCAAGAAGGTTTCCAATGCATTGCAATGCATTATATACATCTCTGGCACTCAAATTGTTAACCTTTCAGTGCCAGAGGGATGCATTAAACTGGTTTCCGTGAAGCCCCTGGGTTCCCTGTATTAGGTGAAACTGCTCCACAGAAGAAATGTAAGAAACAGAAGACAATGAAACAAGGCTGGGATGTCAGACAGTGTGTGTGGTTTTGTGACTACCAGTGGACAGGGAACAAGGCTGAGATACCAGACATGTATGTGTGGTTCTGTGACTACCAGTGGGCATTAGAACAAGGCTGGGATGTCAGACGGTATATGTGTGGTTCTGTGACTACCAGTGGACAGGGAACAAGGCTGAGATACCAGACATGTATGTGTGGTTCTGTGACTACCAGTGGACAGGGAACAAGGCTGAGATACCAGACATGTATGTGTGGTTCTGTGACTACCAGTGGGCATTAGAACAAGGCTGGGATGTCAGACGGTATATGTGTGGTTCTGTGACTACCAGTGGGGCAGTGGAACAAGGCTGGGATGTCAGACGGTATATCTGTGGTTCTGTGACTACCAGTGGGGCAGTGGAACAAGGCTGGGATGTCAGACGGTATATGTGTGGTTCTGTGACTACCAGTGGGGCAGTGGAACAAGGCTGGGATGTCAGACGGTATATGTGTGGTTCTGTGACTACCAGTGGGGCAGTGGAACAAGGCTGGGATGTCAGACGGTATATCTGTGGTTCTGTGACTACCAGTGGGGCAGTGGAACAAGGCTAGGATGTCAGACGGTATATCTGTGGTTCTGTGACTACCAGTGGGCAGTGAAACAAGGCTGGGATGTCAGACATGTATGTGTGGTTTTTTTTTTACTACCAGCAGGCAATAGAACAAGGCTGGGATGCCAGAAATGTATGTGTGGTTTTATGACTACCAGTGGGCATTAGAACAAGGCTGGGATGCCAGACATGTATGTGTGGTTTTGTGACTACCAGTGGGCACTGGAACAAGGCTAGGATGTCAGACGGTATATGTGTGGTTCTGTGACTACCAGTGGACAGTGGAACAAGGCTGGTATGTCAGACGGTATATGTGTGGTTCTGTGACTACCAGTGGAAGAATAAAACATTTCATACAGAATAAGTAAGTCTATATAAATAAAGGATAATAATAACAATACTATAGTGAAATCCTGTTTTTCTTTTAGATTCCTTTGTGTTAGAACATGGAAGTTTCAGCATGCTGCAAAAGGATGCATTTACACATGGCACCAGTTCTAAATCCCTTAATGACTTGTGACGTGTGCTTTCAGTGCTCCTGGTCGAGCCATGTAAGCACTAGAGGGGTTTGAAATTGACCAATCCAAGAACGGAACAGTCTCTCTCAGAACCCCGTTCAGAACACTGTTACACATCATCAGTCACGTGTGCTGGTGCGCCAATATAAATCAAATCGTTCCTTAAGGGAAGGTCACTTCTCCGGACTGCTTGTCGTTAAAGTGTTAAAAAAAAATACATCATTGAACTGGAAAAAGTGCAAACTAATGAATAAAGTGTAGGGGATGTGTCTTCCTTAAGCAGACACGCTGGCATCCGCTCACGCTGCTCAAATACATTGTCTGATCCTCAACTGGTTAATATGAAGCACCAGCATGGAGAAGCTGCTTGGGCACCTCTTTCTCCACCATAGTGAACCAGAGGACAGAATGGGCAGCAATGAAGAAGCATGTCGCCCTCTATGTGGAGACAGCATAGAGAAGAGACCATTAAGCATGCAACATCAGAATCTCGCCCTTTTGATGCGGGCGAGATTCTGATGTCGCCCTTTTTATTCATGCAACTTTATGATTTCTTGACATTTCAATAGGATACCCAGCAGTCTGAGGTTTTCATGAAAAAAAAGTTCACTGCTCCTTTAAGATAAAGGTTGTTACTGGCATTCTAAACAGAGTGACTCACATAAGTGAGATGCACCAGTTCCTGTATCTGTGACCTTTACCTGCTAGACTGGTATAAATTCTACCTTTTCATATCGATTTCCTGGCTTATGGATTGTAGAGGTCTGTTCCTGGGGGATAATGCAATACATATTCCTCTGCATTGAGACTGAACAGACCTCACCAAAACACCAACTGCTAAAACCTGAGACCGCCATTTGATAAAGGAACATTTGGTTTCGTGATTGTGTCTATTGTAAGGCAGAAAGCTGGAGGAAAGGATAAAGTAAAACTATGCTATTTAAAAACACAGAATTCTTTGTTCACGTGACCTTTTAAACAAGGCTCATTATGCATTCTGTATCGATCTTCCTGCTGCTATAGAATTCTACGCTATAGAATTCCTGACATATCTTCTCTCTTAAGAATTAGTGGTTTTACTGTCAATTGATTAAACCAGCAATAGGATTACTGAGGTTTGAGAGTTCTTAGCTTTCCAATATTTTTATATACATATAAATATATATATATATTTTTTTAATTTTTTATTTAAAGGAGAAGTAACACCTCTTAATACACATTTACATTTCTCTGGTCAGAAAATCATAATTGGTCCTATTAATTGTTCCCTTGTGCCAACATTATAAATCAGACCTTGGTGCCATGGGATACAAACACTGCTCACTGAACATAGTGATCCTAACCCTTTGAGTGCCACAGGGGTACGCACCGCATTGCACCGCAATGCGGTGCATACCTCTCTGGCACTCAAAGTTTAAAACGTTAAAGGGACAGTAATACTTGCAAACTACTAATCCCCATATTGCAGCTTTGTTAAAAAGAAACGTATTGCCCCCAGTGAGAGATGATAGCGCTCAAAGTTCCACCGTCCCTCCCCCTTCCCTGACTGCAGGGATATCCAGTATTTCTTGCATCAGGTGGCTCTACAGCATTGCTGATATCATGTTTATAAAAAAAAGAAATCTTTCACTAAGACGGTCTTCTACGTGTGCTTGCAAACCAAGAGCAAACCAAGTACACGTAAAAGACTGTTTCAGTGAAAGAATTATTTTTTATAAACACGATCTCGGCGCAGCTGCAGAGCCCCCTGATGCACATAAGGCTGTCGTACGACAGCTTCCCCTGCAGTCAGCGTTCAGTCAGGGAAGGGGGAGGGAGGGGGGAACATTGAGCGCTATCATCTCTCAGACCATAAGGGTTTGAGAGATGACACTGGGGGCAATAAGTTTCTTTTTAACAAAGCTACAATATGGGGATTAGTAATTTGCAAGTATTACTATCCCTTTAAGGACCAGATCGTCCATAAGAGCAGATTGCTCTTCCCAGTGAATATGCACTAAGGGCAGTAAAGTAGAGCACACCTGCACAGCACGCTATAAGGCATCATAGAAGTCATTCACACTGGAGACCGATGTTGTGTTGCTCACTGCAAAGTCCAAAAACAGTCCAACCATTGTGGGCATCAGCCAATGACAAGGCAGGTGCTA
This sequence comes from Rhinophrynus dorsalis, assembly GCA_037306005.1. NCBI lineage: Eukaryota > Metazoa > Chordata > Amphibia > Anura > Rhinophrynidae > Rhinophrynus > Rhinophrynus dorsalis. The sequence continues at coordinate 46,651,623 of CM074718.1, forward strand.
AGGTCTCCCTCACTTCTGTTAATCCTCTATAATGCCCCCTAGTGACAAGATTGAACAGGGAATTCAGGGAGAGCACAGGTAAGTGGTGTGAACTGAGCGGGACTACGCCAGTTCTCATTAACCCTTTGAGTGCCAGTTGGATGTGCAATGCATTGCACATACCTCTGGCACTTAAAAGGTTAAATCTGCACCTATGGGCCTTAAGCTTAAAAAAAAAAAAAAAAAAAAAAAAAAAAAAAATAATTCTGGGGCAAAACAAAGACTTTCAAAGAAAACTATACTGCTACATTACAACAAGCATTTCTTAATAATGGTGATTCTGAGAGACAAGTAATAAAACGAATAAAACGGTTGACCATGTGGAAAAAAAGACCTTCATATAAAGGAAGCACAAGTTCAGGTCATGCAGGCTGAGAGCGGAACAAAAGTGTATATTTTCATATAGAAGGTTATTAAAGGTACGGACAATACAGTGCACTTTCAGCAGATCTTGAAAGGCCACTTCAAGTAGTTACTGAATGTTATTAACTGTATTTTAGTGTTTAGCTTTATTAAATGAAAATAGAACTTTTATTAAACAATAACATTTATATTCGTAATAAAAAAAAAAACTTTATTTCCAAAAACAGGTACCTTAACCCTTTGAGTGCCAGAGTCGTACGGAATGCATTGTAAAGCCTTACTTGCAAGATATGCTGGGTGGTGTGTCATCACTTTTGATAACCAATCAAAGCCTAATACTACTGGCAATGTACTATGGGAGCCAAGTGTCAAATGTTCTGCTTCTTTCTGTCGTTCTATTTGTAAGATAAGATTAACTATAGTATTTATATACATGTTGTTCATTACACCCTTGACAACTACCCAATAACAAATTAGCGGTGATCTGGAAAAAATAAATCCTATATAATAATTCTCTAGGAAGTTTGTAACCACACAGTCATGCGCAGTAGAGACTGATGCGCGTGCTGCAGTCATGCTCAATAGAGACTGCCCGTGACGAGGCTGATACGGAGCAGGGAGCTCCGAAGGAGCGTCCCGCTCTGTATCAGCTGCGGCGCGTGCAGTCTCTACTGCACATGACTGCACCGCGACCGGCTGGCACTGTATCAGCCACGGTGTGGGCAGTCTCTACTGTGCATGACTGCACCGCAACTGGCTGGCAGTGGCACTGTGGCCCGTGTAACAGGCTCTTCAACTATTAAGTAATAAAGCACCAAGCAGAACCACAATGGAAAACATGTTGGGGGGTTATGCATTAAAGCGTGATAAAGAGGTGATAACATGGAGATAACTTCTCCAGTGGTATCCCTTCTCCAGTTCCTATACTATTCTATAGATCTCTAAAGTGGTAGAAACCTTAGTGCATTGGCTCCATAGAATAACATAGGAATTGGAGAAGTGAGATCACCGGAGAAATCATCTCCACCTTATCACCTCTTTATCACACCTTAGTGCGTAAACCCCATTGCATTTCTAATTCAACAGATCAAAAAGTTATTAAGAAAAATCTGTCCGTACTAGGGGTAAAAATGCTTTGCAGGTCTGAGGTTTTTTTTAAATAGGAAATGGGGGGAAGTATAGCTTGTAAAAATGGGGCCGATAGGAAAAGGGAAAATGTAAACGATCATGGGATGGAGATGGGTGGGATAAATGTAGCTTTCAGTGAGGAAAGTCTATTAAATTCAGATGAAGGGAAAAAAAAGTGGTGGATAAAATACATAATGATGACAAAGTGAATTGTATGTTGGCAAATGCAAGTTGGAAGATAGACAAAACGGGTGAGCAGGAATTACTGGCAGTTAATGAGCATTTGGCCATAATGGTATAACTGAAACATGGTGGCATGATAAACATGATTGGGCTGTAAATATCAAGGTTTATTCCCTGTTTACAAGGGGGCACATTTGATATTAGACATGTCGGAGTCTTAAGGGAAAGGTAGGAGTCAGGGATGTTCAACTAGGATGAGCCTGCAATAGAAATTTGCAGGCTCTCTCGGAGTGGTATCCTACCCAGGATGCATTTTCTTAAAGGTCCTTAAAGGCATGTGTGTTTGGCTCTCTTATGCTCATATGCCTTGCCGGTTACAATTGTTATTCCATATGTGGCCTGTAGGGGTAGTAAGTTCTGACCTATAAATAGGATGAAAGGACTCACAGTCCTCTTTGGTCATTTACCATTTCCATAAGAGTCTCATTTCAAGTAAGTCCCCTCTTACACCTTTTTTAATGTAATTGTTTGTTTGTCCCCTTGTTTTTAATTGAATACACAATGCCAATGCTTATGACGTGTTTCCTTATAACATCTGATTAGCCCCTTTCTCATGTTTTTAAAAAAATCCTTTTTGTTTTTTTTGTTTTTTTAATTTAGATAGAGTACAAAGGTATATTAGAGTAGGTAATTGCCAGAATTGAGGTACTTTGGCGAGGTTAGTGAGCTTAACATCTCTTGGCCATTTGATGGACTAAATCATCATATTTATAAATTAAGTTATATATGCACTAGGTAGGGCACATATTTACATTCTGGTATGGAAGAGCGCAGGGTCACTTTTTTGTTTTGTCTGTGCACTTTGGGTAAAGTACATTGTTTGGGGGTTCTGGGGAACCCTCTTATCTCTTGCTGCGATCCAGATGCCAGTTATTATTTATTACGTTCAATTTAGTCATTTAATATATATTATGGTGAGTTAGCGCTATGAGCTTATTTTTTTTTTTTTTTAACCCAGGGTGCAGTCTGTTTTAGCCCACTAGTGCCTCACACAGAGAGGAAATATCTTAAAGCATATCATATTGGTCCTGCCATGACAGCAGTCGAACCATGAAATGCCAGGCAATTCCTCTTTGAACAAGGGAAGCAGCCAACCCCAGACATACATTTTGGACTTGCTGAGCCTCGTCAGTGAGGTGTAGCTGGAATCTCTAGGCACTGTGAGCAATCCAATGCTGGATTCCCCTATTACCCTTTGGGCGATGAATGCCTAGGATAATTTGCATATGTAAAGTAGGAGACAGACGCTCAACTAGGAAGAGGTGTGCATTAGAAATTTGCAGACTCTCTAGGAGTGGTGTCCTACACAGGGTGCAATTAAGGTAATCACGTTTATGCTTAGGTGGAAGTGCAGACATGAAATTACAATGACTTAGCTATAAGAAATAACAGATTTGTTGTCCAATATTAAAAGGATAGTAATACTTAAAATGTAAAAAAATACATGTTGTAGGGTTTATCCCCCTGAGTAAAACAAGAGTACTCCCACTGCTGAAAGGTGTTTCATTCAAAAGTTATTAATTTTCAAACTTTAATTTTTTAGGTGCAATATCACAGCGGCCTGAAATTGTACAGTGGCGCTGTTGCTACACCATCCTATGGACAGCTCTGTCTCGGGACCATAAATCTCCATAGGATGGTGTAGCAACAGCACCACTGTACAATTTCAGGGCACTGTGATATTGCACCAAAAAAATTCAACTTTGAAAATTAATAACTTTTGAATGAAACACCTTTCAGCAGTGGGAGTAACTCTTGTTTTACTCAGGGGGATAAACCCTACAACATATTTTTTTTACATTTTAAGTATTACTATCCCTTTAAAGCAAGTGAACACTTTGAAAACATTGATCACAAGATGGTTTAATTTGAGAGCAGTTTAAAAAAGCAAAAATGTATAGGTACAACCAAAACTCTTAATTTTAAAAAAGCCAACTTCAAAATATTAACAGCATCAATGCAACACATAGAACTGGATAAATTACTAAAAGGAAGAAAAAACACTGAGCAAAAATTGTCTGAATTTCAATATAGATTCCAAAAATATATTCAACAGTGTATTACCCTGAGAAATAAATACAAAGTAGATCACAACAAATGTGGTTAAATGCAAACGTAAATAAGAATTTGGTAAAGAAAAAAAGGCATTTAAACTATTTAAAGGGGAACTATCACCCCGCAATAACTTAAGGTTCACTTATTGCTCACCTGGCGACTAGCTGCTTAGTAGCGCTAGTCGCCAGAAATATTACCCGGTTCTTCAGATATCGGCATTTTCACAGATGGTGACAGGAGCAGGAAGCACGGACGTCTCTTCACAGTGACGTCCGTGCGCCTGCGCTGTCAGACCCTTTTGTACCGTGCGGTGCAGAAGGGTCTGACAGCGCAGGCACGTCACTGTGAAGAGACGTCCGTGCTTCCTGCTCCTGTCACCATCGGTGAAAACGCCGATATCTGAAGAACCGGGTAATATTTCTGGCGACTAGCGCTACTAAGCAGCTAGTCGCCAGGTGAGCAATAAGTGAACCTTAAGTTATTGCGGGGTGATAGTTCCCCTTTAAGTCTGAAGGAACAAAAAATAATTTCTTGAAGTACAGGGAATACAACAAATACTGCACAAAGACAATTAGGCTAGCAACAACCAACATGAAATGAATTGCAAGGGAGGGCAAGACTGAGCAAAAAAGTTATTCAAATATCCTCTATCACCACCTCTTCTTTCTTTTTTTCTGACTTTGACCCCCTCTGGAATATTGCACAGTTGGTGTCATCACATTGTATACAGCCCTGATGATGTAATGGGGTACTACCCTGCTGGTCCCATGTGGTGTGTACTACCTTGCTGTATCATTCAATTACTCTTGAACTACAACTCTGTATTGAAATAACACTCTCCAAGGCCCAAATACTATGAAGCTTAATTGGACCTGCTGTTTTTGTTAAACACTACTATCCCTTTAAGTACCAGAGGGGTGTGCAATGCATTGCATTTAAACCATTGTGTACCACAGGGGTACGGGACGCACTGCAAAGCAATGCGTTCCGTACCCCTCTGGCACTCAAAGGGTTAAGTGGTTAAATTGTGTTTTTTAACAATTTGAGATCTCTTCAAGGGGGTAAGACATCCCATAGAAAACTTTAGAAAGGATTTTGAGTGTTTATTTGTCCCACGTGATAGTCTGTTTACCCCAGAACTGTTGCACCTCTTCTTGGCACATCAGTGTCAGTGTAGCCCTCAGGACACAGGTGAAACAGACAAACAAAGCCCTTCCCCAATACAGTGCATTACTTCCAGGAACAAGATTATCAGGCTGCCAGCCACTTAAAGGGGAACTGTACACTAAGGAAAAGCTTTCCAACAGTCATGCCTCAACACATGTGTCTCACAACACTGACCATAACCCGTTTGAGTGCCGACCGGTATGCAATGCATCGCTCTGAAACGCGTTGCATACCCCTCTGACACTCAAAGGATTAATGTGTCACATTTTTCCAAATATATTCATGGTGTTGGATTGTTTTTCACAGAAATTGAAATTGTCCACGTCATTACTTTAATAATGCTTCTTAGTAATAACCCCCCTCTACAATTACATTCAAGGAATAGTAATATTTAACATGTAACAAAAATATATATTGTAGGGTTTACCCTTCTGAGTAAAACAAGGGTACTCCCACTGCTGAGAGGTTTTATTCAAAAGTTATTGCAGCTCAAATTAGATTTTTTTTTTTTTTTTTTTTTGGTGCAGTATCTCAATGGCCTGAAATGTTACAGTGACGCTGTTACTACACCATCCTATGGACAGCTGTGGTCAGTTCACCATAAACCTCTATAGGATGGTGTAGCAACAGCGCCACTGTACAATTTATGATAACTGCGATTGTGCACCTAAAAAATTCAAATTCGATCTGATAAAATGTTTAAAGGGATAGTAATACTTAATAATTACTAAACCCTGTATTGAAGTCATATTAAAAAGAAATGTATTGCCCCAGTGTCATCTCTCAAACCTTTATGGTTTGAGAGATGATCACTTCTAAAGTTCCCCCTCCCTCCCCCTTCCCCGAAGTCAGAGTTCTAGCTGACTACAGGGAAGCCTGTCGTACGACTTTCAGGCGGCTCTCCAGTAAAGCCGCGATCGCGTTAATAAAAAAGAAATCTTTCACTGAAATGGTCTGCTACATGTGCTTGCAAGCACACGTAGAAGACCGTTTTAGTGAAAGATTTTTTTTTTTTTTTATTAACGCGATCTTGGCTCTGCTGCAGAGCCGCCTGATGATTGTAAGACTGGATTTCCCTTCAGTCAGCTACAACGCTGACTTCGGGGAAGGGGGAGGGAGGGGGAACTTTAGGAGCAATTATCTCTCAGACCATAAAGGTTTGAGAGATGACACCGGGGGCAATACATTTCTTTTTAATATGACTTTAATATAGGGATTAGTAATTATTAAGTATTACTATCCCTTTAAATAAGACAGCTCTCAGCAGTGTGAGTTTCAATGTTTTACTCATGAGGATAAATCTTACTATTATATATAATTATAAATATATATTTTTTTCTCTTTACATAAAAGTATTACTATCCCTTTAAGAGATAATATCTTCAGTCAGTCCTAGTTGTCTCATTCATGGAGGCGGACATGACAGCTGCTAGAAGGGACACAGGATCTCAAATTGTGTCCACTTTACATGGTAATCGTAACTCCATAAAGGTTTGGAAGGCTTTGCATGACCCTCTGGTCCTTAACCCCTTGAGTGCCACAGGGATAGGCATGGTTTGACAGATATAGGCATTGAATTCCCCCCTCCCTCCCCTTCTCCTGATATCATCTGTAAAGCTGACAGAACGAGATCAGTGTCGGCCGACACGAGGAGGCTCTGCAGCAGAGCTGAAATAGAATTATTACAAAGAATTACTTCATTGGAAAGGTCTACAAAGTTTGCTTGCAAAGCAGGCACATTTTGTAGACCTTTCCAATGAAGTAATTATTTAGCAATAACGCCATTTCGGCTCTGCTGTAGAACCACAGGCGGTCTCCACACGGACGGTCTCCAGCTAAACGTGGACGTCAGGAGAAGGGGAGGGAGGGGGAACTTTCAATGCTTATATCTCTCAAACCACAGCGGTTTGAGAAATAGGGTTTGAGCCATTAAGCTTATTTTTTCGTCCTCTACAAAACTATAGCAAGTTTTTATGGGAAATGACTGTCCCTTTAATTATAATCTAAAATTAGAAAATTAACAAAACAATATTTTTATAGGTTTTCCTGCAATGTTTTGTGCTCAATTTGTGCATTTTTAGCACAAGCTGGATAAAAGGGGGGTACTGTTCCTCTTAGGAGAAAATCCCAATGTCCCTCATTTCCTCCCTGGTGTCCCTCTTTTTGTAGATCAGACTGTGTGGCGTGTATAAAAGTGAATCACATCAGTCTACAGTATATGTGTTTATAAATTAGCCTGTGTAAATAAAATACTTTGGGCTTGCTCTAAATTTTTTGTCCACTGACAGAATGCTTTTAAATTTTTCTTCTTTACTATTCTGTCCCCCACCCCCAGTCCTGCTCCTATAACTCAAAAGTGCCTAATTTTTGGCTATCTGTGGCACTGGGAGCTCTGTTCTCTGTTCCTCTCTTCCTCACTATCACAGTGAGGAAGAGAGTGGCAGAGAACACTGACAAAGGTAACGTGTAGAATACATTGCCATGGTCATTGGCTCAACCGGCACATGTGATCACTTAAAGGGATAGTAATACTTAAAATGTAAAAAAAAAAATATGCTGTAGGGTTTATCCCCCTGAGTAAAACAAGAGTACTCCCACTGCTGAAAGGTGTTTCATTCAAAAGTTATTCATTTTCAAAGTTGAAATTTTTAGGTGCAATATCACAGTGGCCTGAAATTGTACAGTGGTGCGGTTGCTACACCATCCTATGGAGATTTATGGTCCCGGGACCAGAGCTGTCCATAGGATTGTGTAGCAAAAGTGCCACTGTACAATTTCAGGCCACTGTGATATTGCACCTAAAAATTTCAACTTTGAAAATTAATAACTTTTGAATGAAACACCTTTCAGCAGTGGGAGTACTCTTGTTTTACTCAGGGGGATAAACCCTACCACATATTTTTTTTACTTTTTAAGTATTACTATACCTTTAAGCAGTGATCACATGTATCGGCTGATTAATTAAGCAGTGATCGTATGTACCGGCTCTCTGGGTAAAAGTAGAAAGCGACTGTTTTGGCTTTGTAGCAGTCAATTTCAGCTTCCCAGACATGACCACAGCATTCCCTGAGGCGCGCTGCAGTCATTTAACATGACATGCAAGGTCCGCTTCTGGTCATTAAAGTACCAAAATACTCATACGTCCTTGGTCATTAACCCCTTAAGGACCGGACATTATGGGACATTTCCGTCCCATAACGTCCGCATAGGGGCACGTTGACGGGCCGGTACACGTGACCTGTCACGTGTATCGGCGCGTCATTATGGGGCTTGAAATAGATCGCTCCGATCTTGGAGCGGTCTATTTCATGCCCCATTTTTACTTACAGCGCTCCCGGTAGAGCGCTGTAAGTAAAATGTACGTGACGTACCAGGACCGTCAAGGGTCTTTCAAGAAAGTTTACCCTTGACGGTCCTGGTACGTCAAGGGTCCCTAAGGGGTTAAGGGGTTAAAGAACTAATTCGGCCAACACTAGAATCTAGACATTTACTTCACCTTTATTGACTTGTTTATATCTACTTCTCTGGAAAGCTACCATATAACCTGAGCAATACGCTCAATTTAGTTGTCCACACTAACTATAACCTCCGCTCCACTGCCAACAACTCACTGAATATCCCAGACTACATGAAAGAAGCCGGTCGATCTGCCTTCTCCTTCAATGCTCTGAAAGCTTGGAATAACCTACTTGAAAAAAAAAAATACAAAAATTCAAATCTTTTCCCAGTCCAAAATCCCTAAAAAGAAATGCTATTTTGTATTTAAAAACATGTAACTGTATCTAAACTTATTGGTATTTATTATTTATATACGTATACACATTTTGTCTCTATTTTTGTAAATACGTAACTTTGTAATATAAAAGCTCTCCAGGACAGACTTGGAAACAAGAGAAATCTCAATGTAATCTTCCTGGTAGAACACGTTCTAAATAAATAAACAGTTCTCCTTTGAAACAGGTGTGTTATGACTTAGGCATACAGCATGAAGCACGCAGATGAAACACGACTCACCTGACCCTAGGGGGCGTCATTCCTGAGATTTTAAACAGATACAATTTTTTTATACTAACTCAGCTAGTGCGCATAAACCAGAAGGCCAGTAGGGCCTAACTACCTGTCAGGTACTACACTGCTGAGAAACAGACACACTACAGTTCAGTCTGTTAACCTCTTAATCCTCAAAGGGTTAACCATGATGAAGTGCCATCACCACAACAGTTTTTTTTTTTTTCCCTTAAGGACCAGTGACGGTCCTGGCACATCACGTACTTTGTGCTTACAGTGCTCCGCTGTTAGCGCACTTGGGATATGAAACTGACAGCTCCAAGACTGGAACGGACTCTCTCTGACCCCTGTTTGGAGTGCCAGTACACGTCATCGGTCACATGTGCCTGCGCGCCAACAGCATTCAAAGCGGTTCACTTTCCTGGACCGCTGGTCCTTAATGGGTTACAAACCCGTATTCTGATGATTACAATTGATCAGTGACTAGCAGTAGGTCTATAACTGTGCACATTCGTACTAAAGATCATTAAATTGGATTTGTATTGCTAAACAAGCAGTTGTCATCAATAAAAATTATTATGGCCCTCATGTGACATCCTTGATGGAAGTCAGGTGGTCAGACATAATGAAGAAGCCACTGACTAACATGGCTGTAATCCAGCAGGGGCAGCCTTAACCCTCTGAGTGCCAGAGGGATATGCAACGTATTGCACTAACCCCTTAATGACCAGCGGTCCTAGGGTGTGTGGTCTTTTAAGGACCACATAGCGAAGTTTGAGGTGCCGACACACGTGCCTATCACGCATGCCGGCACGCCGAACACTGGACTGATAGTGATCGCTCCAGTCTTGGTCTTGGTCAATTTCAGTCCCCGCTGCTACTCACAGCGATCCGGAGTAAAAACTACATGACGTGCCACGACCGTCACTGGTCCTTTAGGCAAAAACAGCAGTGACGGTCCTGACACATCACTGGACGTTAAGGGCCAGAGGTGTGAAGGACTAAGCTGCACAACCATCTAAAATAAATAAATAAATCCTGGTCTCATAGGTGTCATTGATGACTCTTGTTAGACACCACTGACCCACTAGCAGGCGAGAGAGAAGACTCTCACTCAGTCCAAGGCCTCCCATGTACAATGAAGTCTCCATTCTCTGACGGTTATATCCTGGATGACAGAATGATGCCTCAAATAAAATACATTTTCTCCATTACAAACATGAGGAATCAACATTCCGTTCCACAAAGACATATTTAAGAAGCCTCACAAGGTAACCAATTACATCAGGAATAGGCAACCTTAGGCGCTCTGGTTGTTGAAGGATCCTATCATCCAACTAGCCGTTGACTACACCTCATTTAAATATCTATACTCTTTACACAGTCCAAAAAATGTATTTTATGCAAATTGGAACCTTAATAAAAGAGAACAATGCTATTCATAAAAGGTGAATCATATTTATAAACATCATATTGAGTAAATACAGAGACTTAGGAGGATAGATATCCAATATATTTTGACCCCTTGGATAGTAAATCTGTCATCAATGCTTTGTTTCACAATGTGTTATGGATGTCTCTCACAAGTAGGAATCATGTCATGATTATGTACTACGGACAGTTCAGGGGTGACCAGTCCCTTCCAGTAGAGCACCTCAAGTTTCATAAAACCAGAGGACTGTGGCCACTGTTCTCCCCTGAATACAGAACTACAGGCAGCACTGGACAGCTGGATGGCAAATAAAGCAGTTTTCCAAAACATGTAATGACTAGTAAAAGGCTGTGTACACAGGCCAAAGTCCCAGCATTCTGTGTGTTCAGGCAGTCACTACTGCACATGACTGCATCGCACAAACATACATCTAGCCTTTTATTACATAGAATGTGTATGGAGATTTTAACTCCTTGAATGCTAGAGGTGCACTGCAGTCCTCTCTATCATCCAAGGGGTTAAAAGTCCCATTTAACCACTGATCAACCAGCTGCCCGGCTGGCAGTTAACCACCAGGCATTTTTTTTTTTTATGACATGCCAGGCTGCAGGACAGCCGAGACGACCCTGGCATTGGTCCCTTAAAGGGGTCAAAGAAATAAGACTGTTATTTATGCTTCTGATGCAGCAGATTTGTTCCAGAACTGCTCATATTTTGCTTTCTACATAAGTCACTTAGTGTGGGACATCAGAAACAACATTAAAGGGACAGTAATGTCCCATAAAAACGTGTTCTAGTTTTGTAGAGCAGGAAAAAATAAGCTGAATGGTGCAAACCCTATCTCTCAAACCTCTATGGTCTGAGAGATATAAGCATTGAAAGCTCTCCCCCACTCCCCTTCTCCTGGCGTCAGCTGTAAAGCTGACAGCAGGAGATCCGTGTCGGACGACACGAGGAGGCTCTGCAGCAGAGCCGAAATCCTATTATTGCAAAAGAATTACTTAATTGGAAAGGTCTACAAAGTGTGCTTGCAAACCAGGCCCACTTTTTAAACCTTTCCAATGAATTAATTCTTTAGTAATAACGCAATTTTGTCTCTGCTGCAGAGCCTCCAGTTGGTCCCCGGACAGGATTCCCCTGCAGTCAGCACAGCGCTGACGTCAGGGAAAGGGGGGGTAACTTTCAATGCGTATATCTCTCAAACCATAGAGGTTTGAGAGATAGGGTTTGTGCCATTCAGCTTATTTTTTCCTGCTCTACAAAACTAGAACAAGTTTTTATGGGACATTACTGTCCCTTTAACATGGTTGATAATGTTGAGAAAAAGAAAATGCACCACATTCTGCTCTTTCCAGACCTTTTATCATTGAACCAGGGAAAGCAAAAACTAGATAAACCATAGTTAAAACATTTCCAAAATGTCTCCTTAGATCAACATCCTACCTGCGCTGAAACAAATAATCCTAATTTTTCATATTGTTGCCAGTACTTAAACCCTTTGAGTGCCAGAGGGGTACACAACTCATATCTACAGTATCTGCCAACACAGTCACCAAAGGATAAGAATTCTGCATACTTACTGCCCAATTCGAAAAAGAATAACCCTTTCCTTTGCTAGGTGCTACCCATTGCTCACAAATACAGTAGATGGGAATTTGTTATTAAATCATTACTTCTGTACAAATGTATAGTCAGTAACGCACTGCAAGTAATGGGTGGATAAGTAAACCAAATATTATAGTATTAAAATAAACACATGTGACAGACATCCCTGTGATAAACACATATTTAATTTAATTTGCATGTACTTTGAGCAGATCACAGTGTAAGAACTGGAAAAACATGTTTGTATGCAGAAACGTCAAGGTGACCAAAATGTTGTCTAATTCTTTCCTCTAGACAGGAGATATATGAGAGCACATCTGCCAGCGTCTTAATCTCAGGGTACAGGATTGTTAACCCCCGAACACAAGACATGTTTCCAACGAACTGAAAAGTAATGCTTTGAAGATCTTGTTAGCAACCAAGAGGTTTAAACAGGAACCCTGTCTTGGTTTTGTTTTTTCTCCAACAAGCCAAAGAAGTTATCGCTCCAAATAAAGTGCCCCCCAAAGAATTATTCCTATAGGATAAGCATAGAAATACTAGTATTACACAGAATGAGTCCAACGTTATTAAGAAATCCTACTTGATCCGAGACAAACAGGCATCAGTGCAGACGTCTTGCCTTAAAGATATCTGTGCGCCTGCACTGTCCGTCCCAGTCTCCTCCAGCACTGATGAGGAGGAGTAGCATTGTACCTTAAAGAGATAGTAACGTTTCACAAGAAAAGAAGCTCCAATTAAGCTTCATAGTACTTGGGCCTTGGAGAGTGTTATTTCAATACTGTCAGAGTTGTAGTTCAAGAGTAATTGAATGATAAAGTATCCCCCTCCCGTCCCTTTTCTTGATGTAACACTGCTCACCTCAGAGCGGCAAGACTGTCCGGATGGATTGCAGACAATTTTAGGGACAATCTTAAGTGAGCATAAGGGAAAAATCTGAAAAACCTGTCAAGGGGGGGCAGGGTTTTCATTGTTCTCACAGTAAGAAGATTGTCCCTTGCTGTGAGCCGTCTGGTCTCAAGACCAGATTCCACATATGAGGGGAGGTGGCTTACACCTGGTAAAAGGGGTGGAGGGGGGATACTTTATCATTCAATTACTCTTGAACTACAGCTCTGACAGTATTGAAATAACACTCTCCATGGCCCAAATAATGTGAAACATTACTATCCTTTTAAGGTACAGGAAGTGACTGACGATGCAGGAGCACAGATGCCTCTAAAGCAAGAAGCCTGTCCTCAGTCTCTGATCAAGTAGGATTTCTTAATAAAGCTGGATGTATTCTGGATAATACTAGTATTTCTATGCTTATCGCCGTATGAATAATTATTTGGGGGGCACTTTTTTTGGAGTGATAGTTTCGCTTTAAGTACAGAGAATGAACATCATAAACTGACTAGTTCTCTGGTCGGTCACCACTCGAATCCTTCATGATTTTGTGTTGTTACAGTAGATACATTTCCGTATTCATCGGGTAGTCCAGTACCAAAATGCCAGGGGTCTCCTTTGTACAAAATAGCTTTCTAAATCTAGACAGATGTTTTTGCCATTCCTAAGGACTAGGATAATTCAGATTTGGCCCTCTTGGTCACAGAGTTAAGAAAAACCAGCTCACCTTACTGACCCAAGATAAACAAAACTTACATCTGGGGTCTGCTGGTACTCTTGAACAAAAGAGACTTGTCTGGCATTTTAGAGTTAAATTGTCCTTATAGGAAGCTTCTAATAGAGAACTAAAATATGAAGCTCTTGGGTGGTGTACGAAAAGAAATTTAGGCTTAAAGGCATAGTAATATTTATTATTACTATCCCTCATATTGTAGATATTTGCAATATAAGTTAATTGCCCCTAGTCTCATCTCTCAAACCTTTATGGTTTGAGAGATAACCAAAGGCAAAGATCCCCCCTCCCTCCCCTTTCCCCTTCCCTGAAGTCAGCGTTGTGCTGACTGCAGGGATATCCAGTCTGTCTTTCATCAGGCGGCTCTGCAGCAGAGCCGCGATCGCGTTAGTGACAAATAATTATTTCACTGAAACGGTCTTCTACATGTGCTTGCAAACCAAGCACAAACCAATCACACGTAGAAGACCATTTCAGTGAAATAATTATTCTTCACTAATGCGATCTCGGCTCAGCTGCAGAGCCGCAAGCCTGTCGTATGACGGACTTCCCCTGCAGTCAGCACAACACTGACTTCAGGGAAGGGGGAGAGAGGGGGGAACTCTGCCTTTGGTCATCTCTCAAACCATAAGGTTTGAGAGATGAACCTGGGGGCTATTAAATTATTTTGCAAATACCTACAATATGAGGGATAGTAATAATAAAGTATTACTATCCCTTTAACCTTACTAAGAGACCCTAATCTAGGTGCCCTGAGACACAATAGTTTAAACTAAGGGTCAGTGAAACATGACTGACATAGTTGTCAGATAACTGGACCTAAAATGAAAGAAAGACCATTAGATAATACATATAATAGTCACATACTGCAGATCATTAAGCAGGACAATTTGTCATATGTATAACAAGTGCACTCGGAGTAGATCTGCATACGCTGCTGAGATGAGTTTATAAGACTGTTGCACTAATCCAATAAAAGAGTTTTGTTTATTTGTTTTAAATCGGTGCAGTTGATTTGTTCATGGCTGAGAGTGCTGACAATAAATATCTATAGGATAACAGTCTCACAGTGAAAACACTATAACTACAGATGAAGTCTGAGCTTGAAATCAGAGAAAACAAACCTCTGAGATTGAAACCTGTAGTAGAAATGACCAGCGAAACTGGACCTACAGGAGAGCTGACTCCAAGGGCGAGATGTTCAAAAAGTCGTCATAATGAAAAAGTTGTCGGATCGTGAGTTGGTGGTAAAACAAGGACAATATTTTCAGAAGTAAATCCGTCACGTTTGAAAATTCATCTAAAGAATTAAAACTGACGATAATAAGATCTCACGGAACATTGCCGTTAAAAATTCTGATCTTAAAAATTGTCTTTGATTTTGACTTTGAAACGAAACTTTTCAAAGAAACAAAGACATTTTTTGTCTTTGAAACGAAAATTTTCAAGGAAACAAAGACATTTTTTCGTCTTTAACCCTTTGAGCGTCAGAAGGGTATGCAACGCATTGCTTTGAAATGCGTTGCATACCCCTCTGGCACTCAAAGGGTTAAAAACAAAACTTTTTAAAGAAACAGACTATTTTTTTGTCTTTCAAATGTAAATTTTCAAAGAAACAAAGACATTTTTGTGTCTTTGAAAAGAAAAATTGCTTCTCAGTACTTTAATTTTTCATCTCCAAGTTTAGACCTTTTTTTATTATGTCGGGAAAATAATTACGTTAATCAGACAAAAAAAAAGACGTTCAAACGAATATTTTTTTCTGAAAATACCTTACATTATGAATTAAACCACACCCACTTTTAAAATGGCTTTTTCCCTTTGATGGAGATGGCAGAATTAGATCCAAAAAATGACGGAAACATGTCTGAGAACTGACGGGTCACGGTGTAAGAACTTTTTTATTCTGATTACAGACAATTTCAGTTACAACCACTTTCTGAACATCTCGCCCCAAGAGTCCACAGTAGAGATACAGAATCACATTACTGAGTAGAAGTCTTTGTAATCAAATCTAAAAGTTATCCTCAAATTTTAGCCCCGTCTTATGATTTGATTGGAAAGTACCGTAAAATGTCTGGTATAGTAAGTACCTGTTTATAATATGCAGGTGTAAATTTAACCCTTGTTTTCCCTCCCTCTACCCACCAAAAAACATTAGTAGATCCAAAGCATAAGACTTCTGTGCACTAAAACTACAGTAGTGCCCTGCAAAAGGGCACTACCATTATCTTGAATTAACACAGGTCCCCGTGGTCACCAAATCAAAATAGTTCTAATATAAAATGGAGAATTGATGATTATATTTGTCTGATATCCATTCAATACATATTACAGATGCATTTTTGTATTTTGCTCAGTGTTTTTCAGCTATACTGGTCATAAGCATTATTGCATGCATCATTTGTACAAGTCTCACAACAGTTCAACTGGACCTTGAATTTTTTTTTTTTTAAATATGTGAAATCTTCATTCAAAACTGCCTATGTATTATGTTAGCCAAAAGTCCAGAAGATTTACAATTTAGGAAATAGCACACTTATTTCTCGAAAAAGTGAAAGTATCCTGATACATCACAGTGCTTCATTCGCAGATGAAACATCACGGTATGACTTAAAGGGATAGTAACACTTAATATGTGAAAATAAAATAAAAAAAAATAAATACAAAATAATATATATTCTAGGGTGTAGCTTCCTGAATAAAACAAGGTTACTCCCACTGCTGAGAGGTGTTTTATTAAATAGCTATTGCTGCTAAAGCTTACAT
This sequence comes from Rhinophrynus dorsalis, assembly GCA_037306005.1. Classification (NCBI taxonomy): domain Eukaryota; kingdom Metazoa; phylum Chordata; class Amphibia; order Anura; family Rhinophrynidae; genus Rhinophrynus; species Rhinophrynus dorsalis. Next base: position 46,668,053 of record CM074718.1, read on the forward strand.
TTTTTTATGTTTAGTATCTCAATGGCCTGAAATTTTACAGTGGCGCTATTGCCAGGGCTGGATTTACATCTCAGGAGCCTGTAGGCACAGAAATCTAAAGCACTTCCCCCCCATTGGCCATCTCCACTGGACACCTCCACAATGCTTCTAATTTCCACATTGCCCCCCAGCATCTCCATATTGCCCTCACGTTGCCCCCATCAGCTCCATATTGCTTTCACATTGCCCCCCATCATCTCCATATTACCCCCAACCCTGCACCCTCTCATTGCCCCAGTGTCCGTTTCCTACCTCTTCCATGGGTGTCCAGCGGCAGGAGTGGTCTGTGCCTCCTCCTTATGCACAGAGCTGTAGCTGCTGGAGCTCCCGCGAGGTCTTCTCTTCAGTAATGCAGAGCGCCGGGAGATGATGTCATCTTGCAGCACTCTTTTTTACTAAAGAGTCGATGAAGGAGCTCAGCAGCTACAGGTCTTTACCAAAGAAGGCACAGACCTGTCTTCACGGCGCCGGGAGGGGGGAGGCGACTCAGGCGAATTAAAAAAAAACAAAAAAACACACAACATGATCCTAGTGACAGGCGCCCCTCTGTTGGGTACGCCTGTAGACAGATGCCTACTCAGCCTAATTATAAATCCGGCCCTGGCTATTGCTACATCACCCTATGGAAAGCTCTGGTCAATTGACCAGAAACCTCCATAGGATGGTGTAGCAACAGCGCCACTGTAAATTTTCAGGTCATTAAAATACTGCAACTAAAATTCAAGTTTGAGCTGCAATAACTTTTGAACAAAAAAGGAGAACTTTAAAACATTCAAGGTCTGAGAGATAGGACTTGTACTGATCTCTTTCTTTTTGCATTATCTACAATATAACTTATTATTTTAAGTCATTACTATCACTTTAATACAGTGACGGACTGTAAGAATGCATGGGATAGGCATAAGGCTGTCCTGAACACAAGGCAAGGCCAAGGACCAAATAAGGTTTGGGCTTTATACAGTAGGAAAATGGGCAGACTAGATGGGCCAAATGGTTCTTATTTTCTGTCAAATTCTATGTTTCTATGTGAAGACAAACAAGAAGCTTTTCCAGTAACAGTTCTGCACACAGCCTGAAGCTCTCATCGTTCTGTAAAACATTAGTATAATAGAGTTAAACTGTTTCTGTAGCAGAGAGTTTACCAATAACTTTAACCCTCTGCATGACAGAAGGGTAGCCAATGCAAAGCAATGTGTTGGGTACCCCTCTGCCACTCAAAGGGTTAAAGAAACGTTAATGCTAAAATAAAGTTGCTTATATGAAAGCATATTTTAACATTAACAGATTTTTGTAGGTATAATTCTCATTCACCCCATAATGCTTACTCAGCATGACAACATGCTTTAGCTGCGGACCCTACAATTCTTACTAGTCCCTTCCTTGCAGTTATGGATTGGTTGGATGTCAAGGTCGCTTTGCCACACCATATAGATACCCTGTTTCACCTTATGACTTGTATGTCTGTGCCACAGAAGAGAGAGCATATTGCAGAGGCAAAGGCGGCGATAGAGACGATTCCCATTTAAAGGGATAGTAATACTTTGTTTAACTTTATTTTATTTTGTAGGCATTAAAAAAACATGAGAAATGATATAAGTCTTATCTCTCAAACCTTTATGGTTTGAGAGATAGTCACAAGCAAAGTTTCCCCTCCCGCCCCTTTTACCTAGTGTAAGCCATCTCTTCTCAGATGTGGAATCCAGTCCATAGACCAGACAGATAACAGCAGGGGACAATCTTCTTCCTATGAGAACAATGAAATCCCTGCCCCCCTTGACAAGTCTTTCAGGTTTTTCCCTTATCTTAATTGAAGATTGTCCCTCTCTGCAGTCTACCTGGGCACCTCCCTTTTGCTCTGGCTGAGCAGTGTTACATCAGTAAAAGGGGAGGGAGGGGGGTACTTTGTCATTGAATTACTCTTGAACTACAACTCAGACAGAATTAACACTCTCCAAAGTCCAAATACTATGATGATTAATTAGAGCTGCTTTTATTATGAAACATTACTATCCCTTTAAATGAATGGGGATTTTTATGTCACCTACAGCTGGTTTACTGCAGAATTGTTCCACTTTGCATGTATATGTAAAGCCTATTAAAACATCAAGATTCAGCTAGTAAAATACCAGTTTCTCCCCTAGGTGAAGGGTTGGCATCTTTATTGTTTAGTCTAATTACGGTTACTAATCCTTGACTCAGAATGCATGCTTTATTACTTTATTTAAAGGGACAGTAAACACCCCAAAAACCGTTGGTGAATTGACAGGACTGATAAAAAAAATATGTAATGCCCTTATTCCCATCTCTCAAACCGTTATGGTTTGAGAGATTTAAGAAAATAAAGCTCTCCGCTCCCCCCCCTTCTCATGCGTCCGCTGTACAGCAGACGTTATGAGATCCTGCTTCCGGGACCAGACGGCGGTTCTTCAGGAGCGCTGTCATCGAGATATATAACTATAACTAGTTGAACAGCCCGTTACACGGGCCACAGTGCCTCTGGCAGCCGGTTGCGGGGCAGTCACGCGCAGCAGAGACTGCCCGAGCCACTGCTGATACAGAGCTGGACGCTCCTTCGGAGCACCCAGCTCTGTATCAGCCGTGGCACAGGCAGTCTGTACTGCGCATGACTGCCGCACACGCACCAGTGTCTACTGCGCATGTTGGGCGTTACACACAACTTAGCGAATTATTATATAGGATTACTTCATCAGAATGGTCTACGTGTGCTTGCAAGCCAGACACACGATGTAGACTATACCGATGAAGTAATTATAGTTAGATATCCTGATGACAGCGCTCCTGAAGAGCCTCCTAAAGTCGGGCAACCAGATTCTGCCTCTGACAGCTTTACAGCTCATCAGGCAGAAAGGGGAGCAGAGGACTTTATTTTCTGATATCTCTCAAACCATAACGGCTTGAGAGACGGGAATAAGGGCATTACATGTTTTTTTTATTAGTCCTATCAATTCGCCAACAGTTTTTTGGGGGGTTTACTAACCCTTTAACGGTCTTCTATATATCACAGTACCAGAGTGGCACCTAATCAAGAACTCTGTTTAAAATATGCAACAAATGCCTTGATTAGGCATCTTTCTTTGGAATTTCCAAACAGAGAAAAAGAAAATTAAAAAAAATTGAGTGTATAATGAAACCTTTAAACAGAACTATCACCTTAAACAAAGTCCCCCTGAATAATTAGCAATATAGTGATAAGCTTACAAATAGTACTTTTATTCAGCAGAAGTACCACGTTATTCAGAAATCCTACTTCTTCTGAGACGGACGGCCAGGCATCAGCGCAGACATCTTGACTTAGAGACATCAGCGAGTCTGCGCTGTCCACCCCGGTCTCCTCTAGGAGGCGCTGCATTGTACCTTAAAGTAACAGAAGGGACTGAGAGCGCAGGCACGCAGATGCCTTTAAGGCAAGAAGCCTGGCCGTCAGTCTCAGAAGTAGTAGGATTTCTGAATAATGCGGTACTGAGTAAAAGTACTATCTGTAAGCTTATCTCTATATGGTTAATTGCACGGACATCCACACTCTTCTTTAAAGGGATAGTAATACTTCGTTTTACCTTTATTTTATTTTGTAGGCATTAAAAAAAACTAAAGAATGATATAAGTCTTATCTCTCAAACCTTTATGGTTTGAGAGATATTCACAAGTAAAGTTTCCCCTCCCGCCCCTTTTACCTAGTGTAAGCCATCTCTTCTCAGATGTGGAATGCAGTCCATAGACCAGACAGATAACAGCAGGGGACAATCTTCTTCCTATGAGAACAATGAAAGCCCTGCCCCCCTTCACAAGCTTTTCAGGTTTTTCCCTTATCTTAATTGAAGATTGTCCGTCTCTGCAGTCTACCTGAGCACCTCCCTTCTGATCTGGCAGAGCAGTGTTATATCAGTAAAAGGGGAGGGAGGGGGACACTTTGTCATTGAATTACTCTGGAACTACAACTCTGACAGAATTGAAATAACACTCTCCAAAGTCCAAATACTATGATGATTAATTAGAGCTACTTTTAGTATGAAACATTACTATCCCTTTAAATACTTTTGTCACCAAATTTTTTTTTTTATTGGTCACGTTGTGAAAACCAGTAGTGAGGGCAGCAGTTTTGTCCTTGTAGATCCCTAAGTTGAGGAAGAGGAGTGTGGGAACTAAACCAGCCTATATTTTAAATATCATACGAGGATAACAAAGGTGAAAAAAATGGTGTGGCATGATCTCTGGCTCCTGCAAAGGAATCTAGCTGCATGAACTTTGTCCAGAATGATTTTCTGTTCCCAACTTCTAGGGGTCAGTGCTTCCTATTTGAGTACTAGTATATACAGGATACAGAGCTTCTACAGAACATTAATGGAGGATGTGGAGGTTAAAAGAATTAATAAATAAGAGCTGTTGAGAAATGAAACCCTTTGGCCCTTTTGACATGGGCAACACCATGCAGCAATGCTGCACTGGTGATGCCATCCTTTTGTGAAAAGGTCCAGGGCTATGTTGTCGTTCACTCTGGCGACTCTTGCCTTGTGTGAATGTACCAAAAGTCCAGAATACTGCATCTTTACTGCGTTCATACAAGAATGCAGTGAAGATGAAGCAAGGAATGCCTGTATTGTAACCTATGGAGCTGTTGGCAGATCTTACGAGAGTTGATGGTGGTTGCAATACTCTTTTCAGAGCTGCCAACAAATGGCTGACTCACATGCTTGCGAACCAGTAAATATGTCTGGCACTCACATGGGCCAGCTGTCAGGCACTCCTGTGCGCATATCAGTGATGGATTACAGAAGAAGATGACTGAAAGAACACTAACGGCAGAACTGTAGCTAAACTGTGCTGCAGCTTTGGCTCCTGTGTGAAGGTACTAATAACACCTGTGGTATGGGTGGGTTAACTTGAATCTCCAGGAGATGTTGGACAAAAACGTTCCTATTATCAGCCAACTAACAAATTATGATGGAGTTGCAATCCAACAGCTGTTTGTGAGTCACGGTTTAGGTTGAACAGATCAGTTTTATAACAAATTTTAATTCAAGCACAGCGATCATCAGATAGTTGCCCCACTGGCAGATCTGCTCCCCTGTGAGCCGACTGTCAGAAAAATCCAGGATTGCATTGTGGGCCTTGGTGTGCCAACGAGGAAGCACAAAGAGACCCCTGGAATGTTGCAGGCAGAGGTGTAACTTGAAGCCTCAGGGCCCTTGTACAAGAAGTGCCATGGGCGCCCCACCACCACACTGGTCCCCTCGACCACATTGACCCCCTCCACAATGCCCCTCAATCTCCACAATGCCCCCATCTCCTAACTGGAGGTCCCGTGCAGTCCTCTTAGTAATGCAAAGCGCTGAGAGATGATGTCATATCCCAGCGCTCTTCATTACTAGAGCGACGGCACGAGATTGTGGGTGCCAGGCGGAGGGGTCGCAGGGGGAGGCCGGGCCCCTGGAGTGCACAGGACCTGCGACCCCTATAGTTATGCCACTGATTGCAGGTCCCCATAGTCCATCTGTATTGGTCATAAAAACCAGACACACAGCTTCTATAGGGGCTGTACAAGCAATCTAGGGGTTTGTAGCTGAAAGCCACAGATATCCAGTATGTGTTCCAGACCAGGGGGTCAGTTTTCTGACACCCCCCCCCCCTCCTCAACTGTTGCGGGAATCTTCGTAAAGTTTGATAATTGTTCTTTAAATAATGTTTAAATATATACAACCCAGCATGTTTTCTATAAGCATACAGGCTTTGAATGTCAAGTCGTAGAATTAAAGAAGCAATAAAGTTTTATTACGAAAAATATACATTTTGTAGGGCAGCGGCATTCAATTGTTTAGACCTACAACTCCCACAATCAGGGGCTGTATTTCTCCCACTGCCTACATGGACCAATTTAAACACCAGTTATGTCTGACTGGGGAGACGATTTGCCCTTCCCAAATTTCCTTCAAGGCGCTGATGCCTCAAGGGATGTGGAAGAAACGCTATCCTCTGTGTCAAGAAAGGGTAACATGTGGCTCTCCAACACCTGTGGATTAGGACTCCCACCTTTCTCAGTCAACAAACATGCTGCCGAGTATTATTAGCATACCTGGTAACGTTAATTTATGGAGTCCTCTGATGTCGCTGGGGAGTATAATTGCCATAAATTGTGGTTAAAAGGGGGGGTTAACCAAGAGTGGGGGCCAGGCTTTTCTGGGCATCACACAAGTGGGCAGAAAGTTGGAGGAACTGGGTGGGGAAGGATCAGAAGTGGGCAGAGTTTTAAAGGGATAGTAATGTTTCATAATAAAAGCAGCTCTAATTAATCATCACAGTATTTGGACTTTGGAGAGTATTATTTCAATTCTGTCAGAGTTGTAGTTCAAGAGTAATTCAATGATAAAGTATCCTCCTCCTGCCCCTTTTACTGATGTAACACTGCTCAGCCAGATCAGAAGGGAGGTGCCCAGGTAGACTGCAGAGAGGGACAATCTTCAATTAAGATAAGGGAAAAAGCTGAAAAACTTTTCAAGGGGGGCAGGGCTTTCATTGTTCTCATAGGAAGAAGATTGTCCCCTTCTGTTATCTGTCTGGTCTATGGACTGGATTCCACATCTGAGAAGAGATGGCTTACACTAGGAAAAAGGGGCGGGAGGGGAAACTTTGCTTGTGAATATCTCATAAACCATAAAGGTTTGAGAGATAAGACTTATATCGTTCTTCATGTTTTTTTAATGCCTACAAAATAAAATAAAGATAAAACGAAGTATTACTATCCCTTTAAAGAAAACTTCCCACATCTGGAGAATCAGCCTCTGCCCGGAAGGACCTGGTAATGCAGTCAAAACAGAAGTCTGCGGGGCAAATCCACAGAGTTCTCAGATATGATTAGCTGGAGATCTGCATGCTGACCCCTACTCACGGTCATTGCGTCTGTTAAACTCTGCAATGTGTTGCAGATCTCACTTTACCATTCAAATGATTAACACTTTGAGCACCAGACGGGTAAGCAACGGAACCCCTCTAGCACTCAAAGGGTAAAAAAAAAAGTCCCATTTAAAATAATTAGGATTGGAGGAACTTATTTCTCCTCTAAGATGAAGTTGGTTTGCTCCAGAATTGACCCACTTCTTTCTACAGAAGCTTCAGTGTATCCAGAAAGACAGACTGCCAATCCAGTGAACGGCATTGCTAAGTAAATGTGTTGTTCAGTCGCACAATAGCGATATTGTTTGCTGCGATAATGAAGTTATACAGTACTTCGTCATACGCGCAGTGTGACCGCTATGCCTCTGTCAGAATGTGTCACTGCTGCCCCCAACATTCAGACACTTAACATTCCATCTTCATATGACGGTTACATTTTAATTGAGTCGAACATTTTCTGAGTGAGACTGACAGTCAACCTTTCATCGAAATCTCTGCTCAGGAAAAACAGCCTCAGCAGCACATATTTCTAGTTTAATATTTAGCACTTGTAACAGCCATTAAATGAAGATTTGCAGCTTTTGCACATGAATAAATGTAATGCAATTTTCAGCTTACATTTTTATGACCTTTAAAGTTGTAGAAAATAACGGTTTTACAAGAAAATTGCTGTGCTTTCCTACTGCGGGATTTATGCAATATTTATTTATTCCTTTGACTTTTTTTTTTTGATCACCATACCATCTTATAAAGGATCTTTAAAGGATAACAAACACTTCCTAACACCCCCCAAACACACATATAGACATACACACAGACACATACACACACAAGGCCACAGGACCTTAAAGGGATTGTAATAATTTGTTTTATCTTTATTTTATTTTGTAGGCATTAAAAAAACATGAAGAATTATATGAGTCTTATCTCTCAAACCTTTATGGTTTGAGAGATATTCACAAGCAAAGTTTCCCCTCCTGCCTCTTTTACCTAGTGTAAGCCATCTCTTCTCAGATATGGAATGCAGTCCATAGACCAGATAGATAACAGAAGGGGACAATCTTCTTCCTATGAGAACAATAAGCCCTGCCCCCCTTGACAAGTTTTTCAGCTTTTTCCCTTATCTTAATTGAAGATTGTCCCTCTCTGCAGTCTACCTGGGCACCTCCATTCTGCTCTAGCTGAACAGCGTTACATCAGTAAAAGGGGTGGGAGGGGGATACTTTGTCATTTAATTACTCTTGAACTACAACTCTGACAGAATTGAAATAACACTCTCCAAGGTCCAAATACTATGATGATTAATTAGTGCTGCTTTTATTATGAAACATTACTATCCCTTTAAACTCTGCTCAATGCACCCATAAAGGTCCAGTGACATGCCAAGACCATCATGAGTGTCTGTGCGTTAAGTATCGGTGATGGTCCTGGAACGTTGTGACGTTTGTGATCACAGCACTCTTGCGAGAGCACTGTGATCACTAGGGGAGTCAAAAACTGATTGCTTCAAGACCAGAGCAGTCAGTTTCAGCTTCTCTTTCGCCGAGCCGGTATATGTGAGCGCTCACATGTTCAGGCTCCACTCATGAAGGTTCTTAAAGGGATAGCTTGGTCAAATTTTTACTAAAATGCATATTGTAGCCATTAAAGCGGAACTTTCACCAAAACACATGTTTGCTTTAATCCACTTACATTACCGATTCAAACTGTGCTGGGTTATGGTTTTAAAAAAAAAAAACGCAATAGAAATTAAGTTTAAGGGATTACCTTTTCCTTCTTGACGTATACTCATTCTGATCGGCACAATTTGTGCCGATGAGAATACAGAACAGATTCTCCTCCCCGCTGGTCTGTCAGTAAGCTGGAGATCGATATCTAGCCAGTGAGAGTGCTCCAGCTTACTGACAGACCGGCGGAGAGGAGGATCTCCTGTATTCTCATCGGCAAGATGGTGCTGATCAGAATGAGGAGAAGAGGGACTAAATTAACCCTCAAACTTAATTTCTATTGCGTTTTTTTTTTATAACCATAACCCAATGCAATGTGTTGCGTACCTCTCTGGCACTCAAAGGGTTAAAGTGGAACTATCCCCCCAAATAAAGTGCCCCCCAATAATTATTGATTTAGCGATAAGCATATAAATAATAGAATTATACAGAATAATTTCAGCATTATTAGAAATCCTACGTGATCCGGGACGAGGCAGGCATCAGTGAAGACATCTTGCCTTAGAGACATCTGTGTGCCTGCTCTGTCTGCATTGTACCTTAAGGTACAGGAAGTGAGTGACGGCACTGGTGCCTCTAATGCAAGATGCCTGCCCGTCAGTGTCAGATCAAGTAGGATTTCTTAATAACACCAGATTTATTCTGTATAATACTATAATTTCTATGCTTATCACTGTATCAATACTTATTTGGGGGGCACATTATTTGGATGGATAGTTCCGCTTTAATGACCACTGTCTGCTCCCCACAAACGCTCAAGGAATCTGTCTCATTTCAGTTGTGGCCACAGATACAAAACTCTGCACTTCTGCTTCTTGTACGTGAGGGCGGTGTTCTGAGCAGGCGATTGGTTACTGCAGGGTAAGGAGGACACAGCAGCCCCGTTCATTCTAGATTTTAGAGTCTTCAGAGTGTTTCCTGGCAGTAAAGTGAGCCTGAAATTATTTTCATTCCAATATAAATGTAACCATTTGGGTGCCAGAGAGGTATCCAACATGTTCCATTCCAATGAGCTTGATACTTCTCTGGAACTCAAAGTGTTATAGAAAGACAGATGTTGAGAAGAAATTGCAGAGTAAAAAATAGGCTGGAACCCCCAGTAGAGACTTTGAAACCCAAAGGAAGACCCCAATCGAAGCTCTAAGAGGCACACAGTCTTATAACACCACTAGCAGTGGTGGGCCCGCGTCTCCTGTGTAGTGAACTCATGAGTGGTAGAGAGGTATCAAATTTGTTGAGTTGTAAGTTCAGACCTCATGGTGGGGCATCAGGACCCCTCCTGATGCCCCCCTAATTACTGATCTCCCAGCAGATTCAGCTGTTAGATCAAAAGAGGCAACACAGGGGAGCAGAAGAACTCTCCTGCTTCTGTCTTAACTGAACTACTGGGTAAGAGTGGGCGCGATCAGGAAAACCCTTTCACCTCAGGGGGTTTCTTCATCCCGCCCACTCCTACCCAGTAGTTCAGGTAGAATGGAAGAAGGGAAGCTCCCCTGAATCACCTCTATTGATCTCCCATTAGAATCAGCTGGAATATCAGAAACTTCACCCTCTGCCTCCTCAGTCAAATCAAACCCCGCCCCACACAGATCACTGGCTGTCACTGGCAGTAAGTCCACCCCGGAGCGTGGCTGCCTCCGATCCAGCAAAAACAGGTCTAGCTTTTTATATATTATATATATAGATATTCTTTAGCTCATATATTAGAATATCTGCACCAGCAATAAGAAACCTTTGATACAATGCTGGACAAACTCCATGCATCAGAACAAATCTATTTAGAATTCTTCTTATAAGACGTCAGTGTTGGAAGCAGCAGGTGCAACACTTTATCATGTTCTCAAAGTCAATTCAATCAAAACATAATTAATTTAATTGCATTAAATTGCAAGATAATAAATAGAGCAGACATTTGTAGATAAGAAACTGACATGATATCCCATGGATACAGCAGTCTGCTTTTAGAGAGCTGGTGCTGGAGGATTTGTGACCTGTTTCAGTGCAGTAGATGCAGCCGTAAGTTAGTTTTATCTTCCTGTACTGTGCAAGGTGATGGTGAGGGTTTATAGCTTCTTTCCCTAACACCAATGCCTCGAGTATGAATTATTAACTTTTTACAGAAGCTGAAAAATAATAGAGGAAATTTGCTCATCACATCTACTCCATATTTAAAAAGACACACACTCCCACACAACTTACTTTAGTATTAAAGCTCACATTGGGGCTTAAGCACTAAATTGTGATAAAGTGGTGGTAAAGTGGTGGTAAAGTATTATGTGTGCAGCATAAGTTATGATATTTAAGTTATAAGTATATGCTTAATTTCAAGTCTGGGCAAAGCAAGTATTATTGTCCTCGCCTCCAAGTTATCATGGCCTTACCTCTTCACCGAGGCCGTGTATGTGACCATTAAATAGGCGACATGACAATCTCACGCTGTCATGCGACGTGGTGAATGACTAAACAGGTTGCACGCTCTTTTGCGTGCAACCTTGCAAACGTCAACCCTCTGGGACTACCTAGGCCAAAGAATGAAGGGAAGGGAAAATTGCAACCTCTCTTCACACTTCTTAACTGCAGCTGGAGACTTGAACTCGAGTCAGAAACCTTCAGGGTCTCCAAAACTGCTCTGATAAAGCCTCAACAGGGGTCATCCTCGAACAAATCTCCAGGTGTAAAAGATGAATCAAAACGATCTTCATTAGTTTCCCTCTCCACAACAAAGGAATCCTCTTCCGCAGAATACTCCACCCCCGCAATTCCCCCACCAACACACACACACACACACACACACACACACACACACACACACTCTCATCCCCCACCAACACACACACGCTCATCTCCCACCAAAACACTCAAAATGATTCAATAGGTCAAGATGGTCATGGTTCAAGAATCCCCAGAACAGGGGATGGAATATTATTCACAGAAGAAATAAGAGCTTTAACACAAATTTAGAGGGAGTTAAAGGGGAACTACCACCCCACAATAACTTTACATGAATTAAGTCGGCTCCAAAAGGGACTGACAGCGCAGGCGCACGGACGTCACTATGACGAGATGTCCGTGCTTCCTGCTCCTGCGAGCCTCCGAAAAACTGCAAAATCTTTCAAACCAGGTAATATTTCTGGCGACTAGCGCTACTAAGCAGCTAGTCGCCAGATGAAGACTTAATTCATGTAAAGTTATTGTGGGGTGGTAGTTCCCCTTTAAAGTACAAGTTGAGCCTCTGGGAAGACTAAAATGTCATTAGGAGCAAGGGGAGATTTCATGCTCTTTATAGGAAAAAAAACAGGCCTGATTTGAAACATTGTTCTCCCTCCAAGTCTTGAAAAGCACAGTCTTTCTCCAGCCTTTGTGCTCATTCGCTGCACCAGCAACATGGGGGAGTCCTTTAAGGGTGACGTTTCTCTTCAAAGTGTAAAACACTCCAATTGCACACTGTAGTTTACCTGGTGCAGCAGAAACCTTAATGTTTGCACTGTAGTCCATTTCCATAAAGGAGGCCAGGGACAGGAGCCCGCCTAATGGGGGACTGAACAGCCCCAATTAAGTTAAGAAAACAAAAAAGGCTAGCTAAGAGAATATTTGCCTGGATGCACTTTTGAGGTCTCTTAAAACTCAGCATGTCTGGCGCGAGTAAAGTGGATTTAGGAGTGAGACTCCACCTCCAGAGAGCTCTTTTACTTTACCCAATGGTTCCTGTGTTTCACACTAGACAATAGAGAAAAAGGGATTCATTCTAGAGAGGTACCCAATGCATTGGACACCTATCATTTAAGATGTTAACCCTTTGCAATGCATTCCGTACCCCTCTGGCACTCAAAGGGTTAAAACTCCAGTTAAATCAAAGCCAGTTTTTTTGGTTTATCCTTTTTTTTTGCACGAGAATCACACACTTTTCTTGTGTACGTGTGCGTTATCAAAATTAGAGATTAGAGTCTCAAACCATTTGGGTGGCAGAGAAGTATCGAAGACTACGTTGCATTGCTTTAGATACCTCCTGGCACTCACAGGGTTAAGCACTAGTGTACCTTCAACATGATAAACACGATACACAGACCATTTTACATACATGACTACTTTAAGATTTCTTTAGAGTGTAATGAGGTTGTTGCTATTACAGACTTGCTACCGGCAGGATACTTTAAATCTCGCATCCGCGTAATCTGAATATTCTTACACTTTCAGAGAAAAGCCATAAAAGAACAGCAAACAGATCAGTTATGAATATTCAGCGCTTCCAATAATGCTTAGCAATTTACTAGTCGCAATAAAACAGAAGATGTGTGCCGTTATTGCTTTTTTCCTCTCCATACACTTAGATAAAAGTTAAGAAGATTCCCGGGTTATGGTCCTAATAAAACTAAATGCATTTTTTTTTATAATTTACCATGAAAAGAGGTATGGGAGGGTAGGTGATGAAACCACATTGTGGAAAACAGACATATGTGTATGACAAATGTATTCTACATTTTACTGGTGAGACAATTTTTTGTTTTCTCAGTCATTTTGCCATGGGGAGTCCTCTGGTTTAACCCCTTGAGTGCCAGAGGTGTATGTAATGTATTGCAAAGCAATGAGTTGGATACCCCTCTGGCACTCAAAAGGTTAAAGTTAATTTCCTAGGGAATCCCAAGAGTCAAAATCTTCAACCCCTTAGAGACCTCGAAGGTGTTAACAGATTATCAATATTAACCCCTTAACGACCGTCCGCGCAGGCACGCAGCGGTCACTAAAGGACCACGGAGCATTTTTTTTTTTTTTTTTCGATCCGACTCAGGGCTCCCCAAACGGTGTGCAGCCTCATGGGGAGCCATAAAATCCATGACGGTCCTGGTACGTCATGGGTCGTTCCGTCACCTTTACCCATGACATACCAGTCGTTAAGGGGTTAAAGGAGTAGTAAACTTTTTTATGAAAAAATAAAAATAAAAATGATACATTATATATATATTTTGAAGGGTATTTCCTGATGAGTAAAATAAAGGTACCCCTACTTCTTAGATATGCATATTTCCAGAGTTATTACAGTTTAAACCAGCGTTTTCTTACATTAGCAGTGCCCTCTAGTAGTCAAATTCCAATCTGATGTTCTATTACATTGTTATGGAGAGGAAAGTCAGTGACATACAGTTCTCCATAGAATGTGGTAGAAACTGCTGAGTCACTTCCTGTCAGAACAGTAAATGCACAGTTAATTAACTTCCTGATCATTTGAACAGTTATAATATTTGAATGAAATAATGGACAGGAGTGGGAGTGACCTTATTTTATTCAGCAGGAAAAGCTCTAACATACAGGTTTTCATATATATATATATATATATATATATATATATATATATATATATATATATATATAAAAAGGTGGAACTGCTCCTTTAAATATCGTTTAAAGGGGAATCTTCACCTCTTAAAAAGTTTTTACCATAAGTTCAGTTAGTAGTAGTATTAGTAAACGTTGTTTTTTTTTTTTTAATTTACGTACTTTTTAAGATATTTATTCTTGAAGAGGTGAACTTCCGCATTATGTGGCACACTGAAGCTTCAGCGCAGCTCTTCATGACTTACCTGTGCCAATTAATTCTCCTCCCACCTCCCTCCCAGCTGCCCCACGTGTTCATGCTTCCCTTCGGTGTGGTGTGAATCGATTCTATGGTTAAAGCAAGCTCCAGTTATCAGTACAACTGGAGCTTACTTTAATGATAGAAGCGATTGACATCATACCAAAGGGAAGCGTGAACATGCCCCCTGGGGCAGCTGAGAGCGAGGTGGGAGGAGAATTAAGTAGCAATGAGAAGTCATGAAGAGCTGTGCTGAAGCTTCAGTGTGCCACATAATGTGGAAGTTCACAGCTTAAAGAATAAGCTTAAAAAAAAAAAACATTTTCTAATACTACTTTAATAACTAAACATATGGTAAAAACTTTTTAACCCCTTAAGGACCAGCGGTCCCGGGGTGTGCTGTCCCTTAAGGACCACATAGAAGACTTTGACGTGACGTCCCACGTGACTGATCATGTGGGGCGGCACGCCAAATGGAGGGACTGAAAGAGATTGCTCCGGTCTTGGAGTGATCAAGTTCAGTCCCCAGTATTAATCACCGCGCTCCTACAGGAGCGCGGTGAGTAAAAGTACGTGATGTGTCAGGTCCTTAAGTGACAGACCAGCGTGATGGTCCTGCCACGTCAATGGTCCTTAAGGGGTTAAGAGGTGAATGTTCCCCTTTAATGCTGTATGTGCACTTGGGACACAAGGCATTCATCAGGGTCCCTACAGTCAAACATGAAGAGTGTTCATGCCCCTCAGTAGCTTTAACACTTTGAATGGCAGAAGGGTGAGCAACACATTGTGGGTGAAAAGAGGCAGTCAGAAGCATGTCGGGAATGATTTAGGAAACATTCCTTGTTTTACAGTTGAGAGAGAGAACTTGGCTCAGTTGCTGTTGTTGTCTTCTAATAACATTATTCAGCTAGTTACAATAAAAGCAACTTCTTACAAAAATGAATCTTCTTAAAAATAATCCCAGAGGTCAAATAAAATAATCCCAGGAGGCAGATAAACACAGTAGATAAACAATAATTGCCAGCGTAATTAGCAGCAAACCAAGGTTAAAGGTTAAGATTTTGTTGAATAAAAGACTGCTTTACCGAAAACATGAAGTTCCTTTCATGTGAATCATAAACAATGTTTTATCCATTTATCTCTCACACACACACACACACACACACACACACACACACACACACACACACACACACATATATATAAAATAATAAAAAGCTGTTGTACTTTTTTTTTTCCCCCTAGCAATATTGGCATGGCATTGTGCGTGCCCTTAATAACACAATAATTGCTTTAATGTCTGTCTGTGTAGCGTTGTGGGTATGTGTGTGTATATTATATATATATATATATATATATATATATATATATATATATATATATATATATATATATCAGGGCTTATAATTTTAAAGGGATAGTAATACTTCGTTTTAACTTTATTTTATTTTGTAGGCATTAAAAAAACATGAAGAATGACATGTCTTATCTCTCAGACCTTTATGGTTTAAGAGATATTCACAAACAAAGTATCCCCCCCCTGTTCAACCAGATCAGAAGGGAAGTGCCCAGGTAGACTGCAGAGAGGGACAATCTTCAATTAAGATAAGGGAAAAAGCTGAAAAACTTGTCAAGGGGGGAAGGGCTTTCATTGTTTTCATACAAAGAAAATTGTCCCCTTCTGTTATCTGTCCTGTCATACAACCTGATCCACATCTGAGAAGAGATGGCTTACACTAGGAAAAAGGGGCAGGAGGGGGAAACTTTGCTTGTGAATATTTCATAAACCATAAAGGATTGAGAGATAAGACTTATATCATTCTTCATGTTTTTTTAATGCCTACAAAATAAAATAAAGTTAAAACGAAGTATTACTATCCCTTTAAGTCATTTGCTACTAGCCAGACCTGAAAAGTTTCTCGCAACTGCAAGCCAAAACATACCCACCAGGGCTGAATTTCTACTCGCAAGGGCTAAATTTTCACTCACCATATGCTAGTGGAAATTTTGAGCCCTGTATATATATATATACACACACACACACATATATATACATATATATACACACACACACACACACGGCTTATAATTTGAAGTCCTTTGCTGCAAGCCAAAACATACCCACCAGGGCTGAATTTATACTTGCCAGGGCTAAATTTTCACTAGCCGTTGGCTAGTGGCGCGTGGTAATTTTGAGCCCTGGATAGATAGATAGATAGATAGATAGATAGATATAGTGTGTGTGTGTGTGTGTGTGTGTGTGTGTGTGTGTGTGTGTGTTCATTCTAGGCCCTTCATCTCCTTGCAGAGATTTTGAGGAGTGGCTGCGGGAGGGGGCTAAGTCCTCTTGTCAACCCCTGTCAAAACCACGCCCCCATGGTTGGACCAATAGGACAGGCAGTATAGAGGAGATCTGAATAACTCTGAAGTGATAAAGGTAATGTTCACATAATTAGCCTGAACAAACAAATAAGAGCGTGAGAGACGAGATTAAGTTAAGTGGACCAGGTGGGTTGTATCCACAAAATAGTTATTGCTGTATATGGTTTTATCAGTTTATTTTCTGAAAAGCCCTTTCCCTTTAAAAGATTTTACAACCTTCTCACCAAAGTAAAATAAATAAAAAATGCTGTCTAGGAGGACCTAATATTGAGCATTGCATTGAGAACTCCACTGGCACTCAAAAGATTAGTCCTTTGAATGCCAGACCAGTAGGCAAGGCATTGCTAAGCAATGCAATGAGTACCCCTTCAAATAGTTAGTAGATGGGAGCTATTTTCAGTTTTTGGTGATAATGTCCCTTTAATGTTTCAAGTTTTGCAACAATCCAAGTAGATCAACTGTCACCAGTTTCAACAAATGAACTCTGTATTACTCAGGGTAGGAGTGCTCTGCCTTGGTATGTGCAGCCTGGCTTGACACAAATGCACAAAGTGATGTATTTACAATAGAATGGCTATCAGCCAATATTATATGAGCTTTTGGCTTATTTAATGACATACCAGACTGGGCAGGCACCAGAACTGCCTCTGACTATGGAGATTTCTTAAACAGGCTCTTCTAGTTGAAGACATAAACAAGATGATGTAAATGAAATTCTACATCCATGGAACAGGCAATTTTACCAAAATGTGGGGGATTAAAAGAAAGAAAAGTGGATCAGTACCAAGGTAGACAGTTACTTAGTAGGGAACAAATAAAATATCCGTAGGGAACAAGAATCCCTTAATCCGCTAATTTCCTCTGACTTATAAGGATCAATAAACTTTTTAAAAAATATATTTTGTAGGACTTTTGCTGTTGAGTAAAATAAGGGTACTCCCACTGCAGAGGGTATCCTTTTTAAAGGTGACACACACACACACACACACACACACACACACACACACACACACACACACACACATATCGCATTCAGTATGTAGCCAGGATAAAAATGGTGACATGAGAATCTTGCTAAGAAAGTGCAAGATTCTCAGGTCGCGCTACTGAACGTCGCACTCTACAATGTTACAGTACAGTGTCTCCTCCCTTGTACCACTCACTTCTCCAGGGTTGCGGGCTGCCTGACAGGGACCATCAAGCCATTAACATAGAAAAGCAAACCGGCATAAGGGCTGACAGCCAGTCCTCCAGGGATGAGCGCTACTCTGGGCTCTGTCAGTCTGCACGCAGAGAGAGAGACCAGAGCAGCGCTGCATGTGAAAAAAAAAATTATTTGATCTATGGGAAGGGCAACACGAACGAGCTGCCGCTCGATGGTCTTGATGGTCCGTGTCAAACAGTCCGCAAGCCTGGAGAGGTGAATGGGACAAGAGAGGATAAACAACACTGTCACACTGTAGAGTGCGACATTCCATAGCGCGACCTGAGAATCTTGCGCTTTACTTCGGTATGAGCTAGATAGCGCCTTTCTCCCAGTGGGAAGGTGATTTTCAGGTCACGTTCTCTGAATTAACCAAATCGACAGCTGAATAATAGATATTATTATTAACCAATCAAATTTATTGACCTCAGAAGATGAATGGCCAAGTTGGCCCTGCTGGGATTCGAACCTGCAACCTTGTGGTTTGAAACAGACTCTGCAGTCAGGGCATTTACCACTGAGCTATTGCACCAGCTATATTAACATTACAAAATCTAACAATTGTCATTAATAACTGAATGATAGATCTGCAACAGCATATTTCTATTAAATACATATTACATGTTAGCATGATTATGGAGCCAGCACACAGTAGGAGGACTGGTGCTGCTCTTTGCTGTAAGGTTACATCATAAAATACTGTGGACAGGAAAACAGTTCATAAATGTATAATTACACGTGTCACCGAGGTGTATAAAACTCCCAGGCTTACAGGATAAAACAAATATGTCCAGATATTCAGAGACAGGCTTTCAGAACACAGAGGTGCAGATTAGCATGTGGAGAGCAGGAGGATATTCTTAAATTGATGCTGTGATTTTAATTAAAACGCAAACTAAATAGGGTGATTCACTGCTGTCAGCCTAACGTAATATTACCTAGACTCTCACAGCGATTATTCCTATAACAAAGTACAGCATCCTAATAGAAGCACACTGGGTGGGAGGACAAAATGATTAATTATATAATTAAACACCTAATTGGTCTGATGGATACAAAGGAAATTAATTTTTTTTTCTTTTAGTATTCTAAAACATTTAGTTAAGGGAATTAATGGAAATGTAGAATGTTTACACTAGGTATGGGCAACATGATGCCCACCAGCTGCTTTGAGACTACAATTCCCATCATTCTCTGCCAACCAATGGTAATGGGAGTTGTGGTATGGCTGCAGATGGAGGGCCTCATGTTGTCCGCCACTGGTTTATACTCTAGTTCAGTGGTTCTCAACCTGTGGGTCTGGACCCCTTTGGGGGTCGAATGATGATTTGCCAGGGGCCGCCTAAAACCATCAGATATTTATATTTCCATACATAACAGTAGTAAAATTACAGCGATGAAGGAGCAACGAAAATAATTTTACTGTTAGGGGTCGCCACAACTTGGGAAATTTTATCAAGGGTTCGCGGCACTAGAAAGATTGAGAACCACTGCTCTAGTTTATATTATAGAAAAAAATACTAGACTTTTATATAATAAGAAATGTCAGACAATAAAAGATTTGTGGCAAACCAAATGCACTACCCAAAATGCTTACTGACTTAAATGTGGCTTTTAACCCCTTAAATGCTGCGGATGTCTCCAACAGAGGGTTAAAATCCCCATTTTATCCAAAGGGAATTCTCCCACACCCCCTCATGGTGCACTTTGTCTCCCAGACTGTCACTCACTTTGTTCCACTGTCCCTCAGCCTTGTTTCACTCCCAACTGGTAGGCCCAGAATCACACAGAATCCCGCCCCTTTTACCAAGTGTAAGCCACCTCCCCTCAGATGTGGAATCTGGTCTTGGACAAGACAAATCACAGTAAGGGACGATCTTCTTATTGTGAACATAAGGAAAACCCTGCCCACCTTGATAGGTTTTTCAGGTTTTTCCCTTATGCTATATGAAGATTGTCACTCTTTGTGATCCATCCAGACACCACCTTTCTGTTCTGGGGCGAGCAGTGTTACAAAAAGGGGCGGGAGGGGGGATACTTTATCATTCAATTACTCTTGAACTACAACTCTGACAGTTCTGAAATAACACTCTCCATGGCCCAAATACTATGAAGATAAATTGGAGCTGCTTTTATTGTGAAACATTATTATCACTGTAAATCATGTAATGGTGCCTGACCTTTTCTTTTTTTCCCACTTTCTTTGGCAAGCTGGTTAGTATGTTTTTTTGATCCTGCAGCACACTTCCTAATTCTCTGATTATTTTTCATCTTTGTTTTTTAATCACTTACATTACCCTTATCCACGAGCACTCTACATTCCAGCGTTTCCCTCCAGACGTGTTCTAAATAGTCTGGATTCTCTTTTTCCATATAGTATCTTTCCCTGTAGCACCGACAGGTGGGGATACTGTGACTTATGGGGTTAATTGTGTGCTTTTTAAAGATCTTAATCTCGTAAAGACCCATGACGTGCCATTCATTCATTCAGGACTGTCACACCGTTCCTGGGACGTCATAGAATTCTGGGATTGCAGTGTGTGTACACGCGCCCTATCGGGCACTTGTTAAAGTATTAGTAATGTCCGAAAAAAACTTTTTTGCATTTAGAAGAGCTTAAAAAGCTGATCTAAATGCAAAAAACCATATCTCTCAAACCGCTATGGTTTAAGAGATACAGGCGTTTAAAGTTTGATTTCTCCTACTGACAGCTGTAAAGCTGTGAGCAGGAGATCCGTGTCGGTCGACACAGAAACGCTTGAGAAGTGCCGAGATCTCGTTACTTACACGGAATCCCTTCATTGGAATGGTCTAAAACGTGTGCCTAGTGTTCAGACACACGTTTTAGACCATTCCAATGAAGGGATTCCGTGTAAGTAACGAGATCCCAGCACTTCTCAAGCGCCAGCGTGTCGACCAACACGGATCTCCTGCTGACAGCTTTACAGCTGTCAGTAGGAGAAATCAAACTTTAAACGCCCGTATCTCTTAAACCATAGCGGTTTGAGAGATACGGTTTTTAAGCTCTTCTAAATGCTAAAAAGTTTTTTTCAGACATTACTAACACTTTAAGGGGTTATGGAGTGTGCTCTAGTTCTCTCTTCTGAAACCAGAAACTGTGAAAGGAAAATCATGGAGGTTCCTCTGACACATTCACTTTCAAGACTCCAAGATCAGGATAAAACAAGTTTATGAAAGTCTAAAATCATTGATTCATAGCCTCAGTCCTTGGGTAGATCAACAGGTCAGGTTTAATGGATCTCTCTAATTAAAGGGATAGTAATACTTAAATATATGTTGTAGGGTTTATCCCCCCAAGTAAAGCAAGGGAACTCCAACTGCTGAAAGGTGTTTTATTCAAAAGTTATTAAAGATCAAACTTGAATTTATGTGCAGCATCACAGTGGCCTGAAACTTGTACAATGGCGCTGTTGCTACACCATCCTGTGGACAGTTCTGGTCAGTTGATCATAAATCAACATAGGTCACTGTGATACTGCACCTAAAAAAGCAAGTTTGAGCTGTAATAACTTTTGAATAAAACACCTTTCTACAGTTTTACTCAGGGGGATAAGGCCCTACAACATATTTTTTTTACATATTAAGTATTACTATCCCTTTAAGCACCAGCAATTTTAACGACTGAGCCACTGTTTACTCACCTGTTATTATGAAGAAATATCCTGAAAACCTGCAATGTTGTTGTGGCCTGAGGGCTAACGTTAACCCTTTGAGTGCCAGAGGGGTAGCAACGCATTTGTTTGCAATGCGCTGTGTATCCCTCTAGCACTCAACTGGTTAATAAACACTGGTCTATATGGAGTAAAATGGGCTGGCGGAGTGAGGGAATAAAGCCTCTTGAATGCCTGTTTGTTTAAGACCATTCTACCATCTAAATGTTAAAGCAATCGAGCACCATAAGTGTGTCCAGTACATTATGAAGCAGTGTGTTTGGACCACTGTCTGGTCATCTATCGGTTAATACTGCAGCCAACAATTCATTCCTTGGATACAGCTATCTCACTATCAGACGTACAGTAAAAAAAGATCAAGTATTGCAGCCTCAAAGACAAAAAGAACCTCATCTTCCCGAACCAGAACATACACTAAATATTATAAATGTGGTACAAATTCTCAATGTCTGGATGAAATCTTTCATTACACCGTACAGATTATGGAGGACAATGTGATTTGCAAACGGCATAAATAACAGTGGGAAAACAAATGTCTTCATTCACATAATATTATATATATATATATATATATATACACACACACACACACATACACACATACACATACACACACACGCTTTTTGTATTACCAAATTGTTTTATCTTTTGGAGTTTTAGATCTGCATGGGACCAAAATCTTGACAATTAAAGCTTCACCATTCCACTCACTGAAAGTCCTCTGAGTGCTGTTCAAAGTTTTGGAGATATATACAGATTATTAATTATATTATTGAATACATATTATATATATATATATGTATGTATAATCCTTATCTTGCCTGCTGAACAACTGGTCGGGAGGCTAATTCAAGGCATAACACGGAGAGTCCAAGAGATACCTGCCCGCAGAGGAATAGCAACTACAGACGGGAGGTACTCTGTTAATTGTGTGCATAATCTATGATTTCATTATAGGCCTCATTGATTGTCTTACTCCTTTTGGCATACGTGAGTACGTTCAAAGGTACTGTTGACTGGTAACAGGATTCACCTGCCCGCATATATTTTATCATTAGACGGGAGGTGTGGGCCAAGTCTTTTAATCTGTGGACTATACTGCCGGAGTCTGTATCATTATGTGCTAATAACTGTATTTTAGCCTGTGAAGATCCATTTTGTATTGGATTAGCAATTATTTGTGCAGCTATTTGGTCTTAGTATATCAGCTCACCACGGTGGGGATCAGTGAGCATGTATTATTTTATTTTATAATATTTTGATATATTGTAATAAATATTTTTATTGTGATTACCTTTATATATAGCTAGCATTTTAATTTGTAGATATATATTTTTATATTTGCAGTACAGTAGCGCTCACCTAGAGTTTTTTTTTTTCTTTTTTATATATACACACACACACACACACACATACACAGATATATATATATATATATATATATATATATATATATATATATACACACATATACATATACACACATACATATATGTTTTTAGCCTCATTAAGACTTAGTTCACATGGGTGACTGGTGCAACAAGTAATTTCAAAGAGCAGATAGCACGGCTTTCCATGGGGTAGTTCACATGGTCTGCTGCAACAGTCACCCGTGTAAGTTTGGTCAAAGCCTGCATTCATATGGCAACTTGGCAGCACTGAGTAAGTCATCTGTGCAGATTCAACTGTTATGGTCCTGCTTCCGCAGCCCATATGAATTGATCACCATCATGAACACCCGGTCACGGGGAAGTCATGCTCAGTAGAGATTGCCCACGCCGCGGCTGATACAACCGTAGCGCGGACAGTCTCTACTACGCGCAGCAGCGTCTACTGCACATGACGCAGCATTACACAGGTTTTAGTGAATTATTATATAGGATTAGTGCAGTCTCAGAACATCTGGGCCAACACCAATGTCTGAACCCAGCCTTAAAAAAAAAAAAAGTCTATCTAAACTGCCTACACCTTATCATTTTTTTTTGTTTAAGAGGTATTTTTGGTTTAGTAGTTAGGGATTCTATAATGGGATTTTAACTTTTAAATTATGATGTCAGCATGGGCTGACATCCAAGGAACTCCTTTAATTCTACTGTATACTGACGAGGTCTTAATTGATGAGAAATTCTTTATGCAAATGTTTTTCCAGCTCAAACCTATTAGGGTTGAAAATAACATGGGTAATCCTACGGTGAGTAGCGGTTCTATTAAAAAATTTATTAAAAAATTAAACCAGTTCAAGCCTAATGACCAGCGCACAAATTGCAATTTCCTTTTGCTACCTATGAAGAGCTTTTAGAGTCTGACAGTTAATCTCCATACAAATCAACAAAGCTAACTGCCCTGGAAGAACAGTCACAACAGCAAAGGAAGTATTCTTGTTTTCCTCAGCAAGAAAAGCCCTACAATAAATATATTGAAACTAGGGCAACCAAACTGTTGAAAAAAACTAATTCTAAGACAATTTTTTACCGTTTCAATGCTAGCGAGGTTTCCAACACAATGCAAAGCAATGCACTGGAAATCTCTCTAGAATTCAAGGGATTACAAACCTCATTTAAATTCATTGTTAATTTGGGGGATAATTATTGCAATTATTATAGAATAATGGCAATGATTTATATAGTATATTTTTCCCCGGGGGGGTGGGGGTGGAGGACTCTTTAACCCCTTAATGACTGATATGCCAGAACAGACATGCACATCATGGAATTCTGGAATGGCAGCACGGCTGCACGCCACTCTGACATCCCAGAATTCACAGTGAACATTTTTTCAAAAAGTGCTGTGGTCCTTAACGGCAGTCCGTCACCAATCACCCAGTCATTAAGGGGTTAAAACAGTGATGCTCAAGTTTATCTAATCATTGGTCACGTGACCAAAAACTGTAAACTAAATGTTGTTACCTATTCAACAGTATGGAGTTTCAGGGATGGAAAAAGCAGGAAAAAAAAGTTCAATCAACTTTATTCATACACAAAGTTCACAGTTCTAGGCTTAGTGCATGTCAATCAATTATGATCAAGTCAGTGAGGATAGTGGAGTTTTAACAGAATGAAATAACATAGAACTGCAGGGTGTCAATTACACCAAGAGCACTAAACCAGTCCATGGCCCCCGCCAATGGTGCATGCTTTCACTATTTAAGCAGTTCCTAAGTAAATGACAATCGTTTTTGTTTAACCCTTTGAGTGTGAGAGGCATCCAACTCATTGTGTTACGCTGGACACCTCCCTGGCACCACAGCTGGGGGCCCCAAAGACAGGTTACACAATGGTAGCTAGCAGCGGCAGGCAGTTAGGTACTTCCATACAGATTTAAGAGGACAGCAACATAACGCAACAAAAATATAGATGTTTTAGGGTTTATTTCCATGAGTAAAACAAGGGTACTCCCACTGCTGAGAGGCGATTTGTTCAAAAGTTACTGCAGCTCAAAACTTTTTCTTTTAGGTGCAGTATGTTAATGGCCTGAATTGTTACAATGGTGCTGTTGCTACACCCATCTAAAAAAATTCAAGCGAGAGCTGCAATATCTTTTGATTATAAAAAACGCTCACCTTTTTTGCATATTAAGTGTTACTATCCCTTTAACAAACACAACCTGTTGAATGAAGCGCGCAACCCTCTGGTTAAAGGTCAACACACAAACAAAAATAGATTAACCCCTTAAGGACCCTTGACGGTCCTGGCACGTCATGCCTGGATTTGAGTTAAGGACCAATGACGTACCAGGACCGTCATGGCTAAAATGACAGCAGTGTGCCTCTGTGCACGCTGCTATCATTAATGCCAGGCTGAGACTGAGCGCTCCGAGACTGGGGCATTCAGTCTCAGCCCTTCTTGCCCTTGCCAGTTCATGTGATCGCCGTAGCAGCGATCACATGTACCGGCATAGTGACAGACAGAGGCAGCAGAGAAAGCATGCTGTCTTTGCCTGTCACGTCTGCCTCTGTCTCCGTTGCTATGAAAGTAAGGGAGACAGAAGTAGACAGGAGACACCTAGTGGTGAAAGAAAATACAGCAGCTAGGGGTATTAACCCCTTCACTGCTGGTGCCAAACGCAGGTCAATTTCTTACCTGCAATAATACTTTTATCTATTTTTTTTTTTTTTTTTTTTTTTTAAACACCACACACTTTTTTTTTTTTTTTTTTTTTTTACAAAAATAATTTATTTAAAAAAAAAAAATAATCTAATTAAACAAAAGTGAAAGTGTGATTGTTGTGGAGCTATGTAATACACTTACATACACCACCAAATGCCAGGGATAAAAAAGTGTCAAAATAGGGTGAGAAAAAGGGACATGGGGATTTTCACCCAGGGGGGACAGTGGCCACTTTAAACTGCGTATTTTGTAGGTATGACTGACCGGTCATACCTTTCATGCAGTCTCCATAAAAATTTAACCCTTTGTGTCCAATTGATCCCAAGAGAAAAAACAAAAATTGTGGGTTTTTTTTACCTTTTTTTTTACCTTTTTTTTAATTTTAATAAAGTAAATGGTGGGTTATCCATATACGTAAGGTATCAAAGGAAAGCCCTATTTGTGCTTAAAAAAACAGTATATAATTTATGGGGGTGGGATAAAAGCCTAAGAGGGAAAACACTGTTGAACAAAGACATAGTCAAAAAGGTCAGAATTGCTCCGGTCCTTAAGTGAAATCCACCTCAGATTTTCCCGGTCCTTAAGGGGTTAAAAGGAGCTGTAACATTAAGAAAATATATGCTATAATTATTTTCCTGCAAAGTAAGATCAGGGAACGCCAGATGCAGAGAGAGTTTCATTGAAAAATTCTTACAGCCCAAACTTTTCTTCCCCTAATTAAACTGCAGTTTTCTACTGTGGCTACAAGTGGTGCAGTTCTCATCACTTACTACAGAGAGAGGGATGGATTTACATCTCAGGTGCCCCTAGGCAAGGCATACTAGGCATCCCTAGCCCCACCCATGTCCACTCTCCCAGCCCCTATCCAATCCACAGTCTCCTGACACAGAAAATATCCTTAGCCTACAACAAGCAAGAATGGAAAAAAACATCTTTAACCTCTTCGTTGCTAGAGACTTGTCCAGAGATCTCTCTAGCCTGCACGTGGTGAAATAACAGCCTGTAAATGGGTATGTAAACTGGTGCAGGGACACGAAACTTGCGCTAATCACAAGCACAATTCGCAATGTGAGTGAGGCCAACACAGCTGAGACACCCTTCAAAATTAGAACCTTTAGACATTTGCCTACTCTGCCTGTTGGTAAATCCAGCACTACAGAGAGCTGCAGTACAAGAATAGCCCTTCTGAACACAAGTTAAGTGTAATTGGTATGTAATACCTTCGAAAGAAAAATCACCTTGCAGTGGGAGTACCCTTATTTTAGTGAGCAGGAGAAGGCCTATTACAATTTAATAAAAAAGTTTAATACCCCTTCAACTTATTGACTAAAATGTAACTTCTGTAACTAACTTTACACGTAGCAACATTATAAATATACATAATAGGAGTCTGAGACGCTCAGCTAGGAAAAAGCCTGCAATAGAAATTTGGAGGCTCTCTAGGAGTGGTGTCCCACCCAGGGTGCAGTCTCTTTTAGCCCACCAGTGCCTTTCACAGAGAGGAAATATTCTAAAGCATATCATACTGGTCCTGCCATAACAGCAGTCCAACCACGAAATGCCAGGCAATTCCTCTATGAACAAGAAAAGTAGCCAACCCCAGACGTACGTTTCGGCCTTGTTGGGCCTCATCAGTAAGGTGTAGCTCAGTGGTTCTCAACCTGTGGGTCGGGACCCCTTCGGGGGTCGAATGACGATTTGCCAGGGGTCGCCTAAAACCATCAGATATTTATATTTCGATTCATAACAGTAGCAAAATTACAGCGATGAAGGAGCAACGAAAGTCATTTTACTGTTAGGGGTCGCCACAACTTGGGAAATTTTATCAAAGGGTCGCTGCGCTAGAAAGGTTGAGAACCACTGGTGTAGCTGATCTCTCTAGGCACTGCGAACAAGGAGTCCAATACAGCCCAAAGTGAATAGGTCCTCCAAAAGCTTCTTGTCCGACCTCATGCAAGAGATGAAGCTGCCATTGCAGTCTCCTTCCCAAAGGGGGTGCAAACGAGTATGATATGAGATCAGCCGATAGGAATCATCAGTTGTTGCACTGAAGCTCACAGTACCAGGTCTCAGGAGCAGAAGCAGGGGTAGGGAACCTGTGCACTGATGGCTGTTTGTTTGTAATGCTACTGCACCCAGGAAAGTGTAGTTGTTCCCAAATGGATAGGTTGTTCTTCCAAAAGACCAGGTGTTTAGACCAAACAAATGCATTTGGTGCATGCTACAGAACAATTTCTCATTACTTTAAAGGGATGGTAATACTTAAAATGTAAAAAAAAAATATATATATATATATATATATGTTGTATGGGGTTTATCCCCATAAGTAAAACAAGGGTACTCCCACTGCTGAAAAGTGTTTTATTCAAAAGTTATTACAGCTGAAAGTTATCACAGTGGCCTGAAATTGTACAGTGGCGCTGTTGCTACACCATCCTATGGACAGCTCTGGTCCCTGGACCATAAATCTCCATAGGATGGTGTAGCAACAGCACCACTGTACAATTGCAGGCCACTGTGATATTGCACCTAAAAAATTCAACTTTGAGTTGTAATAACTTTTGAATAAAACACCTTTCAGCAGTGGGAGTATCCTTGTTTTACTCAGGGGGATAAACCCTACAACATATATATATATATTTTTTTTTTTTACATTTTAAGTATTACTATCCCTTTAAATACAGATTGGCACAACTGCACGTCTCATACTGGCCACAAAACACACAGCTTCAGCTCTTCAATACATTACCAAGCAAAGCTCCCATTAGCAGCTATTAAAAGGATATTATCCCCCCAAAATTAAAAGGGTTCATAGCAATGAAATTAAGTACTTGTGAGTTTTTTCTATATCATTGACTTTGGAGCAAAAACTCTAAAATCTTTATAAAGATAAGGTAAATTCATAAAAAGTGGCAGCGTGTTATCAGACTTGTAAAAACTAGTAATAAGAACAAGAATTGTATTATTAAGATAAAACAGCAGTAAAAGAAAAAAATTGTGACTAGAATCCACAGAATGAAATTCACTGAAACAACTTTTTTTTTAAATTTATTTTGTTTAATTTATTTGCATCAATCCTGCCATAAATTGCGCTTATCAATTTTTAAGCGCTTATATAAACTAACCAGGGTCAAATGGTCAAATCACACCTGACTACATTTGAATTGAAAAAAGCAAAAATGTTACATAGTTTGAAGCTTATGAACTCAAATATAAATATATACTAGTTGAAAAGCCCGGTTACACAGGCCACAGTGCCACCGCTGCAGTCACACGTAGTAGAGTGCCCCAGCGCACGCAGCCATCTCTACTGCACATGACGGCTTCTGACAAACATCCTTAGCGAATCATTATATAGGGTATATTTGTATAAATGCTGACTAGGTGTAAAAGACACTTAACCCTTTCAGTGCCAGTGGCACTTAAGGGGTTAAGTGTATGATCTAGATTTATTTTTAGGTGGCGTTTATTTAGTTAATTTAGAAAGAGTTTTACCAGGAAGAATACTTTGAGATTTCTCTTTTTTTCTAGTATATCCTCGGGAGCACTGACAATACAGATTACACACATTTATTCATAAACAGGCAATAACCACAAAAAAACACCATTTCAAAATGTTGTTTTTAACCCCTTAAGAACCACAAGATCTAGAGGACCACAGCAATTTTTTCCCCCACTGTGTTCTATGATCACAGAGCCGTGCAGAGATCACAAACTTCCGTCACTGGTCCTCAACACCCGGACAGCCATGACGGTCAAGGCACATCATTGGGCATTAAGGGGTTAAGTACAAAGACTTCTTTTTGGTGGGATTTCAGGCTGGTAGATTTGTTTATTTTCCAGGTAGTATATTCCAGGCTTTCAGAGCACTGTATGAAAAGGAACATAAATCCACTTCTTTCTTGTACTTTGGAATAGTCAGTGAGTTGCTGGCAGTGGAACAAAGCTTATAGGAAACATGGAGAGCTGTAGTGAGCATAGTGTTGAGGTAGCATGGAAGAATCAGTAAGCTGCTGGCAGCAGTGCAGTGGTTACAGGAAATATGTATAGTAAGGGTCAGACCATTACTACAGTCAGCGAGTTACTGGTAGTAAAACAGAGGTTACAGGAAATAAAGAGCATTGGAGCGAGCACACTGCTTAGGGACATCGGTAGCTTTCCAGGAAAGGGTTTATAAACCAAAAGGTGAAAAGCACATCTGAATTAGAGTATCAGCCAATTTTATTTTTTCAAACATTTCACAGTGATGGGTAGGATAATCATATTGGAGAATTAAGCAGCATAATGAATAATACAGTATGTTGAGTTTACAAAGAAGGATTTATGGAGTAGAATCATATACTATATCCCAGTAGTCTGTGACTGGCACTAAAATCTGTTGCACAATGTGTTTTCTTAAAGGGATATTAATAATTCAAAATTACTAATCCCTGTTTTGTAGCCATTAAAAAAAAAAAAAAAAAAAAAGAGAGAAAAATATCCCCAAGTGGGATCTCTCAAACACTTATGGTTTGAGAGATAACCGCTTACAAAGGGAAATCCTCTCCTGGGATCACCTGGCGGCTCTGCAGCAGAGCCAAGATCGAGTTAATGAAAAAGAAATACTTCACTTAAAAGGTATTCTACATGTGCTTGGTTTGCAAACACACATAGAAATCTTTTTAAGTGAAGGATCTCTTTTTCATTATCACTATCTCGGCTCTGCCGCAAAGCCTCCGACAGTCCCGGGACCGGATTTCCCTGCTGTCAGCTAGAACGCTGATGTCAGGCAGCTGTGAACTTTGTAAGCGGTTATCCCTCATACCATACTGCCTACAAAATAAAATAAAGATAAAACAAAGTATTACTATCCCTTTAAGTCTTGGTTTTAGGCCTCTGTTACCAAAGAGAATACTGATCTGGAGTATAGTATCTAACACCTTGGATGCTATGCATTGCAATGGAGGCATCTATAACCCTGTGAGTACCAGAGAGCTATCCAAAGCATTGAGATGCAATGAGTTGGCTAACTCTCAGGCATTCAAAGGGTTAAGGTCAAATGACATGAATGTCTTTTGATCTTTAACACCTTCATTGTTATATAGATGTCTCTATTGCATTGTTTACCATCAACGGTGTTAAATACTCTGTATTCCAAAATTAGTATTAGTATATCAGAGACCTAAAGCCAAATCAAACCCTGTGGAGGCATCCATTCTTTCTACACCCACTGACCTTGTAAGCATAAGCAAGAGTGATAGATGCCTCAAAACTGATCATGCATTAATTACGGTCAACTGGGAAATACAGGAAAACTGCATTTCTGAACAAGAGAGAGCTAGGTATTAATCTCAATGATTATTTTTCAATATAAACTTGCATTAAAGGGATAGTATTACTTAAATTTTACTATCCCCCATCTTGTAGCCCTTAAAAAAAACTGAATTAATTGAGCCCAGCGGCATCTCTCACACCTTTATGGTTTCAGAGATATCCGCTTTCAAGGTTCCCTCTCCCCTGACGTCAGCATTCAATCTGACAGCAGGGGAATCCGGTCCCAGGACTGTCAGAGGCTCTTCAGCAGAACCGAGATCTCGTTATGGAAGAAGAAATGCTTCACTGAAATGGTCTTCTATGTTTTCTTGCAAACCAAGAAAATAAAGAAGACCATTTCAGTGAAGGATTTCTTCTTCCATAACGCAATCTCGGCTCTGCTGCAGAGCCTCCTCTTACTCAGGGACCGGATCCCCCTGCTGTCAGCTAGAACTCTGATGTCAGGGGAGAGGGAACCTTGAAAGTGGATATCTCTCAAACCATAAAGGTTTGAGAGATGCCGCTCTGCTCATTTAATTCAGTTTTTTAAGGGCTACAAGATGGGGGATAGTAAAATGTAAGTAATACTATCCCTTTAAGCCTTTAAAAGGATAGTACTGTTTCAAAATAAACACAGCTCCGATTATTCTTTATAGTTTTTGGGCCATGTAGAGTGTTATCATTCTCTACGATGTGTAGTTCCAGAGTGATTGAATCATAACGTGTCCCCCTTCTGCCCCTTTTACCTATGTAAATCTGCACAGCAAGACCATCCGGATCATTGCAGCAAGGAACAATCTTCTGTTAGCATAAGGAAAAAACTGCCATCCATCTTCTATAAGGGGGGCAGGGTTTTCCTTATGTTCACAGTAAGAAGATTGTCCCTTAATGTTATCTGTATGGTCAAGAGACCAGATTCCACATCTGAGGGGAGGCGGCTTACACTAGGTAAAAGGGGCAGGAGGGTGAAACTCAATTACTCTGGAAGGACACATCATAGAGAATGATACTACCGTTCTACAAGGCCCAAAAAAACCTATAAAGAATAATTGAAGCTGTATATATTTTGAAACATTACTATCCCTTTAAGGGCCAGAGAGGTGATAAATATATTGCAAAGGAATGCACTGTATATCCCTCTTGTCTTTAAAGGTTAACAAAGGTTATCAGTCAGGCAGTCACTGTATACAACACTAAAACAGCTGTCTGCACATGCTTTACATAAGTGCCTTTAGGACTGTAAATCATAGATCTGGGAAGGGGTTATACACTAAGGTGTGATAGAGAGGAGTTCACTTCTCAGTGGAATACATTCTTCATTTCCTATGGAGGATATATACAATATAGGGGGAGAACTAAAAATTCCACAAATTTCCACTGGTTTAAAGCCGAACTATCACCCTAAATAAAGTCGCCCACAATTATTAGGCATATAGTGATAAGCTTAGAAACAGTGCCCAGCGGCATCTCTCAGACCTTTATGGTTTGAGAGATATCCGCTTTCAAGGTTCCCTCTCCCCTGACGTCAGCATTCAAGCTCACAGCAGGGGAATCCGCGTATAAGTACCGCGTTATGAAGAAATCCTTCTTCTGAGACTGACGGTCAAGCTTCTTGCTTTAGAGGCATCTACGCACCTGCACTGTCAGTCCCTTCCTGTTACCTTAAAGGGATAGTAATGTTTCATAATAAAAGCAGCTCTAATTAATCATCATAGTATTTGGACCTTGTAGAGTGTTATTTCAATTCTGTCAGAGTTGTAGTTCAAGAGTAATTCAATGACAAAATACCCCCCTCCTGCCCCTTTTACTGATGTAACACTGTTCAGCCAGATCAGAAGGGAGGTGCCCAGGTAGACTGCAGGGAGGGACAATCTTCAATTAAGATAAGGAAAAAACCTGAAAAACTTGTCAAGGGGGGCAGGGATTTCATTGTTCTCATAGGAAGAAGATTGTCCCCTGCTGTTATCTGTCTGGTCTAAGGACTGGATTCCACATCTGAGAAGAGATGACTTATACTAGGTAAAAGGGGCGAGAGGGGAACTTTGCTTGTGAATATCTCACAAACCATAAAAGTTTGAGAGATAAGCCTTATATCGTTCATGTTTTTTTAATGCCTACAAAATAAAATAAAGATAAAAAATAAGTATTACTATCCCTTTAAGGTACAATGCAACACCTCCTAGAGGAGACCGGGAAGGAGGGCTCAGGCGCACAGATGTCTCTAAGCTAAGATGTCTGCGTGCAAGTCTGTCCGCCGGTCTCAGAAGAAGCAGCTTTTCTTCATATTGTGGTACCTATGCTCAATAATAGCTCTATTCCTAAGCTAATCGTTATATGCCTGATTATTGGGGGGATAGATTTTAGTTAGGGTGATAATTCTGCTTTAAAGGGATAGTAATACTTCGTTTTAACTGTATTTTATTTTGTAGGCATTAAAAAAACAAGAATGATATAAGTCTCATCTCTCAAACCTTTATGGTATGAGAGATATTCACAAGCAAAGTTTCCTCTCCCGCCCCTTTTACCTAGTGTAAGCCATCTCTTCTCAGATGTGGAATGCAGTCCATAGACCAGACAGATAACAGAAGGGGACAGTCTTCTTCCTATGAGAAAAGTGAAAGCCCTGCCCCCCTTGTCAAGCTTCTCAGGTTTTTCCCTTATCTTAATTGAAGATTGTCCCTCTCTGCAGTCTACCTGGGCACCTCCCTTCTGCTCTGGCTGAACAGTGTTACATCAGTAAAAGGGGCGGGAGGGGGATACTTTGTCATTGAATTACTCTTGAACTACAACTCTGACAGAATTGAAATAACAGTCTCCAAATACTATGATGATTAATTAGAGCTGCTTTTATTATGAAACATTACTATCCCTTTAAATTAGATTTTATCAGAGCACCCTGGCAAAGCCAGTCAGTTTGACAACTGCTTGATTTTTGTCTCTAGATGCAAATAAAGTATTTTAAACCAACTTTACAGTGTCAGGAGACTTGATGTCTCATAGATCTAATATTTAGTGAATAGCAATATACACCATCTATACTGTCAGTCCCAAAGAGAGACCTACAGATTTCCATTGATTAAAATGGGGCTTTTAACATCTTGAATACTGTAGGTCTCCAGCACCTTGCTCTCTAGCATTCAGCAAGTTAAAAGCCATGTTTAAATCAATGGAAATTTGAGGACTTTTTAATTTGGCCCTTATGGTACAGATGGCTTGCTCCTGAATTATTCCAATTTTCTTTTGCACATAAGGTCTTTTGGTGGCAAAGTCAGGCTCCTAGAAATTCTATTTGGCTGCAAATAATGAAACATTTTTGTTCTCTCCTGTGTTAAACAAAGAATACTAGGGCAGTCAGTAGCATCGGCTCTTGTTACAGTGCACTACAGATTTTAATTTTCAGCCAAGTCCATCGTATGTGATAATACAAGTACGCTTCAGTTAAATCTCTTCAGAATTAGCATCCTATGGGTCATTCGCTTCCGACCATACTGCATGAAACAGCATTTGGTTTACTAATTTCACTACAACCGCTGCTGTGTCTCAGCCCTTCCCTGCATACACGCAGAGATCCTGTCTCCTTGGAAGACCTACAATATCACAATCAATGATTCATGAAGAGTCATTTTTATCCCAAGGTTCATGTGCATAAAGCTTGGCTTCTGTAATCTGCTATTCAAACAATAAATTATCGTCTGTTGCCTGCAAGTCTCATCTGGCCAAAGCAGTTCTGCACCACACTTCAGGGAAGAACATCATTATGGACATACTTGAAAATGAGAACAATCTCAATGTATTCTTCCTGGTAAAACACTTCTCTATTATTGAAAGAAGAGGGCTGGCTCGTGACTAGAATTCTCAGTCCTTGCCAGTCACAACCAGGGCAGTAAGGAGGAGATATTGTAATCTGTAATGCCTCTCATGGAGATACGGGTGGGAGTAATTTTGACAAGAGTGGCCAGGGGGCACTGTGTCAAAATAGCTGCAAAAATCTTGCCCACCCTTACCTTCTCCACTGAACAAGCAAACAAAAAAAAAATAAAAAGAAAAGCCCAACTCACTCCGTGATACCAACTCGCATATCGCCTCACCTCCATTCTAGCATGTATTTGAACACATATGTACTACACCCTCACATTAGTCACTCTAACAAGCATGTGTGCATGTGCGCGCGCACACACACACACACACACACACACACACACACACACACACACACAACCCCACCATCTACCACCTGAACCAACTCACATATCACAACTGCGCACAGGAAACAGATGGCACCCAGGAATGTTCTCATGCTGGAGTGCCCCCCCCCCAACATCACTTAGCTATTCTCACCATATCACCCATCCTTCCACCCATGTGTTCACCCCACATCTTCAACCAGCCATCCTTCCCTCCTTGACACCATTGCCTGTTTTCTCCTTCCTCCCCCCTGTCCCTGTAACTCAGCAGTGACCGTACTTGTGTCCATCTCACTGAAGCTGCGAGCACAATGCAAACCTTTAAAGTCTATGCACCTCAAAACTATTATATCTACATACAGCTCTTCTGGAGATCATAAATGCTGCAGTGCTTTCCATTGTGCAAAGCGCCATCTCTGTGTCTATACTGCCGCCATACAGTTCCACCCCTATACAAGTCATCTACTCCTCTGCCAGAACATTGTAGGAGTGTGTATGTGTCCTGTTTTCATTTTATTTAAGCGGAACTACCACCCTATAACTATAGTAACATAGTAATTTAGGTTGAAAAGAAGACTTGCATCCATCTAGTTCAACCCTTTTCCTATTCCTGCTTACCATCGTTGATCCAAAAGAAGGCAACCTCCCCCCCCATCACCAAATATAGCAATTTCAAATTGTACCCTGAATGGGAGGAAAAATTCCTTCTTGATTCCAAATGGCAATCAGATTTCTCCTAGCTTCTTAATACTGCAATTATCTTCAACAAGTACCGCGTTTTGAAGTAATCCTGTTTCTTCTGAGACCAGCAGCCAGGCTTGGAAGCAAACATCTTGCTCAGAGACGTCTGCGTGCCAGCGCTGTCCATCTCGGCCTCCTCTAGGAGGCAGTGCATGGAGCCGAAAGGCGCCGGAAGGGACTGACGGAGCAGGCGTGCAGACAGCTCTACAGCAAGAAGCCTGGAGTGGAGCACACACTGTAGACTTTTTCAATTAATTATTTCATTTTAAGTAGCGCTATCTCGGCTCTGCTGAAGACCCTCCACCAGTCCCTGGACCAGGATCTGCCTCTGTCAGCTAGAGCGCTGACATGTGAGAAAGGGGAGGGAGGGGGGAACTTTAAATGCTACAAACTCGCAAACTATAAAGTTTTGAGAGATGGGAGGTAGTTTATTCTACTTCTATTGTTAATCTCTACAATATTACAAAATTTTAAACCAAAGCATTACTAATCCCTATAAAGAAGAATACATGGAGATTTATCTTATTTTCAGGTATGTCCTGGAGAACATATAAAGTAAGAAGGTACAAATTTATACAAAACAGAGCGACAATATAAAAAAATCAGATATGGTTACAGATTGTTTCTGGGTACATGGGAGCAGTTTTTTTTTGTTTTGTTTTTTTTTGTTTTTTTTTTAGAGATTTTAGAGAGGGAGAAGATCTGATTTTTTTTTTCAGGTAGGTTATTCCAGGCTTGTGAAGCTCTGAAGGAGAAGGCAGATGAGTGGCTTCTTTCTTGTAGTGTGGAATACTCAGTGGGGGTTATGCACTAAGGTGTGATAAAGAGGTGATGACCTCTCCAGATCCTAGGTTATTCTATGGAGCCAAAGCACTAAAATGTCTCCAACCCTGGAATACAATAACATAGGAACTGCAGAAGTGCCACCAGTGGAGAAGTAATATACATTTTATCACTTCTTTATCACTCCTTAGCACATATCCTCCAGCGAGTTGTTAGCAGTGGAGCGGAGGTTATAGTTATTATGGAAAGCTGGAGTGAGCATACTGCTTTGGTAGTCTGGTAGTTTTCTACAGAAGTGATTATAAACTAGGCAAGAAAGGTGAAGTGTACGTCCATATTCGAGTCTTAGCCATTTTACACATCACAATGATGGGTGGTATAATTACATATGAAGACAAAGTGACGTAATGAGTTATACAGAGTGTCAAGTTTACCAAGATGGATTTGTGGCACAGAAACAAATTATGGGGATGTAGTGAATGTCTCCATTGGCATCTGCTGAACATGTTTTCTTACAAGGGGACATGATTTGTTTCTAAACCGAGCACCTATTTTAAGATAAAGTTTAGATGTTAATTTATCAATATGAAGACCAAAAGTGAGGTTGGGGTCAAGCCACATACCAAGATATTTGTAGGAGTCAACCAGGGCGAAGGTACGAATAGACTTTGTTATGATGGATAGATTGTTATTGCGGAGTTTAAGTAGTTTGTGCTTTGTACCAAATACCAATGTGACAGATTTAAGAACATTGTTTACTTCCACGGAACCAGAACCCATGACAGAGTCAGGTCAAACTCCAAAGGTGCTTAAATGGACAGTTTTTGCCTAAAACAGCAATATCATCTATTCCACAAAGAAATCTGTGTGTATGCACAAAAAGGAACAAAGACAAAGAAAGAGAGGACCGGAAATTCAGGAAAACATTAACTGCACCAAACAGCCCATTTTATTTAACGCCTAAAGTGCCAGAGACGTGACACCCTCTGGCACTTTAACCCTTTGAGTGCCAGAAGAGTAACACAGTAACATAGATGATCAGACAGAAAAAAGACATGCGTCCATCAAGTCCAGCCCATGCCAAAAGCACTCCCTGCTGATCTAGAGGAAGGCAAAAAGAATCCCTCTGAAGCCATTTCCAATCTAATCCCAAGTGGAAGAAAAACAAATATTCCTTCCTGATTCCAAGTGGCAGTCAGATATTTCCCTGGATCAATATCCTATCTGCTTTGAAGCCATCTGTCATAATTTTCAGTATTGTCCTGTGCTAGATAGGCATCCATTGCTTTATTGAAAGCAGCTGCACCCATTAAAATCAATGAGACTTTTGGGTAGATTTATTTCTCCTGTTTTGTGCAGATGATTTGCTCCAGACTCATCCCTCTTTCCTTTGGTGACAGGAGGCAGTTTTGGGTCCATCGGCCCCAGACTGTGATAATCAGCTAGGAACAGTTCATGGTGTCACACACCCGTCCCAAATCACAAATACAGCAAGCTAGCTCAGAGGTATCAACAGGTGCTCATTTCATTCTGATTAATCGACCTGTACATAAAGGAGAACACCTACTGATAATACCACCCAATTACATTACGACGACAAGAAAATTCCAATAACCCCTCTGAATTTTGTCCCTATGTCTTAGTTCAAGAAAGAACATCTTCAGTCATCCTGTGTGTGTCATGTCCATAGAGGCAGACATGACAGTTAGCTAGCAGGAACACGGGACCTCACATTCCACTCACTGCGCATGGTAATCTTAATCTTAAACTTTAAATTCCAGAGGGTGTTCAATTCATTGCTCCTCAATATGCTGCATACCCCAATGCAATGCGAGGATAGCTCTGGCACCCAGAGATCTCAACTATTAACCCATAACACTCCCATAATGTAGATTTTAGGTGAAATGTCCCTGTTTGCTATAACCCAGAGATGCTCCAATCAGTCCACAATGAACTTAATAAGCTAAATATGCTACAATTTGGATATTTCACTGCTTGGACACACATAAGACAAGCAGGATTTCTACCTTTGGCTTTTTGGTGTATACAGTACCAAATTAGAGACTACAGATGCAGTTAAAGTGTTAGTAATGTCTAAAAAAAACTTTTTTTGCATTTAGCTTAAAAAGCTGATCTAAATACAAAAAAACGTATCTCTCAAACCGCTATGGTTTAAGAGATACGGGCGTTTAAAGTTTGATTTCTCCTACTGACAGCTGTAAAGCTGTCAGCTGGAGATTCGTGTCGGTCGACACGGAGGCGCTTGAGAAGTGCCGAGATCTCGTTACTTACATGGAATCCCTTCATTGGAATGGTCTAAAACGTGTGTCTGAACACATTGCCCCTTCCATAATGCCCCCTTCATCTCCACATGACCCTTGATCCCCTACCTTGAGTCCCTGGTAGTCTAGCGGTGTGCCATAAGGGAGCTCTGTGCCTGCTTCGGCACAGAGCTGAAGCTCCCGCGCACTGTTCTCAGTAATGCAGAGCGCTGGGAGATGATGTCATCTCCCAGCGCTCTGTATTACTACAGAGCCTGAGTCGCTCTGCGTTGTCAGTGTCACATAGACGCTGCGAGGGAGCGATTGGTAGTGTAAATCAGCGCTTCCTTGCGGCAGATATAAATATTTAAAAAAAAAAAAAATGTAAAAAATTCCCAGCCTCCCCCTTTTTGGCACCCCTCCGTTGCGGCACCCTAAGGCAGTTGCCTGTCCTGTCTTAATGGTAGCACCGGCCCTGGTCTCTGGGTTTCCCTGAGAGTTTCCAGGTATGTAAACAAACACAAACATAGTTTTCTGAATAAAAACAGCTAATACAACATTTAGGTGATTTTGTGTGCATTTGGGGTAGAGAGAAATTCTCAATTTCCCAGGGAGCCACAGGAGAAGGCTGTGTGCTCAATATGAATGTTTGGAAGGGCACATGCATTTTAAACCAATCTCTTAGCTCATCCTATTAATAAAGATGTAGCAATGACACTTTTTTCTAACAAGAACATCACCAGCCGCCATCGATTCTCATTATGAAGATTACACAGGTGTGAGAACATTAAACAGGCACAATTTCTAATTTTGCTAGGCGTCACATATTTTGACACCTTCCAAATGAAGCAGAAATGCACTTATGAACAAAATCAGCAAGTGCTATTAAGCCAAAGAACAGAAAATGGAGGGAATGTTATTCATAGTGTTAAATACAAGAACAGGGTTAAGACAAGCTTGTATTTTTCTTTCAAGTGGAACTTTCACTCAAATTAAAGTGCCTCCCAAATAATAATTCATATGGCAATAGGCTTACCAATACTTCTATGATCCTGTATCCAGCATTACTGAGAAATCCATTTTGTTCTGAAACTGAAGGGCATCTGTGCGTCTGCACTGTCTATCCCGGTCTCCTCTATGATTGGTGAGGGGGAGTTGCATTGTACCTTAAGGTACAGGAAGTGACTGATGGCGCAGGTGCATAAATGCCTCTACAGCAAGAAGCCTACCCGCGAGTCTCAGAACAAGATGGATTTCTCAATAATGCTGGACTTATTCAGTATAATACAACTATTGGTATGAATATCGCTATACGAATAATTATTTGGTGGGCACTTTAATCTGAGTGATAGTTCCACTTTAAGGATCAGTAAATAGTTACAACATGTATTATCCCCTTAAGGACCACTAACGTACCCGGACCATCACACTGGTCCGGAACTTAGGGACCAGTGACGTTCCTGACACATCATGTACTTTTACTCACTGCGCTCCTGCTGGAACGCAGTGAGTAATACCAGGGACTGAAGTTGATCGCTCCAAGACCAGAGCAATCTCTTTCAGTCCCTCATTCGGCGAGCTGGCACACATGATCAGTCACGTGGCGCAGCACGTCGACCTTCCCTATCTGGTCCTTAAAGGACCACACCCCCCAGGACCGCTGGTCCTTAAGGGGTTAAAGGATTTCATAATATAGTACATTTTCTTTCCTTTAAGGCAGGGGTTATCAATTGTTCCACCTCCAGCTGTAAGGGACTACAATTCCCATCATACCAAAACAGTTCACAAAAGCTAGAGGTTCAACAATGGACTGACTCCCCCTTCTTTATCCCCTTAAGGACAACCGATTCCACATGCGACCATCGCTTAAGGACCATTTGTTTTCATTCTCGCATCCGGTTCAGTGCACACCGAACAGTGTGCAGCCGCGCGGGGAGCCCTGAATTCCATGACGGTCCTGGCACGTCATGGGTTCTTAACACAAATCTACCCATGACGTGCCAGAACCGTCCAGGGTCAAAGGGGTTAATGGAGAACTACCACCACCTAATGCTAGCCCTCTACTTACATTCTGGCCCTGTGAAGTTTTCCCTTGCTCCCTGGTTCTAGATAACAAATTCAATTGATCATGGAG
This sequence comes from Rhinophrynus dorsalis, assembly GCA_037306005.1. Classification (NCBI taxonomy): domain Eukaryota; kingdom Metazoa; phylum Chordata; class Amphibia; order Anura; family Rhinophrynidae; genus Rhinophrynus; species Rhinophrynus dorsalis. Next base: position 46,709,073 of record CM074718.1, read on the forward strand.
GAAAACATGACAGGCCCTTGCAGCCCCCAACTGAATGCACAGGCTTACTTAATCCTTTATCCCTTTGAATGCCAGAGGGTTATCAAACTCATTGTTTTGCAGTGCTTTGGATAAACCTCTGGTACGCAAAGGGTTAAAGGACAGAGGTGTGTGCAACCCTTTGCAAAGCAATTTGTTGCACGCCTCTCTGTCCTTACATAGTAACACAGTAAATTAGGTTGAAAAGAGACAAGTCTATCAAGTGTATCTCTTTGTCTCATGGCCCAGAAAAATAAGAATGATATAAGCGTTCCTGCCTCCAAAATGAGCATTACTCTATTTACCGGAACTTTCCATTTTACCTACTAATACTAAAGTATAACCCTGGATGTGCCCTCTTGAAAGAAATGTATCTAATCTTTTCTTAAATGTATCCATTGTATCTGCCATTTCCACATTCTTGGGCAATGAATTCCATAATTTCACAGACCTCACTGTGAAAAAAACCCTTCCTCTGCTGAATTTGAAACCTTCTTTCCTCTAATCTTAAAGGGATAGTAATACTTCTAAATTACGAATCCCCATATTGTAGCTATGCTAAAATGAAATTTATTGCTCCCAGTGTCATCTCTCAAACCCTTATGGTTTGAGAGTTAATAGTGCGCAAAGTTCCTCCCTCCCCCTTCCCTGAAGTGAGCTTTCTAGCTGACTGCAGGGATATCCGGTCTTATGTGCATCAGGCGGCTCTGCAGCACAGCCGAGATCGCATTCATAAAAAACAATTCTTTCACTGAAACGGTCTTCTACGTGTGCTTGCAAACCAAGCACTCATAGAAGACAGTTTCAGTGAAAGAATTATTTTTTATAAACGTGATCTCAGCTCTGCTGCAGAGCCGCCTGATGCACATAAGACTGTCGTACGACAGCTTCCCCTGCAGTCACCTAGAATGCCGACTTCAGGGAAAGGGGAGAGAGGGAGGAACTTTGAGCGCTATTATCTCTCAAACCATAAGGGTTCGAGAGATGCAACTAGGGGCAATACATTTCTTTTTAGTATAGCTATGGGGATTAGTAATTTGGACGTATTACTGTCCCTTTAAGGGGCAGCCCCTAGTTATTTAAACTGGCCTTGGAAAAAAAAAAAAAAGCTCACCAGAGGATCCTCACTTATATAATGTAACAAGATGTCCTTCCTATTAGTCTTCTTTTCTCTAGAGCAAATAAACCAAGTTCTGGCGAGGAATTCTTCATATTTCAAATCCTCCATTCCCTTCATTAAATTTTGTTGCTCTTCGCTGTACCAGCTCCATTTCTAGTATTTCCCTTTTCAGAACTGGAGCCTATAACTGCACTGCATATTCAAGATGAAGTCTTAGCAACGATTTGTACAATGGCCATTCTTGCTTCAATACCCCTTTTTAGGCAAGACATGACTCTGTTTGCTTAACGAGTCTCTTAAAATGACCCCATTGAGTTCATAAGTAGCATTAAGATTCGTTCTTCCCAAATTATCTCTTTACACTTTCCCACATCAAACTTCACTGTCACAAGCAAAGGCTATAGGCCCTGCTGAGACAGTGGGGAGAGTGGGAGTGAAAGGGTTAACAATACCAGACCCCTGGTTACCTGTTACTATTCCTAGTAACCACCAAATTAACCCCTGAAATCCCTCCTGCAATATCACCCCAATACTACAATTCGCTGCCACCACCAAGACTTTATATCTGGGCTTCTTAGGTTACCCCAAACACAACAGAATACAGTATAAAAATCACCTTAATAATCAGCCATATATAATTAAACCTTTAATAGTGTGTTCTAGCTGAGCTTCCTTCAGAGTAGTGAGTTCATATTAGAGAACAAAGACAAGAGCTGATTAATTGAACATTTAATCTGAAAAAAAGGTTTCACAGTGCTGGGTACAACAATACAGAAATAAAGGACATACACAAATAAAGATTACACATAAGCAAAACAGTCCATAAAATAAAATGGGAAAAAACACAAGAAATCCTTAAATACAATTACCGATATTTTAAGAGTCCTTGTGGAAACTTCGATGGTATATCCCCCTTCAGCTGTTACAAAGAAATTCACTGTTTTATCCAAAAAACCCATATTAAATACTTTCCACAGTTCCTTCTAAGAGGCCAGACCCCCTGGGTGTCACCTGGGAGGGTCATAGGGTTTGGCCTGAACTTTTACAGCCCACTCATTCAGAACTGTCAGTGATGCTACTGAAGAGTTCTACCTGAAAAATCATAAGGCTTCCCAAAACATTTAACCAACAGCACAGCTCAATAATGTTATAATAATCATATTCCTCATATCTGTGTGAATATCTGGACACTGGGTCTAGCTGGTTGCAAAGTGGCTATTTTTGTAACTCATAGCAGGAACACCTTCCCCTGGAATGTTTGGTACCCATCACAAGGGTAGAACCTGGGCACTCTGAATATATATTTGTATTGAACCATTTTACAATATACACATGTTCTCCCTATTTCATAATATTTGACTGTCCCCTGGATGAACCCCATCAAGGCAGAGGGTCCAATATATTTTATGACACTCTGTTCTGCTCCAGTAATCTACTCATTCAACTTCTGGTGATGTTATCTACTCAGCTAATTTTATGGCCTAGGACTGGTGCACTTTGTTTGCTAACCTGTATGTTACTCAAACAAATTATACAACCCAGAAGGCCAACTGATGCCTTGGCATGACATTCACATTCAATTTGTTTACCTATTATGTAATTTTATGTAAATCCCTCTGAAGAGAGCAAACATCCTGCTCTGAATGTATTTCCCTGCATAATTTAGTGTCATCTACAAATATTTAAATTCTGCTTGCTATACCTATTTCCCAGTCATTTATAAATATGTTAAAGAGAAGATGACCAAGAATAAACAGGTATTATGACATAATGGGATACTTATTCAATTTGATTCTATACCACTGGACTAACATGGCTACCTCAAGACACATATATCAATCTTTAAAAAAATGTTACATTTTAGAGAGGTAGGGGAAAGCTATAGCACCTTACAGTTCTTTGTATAAAAAACAGCATTATTATTACGTTCCAATACACCACTGGGCAGGGATCGACAAAATTGAAGCTAACTTAGAAGCCAGAAAATGGTTTAAGCCTTTGGGTGTCAGAGGTATCCAAATCATTGTATTTACTCTCTGGCACACAAAGCGGATTAAAAACATCCTCTCCAAAGTTTAGGAACCACATTTTAGAGTCCCTGGCTCTCAGGATTTTTCCACCCTTGTCAAAGGAACCAATAATCAAATGGAGTTTTTAACACTTTGAGAGATCTCCAGTTCCACGATTTGGAGACCGGCTCTAGATGTCACTGGCTCAAAAGCCACATTTAAATCAATGGGAATTTAGGGAAAGTGTTTAAAGCAGAACTTTCACCTAAAATAAAAATGTAACCATGGGTTTTAATCCTTAACACAACATTAGCGCTGTGTTTGTTTTTTTAACAACTCACCTACTAGTGGAGATCTTTACCCTTCAAAATCGATCACTTCCGCGTTCTGAGGGACCCTGTATGGTCTCAGGACTTCCCAGCTGCCCCAGGGAGAGCGTTCACGCTCCCCTTCATAGCTGCATTTCTGTGGATGGGGCAGCTGGGAAGTCCTGAGGCGTCAAGCGGGACATATAGGGTCCCGCAGAACGGTGAAGTACCCGATTCTGAAGGGTAAATATCTTCACTAGTAGGTGAGTTGTTAAAAAAAAAATCAAAACACACATTAGGAGGAGGACCATCAACCTTCTTGACTTGAGCAGTTATGCATTTCTTGGACCAAGTAGGGTGGGGGGGGGGTAGTTTGGAGGGTGGGTAATGGAACAGACTCAGAGGCTATGCTAATATTGTTATGTATGCCTTCTCTATAGGCTAAGCTTGTTTGGGGTATCACATGCCTATGTGTTGTAAGTTCAGTGGAGGGATTTTTCACTCTCCTGCTGTTCATATATAGATCTTGTGTATATTTGGAATATTGCTTTCTTGATCCCCTGCATCTCTACATGTACGGTACGATATGCTGTATTCGTCCTGTGCTTTGTTCCTGGGGATATTGGGATACTGTTTGTAAAAATTTTATAAATGTTAATAAAAAGATTAAAAAAACAAAAACAAAAACACAGCGATAATGTTGTGTTAAGGATTAAAACCCATGGTTACATTTTTATTTTAGGTCAAAGTTCTGCTTTAACACATCTCTAGATGGATACAATTTCTCCCCAATCTAATTATGTATTAGAGATATTTTTTAATGTGACAAAAAAAAAAAAAAAACAAACAAACAAAAAAAACACATTATTAACAGTGCTACGGTGTTCAGTTCTTGAAGGGCCCGAATGGGTTTACTTGAAAGAACAAAAAGCCCACAAGAAGAACAGTTGTCTGTATGACATTTGTAGTGATCATTTTAAGACCTTTGATTCCATTAGCTAAGTGATGCATAGCTGTTTGGCACGAAAATGCATGATTCACGCTTTAATGTTTGGCAATCTCCTCTAATACCTTTGTTTTATTCAGTTGAATCATATGTGAAAATCTAGAATATCTTGTCAGGAAGAAAGGTGGTTTTTTTAGAACCATGTGAACCGAACTCAGAAATAACACTTGTCTTGGCTGACAGCCCGGCACACACTGTTCAGACCAAAACACGCTAAATGGGCTGTAATAGGAAGGGGCCTTCAAATTGAAGGTCATTGCTTCACAGCTATGAGAACCAAGATTCTACAGCTTAGAACACCCCCATTCATTCACTCAGAGCTGGATTATCCATTATGGCAACCTAGGTTACTGCCTAGGCCCCATGGCAATATGAGGAGCCCTGGCTGCAAGCGATGGGTCAGAAACAGAGGTTGTGCTGTTGCTGCCACGAACATCTTGTCAAATGCCCTTTTAAGGAAAGAGACCAGCACCATCCACTTGCTCCCAATTCCATTAAAGCCACAATGCCAGTACCTGCCAGCAGCTCTCTGTGTCAAAAGCACTGGATCAAGAGAAGTGGGGCCCCAATTGGTACCTTGCCTACGGCCCTATGGAGCCTTAAACCATCTCTGCATTCAATGATCACCCTGCAGATCTCCATGGTCAGTGTCTCACTTGGAGCCTCTGGAATTTATTTTTTTATTTGTTTAGAAAATGTTTTACCAGGAAAAATACATTGAGATTTCTCTCTTGAAGATTTTTATCATCTCCATTCATGCCTTTTATTGGTGAATTTACAGACATGTGGCTTCTATGGAGAACAATGTTGCTTTCTCTCCCAGAAGTACAGAGTGAAATGCCATCACCACCTAGACCTGCAGATCATGGAGATCTGATGGAGAAAATTAGTGCGCGAGTAGGAGTTTTAAAGCTATAGCATTACTTAATATGCAAAATAATGCAGGGCTGAGTAAAACATGTACATTTTTCACTGATGGAAGGGGTTTTATTCAAAAAGTTATTGTTGTACTTCAAGTTACCCCTTGAATGCTAGTGACAATTTGTCTGAGACCTCTCTGGCATTCAAGTGGTTAAAAATTTCAGGTGGGCCACACCCTTTGTCAGACGAACCCACATTTTGATCTCACATGACCTATTTTCATCAGAGGCTCACATCCCATGCTGACCACCTAAGACTAAGGAGGAGGCTCCACTTCCTGTCTCTGATCGGCGACCAGTTCTATGGGATCTGAGACAGAGGTGGGATTTAAACTCTATGTACTGGTTCTATGGGGGCAAATATATTAGTCCCAGCTCTTCGTATTAGGGAAACAGTACGGGATAGAGGTAGTCAGGTGCACAAAGACCAGTGTTTTTGTTTAGCACGCTAGTCTTCACTTTTCCTTTAAAGACAACATTTTGGGAAAACAGCCCATATAGGATTAATTCATAGTGACCATTAGGATTTCATCACCAGATTAAAGTAAACAGGAGTTTATGATCAACAAAATGTTCGTTTAACCTAGCCTGAGTTGGATACATCTCTGGCACTCAAAGAGTTAAAGATAGATACATTTGACAAACATGAGTTTCGCCCACAGAGATCAAAGTTGCTGTGGCTGTTTGAGATTAGCTGAGGGTATGGACCACTCTCTGCTCTCATCTCCCCCCACCTCTCCATCATTCAACACCGCCAATCCTGACATTTCCTCCTGAAATGCCATGCAACACTTCAATAAAGCGGAACTACCACCCCACCTAAAGTTTCCTCCAAAGAATTATCCATCTGGCGACTAGCTGCTCAGTAGTACTAGTCGCCAGAATTATTACCTCCTTAATGTGAAATTCTGCTGCTCCCGGGACTGACAGCCAGGAAACAGCACAGACATCTCTGCGTAGTGACGTCTACGCTGTCAGTCACTTCCGGTACCATATGGCACCTAGTAACGCCTCCTAGAGCAGACTGGGACTGACAGCGCAGGCAGGTAGATGTCACTTTGCATAGATGTCTGTGCTGTTCCCTGGCCGTCAGTATCGGGAGAAGGTGATTTTCACTTTAAGGAGGTAATAATTCTGATGATTAGTACTATTGAGCAGCTAGTCACCAGATGGGTAATTCTTCAAGGGAAACTTTAGGTGGGGTGATAGTTCTGCTTTAATAAGGCTCTGGCATCATGATGGTCAAATGTAACCAGAGTGAATATTGTATAAGGGCTTACACTTATCAATAAATCAATGCATTGCTAGCGTCATGTTTGACTATCATGATGCCAGAACCATGATGCAATGAAGTGTTGCATGGCATGTCAGGAGGAAGTAGCATGTTTTGTTGATTTTCTAAGGGAAAAGAAGTTAACACAACCTTTGCAGTGAACAAACTTAACATATTACTGCAAATTGTAATGTACATTTACCATTTGCTGAATTTAACACACTAAAACATACTCTGCCCTCATTTCCCCCACCTTTCCATCATTCAACACCCCCGATACTGCCACTTCCTGCAGTCAGGCCATTCAACACTTCATTATTAAGGCTCTGGCATCATGATGGTCAAACATGACACTAGCAATGCCACTGAATTATTGATAAGTGTAAGCCTTTATACAATATTCAGGAATTCACTCTGGTTCCATATAGTTGTATGCAACATTTTAGCCACCTCTGGCTAAAATTACATATTTTGTTGATTTTCTAAGGGTAAAGAAGTTAAAGGGACAGTAATACTTAGAATGTAAACAAATATATGTTGTAGGGTTTATCTCCCCGAGTAAAACAAGGGTACTCCCACTGCTGAGAGAGATTTTATTAAAAAATTATAATAGCTCAAACTTGAATTTTTTAGCTGCAATATCACAGTGGCCTGAAAATTTACAGTAGCGCTGTTGCCACACCATCCTATGGACAGCTCTGGTCTGTAGGGTACAATAGCAATAGATATATACAGAAATGCAGAATAAGGACTGAACAGGAACTGGAACAAAACCTCAGCAGTACTGGTCAAGAGTAGCCTTAAGAGAGGCAAGTACTGCAGGGCAGAAATCCCAAATGGAATAGGGAGAGAATAGGCTCTACCGGCCTTGCCTTTAACCAGGTAAAGGCAGCCCACGTGACGGCTCAGATCACCACACTGAGGAGATGCCTGGAGGCAACCGGAATAGGCACAGTCTGCACGGAGCGCAACCGGAGGTAATAGTGAAGCAGACTGAGTATAGCGCAACCGGAGGCAATAGACAGTGCAGCAGAGCAACTGGAGGCAACGGACTGGTACCAGAAGTTATAGCGCAACGGCACCGGCAATCCAGAAGCGCAACCGGAGGCAATGGATAGGTGCAGACAGACAGGTAGTTCAACCACAAGTGACCACTAAGGCACAGGCTGTATAGTAGTGCAACCGGAGGTGACACAGACACAGGCTGTATAATAGCGCAACCGTAGGCAACGGATAGGCGCAGGCTGACAGGTAGTACAACCACTAGTGACCGCTAAGGCACAGGCTGTATGGTAGTGCAACGGAGGCAGCAGTGAGGCACAGGCTATATAGGAGCGCAACCAGGGCAAAGGATAGGTGCCGACTGACAGAACATGCAACCACTAGTGACCGCTAAGGCACAGGCTGTATATAGTGCAAACGGAGGTGGCAGTGAGGCACAAGCTGTATAGCAGCGCAACCGGCAACCGTAAAGCAATGGCTATCAGACACGAGACTGGAGGCAACAGATGCACTAGCGGTAAGCTAATGCTAGGCGAGTAGCAAATGCCGGGACGGTACCCAGAGAGAGGAGGAAATGAATGCCTGGATAGACACGGAGAACTGAGTCAGCCACAGCCTGGATCGGTACACAGAGAGCGGTAGTCAGCCACAGCCTGGATCGGTACACAGAGAGCGGTACTCAGCCAAAGCCTGGATCGGTACACAGCGAGCGGTAGTCAGCCAAAGCCTGGATCGGTACACAGAGAGCAGTAGTCAGCCAAAAGCTGGAATCGGTACACAGTGAGCAGTAGTACGGAATCGATCACGGGATCGCAGTCAGGCAAGCCGGGTCATAAACAAATCAGGCAATGGAGACAGGAGCAAGGTCAGATGAAATCGGATCATACACGTAACAGGAACACAGCAACATACATCTGGTCAGGAACACCACGAAAGGGCACCGGTATAGTGACAGGAGGGCGTATCTAAAGGCAAGCCCTGGGAGGGGTTGAAAACCCAGAGCCAATAAGAAGCAGCCAAAGCAAACCCAGAAGTAAGAATGTCGCTCAGGCAGAATCACGGGCACCGTGATACCCTTTAACACAACTTTTGCAGCGAACAAACTTAACATATTCCTGTAAATTGTAATGTACATTTACTATTTCCTAAATTTAACAGACTGAAAAAAATAAAAAACAGAAAATGTGGCACGTGCAGAGGTTTTGGCACCCTGTCTGTCAGTATTTAGTAATACCCCCCTTTGGCAGAAATCAGAGCCTCCAAATGTTTCTTGTAGCCAGCTAGCAGTCTTTCTATTCTTACTTTAGGAATTTTTGCCCCACTCTTCCTTACAGAACGCTTCTAGTTCAGAAATATTGTTAGGTCGTCTTGCATGCATCGTTTAAGATCAACCCACATATTTTCAATAGTATCTAAATCTGGGGATTGTTTCGAAACCTTAAACCTTTGAGTGCCAGAGGGGTACGCAGCATTGCATAACCCTCTGGCACTCAACGGGTTAAGCAGTTCATGGTTGATTCTGAGGTACAGTTTGGATCTCCATCTTCTTATAATATCCAATGATTTTTCAACTTCAGTTTCCTCACTGACTGTGACATTAGCTTCCGGAATTTGTTTAAAAGTGGTAGAAACCATTCATCCCTCTACCCACACAATAGTTCCCATGTATCACGGTGCATGTGATTGCGCTTCTGTTGTGTCTGTCACCAGTAGGGGGCTCCCCATTGGCTGGCTATCTTCAGCCCGCCCTGTATTGCCTATTTAAACCTAGTCTGGGCGCCCTTTGGTTGCCCTTTCGTGTTGTCTCTATGCTGTTTGACTCTACACCTTGTTCCTGAGTATCCTGGACCCCTGCTGTGTTCCTGCAACCTGTGTTCAACTTGTTCCAGTGTTTCCAGTCGTTTGTTCCTGCCTCCGTCTGATCCGGTTGAGCCACCTCTTCCTGCTGCCAGTCGCCGCCGTTGTTCCTGATTCCGGTTGACCGTCTGCCTGCTGGTTCCTGCTTCCATCTGCTGGTTCCTGTCCTGATTGCCTCCAGTTAGCTGATGTTCCTGAGCCGCCCCGGCAACATTTCTATCTTGCCGGTTTACAGTACGCGGGTACTGGTTGCTTGACAGCCACGCGGCTGTCTCAGTATTGTAAACGTTCCACGTACAGGGTACTGGTTCGCTCCTCTAGCCACCCGGCTGTCTCAGTATCGTTAGCGTCCCACGTACAGGGTACTGGTTCGCTCCTCTAGCAACCCGGTTGTCTCAGTATTGTAAGCGTTCCACGTACAGGGTACTGGTTCGCTCCTCTAGCCATCCGGCTGTCTCAGTATATTAGCGTTCCACGTACAGGGTACTGGTTCGCTCCTCTAGCCACCCGGCTGTCTCAGAATTATAGCGTCCGCGTACAGGGTACTGGTTCGCTCCTCTAGCAACCCGGTTGTCTCAGTATTGTAAGCGTTCCACGTACAGGGTACTGGTTCGCTCCTCTAGCCACCCGGCTGTCTCAGCATTATAGCGTCCGCGTACAGGGTACTGGTTCGCTCCTCTAGCAACCTGGTTGTCTCAGTATTGTAAGCGTTCCACGTACAGGGTACTGGTTCGCTCCTCTAGCCACCCGGCTGTCTCAGTACTGTAAGCGTTCCACGTACAGGGTACTGGTTTGCTCCTCTAGCCATCCGGCTGTCTCAGCATTATAGCGTTCCACGTACAGGGTACTGGCTCGCTCCTCTGCCACCCGGCTGTCTCAGTATTGTAAGCGTTCCACTTACAGGGTACTGGTTCGCTCCTTTAGCCACCCGGTAGCATTACAGGATTGATAGCGTTCCACGTACTGGGTGCTGGTTCGCTCCAATGCTACTTAGCATCATGGCATTCCATCTGTGAGGGCACTGGTCTTCTCCTCATCCATCCGCAATCCCTGCTGCCGACGGCTTACTTACTGACTTAGCCTCTTGTCTATGTAGTGACTGTTGCTCCACCTTCCAGTCACTGAGGCTTGTGGTTACCACTATCTCCTGTCAACTGGCTGCCTTGCCCGGTATATGGTAAGGCCGGTAGAACCTGTCCTGTCTCATGGGTTGCCTTACCCGGTATTGGCGAGGCCGGTAGAGCCGGTGTTTATCTCCTGTCAATTGGTTGCCTTGCCCGGTATATGGTAAGGCCGGTAGAACCTGTTCTGTTTACTTGGGTTGCCTTACCCAGTATTGGCAAGGCCGGTAGAGCCAGTCATTGTCTATTGTCCAGCGGCTGCCTTGCCCGGTATTTTGGCAAGGCCGGTAGAGCCTCAACTCACGAGTTCCAATTCCTTGGCTACCTTGCCCGGTATATTGGCAGGGCCGGTAGAGCCAACACTGCTATTGTTTGCATTGTATTCCTGCATAATAAAGATATATGTGTGTACGTGTATGATACCCTAAGGGGTTACATTAACTTTTCAATAAAGTTGTGTTTTTACCTAATCCTGCGTCTGAGAGTCTTAACAAACCATGACACCATGCCACTGGTTGCCACACAACCCCAAAGCATAACAGATCCACGCCCATGCTAACAGTTGGCAAAGTGTTATTTTCTACAAATATTTCTACTTTTTTTTTTTTCTCCAAACATACATTTGGTGACTGCAGCCAAATAGTTCAATTTTAACTTCATTAGATCTAAACACTTGGCCCCAAAACACCTCTGGCTTATCTAAGTGTTGTGTTACATCCTTCAGATGATGACTTCTGTGATGTGATAGTTATATATATATATATATATATATATATATATATATATATATATATATATATATATATATATATATGCTTTAGGTACTTGGAAAACTGACAAATGACCGCAAGAACAGGTATCAGTAATTGGTATCAGTGAGTACTTGAAATATATATATATATATATATATATATATACACACACACACACACATACATACATATACATACATACACACATCACCTCTTGACTCTTGATTCTCCCCTTTTGCCCCTCTTGAGCCCCCTCCTTCTGCCTTGGCTTTTTCTCTCCCTTTTGATCCCCCTTTCCCCCCCTCCTTGACTCTTGATCCCACCTTTTTGCCTCTCTCTCTCTCTCTCTCCTGATCCCCCTCCTTTTGTCTCCTGATCCTTCCTCCTTTTGCCTCTTTTTCTCCCTCTTGACCCCCCCTCTCTGCCTCTTTCACCACCCACTCTTGATGCCCCATCTTGCCATCTCTTTGCCTGCCTTACCCTCCTCTGCCGGGTGCTCGCTGTTCTCCAGCAAGCCCCAGCAGAGGTCAGTGTCTGAGCATTGCCATGGTAACCTGCGGCAACGCTCCGAAGCTGACACAGGGTATTGGTGCTGGCATAGGCCGAATTTGCGCAAGTATGAGTATTCGCGCAAATGCCATTATCGGCACCGATACCAGTATCGTTGCTACCCTATTATTCAGGATAATACTAGTATTGATATGCGTATCATTATGTGCATGATGATTTGAAGGGAACTTTAACTTGACTGAAAGTTCCATATAAACGTGCCTTTTAACCTCGTGGATGCTAAAGAAGTCTCCAGACCTCTCTAGCATTCATGGAGTTAGAATTTAAAATCAAAGTGGAGTTGTATTTTCCCCCTGTATTGCAGCTGGTATGCTCCAGAGTTGCTCACTTTGTCTTTATACAGAAGACACATTTGATTCTATACACCATGGTTTATAAGTTCTAAGTACAGGGACTGTGTAAACAAGCCTTGCATAAAAATTCCATCTTATTGTACACACACACTTACTTCCCTTTGCTACAGATTAAAGTTGTTCCGTACGTAGCATCGTGTTTAAAAAAAATAGAGATGAAGGAGAGAGGAGCCTTAGCTGCTCCAGATATTTATGGCACTGCAGTGACTAAGATTTTATCAGGCACATTCAACCGCTACTGCAAAACCAACAGCATATTGTGTAAAATAGGTTATGGAAAAGCAAGCCTGATACAGTGGGTCTCCATCTTTTTTTTGCCTCAAGACACCCTTTACACGAAGTCTGGAAATCTGGGGCACACCTAACATTATACAAGTCATTTGTCAAGGAGAAAGAAAAACGAATATATATGATTATTTTAAACCTTTGAGTGCCAGAGGGGTACGCAACGCATTGCAAAGTACCGCTCTGGAACTCAATGGGTTAAGTCTCACTGCCAGAGTAACAAAAACACAAACATATTCTACATAATATAATTATATATATATATATATATATATATATATATATATATATATATATATATATATATATATATATATATATATACACACACACACACACACACACACACATATATACATTTTTTTTTTCAAATGATTTATAGGAATGAAGGAAAACTTGAATGGGTGTTCGTGGCACAGCAAAGTGCCATGTGACCCTGACTGAGAACCACTGGGTGATAGAAGGTGTGGGTGTGGGGGGCAGAGTCACAGCATGAGCTTTCCACGTGTTTGTTCGATACACAAGAAGGTACATGAAGACACAAACTATGAAATTACCTGATGCTTAAAATCCACAACAATTATTTACAGGTAATTGGAAACAAGCTGCAAATGTTTAATCTTCTCTGTGCCAAAGGCTTAGATCTTTCCTGCAAACATTGCTTTCTTAAGAAATGAACTTTGGGCCTTGTTCTGTGAGATAAACAGGAACCATTCCGGAGCAAACCAACTGCACAATATGGGATGCAAAAACATTCTCATTGATCAGAAATGGGGATTTTAAAGGGATGGTAATACTTAAAATGTAAACAAAAAAAAATATGTTGTAGGGGTTATCCCCCGAGTAAAACAAGAGTACTCCCACTGCTGAAAGGTGTTTCATTCAAAAGTTATTAATTTTCAAAGTTGAATTTTTTAGGTGCAATATCACAGTGGCCTGAAATTGTACAGTGGCGCTGTTGCTACACCATGCTATGGAGATTTATGGTCCCGGGACCAGAGCTATCCATAGGATCGTGTAGCAACAGCACCACTGTACAATTTCAGGCCACTGTGATATTGCACCTAAAAAATTCAACTTTGAAAATGTAATAACTTTTTAATAAAACACCTTTCAGCAGTGGGAGTAGTCTTGTTTTACTCAGGGGGATAAACCCTACAACATATTTTTTTTTACATTTTAAGTATTACTATCCCTTTAACACCTTGAATGATGGGGGGGGGTCTTCAACTCATTGTAAAGCTAAACATTGGAGACTTCCCTAGTATTATAGGTGTTACAAGCAATACTGTAAATACATGAGAACTGGAGAATTTTCATTTGATGCTCATGATGCAGTTGGTTTACTCCAGAACTTGCCGATTTAAGGCCCTATACTATGAACTCGTGTGGGATTATGGTCTCCTTTACCCAATGGTGACCAGAAAAGGTGACCAAAGCATCCTACAGTGACCATCAAGCTGTTGCTTGCTGAGGATGATGGGAGTTGTAGTCCGGCAATAGCTGACAGGCCATTCATTTCCCACCCCAGACCTACACAAATTAAATCCAGAGCAGTGTAGGGTTAGGAAACATGCGACTCCCCAGCTGCTTTTCTAGAGCTTCCATCATCTTCAGATGAAGTCCAACAAATGAAGCTCCACATTGCCTGCCCCTGTAATAGAAAATAGGGCTCCAGAAAGACATGCAGAAAGCAGCATGCAGATAAGAGTTCCTTTCACTCAGATCTGTGCGCTACCAGTGAGACGGCGCGGGCACACTCACAGGAGACACAATCAAATCAACTTTATCGGACATAATAAAACAGTCAGGGGGTAAAAGATACAATGTCAAGTCTGACAAATTTCCTGGTAGAAGATAGGGAAATGACCAGACTAGATGAGCAAATTGGGTTTCTTATCTGCCCTCAAACTCTGTGTTCTGGGTCAAACTAACTGTATTACAGGGGATAAACAAACATTCCCAAACTTTGTATTGATGTGAGGCTTTTAACTCCTTACATACTAAAGAACTGTCCAATGCATTGAGCCCCTTTTAAATGAATGGGAAGTTTGGGAAAGGTTTATTTGCATTCGGGCTGGCACACCAGGATACCAGTGGTTCCAGAGGTTGCCAGGTCATTTGGTGTAGTTTTGAACTCTCTAGTCTTTACTACGTGATTTACTCTGTCCCGGAGGCCAAATCTTATTGAGTTAATTGTATTGGGACTGTTTTCCAGCCACTGCACTGCGAGAGGGTCTCCGTCACTTCCCAACATCATCCTCTCAAAGCTTCTTGCCTTAGTACTGTCAGTCAACTGCAACTAGTTAAAATTGTTGGGTGAGGACAGATTTGTGAGAGAACAAGCAGAGCAATGCTGTCATCTTGTCCAGCCTATCCCTTTCCAATGGAGTAAAAGGAGAGCTACAGATGGAAGCTGCCTGATGGCTGACTGTAGGCAGAGGTGGGCCCTTCAGGTGAGGAGGAAGGCAATACTGCACTTCATAGGACTGGTTAAAGGGGGAGGAACACAGACATGGGGAACGGAGCAGGGCTTGTTGCCCAAGTCACATGCAAGAGGGAGGAAGAGAGGTGCACCATGAGAAAGGCCCATGTAGTTGATTCATATGGGAAGAGAGAGACAGGCTCAGTCAGGTCTGCTGTCCAGTCAGTTTCAATGTGGAAGGTAAAAGGTGGCTTGGCGAGGGGGAGACACACAGGGTCAGGTGTTTCACCAGTCCGGAGCAGACAGATGAGGAGGAAAGTGCCACTTGTTGGTAGCGGAGGAGCATGATGACAGGCCTGCACTGGCCCCTGGTCTCCATTCAAGACATTCCACCTAGCATCTACCGAAGAAGATACTAGAGGGATCCAAATGCAGCACCATCATCAAGGTAAGCGATTTTAACCCATTTCCTTCCTGAAGTCAGACATGCATTGTTGCCCTCACCCCTAGCAGCAAACAATTTAGTTTTGTCTTGTTATCCCTCCCCTGATAGCACTAGCACAAACAGTCATCCCAGTAAGCCATAACACCAAATCAGTTAGATATAACCTTGTCTTCATAGCCTAATACCTAATAGCTGGTCTAGACCCCTGTCCATCTAACCTAATACCTAAACAACAGCCTGGATTCCCATCTTCCTAGCCCAATACCTACTCTCTAGCTGAGAACCATGAAAAGCTAGCCAACTACCAAACTACTAGACTAAATCCTCCCAGCTCGCCTTATAGCCTAATCACTAGACCCCTCTCAGCTGTCCCTAAGATCTATCCTAGACTGCCCAGCTTGCCTTATGTATAATCACTAACCTAGTCTTCTGCAAACTAACTGAATCACTAAACCATACCATCTGCACAGCTAGCCTACTACCGAATAACTAGCCTATACCAATTCCCGATGAGCTAAATCATGTTGCAGGGCCCTGCCCAGCTAGCCTAATACCAAATCACTCTCCTAGATCCTTTCTGAGCTAGCCCAATACCTAATCATAGGTGTAGACCCCCTTTTGGCTAGCATAATACCAATAACTAGCCTAGAGAACTGTCAGCTAACCCAAAACCTAAACACCAGCCTAGATCCCTTGGCTAGCCAGGCCACCTAATCACTAGCCTTAGGCAGCTCCAGCCACATGTAACAAGAATGCAACATGTGATTTCCCTTGTTCACTTCCTCTATCACGGAATAAGTACCAGCTATCCCCTCATAAACCAAGGTACATGTCTAGCACCCCTGCATTGTTGCCATGCGCACCATTACTTACAATTTTCTGTGAATCCTCCTGTAGCTATTTAACCGGTGTTCTGTAGAACCCAGTTGGAGAAACATTGTACTATAGCAGAGCAAAACACATATGTTTAAACTGCAAACATTGAAAGATTGATTTGGCTACACTGGCTAATATATATAAGAAGATCAATGGAATGACCTTCTCCTGCTTTCCGTCTTATTATTTTCTAGGAGTCTAATATAAAAATAAAAGAAAAATAGGAGCCGCCAGAGACAAAAAAGTATATATAAACAAGTTTATCTTCCTAAAGCCAGACTCACAAGCAATCTTAGATATACTTCTATTCAGTATCTGAAGACTAAAAGAAGGAATCTCTAACAGATAGAAGATAAAGAAGCAGAAGATGGTTCATGCTTTGACTTCATATCTATAGAGTGTTCTATTAACTACACAAGCTCAAAAGGTACTAGTTCTTATAAAAGGTACAGGGTCTCCTAGTTGGAAAAAAATAAAAAAAAATATTCATACACACTTTTTTTTAGGAGAACTAATACCTCATAAAAAATACCCCCCAGGTACCCCCCCAGCAGAAAATCCAATGGTCCTTTGCCTTTGTGCAAGAGACATCGTCGTCATCAATCAGTCCCGGATGTCATGTTCATGGAGGTGGACATGACAGTTGCTGGCAGATTTTTCAAACTGAATCGGGAAGAAAATCAATGTATTGCACTCCCTACAGTCCTTAAAAGGGATAATAATACTTAAAATGTAAAAAAAAAATATATGTTGTAGGGTTTATCCCCCTGTGTGAGACATTTTATTAAAAAATTATAATAGCTCAAAGTTTAATTTTTTAGGTGCAATATCACAGTAGCCTGAAAATTTACAGTGACGCTGTTGCTACACCATCCTATGGACTGTTCTGGTCTGTAGACCATAAATCTCCATAGGATGGTGTAGCAACAGCGCCACTGTAAATTTTCAGGCTACTGTGATATTGCACCTAAAAAAATTTCAGCTGTTATAATTTTTAATAAAATACCTCTCAGCAGTGGGAGAACACTTGTTTTATTCGGTGACATAAACCCTACAACATGTATTTTTTTACATCTTAAGTATTGCTATCCCTTTAAAGGGTTAGTTTTACCATATACAGTGAGAAGAGTTTGTGGTCCTGTGGTCCCGCTGACATCTGCCATGTCCGCCCCCCACGGACATAACATCCATAATAGGCATATTATCTCTTGAACTAAAGGCAAAGTTCACAGGGGTCATTGGGTTTTTATGGCCATAGTAAGGTGGGAGGGGGTTATTATAATGTCAAATTTGTTCTCCATTAAGAAATACAACTTATGAATGGTCCCACAAACTTTAAATTTGAACAGTTAATTTATGATATTTTCACCATTATGTAAATTTCTCTGAGTATGGATATCTGGCACTCAAAGGGTTAAACCTCCCGCTTACGATTAAAAATATATCCCACAGAGTAGGATCATCATAAATTGAGATGGCTGGTTGGGATTTGAGTAACTGAGAGCAAAGTTTCACCCTGTTGCAATAGTAAAACAAGAAGCTTGTGATCAAGACTGAGGACAAAATTAAAACCCAGATTGGAATAATTTTTTCCCCCTTAATGCTGAATAAAGTGCCAGGACCTTCAAACAATGGCACGTCATGGATTAATGATCACAGGGCACACGGATTATTTGCAGGAAGGCTGTAGCTTACTGCTCCGGGACCGGAGAAGTCAGTTTTAGCCCCTTCCCGTTAGCTCTGCAAATGTGATCACTACTACAGCAATCACATGCTCCAGTGGTGCCACAAGACTAAGGGAACGTAAGTAAATATTGCCTTTGTCATTTGTTCTCTGCCTCTCTCCTCCTCACTGTAATTGTGAGGCAGAGAGAGGCAGACAGCACAGCTCCCAGTGCCTCAAATGGACAAATATTGGGCACTTTTGTTATAGTGGGAGAAAATCTGGTGGGGAGAGCATTAACAAAAATATATATTTTTATGATCTACTGAAAACTCTTTGTGTAACTGAATGATGGATTTATAGAAAAAACAAAGTATTTATAAATAATCAAGTTAATTCATAAACTTACATTAATGTTAGTATAAACTTCAGTATATAAGTTTGTTTTTTTTTGCTGTGGAGCAATGTGATACACATATATACACACACCACAGTCTGATCTAAAAGAAGGACATAGGGAGTTTCATCTCAGAAGGACAGTACCTCCCCAACAAAAAAAAAAAAAAAAAAAAAAAAAAAGGACACCTGGGAGACATGAACAAATATTTATACCTTTTATCCAGTCCCTGATAAAAATGCACTAATTGAGTACAAATCATCACAGGAAAACCTATAAAAATGTGTTGATTTTTTTCCAAATGTTTTCACTTTTTATGTTAAATTATCAAAGTAAATAATGGGGTATCAAAAGCAAGCCCTACTGTTAAAATAATAACAATAAAAAAATAAAAAAGTATGATTTTTGTGGGTGTACTAGATGAATTTGAAAAATAATATGGTTAAACAATGGCATACTAAATAAGTCCAAAATTGCTCATCCTCTAGTGTATTTAAAAAAAAGCCATCGACACAAAGGGTTTAAGACATGCTAAACAGGGGTGTTTTAACCCTTCGAGTGCCAGAGGGGTACGGAACACATTGCAAATCAATGCGTTCCGTCTAGGGCCCACCAACAGCGGCTCTGCTACATATGCGAGTAGAAACCGGGGGCACAGTATAGGGCCCCTAAAGTGCACGTGTCTTCTAACTCTCTGAGTACCAAGTCGTAAGTTCTCAACGGATCAGCAAATGCTGAAGCCAGTTCTTTAAGGAAAGCAGAGAGAAGACAGAGGATAGTTGCACAGCGACTGGGATCTTGCCAGCCACCACTTAAGTTTATTGGACAGCCAGACTTCCAGGACACCACATACATGTGGCTGTGTTACTCAGCCGCCAAACACAGCAACAGGAAACAGCTCCTCCAGCCAGAGCTTCCATCTGGCCTGATGTATACTGGAGGGTGGAATGTTAGGTTGGTTGGTAAGCAACCACCTGATATAGACTTTCCAAGCAGCCATGATACGGAACAACATAGGCCTGTGTTAAACGGAGCCCCTTGCTCAGTGGAACAAGTCTAGGGTATTTTGTTTACAGTGGTATTATAAGGGAGCCCACTAGCATAGGCTTTCTCCAGGGCCCATCAGAGTCTTAAAGCATGCCAGATTAATATTCTTATCTTGATTTTGCCCTAGGAGACACTGTATCTTGAAAGAAGCAAGTTGCAGAACTCCTAGATAAATAATAATCCTATATAATAAAATGCTAGGATGTTTGTCAGATGCAGTCATGCACAGTAGAGACTGCCCACGTTCAGGCAGTCTCTACTGCGCATATCGCGTGAGTGAGGCGGCGCAATAACTGTATCGCGTGGAGCAGTGAGGTAACGGCAGTATGCAGAGCAGAACCGGCCTCTTAACCCTTTGAGTGCCAGAGGGGTACACAACTCATTGCAAAGAATTGCGTTGAGTACCCCCCTGGCACTCAAAGTGTTAACATGCAGTGAATCAGGTGAGGCAATTTTCACAGGTGTGGGCAGGGTCCATTTGTGTGTAGCTCTCTATCGGGTCTCTGATGTGCACGCTGTGCCCAATCGCACCGGCAACACCTTGCACCATTCCTAGTTACATATAGGGTTGCACAGATACCGATACTGGGATCGGTGCCGATACCAGCATTTGCGTGAGTACTTGTACTCGCGTAAATGCGGCCGATGCCAGCACAGATACCCTGTGTCAGGGTCAGTGCTGCAGAGAGGGAGCCCGGGGAGCTGCTCACAATGCTCCCCGGTCACCTCTCTCACTCCTGTAGTGTTGGATCGTTGCCTCTGGTTACCATGGTAATGCTCCGACGCGGACCTCTGCCGGGGCTCGCAAGAGAACAGTGAGCACCCGGCAGAGGAGAGTAAGGGAGGCAAGATGGGGCAGCGGGTGGTGAAAGAGGCAGAGAGGGGGGCCAAGAGGGAGAAAAAGAGGCAAAAGTAGGGGGGGCAAGAAGAGGCAAAAGGAGGGGGGATCAGGAGGGAGAGAGAGGCAAAAGGGTGAGTCAAGGAGAAGGAGGGGGAGAAAGGGGGATCAAAAGGGAGAGAAAAAGCCAAGGCAAAAGAAGGGGGCTCAAGAGGGGGAGAATGAAGCAAAAGGTGGGAATCAAGAGGGGGAGAGAGTCAAAAGGGGAGAATCAAGAGGTGGTGTGTGTGTGTGTATATATATTTCAAGTGCTCACCAATGGCAATTACCAATACTTTTTTTTGCGGTCATTTGCCAGTTTTCCAAGTACCTAAAGCATATAGGTACTTAGGAAACTGGCAAATGACCGCAAAAAAAAGGAATCGGTAATTGGTATCGGTGAGTACTTGAAAAAAGTATCGGTACTCGTACTCGGTCTTAAAAAAAAAAAAAAAAAAAAAAAAAAAAATCGGTATCGGTGCATCTCTAGTTACATATAAACAAGCACCAACTTTATGTGCCATGTTCCCTCTAATTCAGAGATGTGCCACCTGCAGTCTCTCATCTGTTGGACTGCATTTCCCATCATACTCAGTCAACCAGTCAACAGATATTGTTATGTTTACCCTAGAATTGCTTCTCTTTTGTATTTGTGTAGGCCTCTTGTCAAAGTGCTGCACAGTGTAACCCCAAACCTTGAATGTCTACTCTCATAGAAGGATAGGTAAACCTGTTAGAATCAAGACGTTACAGTGCAACTATAACCAATCAGCAGTAGCGTTAAAACTTGTTAAAGGTTTGCATTGGTTATTTTTTGCCTTGTGCATTCCATCACTACCAATGATAAAAAGGTCTTATTTATCAAGCTAATGGAAGTGCAATACTGGGACAAGCCAACTGCACCACAGGGCAGAAGAGAATATTCCACAAATTCCTATTTATTTTACCCATTGATTGTCACAGGGGTATCCAATACATTGCGTTGCAATGCACTGGATACCTCTCTGGCACTCAGAGGGTTAAAAGAGACTTCAAAACCCATGAATGCTAGAGGTCTCCATGTATTGCTCTGAAATATGTTGCAGATCTCTGTAGCACTGAAGAGGTTAAAAGCCCTATTTAAATCAATAGTAATCGTAATTTTCCCCCCCTGGTGAAGTTGGTTTGCTCCTGAAACTACAGGTCTATCTTGATGAATAAGGTCCATAGTGTTTAATAGTGGGGAGCTAAGTGCATATAATGGCGATTTATTTGCTGTAAAATGCATCTCAAACAGAGAAATCTTTGGTATCTAGACTGCAAAATAACAAAAATGTCTCATGTATTATTCATTTAAGTAAAATTAGTAACATGAACCAACGTCTATCAGATTAAAAGCCAATTACAGTCAATGCCCGATGCACAAATATGCACAGTGACAGGAACAGAGAAATCTCTACTTAAAAATTGACTGCAATGACTAGAAATAGAAACAGAGAACTTTATAGAACATTTGATCCAATTTACCCATTTGACAACTTATTTAACCCCTTAACAACCGGGGTATCCGCGCCGCGACTCAACGTCCACGGAGCTTTTTTTTTTCCAGTTCCGGACTCCCCGAATGGCGTGCAGCCGTGGGGGGAGCCCAGAACTCCATGACGGTCATAGTACGTCATGGGTTGTTCAGTCAGATCGACCCTTGACGTACTATGACCGTCAAGGGTCGTTAAGGGGTTAAAATTTAAAAAACTCAGACACATTATTAAAAAAAAAAAAACAACAACAAAAAAAAACAAAACAGTGGGCTCAGTGCTTAGTAAAGCAGGACTACAAACAGAAGATATTGCTCTACCCTATATGGATGTCCCTGGAAATGTTTGGCAGAGAATCAGGAACCCATGATGTGATTTTCAATAATCCTATATAATAATTCGCTAGGATGTTTGTCACGATGCAGTCATGACGAGTAGAGACTGCTCACTTCCAGGCAGTCTCTATTGCGCATGACTGCATCGCGTAAGTGAGGCGACACAAGACTGCATCACGTGGAGCAGTGAGGTAGCGGCCTCTTAACCCTTTGAGTGCCAGAACAGTAAGCGTTGCGTACCCTTCTGGCGCTCAAAGGGCTAACATTACCCAGACATTGGCCTGTGTACAAGGGCTTTTACACTAGTTGTATTATAATACACACGCACAAATAAGTATGAAGCAATGAATTTGTCAGCATACAAAGGTCTATGCCATCACTGAAAAAGTAAATTGCCTAAAACGCAGGCCACATAGCAAAAAGACCTGATGGTGGATGGACCCAACGTATATTGGAATGAATTCCACTCTATACTAAATGACTATGAAGAAGACCGAAAAAGACAAGATGAGTAGATGAAATAAGCAGTTGGTACACAGTGGCAATGCAAAGAGCAGGACAGAGGTTGTTGGAGGCCTGCTGAGGAGACCTTCATCCTGCAGTGGATCGACAATGGCTGAAGATGATGATGATGATGAATACAGTGGGAGGAATTTGGACTCCTGCATCAAAGAATCACAAATGCCTCTCTGGACAGAATGTTCAGTAGTAAACAAAGGTTCATTGGGGGAACTAAACATGGATTTATAGTGGGCATTAGGATTTTGTATCCACATTAAAATATGTGGGGTTGATAATTAGAAGGTGTTAATGTGTGTTTAGTTTTAAAGGGATAGTAATACTTTATTATTTCTATCCCCCATATTGTACATATTTGTAAACTAATTTAATAGCCCCCAGGTTCATCTCTCAAACCTTTATGGTATGAGAGATAACCGAAGGCAAAGTTCCCCCCTCCCTCCCCCTTCCCTGAAGTCAGAGTTGTACTGACTGCAGGGGAAGTCTGTCTTATGACAG
The DNA here is from genome assembly GCA_037306005.1 of Rhinophrynus dorsalis. Classification (NCBI taxonomy): domain Eukaryota; kingdom Metazoa; phylum Chordata; class Amphibia; order Anura; family Rhinophrynidae; genus Rhinophrynus; species Rhinophrynus dorsalis. The sequence continues at coordinate 46,732,263 of CM074718.1, forward strand.
GCTTGTGGCTCTGCAGCAGAGCAGAGATCCCATTAGTGACAAAGAATTATTTCACTGAAATGGTCTTCTACGTGTGATTGGTTTGTGCTTGGTTTGCAATCACATGTAGAAGACCGTTTCAGTGAAATAATTCTTTGTCACTAACGCGATAGTGGCTCTGCTGCAGAGCCGCATGATGAAAGTCAGACCGGATTTCCCTGCAGTCAGTACAACGCTGACCTCAGGGAAGGGGGAGGGAGGGGGGAACTTTGCCTTCGGTTATCTCTCAAACCATAAAGTTTTGAGAGATGAACCTGGGGCCTATTAAATTATTTTACAAATATCTACAATATGGGGGATAGTAATAATAAAGTATTACTATCACTTTAAAAAGGAAGATTTGTTAAAAACAAAATCATTACACACAAATGTTCACTCATCTACCTGGTGTTGTGCATTATGAACCATATTCATGTCGCTACTGAGGAGCAATTCTAGGGCAAATTAACTGAACCAATAAGTACAAATAAATTCAAATTCATTTTAAGTTCAGGTTTTAACATCTTGAATGCTAGAAAGGATTCCAATGCCTTGTTCACAAATTGTTGGTGGTCTCATTAGCATTCAAAAGGGTTAAATTCACTGGAAATTTGTATTTTCACCCATGATGCAACTGTACTAGCTGTTGGGCATTTTAGTTGCTCCACTTTGTTTTTGGTACATATTGGCACATATGAAAATAAATAAATAAATAAGCACGGGATGTGTTGGGGACCCCTCTGGCATTCAAGGGATTCAAAGCCCCCATTTAACCCTTTAAAGGGATAGTAATGTTTCACAAAAACAGCAGCTCCAATTAATCTTCATAGTATTTGAGCCATAGAGAGTGTTACTTCAGTACTGTCAGAGTTGTAGTTCAAGAGTAATTGAATGATAAAGTATCCCCCTCCCTCCCCTTTTACCTAGTGTAGCACTGCTCACCTCAGATGTGGAATCTGGTCCACAGACCAGACAGCTCACAGCAAGGGACAATCTTCTTGCTGTGAGAACAATGAAAGTCCTGCCCCCATTGACATGTTTTTCAGGTTTTTTCCTTATGTTAATTGAAGATTGTACCTCTCTGCAATCAACTTGGACATCATGCTGCTACTCTGAGGTGAGCAGTGTTACATCGGTAAAAGGAGTGGAAGGGGGATACTTTATCATTCAATTACTCTTGATCTACAACTTGGACAGTATTGAAATAACACTCTCTATGGTCCAAATACTATGAAGATTAATTGGAGCTGCTTTTATTATGACGCATTACTATTCTTTTAAGCACCACGTGGTCCGGTGGTGGGCAGCCCCGAAGAACCACAGAACTTTTTTTTTTTCCACAGATGCATTGTGGGATGGGAGAGTGGGTACATCTGCACTGCGATCCCACAATTCCATAATGTGCCAGGACTGTCACCGTTCCTTAGCTCCTGATCTGCCATGATGGTCCTGAATGTCATCGGGCATTAAATGGTTAAGGCAGTGGGAATGATTCTGCCCTATGGGACAGCTGGCTTATTTTTTGTTTTCTTGAATATGGCCCTAAAGTAGAAATGCGAACTGGAGTTACTCTGAGGCAATCCGTCTGCACCATAGAGGACAAAGAAAAATGTCCATTGAGTGAAATAGAGTTTTAATACCTCTGGCACTCAAAGGGTTAATGAGAAAGAGGTAAAAAAAAAAAAAAGCCATTTAAATCAACATCAAATCTGGGAAATGTTTATGTTCTCCTATGGTGCAGCTGGTTTGCCCATATTTATAAAAGCAAAATGGAGTTATTCTGGAGTAAACCAACTGCATGACAGGGGACACGTAAATCTCTTAAATCCCTGTGCACTTGAATAGAGCTTTTTAATGTATTGAACGCTAGAGAGGTACAAATGAATTGTGAAGGAATGCACTGATGACCCCTCCATCATTCATGGGGTTAAAAGTCCACTTTAAAGGGATAGTAATACTTCGTTTTATCTTTATTTTATTTTGTAGGCATTAAAAAAACATGAAGAACGATATAAGTCTTATCTCTCAAACCTTTATGGTTTAAGAGATATTCACAAGCAAAGTATCTCCTCCCTGTTCAGCCAGATCAGAAGGGAGGTGCCCAGGTAGACTGCAGAGAGGGACAATCTTCAATTAAGAGAAGGGAAAAACCTGAAAAACTTGTCCCCTGCTGTTATCTGTTTGGTCATACAACCAGATTCACATCTGAGAAGAGATGGCTTACACTAGGTAAAAGGGGCGGGAGGGGAAACTTTGCTTGTGAATATCTCTTAAACCATGAAGGTTTGAGAGATAAGACTTATATCTTTCTTCATGTTTTTTTCATGCCTACAAAATAAAATAAAGTTAAAACGAAGTATTACTATCCCTTTAACAGGAAATTGTATTTGTTTCCTGTGGTGCACTTGATTTACACCAGAATTATTCCATTGTGCTTTTATACATATGGGCCAAATGTTCCTTTACTATCACATGATCCTACAATAAAGGCATCCAAGTCTATACAATTGTGGTCCACGCGGTCAGAAATCCATGTGTGTTAGGGCCGCACTCATTATTTTGGGAGAACTGTGGGATATCCCTCCTTTCATAGGGAAGTGGGATGCAGACCTAGCTACTAATATCCCGATCCCAGATTGGAATAAGGAACTCTCTCTCATACACTCAATCCCAACAGACATTGCACACACGGAATTTGAAGGGGAACATTCACATCATAAAAACTTTTGTGCATGGGCTCTAACTAATAAAACTATATTAGCATTTGCTTTTTTTAAAAATTTAGATACCCACTATTTAAGATATCAAGACTGAAAATCGGGCATTTTTCGCATTCTGAGGAACCCTGTATGTGCGGCACAATGCCGCAGGACTTCCCACCACCACCAGGGAGCGCGTTCACGCTTCGCTTTGTGGTGGCATTTATGTAGGCTATCATTACAACAAGCCCCGATTACCATGCTACTGAGATTTACCATGGTACTGAGCTTGCTCAGTAGCATGGTAAAATGGGCTTGTTGTAACAATAGCCCACATAAATGCCACCACAAAGCGAAGCGTGAACGCACTCCCAGGGGCAGCTGGGAGGGAGGTGGGAAGTCCTGCAGAATTGTGCCCCACATACAGGGTTCCTCAGAACGCGGAAGTGCCTAATTTTCAGTCTTGGTATTTTGAATAGTAGGTATCTAAATTTTTTTTTAAAAAAAAGCCAACACCAATATAGTTTTATTAGTTACAGCCCATGCACAAAAGTTTTTATGATGTGACTGTTCTCCTTTAACTGTAAAATCACAACCAGGTGGAATCGCACCAAAACCAATTTAGGCAGGACCTTCCCCATGGTTTCAGACCTTTGCTGGGGATGTATCTCCGCTCCTGGCGATTTCCTGCGTATCTGGTGGCATTGTGCACCAACTGTCCACTTTTGGAAAGAAATACAAAATGCCATCACAGATGATCTCTATATCTTCAACTGACCTGACCTCAGCTAAAACACTGGTAAATCTCAGCCAGGCCATCCTCACTACTCCCGCATATAGACACATACTAAAGCCCTGGTTCATTGGCTTGGTGATTGCCAAGGCATGCATTCCCCCTCTGTGGCATTTTGCCTCAGCTCCCATTATTACATTGTGGAAATCTAGATTCCTGAAATATATTGACCTGGAGAAGATGGATGCTTCGGATATGAACAATCCGGAAAAATGTACGAATACCTGTGATCAAGCAGGAAAATGCCAAACTCATGGCCTGTTAGGAGTCCAGGATGAGAATGCTGGAAAAACTAAATCAGCTGATTGTATTTGAGGCTACAGCAAGGGTGAGTTACCCAAGGCCCTCCCTTGTGTAACCGAGTGTTGGTTGCCTACCCCCTGGTCTAGGGCAGTGACAGCCAATTAGATTCTCCTCAAAAGCCACACAGGTGGCCCGCAAGTCCACCAAAGGCCCACATTATGCTTTGAAATTCTAAATGAAATTGAAGTGAAAAACAGTAGATTAACCCCTGGGATGCTGGAGACAGAAGCAATGTACTGGATGCCTCTCTAGCGCCTAAAGGTATATGTGTGTGTGTGTGTGTGTGTGTGTGTGTGTGTGTGTGTGTGTGTGTGTGTGTGTGTGTGTGTGTGTGTGTGTGTGTGTGTGTGTGTGAATGAAATGATCTATGTGCGCACACAGGGCTTACACAGAGCTTTCCACTAGGTATTCCATTGCATTGAGGAGTTATAAATGCCAAGCTTCACAATGACACACTTAAAATCTAGCTAGCATAAAAATTGAGCATTTAAAATGTTGCCCTATGAAAGCAGAACTACCACCCTATATAAAGCTGACCCCCAATAACTAGGGATATAGCGACTAGCTTCTTAATGCTGCTATTATCTCACACAAGTATCAGGTAATCCTTTTTCTTCTGAGACTGACGGCCAGACTTCATGCTTTAGAGCCATCTGCACTCCTGCACCGTCAGTCCCTTCTGCTGCCTTAAGGCACATTGCAACGCCTCCTAGAGGAGACCAAGATGGACAGCGCAGGCGCACAGACGTCTCTAATCCAAGATGCCTGTGTGCAAGGATTACTTCAGAACCTGGTACTTGTGTGAGATAATAACACTATTAAGAAGCTAGTCAACATATGCCTAATTATTGGGGGGCGATTTTATATAGGATGGTAGTTCCTCTTTAAAACAACATCCAACATTATGCCACCAAGCATCAATAGCTTTCCTTCACTTGATATAGTTTACATGCAGTGTATATAATGGGGATTTTTGGATTAGGTTAGGGTTGGGGTAAAGTCGTTAGGATTTGGTTTTTAGTTTCATGGTAGTTTATACAAGTAATTTGCAGTGTTTTGTTCCTTGTATGGGTTGTTGTTGGTATACATTTTTTTGTGGGAATTATTAGGGTATGGGGTGGCAATATTGTATTGGGTAGATTTTTTTTTTCTTCACTAAACAGGTATGCTGTTAGACTCCGTTTTAAAGAGGAACTACCACCCGACACAATCTTTAGCTTCACCAAGTCCCCATCTGGCGACTAGCTGCTTAGTAGCGCTAGTTGCCAGAATAATTACCTTATTTAATAGATTTCTGCTCTCTTCCCTGGGTGACAGGCAGGACGGAGAGCGGACATCTTGCCATTGTGACGTCCACGCACCTGCACTGTCAGTCCCAGCCGGAGCCAAATAGCTACTAGCAACGCCTCCTAGACCCGGCTGGGACTGACAGCGCAGGCGCACGGACATCACAATGGCAAGATGTCCGCGCTCCGTCCTGCCTGTCACCCATGGAAGAGAGCAGAAATCTAATAAATAAGGTAATTATTCTGGCGACTAGCGCTGCTAAGCAGCTAGTCGCCAGATGGGGACTTAGTGAAGCTAAAGATTGTGTGGGGTGGTAGTTCCCCTTTAATAAGGCGACAATTTAAACACACTATTTTGATGCAAGTAACATTTTATATGCACTATTGTGACATCCGTCCACAAATCTGCAACATTTTAACACTGAACCAATACACTACTGCAAGAAAGAGCAGATTTCTCTTAACACTCACTTCCACAGAGGCTTACATTGCACTGCCTGAATATGAATGAATAGGACAGCAAAATTATAGACTTGTGTGCTTCACTGTGTGCTCACAAGACCAATGTTCTGCATCTCTCAGCTATCAAACTGTCACCCGCTCCCATGTCATTTACAGCTCATTCTGTGATACAGCCAATTTCATAACAGCAGACAAGGTTGAATATATACGTAGCATTAAGGCCATGACAATGACAACAATAGATGTACAAGACAAAAAAAGGAAACATAAACAGGATGCCCTTCAAGAGAGAATGGTTCATTTTATGTGTATCACACTGTATAGCATGAAAGATTGTGACTGGATGCACTAGTTACATAGTTAGATTTTAAGACACCCCCCCCCCCCCCCCATCTCCACCAAATCAGCCAGTTCTCATTGAATGGTTGGACACGCACATGGCAATTCACCCAGTGGTTCACATTTGCCTCTGTGTGAGTAGTTTTAATGCATCCTGAGCACTAACTAAAGAATAGCCAGCACACAGGGCACATTAACCCTTTGAGTGCCAGAGCCCTCTGGCACTCAAAGGGTTAAAACTGCTCGCATAGGCAACTTGACAAATAACCTATAAAATGTTAGGCCAGAAAAGGCTAGACAACATGTTAGGGGCCACACAGCACAGATCTACCAGGCATTCTTGAATTACCCTGCTGTATTAAATGGGTCATTTCCTTAGGCATAAGTGCCTCTTAACCCTCTGAGTGCCAGACAGGTATCTAGTGAATTGCAGCGCAATGCACTGGATGCCTTTCCTGCAGTCAAAGGGGGGTTTTGTTTTTTTTTTTTTTTAAACAAATGGATTTACCAAAACAGGTTATGCAGCATTCAGGTATCTCTGTCATATATTATATACTAGTGTAAAAGCCCGTGTACACGGGCCAAGATCCGGCGAGGTAAAGAGGCCGGTCCTTGCTGTGCGTACTGCCACCACCTCACCGGATGTGCATGCAATGCAGTCATGCACAGTAGAGAATGCCCGAATGCACAGTATGCTGGAGTCTCTACTGTGCATGACTGCATCGGACAAACATTCTGGCCTTTTATATTATACTAGTATAAAAGCCTGTGTACACGCAGAACTACACCTACCAGCATTCTGTGTGTTCAGGCAGTGTCTACTGCGCATGACTGCATCGGACAAACATACGGCATTCGGGCAGTCTCTACTGTGCATGACTGCATCCTGCGTTTGGGCACTGCATCGGACAAACATACATCTGGCCTTTTATTATTAGTGATTATGAATCTAGTTTCCTGTACATAGTGATTGCTATTGAAGTCTGCCTCTAGGCCACACCTACTCACAAAAAACTGGGTCTGCACGCACCTGAACAACTCATAATGGTCACTACTATTTATCAAAAGTAAATTAAGACAAGTAGTCCACAAAAAAAAAAAAAAAAAAAAAAAAAGAAAAGAAAAATGAAATGTAAATATAAAAACAGTAAATAGTAATAACGGATTGCTGTTTGAAGGACACTATTGTAGATAAGTCCTGAAAACAACAAAGAGCCACTTCTAGTGCAGTTTCCTTTAACCCATAGTAGTCAAAGGGTTAAAGACAATCTGCTTCGGCCTGTATCAGTGTCCCATGTTGTGGTGCCGTGGATTCCCTGGAAGCCATGGCGCAGTGTATGGCTTGTGTGATTAAGTACCTAGAGACAGAAATTCTACCTAGAAAGCACAGCTCTTGCTTCTCCTTGCTCCGCCAGGCTAAAAAAGCTGAGTCTTTGATTTCCAAGTCAGAGATCCCTCGGGTGTAAACGCGGCCAGATAACAAAGCAAACGCCTTTTACAGAAGGCACATTTTTTTTTTTTTTTAAACAGGGCTTTAACACCTTGAATACTATGTGAAGCAATGCATTGGAGACCTCTCTAGCACACAATGGGTTAAAACCCCTATTTATAAATCAGTGAGAATCTAGGATTTTGATCCCCTAAATTGCTCATCAAAAGTGTTGCATCAAAAAAGTAAGACTAGTGAATTTCTAAATAAACTACACCATACGGATGAAATTAAAATCACTAGGTAAAAATTGGTATCCTTTTCAAATGTTTCCCACTATTGGGCGACTAACAAATTAGCTTATTAAACAGGTCGCCAGAATGAAAAGGGCATTGACAATCTCACCCACGCCAAAGGGTGAGATTGTCATTTCGCAGGTGTAAGCGTCGCTGATATGTCTCCATTACCTGTTTGTAGGGTGGGAGTACAAACAGGTAATACAGAGTACAGCTTGTCTCTCTCCTTGCCTCAGTAGTGCGCTCCTATCTGGCTGCATCTATCTAAGCACCTACTCTGCTACCTCAAGTGGTGCTACCAGTTACGCTATTGGTATCGGTGGTCTATTCAAGTCTGGTTCTAAGACTCAGTACCACTAGGGTTGCCACCTTTTTGTAAAAAAAAAATACCGGCCATGGCATTTTCTCCATAGACTTAACATTGGACAGAAGCCAATTTTCTACCGGCCTGTCGGTAAAATACAGACTTGGTGGCAACCCTAAGTACCACAGACCTACAGTGGTTCAGTGTCAGCTGCTGGGTAGTGGACTAGACACGGTCCTCATGTCTATCTCCCCTCGGACTGAGGAAGTGTTCATTATTACTACTAGTATTCTTATTATCTATTGCTCAATAAACTGGTTTATTCACTTGTACTGTTTCGTGTGTTTCTTTACTGAGAGTCCGTGACAAAGAGGAAGGAAGAGGAATGAAAGATCATAATGGCAGAATTATTTGACCACAGCCAGTTAACATCAAGTTTTAGCCTTGTGGATTTTAGATATAGTAACTTTTTATTTTGTCTTCACATATTCTGCATGTGCATAATGTGTTAAAGGGGTAGCATTGTTTACTATTAGAAATTTATATTTTGCAGGGTTTTTCCTGCATGGATACTCTCACCTAGAAGTTTTATTAAAAACTTATTGTAACTTTTTTGGGGTGCGGTACTTCCATGGCCTGAAAGGATACATTGGTGCTGTTGCTAGGTCAGTCTATGGATAGCTCTAGTCAGTTGACCATAAACCTCAACAGGATGCTGAAGCAACAGCACCATCATAGAATTTCAGGCCATGGAGGTACTACACCCAAAAAATGAGTTGTAATAACATTTGAATCAAATACGTCTTAGCAGTGTTTTATTCAGTAGGATAAACCCTGCAATACATAATTTTTTTCAGTAATAACCCTCTGAGTGCCAGAGGGGTACGGAACACATTGTATAGCAATGCATTCCGTACCCCCTGGCTCACAAAGGGTTAAGCATTACTATTCCTTTAAAGTGATAGTAATACCTCTATTAAAGTTGGTGCCAGAGTAGTCTTTCATTTTTTTGTAACACAGATCACTATATTTCATTACTTACAGATTCGTAGTTCAAGCTGAAAGGATCCCCCTCCCGCCGCTTCCGCTACAATCTGGAACACGGTCGGGGGACAGCACAGATCGCAATGTGGGACAATCTTCAGTCAGCGAGTATAAGGAAAACCCTGCACCCCTTGAAGGAGGGCAGGATTTTCCTTTTGCTTACTGAAGATTGTCCCTCGCTGCGCTCCATCCACACCAGACAGAGGATCAATGATGCAGGGAAAGGGGAAGGAGGGAGATCCTTTTGGTTTCAAGAGAGCATGAACTACAAACCTTTACGTAATGAAATATAGCACTATGGTTTACAAAAAAAAGTAAAGACAACTCGGTATTACTAACACTTTAAGTCAAACTGTTTAAATTCCCACCCACTCCTCTTCACCTATTTTTACGCTTATATCCCTGACCGTAAGCTCCCTGTACCTGTTTTCAGACAGCATTCTGTCAAGGACTATGCAGACCGGTATGGTGATAGAGTGTAAGAAAAGATGCAATGTAAAAAGACTGAACACAGAGCTCTCAGTGTAGCACTGACTGATTTGATGGTAGACTGACCAATAAACTCTCTGGAAACAGAGATGCAAAGAGATTACTGTCATGGACCTAAGTGTTAGTGAGAAAAATGCACTTGCAGAATGTGTAAAAGTCAAAACTGAGAGTTGCTATCCCTTAACACTTTCAGTGCCAGAAGGGTAATGTAGTTCTGAAAAGCTGGAGGGCCTCAGGTTGCTCAGGCAATTGAAGCATATCACTAGGGATCCAGAGCACAGCGTAACGTGGCACCAACAAAGAAAACACACTTGTACAACAAGTACAACACTTGTTTGGGACTGCATATGGCAAGCAAAGATGCTATCCACATCAACATACAAAACCATGGTAAATATTAACCCTTTGTGTGCCAGAGTAGTATCCAACGAATTGTGTTGCAGATGGGATACCTCTCTCTGGCACTCAGAATTAAAATACATTGGGAACCATATAACATTTTAAATTTTTTTCTCAGAGACGTTAAACAATTTAGGGCCGTAGTCAATAAGCTAGTAAACAGCAATTCTAGAGCAATTCAGCTACACCAAAGAGCTCCAACCTTTTCTTTAACAGGAGCTACATGTTCTGGGCTACTGTAAAACATATACTGAAAATATATGAATGTATAACTGTATGTATTAAACCATCTCAAAAGCTGCTTTTGCCTACTCTTCAGTCCTTCCCACAACTTACAATAACAAGTGCTGCACAGAAAACAAGTGACCTTCTTATCTGCTCAAGGTCATAAAATTCTGCTACAAGATGTATAAGTTCTAGCACATAATAGCCACATCCTATATAATAATTTGCTAGGAAGTTTGTAACGACACAGTCATGCGCAGTAGAGACTGCCCGTGATGAGGCTGATACAGAGTGAGGCGCTCCTTCACACTCCGAAGGAGCGTCCCGCTCTGTATCAGCTGAAGTGCAGGCAGTCTTTACGAAGCAGGACTGCAGGGTGACCGGCTGGCACTGTATCAGCCACGGCGTGGGCAGTCTCTACTGTGTATGACTGCCCTGCGACCGGCTGGCAGTGGCACTGTGGCCCGTGTAACAGGCTCTTCAACTAGTTCACTTTAAAAGACAAAATTGTGGCTCTCCAGTGAGTCACAATTTTTCTGATTGATAATGCCTTCCCAATGCTTAACGACACTATCCAATATTACAGTGCAAGTTTAAAGTTATTTGTGTGCTTTATTAAAATAGGTAATGAATACAAAAGAAAGCTAGCAACTATGGTGAGTGAATATGGAATAACAGAGTGGCTTTTACCCACTTTGAGGCCACGTATTTCTCACATCACTAAATATGTAAACTGGCTTTACAAAGCATGAGGAATAATCTGCAACCAGCTGTTATTGCAGTAGGGCAGGAAAACCATGGAAATGCTGTGAGGCCGCTATCCGCTGGGTATCACAGATGAACGCTGTGCCCAGATTGGCTATAGACAACTAAACAGTAGATTTCAACCACTGGACCAGTCTCTGGTAGCCAAATAGCTTTATCCCTTTGCGTGCCGGAAAGGCGTCCAATGCGTTGAGCTGCAATGCACTAGATACCTCTATGGCACTCAAAAGATTAAACCTGATCAGACTGGAGACAGCTATTCATTGGTAGACAAAGAGCTACCAGTGGCTCACAAGCTTCTTGTTGGAGACATCTGACCTACACCATTGAGGTAAAAATGACAATTCTCAGTTTAACCCCTTATGGACCAGCGGTCCCAGGGTGTGTTGTCCTTTAAGGACCAGACAGGGAAGTTCGACGTGCCGCCCCACTTGACTGATCACGTGTACCGGCACGCCGTACGAGGGACTGAAAGAGATCGCTCCGGTCTTGGAGAGATCAACTTCAGTCCCCAGTATTACTCACTGTGGTCCTGCAGGAGCGCGGTGAGTAAAAGTATGTGACGTACCAGGACCGTCACTGGTCCTTAAGTGCTGGACCAGAGTGACGGTCCGGGTACATCATCGGACGCAAAGGGATTAAAGGGATAGTAATGTTTCACAATAAAAGCAGCTCCAATTAATCTTCATAGTATTTGGGCCATGGAGAGTGTTATTTCAATACTGTCCAATTTGCTGTACAAGAGTAATTGAATGATAAAACATCCCCCTCCCACCCCTTTTACTGATGTAACACTGCTCACCTCAGAACAGCAAGACTGTCTGGATGGATCGCAGAGAGGGACAATCTTCAGTGAGCATAAGGAAAAATCCTATCATGGGGTCAGGGTTTTCCTTATGATCACAGTAAGAAGATTGCCACTTGCTGCTACCTGTGCGGTCAAGGGACCAGATTTCCCATCTGAGGGGAGGTGGCTTACGCTAGGTAAAAGGGGCGGGAGGAAGATACTTTATCATTCAATTATTCTTGAACTACAATGCTCACAGTATTGAAATAACACTCTCTATGGCTCAAATACTATGAAAATATTTTTTTTGTGGAAAAGAGGTGATAAAGTGGAGATGACTTCTCCAGTGATATCACTTCTTCATTCTTTATGTTATTCTATAGAGCCTATTCACTAAGATCTCCAACATAAGAGATGTTTGTGAATATGCTCCACATGATAACATAGGAATTGGAGTGTATCACACTGGAGAAGTTATCTCCCTCCCCCCGTTCACTTTCATAAATATAGGACTTAGGGCCTTAACCCTTTGAGTGCCAGTGGGGTACGCTGCATTGTATACCCCTCTGGCACTCAAAGGGTTAAGCAACATGGAGATATTCTGGGGCTAATAACTGCCCAACAGGCAGGGACAGATTTCCCAAAAGGCAGAGAAGGCAACTACCCAGTGGTCCAAATTTTGAGGGGGGCCTCAGCTGTGCATACTGAATTGAGGGTGTAGCCAAAGCAATCTCAACGTTCCAAGACCAGTTTTTATACCCCTTTAACCTCTTAGATGCTAGAGAGATCTCCATCGCATTGCTAAGCAATGTGTACGGATCTCTAAAGCAACCAAGGAGTTAAAGTGCGTGTTTTTCTTCCTGCTTGTTATAGGACAAATGTATTTTTTATGCCTGGATGAGACTGGGGGGGACAGGGTCATGTGAGGAGTTGGTGTGTGGTCATGGGTGGAGTTAAGTGCACCTAGAAATCATTGCCTAAGGGTGCCTAGGATGTAAATACGGACCTACCAAAAGGAGACAAAATGAAAATTCTCACTGATTCCCTGATACACATACAGCTTATGTATAGTTACTCCATGAAACCGGAGGATGGGTATGGCCTATTCGGTGGAGGGTCACAGGCTTCTTAATAAACTTAAAAATGTATATATAAACAAATAAAATAATAATAATGATATGTCTGGCCCCTAAATTTTGGGATTATCATTATTATTTTTTTTTTTATCTAAGTATCCCTCAATGGACTCCTAAAAATGTAATTGAGCTCCAAGGATGTCAACATTTTAGTTCAGCCCTGCATATTTACATGGTTCTTTGTGATAAATGAGAGAATGTCAGGTACATACCAGGCTGGTAATATGCAGATCAATAAAACTTGCATTTAAAGTGGCACTGCTGTCACTTTGTAAAAACGGCATCACTTTGAAAAATCTTCCAAAATCTATATGTTAGCCATTTCATATTTCAAACAATACTTCGAAAGATCTAAATGTATTTATCAGCTTATGCAAATGAGATCAAACTTCTGGTAGGAACTAACAGTTGGGATCAGGAGCTTAGAGGCAATGTTTTACACTGACAAATAAAGCTATATACTTATAAACAAAAGGTTTTAAATAATTAAAAAAAAAAAAAAAAAAAACACATGTAAATACCCATTTGTTACAAACTGGCAGAGTGACGGTCCGAGTACGTCATTGGACGCAAAGAGGTTACCCTTTGAGTACCAGAAGTGTGTGCAACACATTGCTTTGTAATGCTTGCACATCTCCTTGGCACTCAAACAGTTAATGGAGGCTGATGAGCTAAAAAGAACTGCAGCCATTCTGGGGCAAACCAACTGCACCATAAAGGACAAAAATAACATTCCCACTGATGAAAAGCAATGCGTTGGACACCTCTAGCACTGGCCAATGCTGTACCACTCTGGCACCCAAAGGGTTAAAATTCCCATCCAAATTAACCTTTTGAGTGCCAGAGGGGTACGTGACGCATTTTACTCCTCTGGGACTCAAAGGGTTAACTCTTTCAGTGCCACAGAAGCATCCAAGGCATTGCAACTTAAATGTGTTGGATACCTCCCTGGCACTCAAAGGGTTACAGGGATATGTATTTCTTTCTCTCCTATGGTGCATCTGTCTTTCTCCAGTTCTCCTCAGTTTGTAATTCTGTCACCCAGAGTGTAGTCACAGAATAGTCTGGGAACATAACATACGCAGATGGTGACAAGGGAAGGCTCACAAACCCACTCTGCTCAAATATTAGTGTTTACACAGATAACCGGTGAATTAGCGAGCAAAACGTCACTGGTAACCAATTAGCCGTCAGACAACAGGGAAGTTTATAGCAGCAGGCTGACATTCTCAGGTGATAGATGGCTCACACAAATCCCAAAAGTGGAATAATAGGATTAATGCAAACAATGTGTGAACTTTGCCTCTGACAGATTAGGCTCCATACAACATCACAGTACCAGAACTCCTCCTACTGACTTGTTATTTGTGGGGTGTGCAAGGTCATAGGACAGATAAAAGAGTTTTTATAGATATTATTTTAGACCCCTCATTGTTTGAAGCCCAGATTAACCCGTTGCTTGGCATAGGTGTGCACATCTAGTATTTCTTAAACCCTTAAAGGGATAGTAATACTTAAAATGTAAAAAAATGTATATTGTAGGGTTTATCCCTCCGAGTAAAACAAGGGTACTCTCACTGCTGAGATTTGTTTTATTAACCCTTTGAGTGCCAGGGTGGTACGGAATGCACTGCTTTGCAAAGCATTCCGTACCAATCTGGCACTCAAAGGGTTAATTAGTTATTACAGCTCAGTTTCAGGCCACTGTGATACCGCACCTACAAAATTCAAGTTTGAGCTGTAATGACTTATTAATAAAAATGCCTCTCAGCAGTAGGAGTTCCTTTGTTTTACTCAGGGAGATAAACCCTACACTGCATATTTGTTTACATATTATGTATTACTATCCCTTTAAAAGCCGGCACGTGCAGTTAAGGACCACAGGCTTTTTTTTTGTTGTTGGGTTTTTTTCGCCATTGGATTCAGGGGTCCCCGAGCGGCATGAATTCCATGACTTGCCAGGACTGTCACTAGTCCTTAAAGGGATAGTAATATCCCTTTAATATAATATTGTGCATGTTGAGTGGTTTCAACATATCACACTCAACCACTTTTAACCTGTTAATGCCACATGACTTGCCAGAACAGTCACATGAAACCGGGGGTGGGCAGCCCTAAAGGGCCATGGCACTTTTTTTTTTTTCTTAGTGTAAGAATTCCATGGTGTGCCAAGACCATCGCTAGTCCTTAAAGTATATCCACTGATGATGGTCCCGGCAGGACCGATGACAGTCCTAGCACGTCTAGGGTTAATTATCACAGTGTGCCTCAGGGAGCACTGTGATCATTGCGGGGAGTGTGTAACTGACTGCTCCAGGACCAGACAAGTCAGTTCCAGCCATTCCCCATCGCCCTGAACATGTGATTGCTGCTGCATTAATCACATATTCCAGTGGAGCCACATGACAAAGGCAATGTATGTAAACCTTACCTCTGTCACTGTTCTCTGCCTCTCTTCCTCATGATCACAGTGAGGAGGAATGACACAGAGACCAGAGATCCCAACTCTGAAGATGAACAAAGAGGGATTTTTTGTGTGTATCTGTTGGTGCAGGGGGCAGGCCTGGTGGGTAGAGCTTGATTGGTCACTTAATGACCTATAGAGTAATGAGTTGGCACTATATAAATAAAACATCATAATAATATTGCAATCTATTTTTGCAGCTGAACAAATGATTTAGAGCAAGATAGAAGAATTTTACTTACACAGACTAATGTATAAACACATATACTGCAGTTTAATCAAACATTAATGTGACGTTTATTGCTGTGGAGCAATGTGATACACTTATATACACACAATACACAGTCTTATCTCCTAATCAGAGGGACACCAGGGTGGGAAAGAGGGATTGTCATCTCAGAGGGACGGTACCCAACTAAAATGGAACACTTGGGATGTATGAACAAATATTCAGTCCATTAGTTCAATCCCTGTTAAAAATTAACTGCTTGAGCACCAATTACCCCATGAAAACTGATCAAATTGATTATATAAAAAAAATAAAGAAAAAAAAAAAACACAATTTAAATGATGGGTTATACATAAGAATGTGCCATCAAACGTAAGTCCTACTTATCCTTAAAGGGATAGTAATACTTCATTTTAACTTTATTTTATTTTGTAGGCATTAAAAAAACATTAAGAATGATATAAGTCTTATCTCTGAAACTTTTATGGTTTAAGAGATATTCACAAACAAAGTATCCCCCCCCCTGTTCAACCAGATCAGAAGGGAGATGCCCAGGTAGACTGCAGAGAGAGACAATCTTCAATTAAGATAAGGGAAAAAGCTGAAAAACTTGTCAAGGGGGGGAAGGGCTTTCATTGTTTTCATACAAAGAAAATTGTCCCCTTCTGTTATCTGTCTGGTCTTACAACCAGATCCACATCTGAGAAGAGATGGCTTACACTAGGTAAAAGGGGCGGGGAGGGGAACTTTGCTTGTGAATATCTCATAAACCATAAAGGTTTGAGAGATAAGACTTATATCATTCTTCATGTTTTTTTAATGCCTACAAAATAAAACAAAGTTAAAACGAAGTATTACTATCCCTTTAAAAAATATAATGTGTGTGTGTGAAATGAATTAGAGGGGAAATATGGATGAACATAGACATACTAAAAAGGCCCAAATTGCTCTTGTCCTCTAGTGTAAAACAAACAAACAAAAAAAAGCCCTTGTGTAGGAGCTTCTACCCCACATATATAACTCAGTGGGTGCAGACTTGCTTATTAGCATACCTGGGAACTCTCAGGGTTTGTGCCAAAATCTCAGGGTGAGAGAGTTCAGTGCTACCTGTTATATATTCTTTTCCAGTTAAATGCTTCTTTAGTCTCTACATGGGTGCCACTTGTACCAGAAAGGCATAGGGAGAAGTCCTGCTTGATTTGTGTGTGTTCATGAGGTGATATCTGCAAGTTGTTGGGTATTAATGGCTCCTTGAATGCCGACTGGAGCAACTCTCGATTACAGCGAACAGGGATATATCGCGGATAATGTATATTATAGGAAATTTAAGGGTTAATATTTACACAATCTCAGGGTCAGCTCATTTTGAAAGTTCCCGGGTATGCTTATTAGTAAGAGTCTGGAAGTACCCTATGCAGCCCCAAAACTGCTCCTATTACCTGTTTTTTTTTTTGTTTGTTTGTTTTTTTTTGGGAGGGGGCAGTTATAAGACAATGCAAATTGAACGTCTGTGGCACTGACTCTCAGATTCCAGGGGGAAGATGCACTAAGGTGTGTGTGAGAGAAAGGAGTTAACATTTCCAGTGTTATAAACTCTGCAGTTGCTATGTTATTCTGTTGAGCCTTGGCTCCATAGAATAAAATAAGAATTGGAAAGTTTATCACGCTGAACAAGTTATCCCTTCTTTATCACACCACAGTGCATCTCCCCCTAGGTTTGACCATGCATTCCCCATAGGACCTGTTGCATGGGGTTCTCCTTTCAGACTAATGTTCTACTCCCCTTTTGGTGCACCTGGGCTCAAGATGCCTTGGCTTAAAATTGTCAGGACTGCTCCCAGGGGAGCCGATCTAATGACAGGCCAAGAACCAGATGATAGTTGCCATTTAAAGTCTTTCTTCCAATAAGTACCTGTTAAAACCAGAGCAATGAAAAGTTACAAACACGCATTCCTGTTAAACTGCATGTTGAAACTAGTTACTGCCCTTTAACCCTGCACTGCAATGAGGTGACCTACCCTCTGTGTAAGAAGGAAATCTCTGTGTATGCATGTATACTGAAGGGTGCAGAATAAAACAAACCTTACTACCACTGCTGTTTTAGTCAAAAGTTACTGAAGTTCAAAATTCCATTTTTATTTATTTATTTATTTTTTGGGAGGGGGGTCCTGTGCTTTCCCAACTTGAACATTTATAGTGGTCTTGTTGCTACAACATTCTATGCACAGCTATTGTTAGTGACAATAACCCTCCATATTAGGCAGAAGCAATACCTTCACTAAAACCTCAGGCCATGGAGGAACTGCACAAAAAAACAGCAGTGGGATTATCCTTGTTTTACTCAACAAGCTAAGCATCGCAATATATATAGGTTTTCTATATATTATACTATATTTTATTATTATATGTAATTATTAATATTATCCTTTGTTCATTGAACAACAACATAGTCCCCAGTTCTGTACAAAATAAGGGGGACAACAATGTACAGAGACATACAGAGCTAGATAAAACCCAAGGGGCTGGCTGGAGTTCATGGGATATTTAGTCCCCAAAAGATGGAGATACAACAATTGAACATTGGCTGCCTATCAAATGCTGGATCGCTTACAAAACTTTGCTTCTCTCATTCAAGACCCTTCTCCCCTCTACCCCTTTCTATATTTCCACTCTGATCTCCCGCTATACCCCACCCCGCCACTTACGATCAGCCAATGACCGTCTTCTCTCAACTCCGTTTGTGTTTACAGCTCTCAGTATCATAACCTTTGTCTCTCATTGCTCCTTATCTATGGAACACTCTTCCTCCCACCATGCACCACTCTTATGGTCTTCAAGTCACACTTGGAACTACACCTCCGTAACAAAACTTAAAGCATGCTAGAAAGCACTGACTTTGTACAACTTAGGCTCTTTATATATGATTTATTATATTTTTGTCCCTTATCCTAACCAGAACTCTGGCACTATATTCAGCACTTGACCCTTATGTACGCTGCATGTCTCCCATTACCACTTTAGATTGTAAGCTTTTGGGCATGGACCTCAGTACTCAGTACCACTGCAAAGCACTTGTAACCCTGTACTGCCTAAACCCTTAACCCCTTAATGACCAGAGAAGTTAACTTCTTTTAAGGACAAATTTGATCCTTGCAAAAGCGCTGGTACAAGTGACCTCTTACATGTTCTAGCACAGTGGTTCTCAACCCATGCCCTCAGTGGCTACTAACAGGCCAGGATTTGAGAATTTCCTTTTAAGAGCACAGGTGAGTTAATCAATACGACTGAGCCCTGATCACCACACCTGTGTTCTAGCAGGGAAATTCCTAAGTCCTGGCCTGTTAGTGGCCACCGAGGGCACGGGTTGAGAACCTCTGTTCTAGCACACCAAGTAGGGGTCTGAGATAGACCGCTCCGGTCTTGGAGCAGTCAATTTCAGTCCCCATTATCACTTACAGCTCTCCCGCAGAAGCACTGTAAGTAAAAAGTATGTGACATGTCAGGACCGTCACTAGGAAAAAAATGACAACGGTCCTGGCACATTAAGTGGTTAAATTGTAAACAGCAGAATACACTTGTGGAACATATATAAACATTTTCATTCATTCAACATCCCTGATGTAGAGCTTGATATTTACTATTTTAGTTCACCTCTTTTCGCTGCTGTCAATGATGGGAACGCCCTCTACCTGCAATCTGCAAAATCAGTCAATGATGCAACTAGATCTCAAATTATCAAGAAAACCATCGGTCTCACTCGCTGTTGTCAGTTTTGCTGAACACAGGAACAGAAATGACATGTACAGAGATCATGTATGTCTTTGTGCATACATTTGGGTCATTGTGACGTTTTGCAGATCATAAAGAGGGAGCTCACATCACTGAAAGGCGGAGGATGAAAAATGGAGAGAGTAAATAAATTAAAAAAACAGCAGATTAAAAGCATTAAAGGAACACAAACACCAAAAAATGACCTGGGATTACATATAATTAACCCTTGAAGCACCAGATGTGTATGCAGTGCAGTTGTTCACTCATGTGGTCTATTAATTACAAAGTACTTTATGCTAGTCCATGTAAAACATTCTCTAATATCGAATTACCTATGTTATGTGGGGGCAGCCATTAACCCATGTACCCCAGAGGGGTACAGAATGCATTCCGTACCCCACTGGCACTCAAAGGTTTAATGCCTTTTCCAGGGCACCCTGACATCCATTACCATAGCATTCTTGATACCAGTCTAGGAAAAGATAATGCTGTACTGTCTGTATACTTGAAAACAAGAGAACTCTCAATGTGTTCTTCGGGGTATACATTTTTAAATAAAAGGAAGTCTGAAAAGAAGAGTGATAGCAACTAATCTCAGTAGTCTTTGTGCTCATTATAAAAAGCACAAATTCAATTAATCCTTTGAGCGCTTTGCAATGTGTTCCGTACCTCTCTGGCACTCAAAGGGTTAACCAAATGCTCTCTGAATAAGACACTCTACGTATGTATTAAAATGCAAGTTTAGGATTGAACTTTATGAATGTACCATAAAATAACTTATTTTTCTTTTAAATGCTAGTAGGCAATACAAGATTTTTAAAAATATATAATCCCATTTCATTTTTAACTGTTAGTGTTCAGAATATATAATTCTCTCCCTCTAATATTTGATAGATTTATGTATATAGCTGGATAAATACAGATATCTATTACTTTAATAATAAGAATATAAACATGCGTTCTTGGTCACGTGGACAGGTGTGGGCAGCAAGTTATTAGTGGGCAACAAAATTACAACTCCTATTATCCTCATACAAGTAATAATGTGATAATCCAACAACAGCTAAAAGATCCATTGGTTTTCATTTTCCTACTATAGGAATATCTATCACTGTCTAATACAGTGGTTCCCCAGGCATGTTGCAATACTTCACAGAACCAAGTTTAAAGGGGAACTACCACCCCGCAATAACTTAAGCTTCACTGATTGCTCATCTGGTGACTAGCTGCTTAGTAGCGCTAGTCGCCAGAAATATTACCCGGTTCAGCAGATATCGGCGTTTTACCGATGGTGACAGGAGCAGAAAGCACGGACGTCTCTTCACAGTGACGTCTGTGCGCCTGCGCTGTCAGTCCCTTTTGCACCGTGTGGTGCAAAAGGGACTGACAGCACAGGCGCACGGATGTCACAGTGAAGAGACGTCCGTGCTTTCTGCTCCTGACACCATCGGTAAAACGCCGATATCTGCTGAACCGGGTAATATTTCTGGCGACTAGAACTACTAAGCAGCTAGTCACCAGATGAGCAATCAGTGAAGCTTAAGTTATTGCGGGGTGGTAGTTCCCCTTTAATGTGTCACAGCTTTCCAGCATATTCATAGAATTACATTCCCTCTTACATACGTCAAAGAAATACATTTTCCAGCTGTGTGCCATAACTTAAACAGACGTGTCATGACTTTAAATTAATTTGAGAGTCATTGGCCTAATAATATCAACACATAGAACAAAAAGACAAGATTAGCCACTGGATGCTAGAAGACTCTGTGAGGTAGGCATGTTAAAGGGATAGTAATGTCAGAAATAAACTTTATTCAGTATGGTAGATTTTACAAAAATAAATTATTTGGAGGAAGTCCTACCTCTCAAACCTTTACGGTTTGAGAGAAATTTGCGGCTAAAAGTTCCCTTTCTCCTGATGTCAGCTGTAAAGCTGGCCGCAGGAGATTCGAGTCATGCAACTCGAGGCGGCTCTTCAGCAGAGTCAAAATGAAGATCTTTAAAAAGAACTACTTCATTGGAACGGTCTACAAAGTGTGCTTGCAAGGCAAGCACACTTTGTAGACCGTTCCAATTATGTAATTGTTTTTAAAGAGCGTTATTTCTGCTCTGCTGAAGAGCCGCCGGCTTGTCCCAGGACCAGGATCTCTTGCTGTCAGCAGAGTGCTGACATCAGAAGGGAGAAGAGGTTTGAGAGATAGGAAGGACTTTCTCCATATACTTTATTTTTGTAAGCTCTACCATACTGAATAAAGTTTATGCATTACTAAGCCTTTAAGAATATCTGAGAAAATACACATTCAGGGAAAGAGAATCCCAGACAAGCAAGACCCTTTAATGAGGCAATTAACCACAAGTCAAAGTTACAAAGAACGGCTTTTATTTCTTAGATAGAAAAGAATCAATAAAGCAAAAATTTGACAAACATCTAAAACATACTTAAAAACAATAGAGGAAGTCAAATGATGCTCTCAAAGTCACATATCTATTCATGGTAATATTTAGAAATGAACAAATAGTGTATTTAGTGTATTCTTTGACCCCGAGTGCACCAGACAATGTTTGTACCCTTGTCTTATTTTGTACTAGTGCTAACCAGGTCCTTTCTTTTGTTGCAAAGAATATCTGAGAGACGCACGGATGAAATCGTTCCGATCTTCTTTTAATCAGATACAATAACAGAATACAAGGGGCAGTAGTTTCTTATAGACCAGGGGCTAGCCAACCTGATGCTCTGCAGATGTTCAAGACTACATCTCCCATTATCCCCAGACAGCCTTTTTGTCTAGATGGCAATGATTGGAATTGTAGCCCTGAACTGCTTGTCCACCAATAAAGACAAAGACAAACTACACTATAAATTAATAAGTAAAGTAGTTTCCCAAAATTTCCTGAATACCAATGCAATGCATTTGAGACCTCTCTAACATTCTAGGGGTTAAAAGCCCCATTTACATAAATGGGAATTGGCTTCATCCAGAATGATGCCAGTTTTATTTTGAAGATAAGGCCCACTAGCAACTATGGGGTTAATAAATATAGTGTGTGTATTGCTTTACAACTCACTAGAAACATCCCTTCCATCTAGGGCCTGAGTGGACAAGTGAGGCTCTACAGCTCCTGCCAAACTACAACTCCCATCATCCTCTAACAGCTGTTGGAGGATGATGGATGTTGTTGTGTGGCAGCAGCTAGAGGGCCTCACATTGCCAATTCCTGATCTAAGGTGTTTGTAAATTCACATCCAAATATACATGCATTTCTTCTGTAAAGCAATGCATTAGAGACCTCTATATCAATCTAGGTATTTAACCCTTTGAGTGCCAGGGGGGTACGCAACGCAATGCGCTGCATACCCCTCTGGCACTCAAAGGGTTAATATCCCATTTACATCATTGAGATCAGATGGAGCTGTATCTGTCCCTAATAGTGCTATTTCAGTTTTCTACCGAAATTACTGTACTTTTCTTTTGAAAATCATGTACACAGCAAATATGTATGAACCTTAGAAATAAATTGATAATAATGTGTTGCTGCCAACATTGCCCTTGGGTCCATTCATAAAAGACTACCTATGCACATTAATGTATGACAATACAGTAGAAACACACAATACAATAAGGGGATTGGTATATACAGTGGGTAGATATCACTCTACTGAATAATGAATGACAGCACATATAAAGTCGGGAATATCAAGCTCCTCTCTCAATGATGCACAGGGAGAGAATTGTGCAAAGAGTAAAGGGCCTTATTCATCAAGACAAAGAGTTACAATTCTCAAGCGAAGCAACTGCACCACGGAGATGACATTAGAATTCTGCATTCCCATTTAAATAAAATTGATGTTTTACCCCTTGTATGCTAATGTCTTCAATGCTTCACAATGTGCTGAATCATTTCCAGCATTTAATAGGTTACAAGATTAATTTAAATCAACTGAACATTTTCTTTTACCCCTATGGTGCAGTTGGTTTGCCCCCACATTAGCGTACGTATTTTTACCTTGGCGATGAATATGTTCCAATGTGCATATCAGCAGATGCACCAGGAATGGTAAGTACAGAATAATTTGTATATTACCAGCATGTTCATAGGATCACAAAGGCAGGATGTGTTTGTAGGGTAGTGTAATGGTACATGACTAGAGGGAGAGATGTGTGCACTACCAGATCTGCCCATGTGACATACATAAAGCTATGTGCAGATCAGTGTCCATTTCCCCAGCCCTGTATGTAACCATCTGAGAGACAGGGGCATCTCAAATGCACAGCAATTCATTAGACAACAGTCAGGATCTCAAAATATTTAACACAGAGGTGTGTCTGCATGTGTAGGTGACAGCACACAGTCAGCATCACAGTGTCTGTATAAATACACTGGGTTAGAGGTGTGTGGATCAGATGATACAATTATGGCGCAACACCTGGTCAGTCCTTATGATTACACATGTGAGAGGTATGCAGTACACAATAAATCTAGTAACTATACCTGGTTATTTGTTATGATTACACATAGTGAGCTGAGTAATTATGTTTAAGTCCTGATCAAAATAAACAATGAAGCCAATAACACTTTCTCAATTCTTATGATTGCACATGGTGAGGCAGGCAGATCTGAGTACAGTATAAATGACTACAGTATGACTGTATGTGTGAGCAGATCAGAGAACACAATGAAGTAAGTAACAACAGGTCAGTTATTATGAGGTAAGAGGTATGCTCTGTGTGCAAATCAGAATACACAATTATCCAACACACTTGCGCATTCTGATTACACAAGATAAGAGGTATGTTCCGTGTGCAAATCAGAACAAATGAAGAGACACACTTGCTCAGTTCTGATTACACGAGATAAGGGGTATGCTCTGTGTGCAAATCAGAATACACAATGAACCCATACACTTGCCCAGTTCTGATTACACGAAGTGGCAGGCTTGCTGCGTGTGAATAAAATAACACACAAGAAACATAAGACCTGGTCAGTCTTCATGATTACACAGTGTGACTGTATGTCAGTGCAGATCAGAGAACACAATGAAGCGTGTGCAACATGAGGCCCTCCAGTTGTTTAGTTATACAATACCGAAGATGATGGAAGTTGTAGTCCACAACAACTGGAGGGCCTCAGGTTGCCCAGACCTACTAACACCAGTGGTTAGTCGTTATGATTACACAGTGTGAGGTGTGCATGTGGCTGTATGTGTAGACAGAAGTACAGGATACAAGCACCAGGTCAGGACAAGGTGTGTGTGTGTCAGACAGGGCAGTGCCAGCTCACACTCTGCCAGCCCTCCCGGCTCACCTTAGGTTTGTACAGCCACTTTCTGAACCTGTTCATCATTCCCTCTGGGGCTGTATGGGCTCTAGGTGCCGGTGAAACCCTGCGTGACTCTCACTCCGTGGACTTGAGAACCTGTCACGGGTAGGGATAATGACAGCCGGCTGAGGTTTCAGTCACGGGATTGGCCAGAACGGATCCCCCCTTATTAAAAGCAGGACTGACGGCTCCACTGACAGATCCAAAACAGTCACCATCCCAAGCGAGCGGCACCACTCATACACTAGAACGCATGCGCACCGGCTTCCCGAAAGCCAAGACCACAACCCGACTCCGCCCATCCACTCACACAACAACCAATCGCACAATGACTATTAACACAGTGAGGCGGGGCTGCAGATTGTTGTGAGACAGCCCTGTTGGGACAGTGCAGGAAGCGCTAGCCGACATCTTTTGTTTGGGCAAAGCTAATATGTATGTACCTATGAACTATAACTGTTGGGACATTATCAAAATATGCTAAGAAAATCCAGTGCAACAAAAAATACACATATGAAAATAAACGATCATAAGCATTGCGTGTTTTATGCAGCCACTGAATTAAATATATTTATTTTTTTTCTAAAGTGAATTAAATTTCCCCGTGATCGGCTCATCGTGGCTCTCAGATATAGACAACTGCAGCGTGATCCCCTTGCATCTCATAACAATCCGGAGGTGCTTTTACCCATATGAAAGATGGCTGCTAATGAATGAGACGTGGTTTGGGAGGTGTTTATTAGGTGTTCAGCATGTGCCCCAGATCTACTGAGATAAAGTTTAGGTGACAGGTTTCACCACGAATGGGAGGCATTAGTGGGGCAAAATGTATGTTCATCATATCGTGAATATGGTTGTTTTACCAGTCTTAGGATGAGGTGCATGTCTCTGTTAGATATCTGTAACTGATGAGCAAACGAATATACTAAAAACATGTGTTTTATTTCTTGCATTAACCCTAACACCTAATAACAATCCTCACTTACCTTACTATGGCCAGTTAACCCTAATAATCCTTATGAGTGAATATATAGTGCCACACGTGTATGCAGAGCTGTACCTTTTAGGGGTTTGGACAATATAAGGTTACAAGTGCATAAGAAAATGAAACACTAGAAGTGGGGTCCCTGCTTGAAATTTTACAATCTAAATCTATGAATTTTGGCCCTGTGCTCTGTACACGCAACACATTTTCAGTCAGTGGATGCCATTGCCATGGATTCCATGCAGACATGACAGTTGGTAATAGGACCTAAAACTCTGCTGAACACGGGTTAGTAATGTCTTAGATAAATAAAAAGTAATATTGTAGATAATCAAAAAATAAATCCGTCGATGCCAGTCTGATAGAAATACGTAATAAAGTTCCCCCCCTCAGTGATGTCAGCTGTAAAGCTGACAGCAGATTTGTGTCGGCCAACTCAGTGCGGCTCTTCAGCAGAGCCGAAATAGTGATATATAGAAATGTGTTCCATTTAAGTATTTCTTTCTATATATATCGCTATTTCAGTTCTGCGGAAGACCCGCCTGCCGGCAGGGCCGGATTTGCATCTCAGGAGCCTGTAGGCACAGAAATCTGAAGTGTACCCCCCATTGGCCATCTCCACCGGACATCTCCACAATGCTCCTAACCTCCACATTGCCCCATTCAGCTCCAACTTGTACTCACATTGCCCCCATCCTCTCCATATTGCCCTCACATTGCCCCCATCAGCTCCAACTTACCCTCACATTGCCATCATCTCCATATCGCCCCATCATCTCCACATTGACATCATCTCCATATTGCCCCCATCAGCTCCATATTGCCCTCACATTACCTCAATCATCTTCACATTGCACCCATCATCTCCTCATTGCCATCATCTCCATATTGCCCCCCACCAGCTTCAACTTTCCCTCACATTGCCCCCATCATCTCCACATTGCCATCATCTCCATATTGCCCCCCATCAGCTCCATATTGCCCCCATCAGCTCCAACTTACCCTCGCATTGCCCCCATTAGCTCCATATTGCCCCCCATAAGCTCCATATTGCCCTCATCAGCTTCAACTTACACTTACATTGCCCCCATCATCTCCCCGGCCCCATCAGTTCCATATTGCCCCCTTCAGCTCAAACTTACCCTCACATTGCCCCCATCATCTCTATACGGACCCCCTATCAGCTCCAACTTGCCCCCCATCAGATCCATATTGCCCTCACATTGTCCCATAATTTCCATATTGCCTCCCAGTGTCCGTTTCCTACCTCTTCCCTGGTGGTCCAGCGGCAGGACTGGTCTGTCGTCTGTGCCTCCTTTGACACAGTCCTGTAGCTGCTGAAGCTCCCGCGTGGTCTTCTCTTCAGTAATGCAGAGCGCTGGGAGGTGATGGTCCTGGCATGTCATGGAAGTTTGTGATTACAGTGCGGATCGCAGTTCACTTCCGTTAAAAAAAAAATGGTGCCTTGATCCTTCAGATCACCCCACCCCCTGACCACTCAGTCCTTAAGGGCGTAGGATAAAGATTGGATGTTAATTTATCAATATGAATACCAAAAGTGAGGTTGTAACGATGGTGACATGGGTATTGCAGAGTAACAAATACCATTGTGACAGTTTTGTCAGTGTTTAGGAACAGTTTGTTTTTAGAGATCTATCTTTGAACTTCAGAGGAATCATCCTGTAACACAACCTCAAGTTGTGTTTTGGTTTTGGGAGTAATAGTGTAGGCGTGTGTAGGCAATATTCTGATTGTCTGGCAAGTGGGTTATTTCCTTGTGCAGAGTATCAGCGGCGAGTCTCCGTTACCACTCCGGCTGTTGAGCCACCGGTTGCCTCCGGTTAAACTGTGCAGAGTGCAAGTGTTGTCTCCGTTACTGCTACGGCAGTTTACCTTGGGCCTAGTCTCCGTTATTGCCTCTGCTCAGAACAAGAGCCAGTCTCTGTTACCACTCAGGCTGCTGAGCCACCGGTTGCCTCCGGTTAAACTTGTGCAGAGTACAAGTGTTGTCTCCGTTACTGCTACGGCAGTTTCCCTTGGGCCTAGTCTCCGTTATTGCCTCTGCTCAGAGCAAGTGTCTGCCTCCGTTACCACTCTGGCTGTTGAGCCACCGGTGGCCTCCGTTGGACTTCAGCAGTGTGCATGTGTTGCCTCCGTTACTGCTCCAGCAGTACCTCACGTATCTCTGTTTCCAGTATTGCCTAAAAGCTCATGCCAGTTCTGCTTATCTGGCTATTGGGTTATCAACTCCTCAGCAGTTTATATGCATTGAGTCCCATCACTGACCTCTCTGCACATGGAACTGTTTACACTCTGAAGATCATTAACCCATACAAGACCTTGCTCCTGGGAAGCCATCACTCTGCCTGACCTGTGTCAGTATAGACTACTGTGGACTTATTGTTTATGCTGGACCCGTGTAGGCTTATGTATATATAACCTGTCGTGTGTCTGTACTAGTCTCCTATATACTACAGGACCTGTGAAGGTTATTCTTTTTAATAAAACTGTGTTTTATCCTAAACCTGTGTCTGTGTGTCAAACAAACTGTTACAGATGGGTAGCTAAAAGTGGCAGAATTCCACTTATTACAGGATACAATGAGGACCATTATTTGGTGAAGAAGATTATCAATAAGTATTGGCCGATTCTTTTAAAACATGATGACATGAAAAGGTACTTCCTAATAAACCACAGATTATATATAGAAGAGCTCCCACAATTAAGGATACATTAGTACATGGTTTTAACAAAAGTACACCTCAAGTGGGATATTTTAATCAAGGATTAAATGGATTTTTTAGATGTGGCAGATGTAAAGCATGTAAGACTAGCTGCTACAAAAGTAGAAAAGTGGATCAATTTACATCAAATATTACTACGGAAGTTTATGATGTTCAGGGATTTATCACAAGTAAGAGTATTAACATGGTGTATCTACTAGAGTGTCCATGTGGACTCCAATAAGTGGGATGCACCACCAGACCCTTGCATGTGAGGATAAATGAGCATATGTGGAATATACACACTCAGTCAAAGTCCCATAGTGTATCCGAACATTTTAGACAGTTCCATGATTGTAATCCTAACTGTTTCACATTTACTGCCATTGAATGTGTAACAAAAAATTGAAGGGGGGGGATAAATTGTCTATAAAGTCTCTAAGAAAGAGACCAAATGGATTTTTAAATTGAAATGTCTTCAACCCAAGGGTCTTAAAGGGATAGTAATACTTTGTTTTAACTTTATTTTATTTTGTGGGCATTAAAAAAATATGAAGAATGATATAAGTCTTATCTCTCAAACCTTTATGGTTTAAGAGATATTCACAAGCAAAGTTTCCCCTCCTGCCCCTTTTACCTAGTGTTACCCATCTCTTCTCAGATGTGGAATGCAGTCCATAGACCAGACAGATAACAGCAGGGGACAATCTTCTTACAATGAAAGCCCTGCCCCCCTTGACAAGCTTTTCAGGTTTTTCCCTTATCTTAATTGAAGATTGTCCCTCTCTGCAGTCTACCTGGGCACCTCCCTTCTGCTCTGGCTGAAAAGTGTTACATCAGTAAAAGGGGCAGGAGTGGGACACTTTGTCATTGAATTACTCTTGAACTACAACTCTGACAGAATTGAAATTACACTATCCAAGGTCCAAATACTATGATGATTAATTAGAGCTGCTTTTATTACGAAACATTATTATCCCTTTAATGTAGCGATAGACTTAAATTGCTTCATTAAAGACTAACCAATAGGAATAGATGAAGAATATATATATATATATGAGTGACCATCCAATCTCTGACTCACCCTGATGAAGTGACAGTTACGAAACGAGTTGGACAGAGTCAGTCAGAGAGTGGATCAAACACCCATTCATACTGACAGAAACTGGAATCACCGATACCGGCAGTGACGACAGAATTTGTGTTTTGCCTGGCGATTCAGAAGGAGTGGGACTCCCTTTGTCTTACCGGTGAGGTACTACGGGGTGTGGGTGTTGAGATCCATGTTAATACTGCTGATTAAGATTTTATGTATGTTTTAGAATAAAGTTATTTTTTGGATATCGGATGGTCTACAGTGAATTTTAAATGGGATTGCAACCTATTCAAACAGTGTAAGTAGCCTCAGTGGGGCGGGTGATTGGTTCCCTGTCCGTTACGTATTACACTATTGTGTGGATGATTTCGCTTGTTTAAGGTATGGCTTCCAGCTGAAGGAGGTGGAAGATTACCAAAGGAGCCCTATGTGCCCATTTTCTTGAATATTATATTTAAGTAGGACGCACGAGTGCAGGAGTTTTTTGGTGAAGGAGGTAACTGCCCTATGATCTGTCTTCCCTTTCTGTTTTTCATACATCTCGGGAATGGAGCGGTAGCATACATCTCCTTAGAAAAAGAACTCCATTCAAATATACTTACAAAGACTTGAGTATATGCATGCTTATGCTATACATATAAAGACTTTAGTTTGGACTATATCACTACTTTTACTGCATGTGGGTTGGGTAGTGTGAGCACTAAATAAGTATTTGTGAAACACAATTGGTGTATCTGTTAAAGAATCTTTGTCTTTTATGTTTGAGGATTTTACCTATTATTATAAGACATCAATTATTGATAGGAGAACTCATTAGAAGGAATCTACTTTTAAGTGTATATTTTGTCCCCAACGATTTTAAATCACTGAGATTGGATAAGTACGTGGATTTGTTGGTTCTTTATTTTTTTCTTGGGGGAGATAAGAAAGAGAGAGGGGAATGTGACAGAAAACATTAAATACATAAAGATATTCAACAAAGTATAGGAGGGAAATACATTTCAAAGGAATAGAAGTGTTAGGACAAGAAGTCATAGTCTAAAACTAGAGGGGCAAAGTCTTAGCGGTAGTGTAAGAAAACTTCACTGAGAGCGTAGTAGATAAGCAGAATAGTCTACTAGCAGAAGGTATAGAGGTCAGTACAGTGGGGGAATGTAAGCATGCATGGGATAGGCATAAGGCTATTCTGAATATTTCCAACAACTGTTAAGATGAAAGGCTGCTGCACACGTACCTAAAGGGTGCTCAAGGCTTCAACGGTTCATCCAATGTATACAAAGACATAAGCCGGGCACTCCATACTTTGAAACTCACTGTTACTTTATTAAGATACTTAAAATAAACTGTCGGTTGCAGTCCCGACTGCAACCGACAGTTTATTTTAAGTATCTTAATAAAGTAACAGTGAGTTTTGAAGTATGGAGTGCCCGGCTTTTGTCATTATATACATTATTCTGAATATTTGTCAAGACCAAGGACTAAATAAGGTTTGAGGTTTTTACAGAAGGAAAATGGGCAGACTAGATGGGATAAATGATTCTAATATGCCATCAAGTTCTACATTTCTATTTACAGTTAAGGCTCAAGTGGTTAAAAAAATCCTTCCTGAATCCAAAAGGCAGTCAGATATTTCCCTGGATCAACATCATATCTGCTTTGAAATCGTCATAATTCCCAGTTTTGTCCTGAGCTAGACTGGTACACATTACTTTTTGAAAGCAACTACAGTATCTGCAAGCACAGCATCATGTGGCAAAGAATGCCTCCACTTTACTGCCCTTACTGTAAAATAATCCCTGCCTTTGTTTTAGTCAGAAACACCAGTTTCTCAATTAAGGCACATTTTATTAAAATGTGTATACTATCATGAATCCCTTGATTACAGCTTGTGCATCCCTGGTTTATAGCTCATCTATAGCACAATATTACACTGTATGTTTTGGAATATCCTTTTTCTAAGCAGGAAAAAATTAGGAACAGTGGGATCAAGATACAGGAGACCAATATCCGGGGCAGTTGACATGTATGCTTGTTTGCTTATAGCTCACCTATACCAAACGTCAGAAGGATATCATACCTCCCACTGGTCCCTATTTAGCAGGGTCAGTCCCTCTCTGAGACCCAAAATCCACCAGTCACTCTTTCCTACCCTGGTAACCCTAAGTTTGGAAGATGAGAATGTGCAGTGTGTGCATATATTTGTATCACAGCATTTCCCGCATCAATAAAACTCATATAAGGTATACATTAATCTGTGTGAATAAAATGCTTTGATCTAATGTATTCAACTAGTTGCTGTGAATAGGTCTCAAAGTAAACTAAAAATTCTCAGTAACGCACCACCCCCAAGTCGCATCCCCCAGCAACACCAAAGTGTCCCTCTTTGGCTGTCTCAAACGTTTGGAGGTATGCGATGTTAGCTTTCTATTTGAGATCACTTATCCCAGCCCATTATTACTACACTATGTAGCAAAATATAATTTTACTATTTGACTTTCCTTGTTCCCAGTCCATCCATCCGTAAGCCAAACACAGTAAAGTTGAATCCTGAACGCGTATGTTCTTTATTATAACAAAATTGATATATCACCAATCTCTGGCATCGGGTTCCCAAACCGCCCAATCACCGCCCTCCTTCTTTCTCGGTTTCCAGGACGACACTCAAACATTGGGAGGACAGTCCTGCCGCACTGCGCTCTGGGACATCTAGTATTCACAGACCTAAGTTCCTATATTGTGACAGAGCGTTCAGGACAGCGAGAGACTACGACTCCCACAAGTCAGTGCGTGGTCCCTAGAAACGACGACTGTCAAAGTTTCTCTTCTCAGTTACCACCGGGGCCACCAAGAAACTACAATTGTGAGCAAAAACGAGCGAAAGACGGTAGGTTTTTTTAACTGTTTATTTCAGCAAATTTAATAACTTGTTATGTGTATCACTTTCGGGGAAACTATAATTATGCATGTTTGCATGTTCTTATAAATGATAATATTAGTATTAACGTAGGGATCGAGTGTGTGAAGCTGATGTTCAAAGAACTGTAGCAATTCTGGAGCCAACCAACTGCACCAGAGGGGAGAACAACTTTCCAAAAATTGAGCTTTATTTAATCCTTTGAGTGCCAGAGGGGTACAGAATGCATTGCTTTGCAATGTATTCTTTACCCCTCTGGCACTCAAAGGGTTAAATGACGGGGAGAATGCGTTAGAGACCTCTCACCTTCAAGGTTTTAAAAGTCTCCCTTTGAATCAATGGACATATGTATGCATCCCTATGGAACAACTGGATTGACTTAGAATTGCTCCACTTCTTTTTGGTACATCAGCCTTAGTGAGGTAGTGAAGTCGCACTGAAATAATTATGGCGCAAACCAAATGTTCATTAAATTAAATTAGGATTTTAGCTGCTTGAATCCTGAAGAAGTCCTCAGCGTATTGCGAATCATTTAATGGGTTAACCCTTTGAGTGCCAGAGAGGTATCCAGCGCATTGCTTTGCAGTGCATTGGATGCCTCCCTTGCACTCAAAAGGTTAAAATCCCCATTTAAATAAGTGGAAACTTGCTTAGTAAATCAGCCCCATTGACTTATATAGGGATGGACTGAAAAGTGTGGTAGTGATAGGGGGCACTAGAGAGAAAGAGTGGGGTAGAAAGTGTGTAAGGGTGAAAGAGAATCTAGAAGTAAAATTGTAAAGTGTGAGTCCACTTTAAAACCTGTCGAACACTTTAAGGAATTTCATAGTAGTAATCCTGATCTCCTTTCCTTTATTGCTGTGGAGAGAGTCAATATGCCTTTTAGGAATGGAGCCAGGGATAGGTTTTTGTTACAGACAGAAAGTCTCAGTACATACAGATTACAATCTGTAGATAGTTGTGTTTTTAATGATGCAGTTGAAGAATTACATCACCTTATATAATAGGTCCGCATCTTCCAGGATGCCTCTAACTCTCTAACCGTGTTAGGGTGCAAAATAGCTGTCGCCCTATGTTATTGATGCATGCTGGAAGTGTATAGCTTATATTTATTTTGCCTCTAATACCGTATATGTTTTTAATAGTCCCTACACATGCTGGTTTTAAGGATTTGATTGCTCCTGGGCTGTTTTCTTTATATATATAATTCTCATAAATAACAATTTTAAATAAAGAATGGCTAAAGCAAACATAGGGGATTTTGAAATCTTCAAAATCACCCAAGTCCACTTTAAAATATGTGACTGTAACTGCTAACCATCCAAATGCATGGATTTTCCATCAGGCAGAGTAGGCAACCCCTGTAGGAGTAATGCAACTGTGAGAGAGCCTGACTTGCGCAATCCTCACCCATTGTGCCGTGTTGTGGGAATGCTCAATTCAATCCCTGTGCCCCTGCACCAAACACCTGCTCTTGGTTTACATTGTCCAGTTTATTTAATAGTTTATTTATTGCTGTGATGTACTGTTTATATGTTTTTTTGTCTAGTAGGCCAACGTCTTTTATTCCTGACAAAGAACAGTGGTGACGCTGGGGCCAAACCTATGTGAGTCTGAGATGTAAATCCATCCCTGCGCAAGCATAAATGTGAGATGAGAATTCAGACTTAGATGAACTAGTCCTCTCATCTCTAGTAAAGGGATATAAAATGGGGAGTTGCCAGGATCCCAAAATATTAGGGTCTTTTTCCAAAAGTCCCAGGTCTTAGGGCACCCTAATGCATTATTAGTACTCTCTGCAGTCCAATTTCACAATTACTTTTACCCATTTGAGCACCAGAGGGGTGGCATTCAAAAGGCTAAGGAAGAACATAACCAAACATAAGAGAATGAGAGTTAAAGCAGAACTACCATGTCACAAAATGTTTAGCTTAACTAAATCCCCTTCTGGTAACTAGCAGCTTAGTAGCGCTAGTCACTAGAATAATTAACTGATTTAAGAGATATATGCTTTATTCCCCAGCTGTCAGTAGCACGGAGCGCAGACATCTTGCCAGAATGACGTCTGCGCACCTGCGCTGTCAGTCCCAGCCAGGTCTAGGAGGCGTTGCTAGGAGCTGGCCGGCTCCAGCTGGGACTGACAGAGCAGGCACGCGGATGTCATTCTGGCAAGATGTCTGCGCTCCGTGCTACTGACAGCTGGGGAATAAAGCATATATCTATTAAATCAGGTAATAATTCTGGCAACTAGCGCTACTAAGCAGCTCGGATCCAGAAGGGGACTTAGTTAAGCTAAACATTTTGTGACATGGTAGTTCCGATTTAAATCCCTAACATGGTACCTAGCAATGCAGCTGGTATGTAATATGAAGGCTGTTCAACTTTGAAAATTGTTCCTAT
Source organism: Rhinophrynus dorsalis (assembly GCA_037306005.1). NCBI lineage: Eukaryota > Metazoa > Chordata > Amphibia > Anura > Rhinophrynidae > Rhinophrynus > Rhinophrynus dorsalis. The sequence goes on from CM074718.1 coordinate 46,766,938, forward strand.
AAAATATGAAAATCTACATGTTTCTTTGTCTTTTCTGAATTGTAACATAAACCAATGAATATATACTTTGTTTTTCATCATATTGCTTTTTGCTGATCCTATTCTGTCAGTCTCTTAAAAAAAAAATTACATAGCAAAATATAATTTTCAAAGGAAACTCCAAGTTTGAAGATAAGGGGGGGGGGGGGTGTGCACTACTAAAAGCGTGATAAATCGGTGATATAGTGGGAATGACATCTCAAAGTGATATCACTTCTCCAGTTCCTATTTTTTCAGTGGAGCCTATTCACTTGGATTTCCCCAACTTTGGAGATCTTAGTGCATAGGTCCATAGAATAACATAGGGAATGGATAAGTGATATCACTGGAGAAGTCATCTCCACTTTATCACCTCTTTATCACGCTTTAGTGCATAACCCCCAAGGTGTCCTAAGCATTAGAGTACACATATGGATGTTCAAAATTGTTTTTGTTATGTTTTGGGGGTTTTTTAGCTTTGCTTTAAAAAAAAAAAAATTGCCAAGTTGTTTCCTTTTTAGGTGTGGGGTCCTTTGGGTTCTCTGGTGCAGGTAATCACCTTCCTGCCCTACTTCTAGTTTAGATTTTGCTATATGTTAAAACTGATCAAGTTGATGGAAGTAAAGTGGAGTAGGGAGGGAGTCTCCACCACCAGAGAGCTCTTTTCATGCAAGTACCCTTCCCACGCCTGTTGGGAATACCAACCGTTGCAATGTTCCACATGGATCCAGAGAAAAAGATTTCTAGGAAAGTACACAGAAATGTTTTTTTTTTATATTCAAAGTTTATTGAAATTTTATATTAACAGAAAAAAGAAACAGACAATAATATTCACAGTAAATACAGGGAAGGCAGTGAAAAACAAATACAAACACAGGAACACTGCAGGGTCGAAGCCCACAATTAGAGCAAAGAAAACCTCCCAGAACCACCCTCTGGAAAAAGGAGGTACACCAGAACCACACAGGATGTCACAGGTGTGGGGGGGTAATGGAGAGTGGTACAAACCACAGTTGCGGTGCTACTCATTGGATATATAGAGATTGCAACAATGAATCAATGAACACAACATGGGGAGCTCACCGGCGGTGAAAGGGTGCATCCCAAAGCAGCGCTCCAACGCTGCATATTCTGAATCAGTTACAGCAATAAACGATCTCTGGAGCACTCACCAAAACGCCTGGATACTTGAAACAGAGCGTACTGACCAGGCCGGGACAATTGAATAAAAGACAAACTTTATTAATACAAAAATAAAAAATCCATCAGTCAGATGTTATAGACGACAGAGGGAACCTGACACAAATGTATCAAAAAACCATGATCCCCCTGAACTTGTCTGACATACTTCTCGCAAACCAGCGCTTAATCATAGACCACGTGCTGCAGCCACCAAAGGCTATTTAAGCCACCCCACCTTACTCTGATTGGACATTCTAAAATCAGTAATTAACCACTACAAAAAACAAAATTACCGTGGAGAGTGTCTTCCGGATCAGCTGGACCAACACAGACCAAAATATACAATCATTGATAAATAAACAGGGAAAAAAGCTCCTCATAAAAGGGGCTATACACAACATTCCTCAAATAAAAAGGGGTTAATTGAGACATATGCAAAATATATGTTTTGTTATATTTTCGTATGTTTCAATTTACCCCTTTTTATTTGAGGAATGTTGTGTATAGCCCCTTTCATGAGGAACATTTTTTCCCTGTTTATTTATCAATGATAGAATATTCTGGTCTGTTCTCCTTGCTGGTGGCGGGTGTCTCTGGGTTGCTGGACCAAGGTGGAATAGAGATCGGGGGCTGATTATTTAGGGGTTCCACAGCGGAGGTCTGTGTTGGTCCAGTTGATCCAGAAGAAACTCTCCACAGTAATTTTGTTTTTGTAGTGGTTAATTGCTGATTTTAGAATGTCTAATCAGAGTAAGGTGGGGTGGCTTAAATAGCCTTTGGTGGTTGCAGCACGTGGTCTATGATTAAGCGCTGGTTCAGGTGGATCATGGTTTTTTGATACATTTGTGTCATGTTCCCTCTGTCGTCTATAACATCTGACTGATGGATTTTTTATTTTTGTATTAATAAAGCTTGCCTTTTATTCAGTTGTACCAGCCTGGTCAGTACGCTCTGTTTCAAGTATCCAGGCGTTTTGGCGAGTGCTCCAGAGATCGTTTATTGGGGTAATGGAGAGATACAATCAGAGGTTCAGAACTCAGAAGACTAAGAAAAAGGTGGGAGAAGAAACAGGAGCAGAGAGCGAAAGAGAGTAAGTCGGGCAGGGGGTAAAGGAAAAAAAAGGGGGGATGGGGGGAGATGGAAGAGGAGAAAAAGGAATGATGGGAGGGACGAGAAGGGCCTGCAGATACCAAAAAGAGCTACAGGAAATACAGACTCAGTGCAACATGAGATGCAGACAAAAGTCAGGCACCAAAACATTGTCCACCCACTGAGACCAAATATCCAGGTAAGAGGCAGAGGAACCATGGGAGTATGCCGTCATCTTTTCTATCTTCAGAAGTTGCATCCTTCCAAAGGAGCCAGACTCGGAGGAATAGATTTCCAATGATATGCAACATGACATCGAACCACTGAAGAAATCCAAAAAATCAACTTGCTGGATTTAACAGGCAAACACCAAGCACAATAAGGACCATTTAACAGACCTGTCCAAAGCTCCGGAGAAAGGGGGGACAAAAATCCCCTTTTTTGTGTAACAAATATGCTCCACCATTGCAAAACATTGTCATATAAGAAGTTATTCTGCGTGTTTTAAGATACTTCTCTTTTAAATTACCTTTAGTCTTTCTTCTGAGATCATTTGTTTTTTCTTCATGGCTGCGCCAGTCTGCCAACAGCTTGGTAATGTTCTATTTTCCACCATTACGACATGCAGGCTGAACATATACCAACTGAGGGCATTTTTCAAGGTCAAGAAAACTATTAAATATTCTGGGGTTCAAATGGGTCATTCACATTTAGCTATGTTGACATCATAACTATAAAGTTGCTTTTCTGCAAAAAGTCAATTAAAACCAGGATGAGAGAGTAGTTAGTACAGGTCACCTGAGTGCAGTAACACAGCTATTTATTACAGGTCTTGCTTCATTACTCACTCAAGTGACTGTTTTCACTGAAATCTTAATTGGGTCATTAACTGCATTTGAGGATTTGCAGTCAAGGTACATCTAAAACTTGTTCCAACTTCACATTAAACTAAATTCAGCTAATGGCTGTGACAGATATCATGGTGTAAAAATGTGTAACATTTTGAAGGAATAGAAAAGTTTGAATGTTAAATAATAATTATAAGAAGTTTTACTATTTTTTTGTTAAAGGGACAGTAAGTCTTTATTTTGACTTTACTTGTTCTGCAAATCTATAATATGTACAGTTAAATTGCTAGTACTTTACCTAATTTTTCAATACTTTTCGTCCCTGACATTGAGCTCCCTGGATCTGTTTTCAGAGAGATTTCTGTCTAGGAGTATGAAATCAGGGACTGTGATGCAATGTAAAAAAATATATAACATACAGGATACAGAGCACTCAATGCTCCAGAGGTTGTGTTACATTGTATAACTGCAGATATAATTAAATGTTTTTATAGCTATAACTGATTGCTGTTTTAAACAAGCTAAGACTGACTAATTCCTAGGAGACGATTCTCCTTTAATCAGTGATGTCTTTAAATTAGGGGTGCTCAGTATTTAGTGACACGTGACCTACTTTTTTCATACTCACCCTAACATGGTCTGCGATAATACCTGCATGAGTCAACAATCCCTCTCCATCACATTCAAACATGTGGCACCACATATGTATACTTAGATTGCCTGTCTATATTGAATAAAGTTGGATTAGAACAACATGCACAATACTATAAAAAATCTGTTAAAAAGAAGTAGTTCTGGGGCAGACCATCTGTTCCATAGGGAACAAATATAACTTTACAAATTTCCCGTTGATGTAACTGTGGTATTTTACCCACTGAATTCTAGAGAGGAATGCAATGCAAATACTATTCAGCATGAATCTTCTCTCTGTCTTCCAGTAACCACTTAGTGATCTTATGCATCTCAATTTACCTATTGGGCATCCATTGCCTTAACCCCTTAAGGACCCATGACGGTCCTGGACCATCATGGCTTAAATGATAGCAGCGTGCCTCTGTGCATGCTGCTATCATTAATTCCAGGCTAAGACTGAACGCTCCGAGATCGGGGCAATTAGTCTCAGCCCTTCTTGCTTGTGCCGGGTCATGTGATCGCCGCAGCAGCGATCACATATACCGGCATTCTGAGTGATAGAGGCAGTACACAAAGTATGCTGCCTCTATATCTCTCCTCTGCCTCTGTCTCCCTTGCTATCAAAATAAGGGAGAGAGAAGCAGAGAGGAGACACCTAGTGGAACAAGCAAATACAGCAGCTGGGGGTATTAACCCCTTCACTGCTGGTTCTGGAGGCTGGCTAAATGCAGGTCAATTTCTGACCTGCAATGATACACTTTTTTTTGTTTTGTTTTTTTACAAAAAAATATTTTATTTAAAAAAAAAAAACATCTCATTAAACAATATCGGATGTGTGATTGTTGTGGAACCATGTAATACACTTACACACACTGCCAAATGTCTGGGATAAAAAAAGTGACAAAATAGGATGGGAAAAAGGGACAAGGGGATTTTCACCCGGGGGGACAATGGCCACTTTAAACTGCGCATTTTGTAGGTATGACTGACCGGTCATACCTTTCATGCAGTCTCCATAAAAATGTAACCCTTTGCTCCCAATTGATCCCGAGAAAAAACAAAAATGGTTTTTTACTTTTTTTTTACCTTTTTTTTTTAATTTTAATAAAGTAAATGGTGTGTTATCCATATAAGTGAGGTATCAAAAGAAAGCCCTATTTGTGCTTAATAAAACAGTATATAATTTATGGGGGTAGAATAAAAGACTTAGAGGGGAAAACACTGTTGAACAAAGACATAGTCGAAAAGCTCAGAATTGCTCTGGTCCGTAAGTGAAAACGACCTCAGATTTTCCCGGTCCTTAAAGGGTTAAAGGGACAGTAATGCCTTAACTATATAAAAAGTAATATTGTAGATCATAAAATAAGAAATCCATTGATGCAATTCCTATCTCTCAATCTTTTATGGTTTGAGAGATAGAACGTTCTAAAGTTCCCCCTCCCTGATGTCTGCTATAAAGCTGACAGAAGGAGATCCGCGTCGGCCGACACAAGGAGGCTCTTCAGCACAGCAGCAATAGCGAGATTTAAAAATAAATACTTCTTTGGAATGGTCTAAAAAGTCTCCTTGCAAACCAGGCACATTTTGTAGACCGTTCCAATTAAGTATTTATTTTTAAATTACGCTGTTTTTGCTCTGCTTAAGAGCCATCTGTCTGTCTTCAGACCAGGAACTCCTGCTGTCGGCTTACAGCTGATGTCAGGAGAAGGGGAGGGAGGGGGAACTTTAGAACGCTCTATCTCTCATACCATAAAGTTTTGTGAGATAGGAATTGCATGAATGGATTTCTTATTTTATGGTCTACAATATTTTTTATATAATTAAGACATTACTATACATATATATAAGAATACCAGAGAGGTATACAATGCGGTGTTGGATTACTCTGTGGCACTCAAAGGGTTAAATTCTGTCCTATTTTCAGCTTTTTGTGGACTGAACTTCAGGACCCCTGATCAAACTGAACGACTTGTTTGTACCACCCTTTGCAGAAGAATTTACCTTTTTCTTATCTCTGTACCCACTTAGTACATAGTTTGTGCCTGAGTGCAGAAGAGTGGCACACCTCAAAACAACCAAGTACTCCCATACTGTCCACCCTCAAGGGGTTATGTAGACATAGGACCACTTATCACAAAAACAGGCTGATTCACTAAGAAAAACTGGAACAATTGTGAGACAAAGCAACCGCACCTCATGGAATAAATAAAAATGGCCGTTGATTTAAGTGAGGCTTTCAAAGGCGATGCATCACACCTATACAGGTTATTCTGAATAGTTAGATTATATAGAGAATATGAGTAAAAGTGTATTCATTTCTTTTTTTAAAGCTCTATTTGGTCGAAATCAAAGTAATAAATACTGCCCTGAACCTGCTTCCAGATAAACTGCGGTTACCTGCTCTGTACTGCAGTCTGTCACTCTGCCTCTACTCCCCTCCCTCTATCCAGCCTCCACCAATGATGGAGGATTTCTGCCTGTAAGCTGGAGTGATCTCATTGGTTCTCTGCCAATGAGAGCACTCCAGCTTACATGCAGAAATCCTCCGTCATTTGATTTCGACCAAATAGAGCTTTAAAAAAAGAAATGAATACACTTTTACTCATATTCGCTATATAATGTAACTATTCAGGATAACTTGTATAGGGGTCATACATCGCCTTTAACCCAATGAATGGCAGAGAGGTCTCAGTGTGCTGGGGAAGCTGTTCCTTATAGGAGATGGGACAGTTGCTGGTAGTTTCTATGAAGTGAACAGGCACAGTACATGAGCCTAGTTGAGATCACCATGTCCAATGGGTGGTGTTTGTGTCCTGAGGTGCTGCCACCAACTGTCATGTCTGCCTCCAAGGACATGACATCCAAGACTGATTGAGGATGGTATCACTTGATCATAGGAGAAAGAGACACATGCATAAGGGCCATTAGGGTTTTCTGGACATAGTAAGGTAAGTGGGGGTTATTATTAGGAGATGCTAGTTCTCCTTTTGTGGTGCAGAGGCTTGCCCCAGAATTTCACAACTTTTCTTAGTACATCAGGCTGATTGATGGACTAGAGGAACTGGAGCAATTCTGGATCAAACCAACTGCACTGATGTGGACAATAAATTTGATTTAAATGGGGACTAGATGCTAGAAGGATCAGTACTAGAAGGATCAGTGCATTGTCAAACAATGTGATGGAGGTTTCTCTGGCATTTAAAGGGATAGTAATGTTTCATAATAAAAGCAGATCTAATTAATCATCATAGTATTTGGACTATGGAGAGTGTTATTTCAATTCTGTCAGAGTTGTAGTTCAAGAGTAATTCAATGACAAAGTATCCCCCTCCCACCCCTTTCACTGATGTAACACTGCTCAGCCAGATCAGAAGGGAGGTGCCCAGGTAGACTGCAGAGAGGGACAATCTTCAATTAAGATAAGGGAAAAAGCTGAAAAACTTGTCAAGGGTGCAGGGCTTTCATTGTTCTCATAGGAAGAAGATTGCCCCTTCTTTTATCTGTCTGGTCTATGGACTGCATTCCACATCTGAGAAGAGATGGCTTACACTAGGTAAAAGGGGCGGGAGGGGAAACTTTGTTTGTGAATATCTCTTAAACCATAAAGGTTTGAGAGATAAGACTTATATCTTTCTTCAGGTTTTTAATGCCTATAAAACGAACTGATACTATCCCTTTAAGAGCTTACAACCCAATATAAATAAATGACAATTTGTGTTTGTCCCCTTCAGTGCAATTGGTTTGCCCCGTATTGCTTCAACTGTTTTTAGTACATCTGCCTCAGTGTTCAGTATACCCAAGGGCTAACAATAGGAGGTGAGGTGGAACAGGCTGGGGGCATTAGAGACAAGATGGAGGCCGTGGGGGAGAAGAAGTGGCCACAAAGGAATAAGCTGAAACAGTGGCCAACAATCCCTGCACTTCTCTCTATCTCTGCAACACCGTGCTTTTCCTTGTTAGTATTTATATTGATATGAATTACATTATTATAGTACATTTATCTACTGCCCTGTATGAGTGCAGTGCGATTCAGTTGTGTTGAGGTATAGAATATGGGAAAATAGGGATTTCCTAGGGTCTGCACACTCATATATTTGTTTAGAAAAGTGGTTTTCAATCTTTTTTGCTCATGGCACTCCTAACATGTAATGTGGAATTTTTAGGGCATAGCTAAAACTTTATAAGTTATTTGTAAAGGACGTACATAGATCTTGTACTTAGGATAAGAAAAAGAAACATATTTTGCATAACAACTTCCTTAAAGGGATAGTAATACTTCTATTAAAGTTTAGCACGAGTCTTTATATTTTTTGTAACATGTAGCGCTATAGTACATTACTTACAGTGTTGTAGTTCAAACACTATTCAAGCTGAAAGGATCCCCTCCTACCCCTTAGCCTGCTTTACTCTGCCTCTTAGTCTGGTCCGGATGGAGCCTGGCAAGGGACAATCTTCAGTAAGAAAAAGGAAAATCCTGCCCTCCTTGCCTTGTACTTACAGAGTGAAGATTGTCCCTCGCTGCATTCGCCCGGTCCCTTGACCGGATTCCAGATCAAATGGGAGGCGGCCAGAAGGGCAGGGAGGGGGGTCCTTTCAGCTTGAATAGCATTTGAACTACAATTCTGTAAGTAATTAAATATAGCTCTACATGTTAAAACAAAAAAAAAATAGCGACTCGAAGCTGCACTTTAAAAGAAGTATTACTATCTCTTTAAATATACATTTGAACGTCAACATTCACATTTTTTCAAAATCTTTATAAATAAGTGGATGTCTGTGGTGCATCAAAGTGCCAGAGCACCCTGGTTGAAAACCACTAGTTTACAAGACTGAATAAAGAGCTTTGTCTACACATTAATAGGGATTCATTTTTATTACGGGTTGACTGAAGAGATTTTGGATGGAGCTGTATTATGTGTTCATTATGGATATAGTTTTGTAACACTCTGTCCATTTGAAATTGTTACTTGTTCCTAGAAATTGTGAGAGAATGGGAGTACCTGGAAACCATGCTGTGTAACGTTTATGTTTTTATTATATTGTGGTGCGCAAAGATAACCTGAAGTATTTACTGTAAATGTGGCACTTGCTATGGGCCTCCTAGGACAAACTTGACATAAGTACAGTAACATGTTATGAGAAAATAAGTCAGATCGGTTTTCTAGTACAACATTCTAGTGCAGTGTTTCACAGTGCTAGTCCTCAGGGCACAACAACAGGTCAGCCTTTCAAGATATGCCTGCTTAATCACAGGCAAGTAGTCAGTGGCTCAGGCATTGTGATTGAGCTGCATGTACTTAAAGGGATAGTAATAACTCATTTTAAGTAGATTTAATATTGTAGACATTAAAAAAGATTAACATCAATGTAAGTCTTATCTCTCAAACCTTTATGGTTTGAGAGATATAACTTGTTAAAGTTACCTTTTCCTGGCTGTTTTACTCAAGTCTGCCATCTAGCAAACAGCTGCAGATTCCAGTCATTTGACCAAGCAGAGGATCTTCAGCAGAGCTGAAATCACGCTATTTAGAAATAAATACTTCATTGGAACGGTCTACAAAGTGTGCTTGCAAGCCAGGCACACTTTGTGGACCGTTCCAAATGAAGTATTTATCTTTAGATATTGTTATATCGGCGCTGCTGAAGAGCCACATCTGGTCAAGCGACCAGAATCTGCTTCTGACCACTTTACAGCTCGTCAAGCAGAAAGGGGAGGGACCAGAGAACTTTATTTTCCTATATCTCTCAAACCATAACAGTTTGGGAGATACGAATAAGTGCAAGTACTCTCTTTTAATTGTATCTACCATATAGTTAATACTTTTTTCTGACATTACTATCACTTTAATTAAGGATATCCTGAAAACCTGATCTGTTTATATTCTTTGAGGAATCAGCTGAGAATCACAGTTCTAGAGTACCAACACAATATAGACTGTATTCTCATTAAAGCCGTAAATTGATTTTTAATATTGTCTTAGGTTATTTAAAGATATTCAGAAACTTAAGAAGATGATTAATTACAGAAGATGTGTTGAGCTGGTAGCCCATCTCCTCAATGAGTATGACCCAGAAAATCAATGTCTTGAGCACTTCCTGGAAGAGTCATCTAAAGACTTGGAGGTAAGTCACATGTAATGTTATTCAGATATAAAGTAAGGAGGACACTCACCCACTGGACGTTCAGTGCAACAGCACTTGTTTATTGTAGGACAAGGGGATAGGCAATGTCTGCACTCAAGTGCTGCCAAAAGGGCATGTTTTCAGGATATACCTGCTTCAATATGGGTTGATCAGTGAAATTGATTGAGACTGACTGTTTGACCTGTAATGAAGAGGAGGTGTCCTGGAAACCTGCACTGTTATTGGCACCGGAGGACAGATGGGTGTTATCTACCTGTGCTATAGGGTAAGTTGTACAAATTAGGAAAGTGTCTGAAAGAATTAATAGCAGCTGCCCAATGTTTCCATGGTACCAGTGCCCGCTCCCTTTATCATTAAATGAACACTATCACTTTAACCCTTTGAGTGTCACAGGGGTACGGAACGCATTGCTCTGCAATGCTTTCCGTGCTCCTCTGGCACTCAAAGGGTTAAACTGATATTAAAGTGGATCTCTCACATAGATATAAGTAATGCTCATTAGTTAGAGCATTTAGGGAAAACATTTAAAACGCTGTTCATTTAAAAAACAAAAAAAACTTTATCTGCACAAAAATTAATGTTTAAAAAGTGCCCAGCAGCCTACTTCCGGCTCGCCGAACTGCCTCTGCTCCCCTCCCTCCTCCGATGACAGAGGCTGTCTGTCTTTAAGCTGGAGCGATCTCATTGGCTAGATATCTATCTCTGCCAATGAGATCGCTCCAGATTAGAGAAAGAAAGCATCCCTCATTGATGGATGCTGGGTAGTGGGACGGGAGCAGAGGCAGTGCTGCAAGACAGAAGGAGGCTGCCGGGCACTTTTTAAACATTAAGTTTAAGATAACATTTTTTTTTTTAAAATGAACAACGTTTTAAATGTTTTCACTAAATGCTCTAACTAATGAGCATTACTTATATCTATGTGAGAGATCCCCTTTAAGTTATATAAATTTACATATGTATTTTCAAATAGCATTTTGAGACTTATTTGTTTCAATTTTGTGAAATAAATTTTCACAAAATTACTATTGATTAAATGGCGCTTTTAACCCCTTGAAAGCTAGAGAGTTCTCCAATGCATTGCTTTGCAGTGCATTGGAGAACCCTCTAGCATTCAATGGGTTAAAGGGATAGTAATGGTTGATTTTAATATTGTTTAATATTGTAGATATTAAAAAAAGAAATCAATTGATGTAAGTCCGGTCTCTCAAACATTTATAACATAACATTTGAACCTGATAAAGTTCCCACCTCCTGCCCCTTTCACAGACGAAAGCACTGTAACTGACAGCATGAGATTCTGGTCATTTGACCAGCTGGCGGCTCTTCAGCAGAGCTGAAATAGTGATATCTAGAAAGAAATATTTCACTGGAACGGTCTACAAAAGTGTGCCTGGTTTGTAAGCACACGTTGTAGAGTGTTCCAATGAAGTGTTTCTTTCTAGATATCGCTATTTTGACTCTGCTGAAGAGCCCGCTGGCCTGTCAAATGACCAGAATCTCATGCTGTCAGCTAGAGGCTGATGTTTGTGAAAGGGGCAGGAGGTGGGAACTATAAATGTCTGAGAGACCGGACTTACATCAATTGGTTTCTTTTTTTAATATCTACAATATTAAAATCAACCATTACTATCCCTTTAAAAACCAAATTTATTATTATTAAAGGACTTGTTGTCATGTCTCGCTGCTGACTGAGCCAGGGCTCCGCTGGTTGGCCGGGTCCCTGCATGGGCATTGCTATTTCTATTACTTTTATACAACCAGGGGCCCACTGCCCACATCCGATGAGTGCTGGAAGTTCCCCCAACTCCCTCCGTGCTATTCCTTCTGCCTATCTCTTACTTTCCTTTTGTTTTCTTCTCCTATTCGGATTGTTACCCCAGAAAGTTAGACAATGCTATATTAATATATGATTTGATAGTTGGGTCACTTAATGGTCCCAATTTGGTTTTAATATTTTTTTAACAGTATGTCATCTTTCAAGATGTACAGTTTGGTTGTATATGCCTGTCTCTCTGGAAGGGATCTATGTACCTTTCTTTATACTCTCAATAAAGCTTTGAAAATATAAAAAAAAAATAACATAGTAAGTCAGTAGAAAGGTTTTTCTTATCCTTTAAAACGCAGTTGGGTTGCTCTAGAATTGCTCATCTTTTGTTTTGTGGATAAGATCCCATGGATAGAAAATCTTAGTGTTTATTATGAATTTGCACTTTGACTGAAGAGATGACGCCTTCATTTGAGCCCTGGATGCCATGCACGGGAGATGGACAGGACTTTTGCTGATTGAATCCCAAACTCAGTCATATAGTAGGAGGAGTTTGGGGCCCTGCCAGTAAGAGTCATGTCAGCGTCTATGGACAAGACATCCAGGACTGATTGGACATGTTATCTCTTGAAGGTGTAAAGGCAAAATTCTTTTAGTGGTGATTAGGATTTTCTGACCATAGAAAGGTAAGCGGGAGGTTAACATTAGGAGGTGTTAGTTCTTCAAACCATCTGTACCATAAGGCACAGATACAAATCTGCATAAAGGGGAACGTTCACCCCTAAGACACTATCTTATTTGATTAATCTACTAAAATGGTCTATAGATTGGCGATTTTTTTCTAAAGTACATACGTACCTTATTAGATACTAGTATGAAAGCCTGTATACATGGTCTAAAGTGCCACCCAGCGGCCTTGGCTGCTGCTCTGGAAGCGGGAGCACAGAGAGGTGGTGAGCCATCTGGAGCTTCCCGCTCTGGATCAACGCGTTCAGCCAGTCTCTACTGCACATGACTGCATCGTTCAAGCAGTCTCTACTCTGCATGTGCAGTTACGTACACAGGGAGCTTCGCAGGCTAGCGATTTATATATATAGATTAGCTATAAAATTTAGATGTGATGTAAGCAGTTCTGCTTTCTGCGGCACAAGATCAGTTCGGCACAGTTCTGCTGGACGTACCATGTCCTCCAATTCTCCTCCCTCCCAGCTATCCCTGGGAGCGTGTTCACTGTTCCCTTCAGAGTGATGTGCAGCACATTTAATGGAACAACAAGCTCCCATACAATGAAACGTCAGTCTCCCATAATGAATGAAAAAAATGTGTTTACTTTAATCCCAAGTGTGCTGGAATGAATAATGTATTAAGCTAGTAGCATCACTTCATCACATTGCAAAGCTTAATGATCGAGGCGAAATACAGATTGGTGAAGTGGATAGTGACCCCAATATGTATTTTGCCTCGATCATTAAGAGTTGCAATGTGATGGAGTGATGCTACTAGCTTAATACATTATTCATTCCTACACATTTATGACTAAAGTAAATACTTTTTTTCCCTTAATTATGGGAGACTGAAATGTCATTGTAGGGAGCTTATTATACGTCACTATGAAGGGAAGCGTGAATGAGAGAGCTGGGAGAATTTGAGGACATGATGCGTTCAGCAGAGCTGTGCCAAACTGATCATGGGCCGCAGAAAGCAGAACTGGTTATATCACATCTAAATTTTATAGCCAATATCTAATAAGGTATGTACTTAAAAATAAATCCCCAATCTATAGACCATTTTAGTAGATTAATCATATAAGATACAGTATCTTAAGTGTGAAACTTTCCCTTTAAAAACACCTTTTAATCCAGTGGTTCTCAACCAGGGTGCCACAGACACCAAAGTAGGGTGCCCCATGTTTTCTATGAAGACTAACAAAAATGGACTGTTAAATAAAGATTTATAGAAATTGTTATGCACAATATATTTCATTTTGTTATTATGATTATAAAACATAATAATAACTGTATATTTATGTATTGTACCCTCCTTATGCCCTTGATAAAGTACATTAAATATGTTAGGGGTGCCCCAAATGTACTTTATTACGTGTTAGGGGTGCCCCGAACAAAAAAAGATTGAGAACTATTGTTTTAAGCCCTTGACTGCTAGAGAGGTTTCCAGATTTCCAGTGCAATACAAAGAAATGCACTGGAGACCTCTAGCATTCAAGGGGTTAAAAGTACAGTTTACATGGCTCGGTTTGTTTGTCTCAGAATGACGTCACTTTGATATCATACATACGTCCCTCGGAGTCCAGCTGGAGATAGTTCTCCCTGCACCGGCTCCTTCCAGAGACTTCCCGTTCTTGTCCTACTTCTGTTAACCCCTGTAACCGTGGTAACCTTGCGGCTGTTCTCTGTCTCTCTCCATCCTAATCTGTATCGTGTGTCCAAAGAGCTGTGTATTCCTTTCCTAACCAAGTTATTATGAATGTGCACCTCTTACCTGTCTGAGGAACAGTTGTATTGTAGGTCTGTGTCAGGGCTAGGTAATCTTTCCCTCTCCAGCTGTTGGACACTATAACTATCATCATCCAAACCAGCCATTTTGGGGATGATGGGAGTTGTAGTTCCCAACAGCAGGAGAGCCAATGTTTGCTTACCCTGGGGCTATGTTACCTGGTATTGAGCTTCCCTGTGCTTAAAGGGCATTTATATTTTACTAACCCTACTCCTTTAGTAGACGAAGCCTGAAATGACTGTTCAGGGTGGTGGGTAGGATGTCAGAAGACTGATCCCTTGTGGGTGGAACGAAAAAAATAAATAAATGGCTCTCAACCAAAGACCTTACTGGTTGTGTGCACAGTTTCCGTAAATCAGGGGTTTAAAATTTCAGTCCACAAAGGCTGCAAACAGACCAGGATTTAACCCTCTGAACGCCAGAGGTGTGTCCAGTGCATTGCAAAGTAATGCGCTGGACAACACTCTGGTAATCACAGGGTTAAGGACATCCCATTATGAGGAAGATGAGTTAAGAAGTGAGTCATCCATTCTGATTGATACACCTGTGCACAAGCAGGGAAGTCCTGTCTGTGGCTCTGAAGGACTCTGACAGCCCAGGTGCTTTCCCCATGGGGGGACATCACTCAGGACAGGAGACTGAATCAAGAGACATCAGTCTCACATTTCAGTCTCTTCCCATAGGACCAGTAAGGGAGCATCTGGGGTCTCTTTTCAGACCCCCATTGTGCTCCCCCGTTGGTGAGTCAGTGCTCACAATCCAGGCTTGGCTTACAGAGGCGTAACTAGAAGCCTCTGGGCCCTGGTGCAAGAAGTGCCACAGGCCCCCCCTACCACATTGGCCCCCCTCAACCACATTGACCCCCTCCACAATGCCCCTCAATTTCCACAATGCCCCCATCTCCTACCTCCTTCCTAGAGCTCCCATGCGGCCCTCTTAGTAATGCAGAGCTCTGGGAGATTATGTCATCTCCCAGCACCCTGCATTACTAGAGCGCCAGAGGGAGATTGCGGGCTCCAGGTGGAGGGGTCACAGGGGGTGGCCGGGCACCTGGAGTGCACGGGCCCAGTCACAGGTGCGACCCCTATAGTTATGCCACTGCTGGTTTAGTTAGACTGCAGATAAGCAGATGAGCTGCTATACCGGTCATGATTTCCCCTCAACCCCTAGAGTGCCAGGGTGGCACAATGTATGGGTTTGTACAGCTGCTCCTACTGTGCCAAGCTCATACGTTGTACTTCCGAATTGTGGTCACAGCATAAGCCAGTTTTACCTGCTTCTGATGCCCCCAGCCATTGTCTCCCAGCCAGTTCGGCTGGGAAAACAGTATAGCTGACACTGGACAGCAGCATGGCTCCTCTGATTCCATCCTACCTGAACTTCCAGGTAGTAAGGTGGGAGGGATCGGGGAAAGCCTTCCATATCATGTCACCAGTGACAGCCGAACCTGTTAGGAGATCAGTAACTTGGTTGGGGGTCATCAGGAGGCAATCAAACCCCTCACCACCACGAGGTCTGAGTTTAACCCTTTGAGTGCCAGGGAGGTATCTAATGCATTGTAATGCAATAAAAAATACAAATTAAAAAAATAAGTAAAAAAGTTTGCCAGAGGGGTTATCCAATGCATTGTGAAGCAATGCTTCAGACACCCCTTTGGAGTTCACAAGTAACAGCCCCCTCACATAGACTATCTGATCCCCCCACCTGGTTGCACTACAGATACCCACATATGCTGTCAGACCCCCAAGCCAGGGTCTGCTTCCCAATGGAGCTCACAGATTCCCACATACAATGCCTGACACTCTGGTTACATTGCCCACTATGTTACAGACCCTTGCATACACACTCTGCCCCCCACACCCCAAGCCTTGTTCCACTGGTAGTCATGGAATCTAACATATACTGCCTGCTCCCCAAGTAGCCATACTCCTGGCACCAGCTACAGTATGTCAACCTATATCAATGGGATACCAATCTTCTCTGGCTGGCATTATGTACTGACAATAGTGTTTAAATATTTTAGTATCCTTGAAGTGAAAGAAATGTAAAAAGTGTATGTTTTTTCCTATAGCACCATATTCTGGAAAGAGTTGTGCACACTAGTCTAGGGGTAAATAGGTGAGTGGCCCCTCATTTGATGCTGTGAATGTTTACTTTCTAAAATGGTATGCCTTTCTGACCTTTTCTGCATACCTGTAAAGTAGCAAGTATAGTTTAGTGCTTCTGTCACCTCCTGCAGTATGTCAACCCATACCAATGGGGTATCATTTTTCTTGGACTGGTAGAAAGTACTGAATACAGCAGAAAATGTCATGGTTTTCAAAGATTTGAGTATCTTTGAAGTGGTGGAAATGCAAAAAACAAAAGAAAAAAATTCCTTATAGCGCTACTTTATGGAAATAATTGTGCACACCAGACTAGGGGTCAAAAGGCAAAAATACCGTAATTTAATGCAGGTTATTGTCTATTTTCCAAAATGATATGCCTTGCATACCCTTACAACATATCTCTAATAGAACCGTTTTAGTGCAGGCAGCCTATTTATACAAAGAGAACAGGTAGTTGTAGTTTTGTGATTCTCGCATCTCCTACTCTGTGTCAACCTATACCAAAGGGGTACGAGTAGCAGTTAATGAATACAGAAATAAATTACATAGTTTTCAAAGATTTTAGTATAATTGACTGGGAGTAAATGTAAAACATGCCTTTTTTTCTTTAGCGCCACATTCTGGAAACATTTGTGCATGCCAAATTAGGGGTAGAAAGGCAAGTGACCCCTCATTTGATGAGGTTGCTTATCTTCTTTCCAAAATGGTGTGCTTTTTCTAATTGTTTTACTTCTTTAGTTGGGACAACTATTTTAGTACACAAAAGTCATGCAGCTAATGAGTACAGTAGGAAATTCCATAGTTTTCAAAGATTTCAGTACACTTGAAGTGGTTGAAATGTAAAATATGCCTATTTTTTCCTTTAATGCCATCTTCTGGAAATATTTGTGCACACTAGTTTAGGAGAAAGGCAAGTGACCGCCGATCTGATGCAGTGGGAAATCTGCTTTCATGAAGTATATAGTTTTGTTTACTTATTGAGCTATTTTAGGGTAGTTTTACTATGTGTTCAATGTAAATCTGAAAATAACAGTTTACTCTCCTGTTAATTAAGTGTCTGATCATTTCATATATGTAGATAAAATTATACATATTTAGTATTTTTGTACTTAGGGGTTTAAAAATAATTTACATTTCACTACCAACATACATGTGTTTGATATATATTTTATGATAGTGGCAAAATAAGTAATTTTTTACTTTTATTTTGTATTTGAGACATCATAGCTTGTCACAAGATGCAAACTTTAGTTTTTATGAGGTGCCATGAAAAAAAAGCTGAATTAATTCTGAAAACAAAATGGTATATAGTTTTCCATATATAACCAGAAAGTTACCAGTGTGAATCATACCTAAACATATGGATAGTAAAAATGCTAAAAACTTAATAAATTCCCCAAGCCTCTGCCACTGAAAAGGTTAGCGCAAAGCCTGTCTTACAAAGGCAATTTTTTGTAAAATGTTTCAGAAATACAAAATTGCAGCATGGAGCACATACACTGGGCAACTAATTCACAGTGACCAAGTTTACACCATTAGTCATCCTGTATAGTTTTTCTGCTTGCATTTCATATGACAGACTGTCACAAGTGGCAGTCATTTCTGAATGCAGTATGCTGCAACTTTTCTTCCACGTGCAGCATGACATGTCTGAACATCGGTACATACGAGTGACTTACAAAAGTCCACATAAGAGTTATATTAATGGCACTGACCAATGCCAAGTAGGCAATGCCAGTCAGGCATAATCTAGCTGATATTGTGTGCTCACTACACACCTCAAATACAGTAGCTCAGGTAACTGAGTTTAGTTTCAACAAGGAGCTGCAATTGATAGCTGTTACAAAATTGGGTCAGAGCCGAATCTATTGTATAGATAACCTAAGCAGTCAGAAATGACTAACAGCAGATAGTTTCACAGCAGACATGCATAATATTATCCATCTTTCATATTCTCTTGACCTGCATGGACAATAAGGATGTCCCCAACGTATTGCAAAGCAAAGAATATGCATTGTCAGCACCTTTAACGTCTAACAGGCCATATTTATTGGAGTCTGGTTACACTGGGGACTATGGAGAAAGAAGCACTGGTGTAGCTCCAGTCCCTCCATTTTTTTTAAATGTATTTTGTTATCTCATTTAAATATAAAAACTATGAAGTAGCAAATAAAGATTCTTTCTTGTACAGCCAAGCACCCTCCTCTCCACACCATCAGCCAATCAGTGTATTTACAAAAGAATGAATACCAGGCTGAAGCATGATCTGTGCACTGTATATCATGATGTAGCAATGTAAGAACATAGGCACCTTGCAACCACCACACTGACACTTGATAAGTAGTGATAAAGAGGTAAATTATGTGAGTTGAGGTAGGGTCAAGGGTAGGAAACAGGCCTATTGATGGGCCAGTTCATGATATGGGAGAAACAGACACTGTTGGGATGTTAACACTTTTAAAGGTATTGTAATACTTAAATGTAAAAAATATGTTTTGTATGGTTTATCCCACTGAGTAAAACAAGGGTACTCCCGCTGTTTTATTCAAAAGTTATCACAGCTCAAACTTGAATTTTTAGGTGCAGTATCACAATGGCCAGAATTTATACAGTGGAGCTGTTGCTACACCATCCTATGGGAATGAATGGTTATCTGACCAGAGCTGTCCATAGGATGGTGTAGCAACCTCGCCTCTGTATAAATTCTGGCTGCTGTGATACTGCACCTAAAAATTCAAGTTTGAGCTGTAATAACCGTTGAATAAAACACCTTTCAGCAGTGGGAGTACCTTTGTTTTACTCCGGGGGTGTGTGTGTGGGGGTAGGCTAAATCATATAACATTAATTTTGTGTGCATTTTAAGTATTATCATCCCTTTAAGACTAGAGGGGTGTGCAACAAATTTCTTTTCTCTTCAAGGGGTTAACTGATTCACACTGATGTAGACAAGTGGGCTGGCTTTGGGGCAGTGTGGACACACCTGATTACTATAGAGCATATGGACTTTCAAAGAGGTTCCTATAGATGGAATCATGAAATGTAATGACTTTTCCTAGTACTCAATCCAGAGCTTTTACTGCCATTGGATGCTGCTAATAGTATTAGAGACAGTTACTTTTCACTCCTGGAGGCCCTAAGGCAGGGATGTCCAAACATTTTTTTTCAGGAGCCAAACTGATAAAAGAACAGTGGGCCTTGTGTATAAAAAAGTGGAGCAGTTCTGGGGCAAATCAGCTACACCATAGGTGACAAATAAAAATTACCTTTGAATTAAATTAAGCTTTTAAACCCTTGAATGCTGGAAAGGTCTCCAGTGCATTGCAAATCAATGCTTCAGAGTCCTCTCTAGCAATTAAGGTGGTTATAAAGAGGGTGATACAGAAATTACGTCTGGAGCATTGCACAGTCATCCTGATTGCTCCATACTGGCCTCGCCAGTCTTGGTTTCCGGAGCTTGTGGACCTGTCAGTGGCGGAGCCCTTTCGGCTCCCCAACCGTCCGGACCTTCTTCTGCAGGGTTACCTGTGGAAGGAGGATGTGCATCGTCTGGCTTTGACGGCTAGGCAATTTAATCCTCAATATTGAAGAAGAAGGGCTTCTCTTCTGGTGTGGTGGCTACTATGCTCAGTGCCCGCAAGCCTGTTTCTTCCAAGATCTACCATCGTGTCTGGTTGACCTTTCTGTCCTGGTGTGCTGACAAGGACCTGTCTCAGGACTTTGATCTACCTACGGTCTTGGCCTTTTTGCAGGACAGTGTGGATAAGGGGCTCAGTTTGAGTTCCCTTAAGGTTCAGACTTCTGCTCTCTCTGTTTTCTTTCAGAGGCTCATTGCCATCCTTCCTGATGTCAAGGTATTCTTTCAGGGCGTTGCTCATACTCATCCTGTTTTCAAGTCTCCCACTCCTCAGTGGGATCTTAACTTGGTTTTGTGCATCCTTCAGCGGTTTCCCTTCGAGTCTTTGGCTACTATTCCTCTGTCTCTGTTGACGTGGAAAATGGCTTTTCTCCTGGAGATTGTGTCTGTTCGCCGTGTCACAGAGTTACATGCTCTGTCCTGTAAACCACCTTATTTGGTGTTTCACAAAGACAAGGTGGTGCTTCGCACTTCTATGGAGTTTCTACCAAAGGTGGTCTCTGAGTTCCACATCATTCAGGAGATTGTGGTGCCCTCTTTCTGCCCTGACCCCACCTCTGACAAGGAGAGGGTTCTCCACTTGTTAGACGTGGTGCATTGTCTCAAGTTTTATGTGCATCGCACATATCAGGAAATCTGATGCTCAATTCGTCATTCCTGAGGGTCCTAGGGCAGGAACACCTGCATCCAAGGTGACTATCGCCTCTTGGATCAAGTCCACTATTCTCAAGGCTTATGAGTTGAGGAAGAAGCCTGTCCCTTTCAGGGTCATGGCTTATTCTACTCGTTCTGTTGGGGCCTCTTGGGCTTACAAGAATCAGGCCTCTGCTGATCAGTTGTGCAAGGCGGCCACTTGGTCGTCTGTGCATACCTTTTCGAAGCACTACCGTGTGGATGTATTGGCATCGGCTGATGCCAGCTTTGGGAGGAAAATCCTGGAGGCAGTATTGCCTGTCTAGGATTTTCCTTGGTTCTTAGTTCTTCCTTCTCTGTTGAACCCTGTTGGTTCTAGTTCATTGTGCTGTGTAACGTTCCTGGGGTGCGCTACCTCTGTTTTGTGTCTGTTGACACTTCAGTTCTTGTTGGGCTAACTCTGATCTGATGGTTCATATATGTTCTGATGACTTTGGGGGCCTTGCGCCTGGTCCTTGCCTTCTTCCCACCTCTGGGAAACTTAATGGTTGGACATCCCAAAGTTACCAGTAACCTGCATTGGACGACAGAGAAAAGAGGATTTTAGTCTTACCTGTTAAATCCTTTTCTCTTAGTCCATACAGGTTACTGGTCTCCCACCCTGTCAAGAGACCATGCTTGGCTTTCCTGTGGCAGACCGTGGGGGTCCTTCGGGGTCATGCTCACAGGAGTCTTCTTCCCTTCTATTATCTAGTCATCTTAGTGTCTCAAATCTTTCTGGACCTGATTGGCTAGCTGCAGCCAAGGAGGGAAGGGAGGCTCCACCCCCTGCATACACTTTGAGAATTGTTCCTGCCTACTAAGGGGAAGATCGCCTCCCAAAGTTACCAGTAACCTGTATGGACTAAGTGAAAAGGATTTAACAGGTAAGACTAAAATCCCCTTTTCTTACCATTTTCTTCTTGTTAAGATAACATTTGGATGTTAATTTATCAATATGAAGACCAAATGTGAGGTTGAGATCAAGCCATATACCAAGATATTTGTATGAGTTGTCCGCTGCCACATTACGAATAGTCTTTTATTACAAAGGTTAGATGCTATTGCGGAGTTTAAGTTGTTTGTGCTTTGAACCAATTACCATTGCTACTGTTTTGTCAGTGTTTAAAGACAGTTTGTTTTTAGATATCCATCTTTCAGCCTCAGAGAAATCATCCTGTAACACTGCCTTAAGTTGTGATACGTTTGTATTTCTAATGTAGATTATAGTGCCATCTGCATTGTGCAAAGATGGTTTGCAAACCATGGGCAGATAATTTATAAACAGATATAACAGAAGAGGGCTAAGAATGTAGTCTCGAGGAACCCCACTTGTTACTTTGAGTGTAATGGAAATATTGTCACCAGTTTACACACATTCAGTTCTGTCTGATAAATAGGATCAGAACCAGTTAAAGAAGGATTACACATTCCTGAACTTTTTGAATTTACTTATCAGAATATTTTGGTCTACTGTATCAAAGGCCTTTGTAAAATCTGGGAGAATAGCTCTAGTGAGTTTACCATTTTTCGTGCCAGTCTGGATATCATTGCATACTTTTAGGAGGGCCGTGACTGTTGAGTGATTTTGACAAAAGCCTGATTGAAGTCGGGGTGAAGAAGCTGGACAGTCGGTAATACTTATATAGTTGCACATGGACACATTTTTCAAGGACTTTAGATAATGTAGAGATATTGGTTCGTAATTTGATACCACATTTTCATCACCGCCTTTGTAGATAGGTCCAACTCTAGCCACTTTCCAGGCTTTGGGCATATACTCAGATAGAGGCATTAATTAGGTAAGCAACAGAATGGGCAGTGGCAAAGGCACTGAGCTTTAGTAACATTTCTGGTAGTTGGCTAGGCCCAGATTGCGATTTCATTTTTGGGTGGATGAGGTGGTCATATGTAACATTGTTGGCTACTGACAAATCTTTTCTTTTGGAGGCAGACTTGCTGATGAAGCGAGTGAGCCCCAGTGGACCAAAGAGGGAGCAGGACTTGGATTTTAAAAGACACCCATGGAACTCCCTTGTTGGTGTCACTAGAAGAGACTGAAAGGCAAGATTTCTGTCCAGTCTCGTTATCCTGAGAGCAGCCCCATAAACCCTCTGTGTCAGGCTTTAAAGCATGACACCTGTCATAGAGGGTCTTTGGAGGCTGAGAGCACAGACTGCAAAATTTGTGGCTGAGAGACAAATATATTCAAATTGAATTCCAGCCCACTACCATCTGTCTAGTGGAACTGTTTTCTGACCACACTATTGGATGACATGAGGTATTTTGGGGCTGCTCAGTGCAAACCTGGGGTTTTTCCTCGGTCTTCTCGCATAGGAGCAGACTTGGCAAAATGTGATAATTGCCCTTTAAATTTACCTTTTTGCACAGAATATTTTTACACAGAAAAGTCCTAATTCATGCTCATGCACAGAGCCAATTCCTCAAACAGGAGTAGGACAGGGGCCACATATATGATATGTTCTAATCATTTGATTAAACTGTTGATTGATCTAATGGTGCTTTAGAGTAAAGGTTTAAACAATTGATTAAAACGTTATTCTTTCAGTACGGAAATGTAAATTGGAGGGGGAAATTATACTCTAAGAATAAGGGGCTCCTAAACTGTTGAACAGATTGACTTACTTATGTAGGTGTGCTTCACACAGCAGTCAGCTATGACTGTTTATATATTTTTTCATTTTATCTGCAGTTTCCTCAATATTGTTAGTCTCTGAATTCTGCACATAGATCTTAAAGAGATAGTAATAACATAATATGAACATACATGGGATTGTTCAGTGTAATTTTATATAATGCATAGTATCTTTTGCAATGTCTGTATCTTTGTATTGTTCTTGAAATTCGAGTTAAAAGTTTCCCCCACCTGCCCCTTCCCATCACGTCATTCACAGTTCACTGGGATCCAAAAGCCAGTCGGGACTGACTGCAACAATGGGCAATATTGTGTCAGTATAAAGAAAAATCTGTCCCCCTTCATCAAGAGGAGCAGGGTTTTCCTTATACTGACACAATATTGACCCTTGTTGCGATCCATCCAGTCAAGTGACTGGCTTTCACAGCTCAGTGAACTGTGAATATCTTGATGGAAAGGGGAGGGAAGGGGAAACTTTTGACTCGATTGACTTTTGACATTAAACTGTCTTCAGCAACCTCACCTTGTTAGCTGAGTTTGGCTGTTCCTCAACCAGTTTTATTCCTCTATACACAACTGTTTCTGTTTCAGTTAATGCTTTGTTTTTCAACCTACATATTACATTGACACCTGTTTGGTATAATCATACACCTGACTATATGCCTACAAAATCCATGACTGTGTGCAAGTGTACCTAGAAGAATCGATTCTGTTATGAAGGCAAAGGGTGGTCACACCAAATATTGATCTGATTTAGACTTTTCTTGAGTTCACTCACTATGCATTTTGTTAATTAATAAAAATGTCTGCCTAAAACTTTTGCACAGTACTGTACATCCCTATACACACAAACACGCACACACACGGATTAACACACACCTACACACGTCCCTGGACATAAACAAACACCCTACCCACACAAACATGCACTCATACTTATTCATACACCCACACACACCACATACACACCTACACAAACACATCCCTAAACACATACACACACATATATACACCAACACACACATCACTGCACAGACACAAACACATACCTACACACACACACACACACCCTTCCCTATACATACCCCTACTCACCCCCCAAACACAAACATGTACACCCCAAAACACACACGCTTACATATAGACACACCCCCTACACACCTCCACACACAAACATACATCCCAATACACACACACGCACACACCATTCCCTACACATGCACATACCCCTATTCACACATACATCTCTACACACTGACACACACACACCTACATACATACAAACATACACACAGCACACACAGACTCATATATAAATACACACACATAAAACGTGTAGGGTTATTCAAGGGTACCTAGCTGTACTTTGGCTATTATGATTGATTTGAATGTCCATTAAACTAAATAGTATAATTATCTGCATCTAAATCATAGCAAGACCTATTTCTTGATTCTTTACTGAAAGTAAGTTGATATCAGAACATGTACTTCAATTTTAAAATGTCTGTGCAAAATCCATTTAGTTTTCTGCTGCATAACAGTAACAGACCAGAAGGGTCAGCCTAATTACCCCTTAAAGAGATTTCAAGCACTTTCCAGCAGACTTTCCATACCTGCTAGTGCTGCAGTGACATTGTGAATGAGTCATTTAATTCTGCACTTGAAGGCAATACGTGGGTCTCACTTACTAAGGGTTTTAAGAGGTGGAAATCAGTCATTATCATGTCAAATGTATCATTTGAAAGAATAGATCTGCCACGTCCATATCCTGAAAGATAGCCGGCAATCCTGACTAAAACCTGAACATCTTCAGTTTAACACTTCAGTTGCCACTCAAGAGTTATAAAATTCTGATTTTGTCTCTTATAATTCTGATTTTGTCTATTATAAGTTATCACCATCTACCTTTTGTGTGTTATTATTATTATTCTTAGTATAATACATGTTTTTAATATTTCTCTTTTGCCCAATGTGGAGCACAGGAACCATGGAGTAAAGTATACTCTGGCCCAAAGGGCAGGGCACTTGCCTTAAAAGGGTCTTTGGAGGTAAAGGCTCCCTTCCTACTCCACTGTTTAATCCCTCAAACCCCCATTAAGAGGACTTCTGTGAGTGCAGATTGTTTAGGACCTGGGTCTGCAAGAGGATGGCTTGCATTATCAGACTTTCCTCTCAGTTCTGATTTCTTGTCTGAGCAAGACGTGCTTATGTACTTAGGAGCCTGAAGACTGAAGAGGACAAGATATCCAGAAATTAGAGTGCACAGGTCCTGTGAGTATGTCTCTGCTTGTCTGGTAGCCACATTCACATTGTCTGAGGTAAAATCTCTTGATTTGCATTCTGCTTCTCTATTCTGTCTGTCCCTCTAATATCCCACTCCTCTCTGGTGGGGATTTAACAGATATTTATGTCAGTTTATTTACTTTTGGTTTTTGGATCCACAATTCCTTTAAGAGCAGACATTTGAGGTGGCCATATTGGATGTGGTGTAGATAGAATTCTGATTTCTGCTGCACTGGGTGGATTCTGGTGGGCAAAATGTGGCTTATTCTTCTATCTTGTATTACTACAGTTAAGTGGTGCCCTTGGTGACCCCCTCCACACACACACACTCTACAGGGCAATATTCCAGGCTTCGAGGAACAGGAAGCGGAAGTTATATTCTTACACTGCTTCCTCTTTTTCTACAGTGTGTGTGTCACACAAATCTGGATTCTCCCTCATAACATTCTACTTTAACCCCTTCAAGCAGATAAATGGTTTACATTAAATTTCTGTCCTGTATTCTCTCTTTGTGGTTCTCCTGGCTATATCTGACCACCAGGGAGATAGGGGCAAGTCCTACTATACCAGGGCATCAAGGGTTTCTGTATTAACCCTTTGTTCATTACATTAGCTTGGTCTTCTAAGGGATTTTGATGATACTTTCTGGCAGTTAGACCACCTGAGTGTTAGCGTTTTTCTCTACTCATATCAGACTGACTTTCTAAGGGACTTTGCTGCTTCATTCTGTGCCTTTTTGGTCTGTGGCCCCAACACACCAGCTTCTGGGCCCCTTTTCTCCTGAACAGGAGTCTGCATAAATTTTAGCCCATTTTTGCTGCTATGGATAATACCTCTTCCTCTACTAAGGGGATCTTTGAGTTCTGGCATCTGTTCCTTCCCCCTCTGGATTCAGGGAACCCTTCTGATTAGGAGGAGACACTGATGAGGATGATACTTGATTCCTCGATTACTCCTGGTGATAACCCTGAATCACCTGCCAGGGGTCTTATCACAGCAGTGTTTGGAGACCCTACGGGGCCGTGACTCAAATGCTTTTTCCAAGGTACGGTTTTGAATGTTACTAGACGATGCTGCATTTCCCACCCCTCAGTCCTTGGGCCAAATGTCTCTGAAGAAAGGGAAACCACCAGATATAATAACTCTTATTCGCAGATGCTTTTCTTTCATATATTCCTCTTTTTTAATACCCTACTGCAGTGGGATTCCTTCCCCAACTGTGGCCTTGCCCTTTCTGAGCTTTCATAACTGCCATTTGCGGGTGGTGTTGCTGCTTTGCAACCTCTGGTGCCGTTCTATGTCCCCCCCTTGCAGTTGCTATAGTGTCTAGGGCCATGTCTGTCTGGGGCACTACAACTCTTAGGGGCTGTCTGTGCGGACTTGCCAAGAGAAGATATTGTTTTGTCTGTTTCTGGAATCCTTAAAGGGATAGTAATACTTCAGTATTACAAATCCCTATATTAAAGCCCTTGTAAAAAGAAATGTTTGCCCCCAGTGTCATCTCTCAAACCTTTATGGTTTGAGAGATGAACGCTTCTAAAAAAATTTCACTAAAACGGTCTTCTACGTGTGCTTACAAGCCAAGCACACATAGAAGACCATTTCAGTGAAAGTTTTTTTTTTAGTTAACGCGATCGTGGCTCTGCTGCAGAGCCGCCTGATGATCTCTGACCGGATTTCCCTGAGTCAGCTAAAATGCTGACTACGGGGAAGGGGGAGGGAGAGGGCAACTTTAGAAGCGTTCATCTCTCAAACCATAAAGGTCTGAGAGATGACACTGGGGGCAAACGTTTCTTTTTACAAGGGCTTTAATATAAGGATTTGTAGTACTGAAGTATTACTATCCCTTTAAGGCTAAAGCTTATCTTTGTGGAGCTCATTTTGGATTCTGCTCTGCTTACTGGAAAGGTCTTGGTCTGTCTCTTCCTGCACGTCTTACCCAAAGACTAAGCCTATGGTCAACTTCCAAGAAGTCCTTGTTTGAGCCAGAATCAGAAATGGTTACTCGCCATTTGCCATGCTACTTTGGGAATGGGTGTACCATCTCCTCATGTTATGCCTAAGCATTCCTTCTTTCCTTGGGAGACGTGTTTTTTTTGTTTTGTTTTTTCCTACCACCACCAGTATAGGTATGAGCCCAGCGTGTCTACACCTACATTTACTTGATAACTGAATGGCTGCAGGATATAAGCTTTCAAGACATCTAGGGGCTCGACCCAATTCCCACAAGTAAAAAAAAATGTATTGTTGGTAGTTTGAAGTCACAGTGAGGTATGCTATTACCTGCGCTGTGACACACTACAGAATGGAAAAAAACACTACAGGCGCTAAATCTGCACATTGGAGCAATGAGAATGTTTTTGAATTTGTGATTCAATTACATGTGGTGGCTAGTAACATGTGTCAAGGGACTCGCTTTTATCGCCAAAAATGACCGTCTAAAAAGATTTGGCAATGCGTCCCCTAACCTGTGTGCCAACCCACCTATGTGTAAGTGAAGTATAAAAAAAGCTAAGACAAATTGCTAAAGTAGGGATCCCTACACACGTGAGCCATGGATGTACTGATATGGAGGCTCTAAGCCCCATATCAATACCTCCAAGGATCCAAAAACATGAGTGAACCCCATTGTCACTCAAACAGTTAATCCCCCCCAAAGATAACACCAACCCATGAACATTACACATGTCTGATGTCCAGGGGGTCTCCTGCAATTATGCTGCGTAGCAACCCTGAAACAAAGCACTACACCCCTCTGGAAGTGTCTCAAGCCTTTCCCCGGGGAAAAATGCCCCACAGTTTGGAGATCACTGAATTATGGGCAGAAGAAACAGATACACGTGCAATGTATTTACAAGAATTTCCATTGTGTTTACTTGTAGAACTTAAATGACTCTGAAGAAAACTTTGTTCTCGATGTCCTCTCTGGAAGTGTAGAGTACAAAGCACTCCTAGAGACAGTGGTCCGTGGCTTCTATGCCAGAGATGGGAAGAACTTACTCTTGTCTGAACAGTGCTTATATGTTGGTAAGGACCTTGAATATGAAGTGAAATATGGAGAAAATGTATTTACTGGTGACATATCTCTCCAATTCCTTTTCTATTAAGTAGCCTAAAGGGTTAGTAATGTCTTTGTAAAGAAAGCAAAATATTGTAGCTATTAAAAAAATAAACTAAATGATCCCAGTTCCATATTTAAAACCTTTATGGTCTGAGAGATATTACGTTTTAAAGATCCCATCTTCCTGACATCAGCTGTAAGCTGCAAAAAACCAAAAGAAGGCGCTGTTAGTGCAACAACTTCTTTAATAGTTCTTGTCACCACCCACCACCATCCTTTGAACCGTACTCACAGTATATCATGCTCAAATCAACACTTATGTACCAGCTGATATATGCGCATTCAGGGTATTTATTATCCCCATCCCGACAATGGACTTACCAGGTATGTCCTTCAAAAACTGTCACTTAGTGACAGAGGACGTACCTGGTAATTCCCTGAAGTCCGGTTCTCCGTGCAGCTGCACACCGTTCAGGGACTCCGGAATCATTTAGTGAAAAAAAAAAGAAATGTTAGCCGGGCGTTAAGGTGACAGCACGCTTCTCTCTCTAAGGGGTTATACTATCCCCGCGACAGTAAGGCTCCTTCCTTTTGGCAGGGCTTCTCCCCGACCCAACTCAACAAAGGTATACAACATGCAAACAAAACAAAAGAGGGCGCCCAATTGTGCCTATTGTCCTTTTAACAATTCAGAGTATATAATAGAAACTATACTCACAAGTATGATGGCTATGGGGAGGTATACACCTGACCACAGAAATCGAGCATGCAGAGATATTTTCCTGTCTCTGCTCAGGTAAACATGTCCAGGAGGTTATGAAATCCACAAAGTGCTACGAAGCGTCCACTTTTGTTTTGTTTGCATCAGCTGTAAGCTGACAGCAGGAGATCCTGGTACCGGGATTGGCAGGCGGTTCTTCAGCAGAGCCGAAATACCGAAATCTAAAACAAAATACTTCACTGGAATGGTCTACAAAGTGTGCCTGATTTGCAAGCACACTTTGTAGACCGTTGCAATTAAGTATTTCTTTTTAGATTTCAGCTCTGCTGAAGAACCGCCTGCCGATCCTGGGACCAGGATCTTCTTCTGTCATCTAGAGGCTGACATCAGTTCAAGTGGAGGAAGGGGGTAACTTTAAAATGTTATATCTCTCAAACTGTAAAGGTTTAGTTAATTTTTTAAATAGCTACAATATTTTGTTTTCTTTTACAAAGACATTACTAGCCCTTTAATTTTCAGGTTGCAGAAATTGCAGACAGTTCGATTAATTTATAGGGGAGTCAGTCATTGGACCTCCAATTGTTGGAGACTATGGGGGATGTATAAAATCGCTTTGCAATGTGTTGTGTATCCTCTGGTACTCAAAGGGTTAATAAAGAAAGTATCTGCACAACTTCTACAAAGAGACATCCTATATAATAATTCTCTAGAAAGTTTGTAACGATGCAGTCATGCGCAGTACAGACTGACCGTGACGAGGCTGATGCAGAGCGAGGCTCTCCGAAGGAGTATCCCGCTCTGTATCAGCCGCAGCGCGGGCAGTCTCTACTGAGCATGACTGCAGTGCAACTGGCTGGCACTGTATCAGCCGCAGCGCGGGCAGTCTCTACTGAGCATGACTGCAGTGCAACTGGCTGGCACTGTATCAGCCGCAGCGCGGGCAGTCTCTACTGAGCATGACTGCAGCGCAACTGGCTGGCACTGTATCAGCCGCGGCGCGGGCAATCTCTATTGAGCATGACTGCAGCGCAACTGGCTGGCACTGTATCAGCCGCGGCGCGGGCAGTCTCTATTGAGCATAACTGCCCCGCGACCGGCTGGCAGTGGAACTGTGGCCCGTGTAACGGGCTGTTCAACTAGTAAGGATATATATGTTTAGCAACATTTTTCTCTAAGTACAAACACCAGTCAGTTGGTGTAGCGATGTCCAAATAAGAATCGTGTCACCATTTATGTATAAAGAAAATGGTTAAAGGGGAACTACCACCCCACACAAAGTTTCCTGCGAAGAATTACCCATCTGGAGACTAGCTGATCAATAGTCACCAGAACAATTACCTCCTTATTGAGAATTCCTACTGCACCCAAGACTAACGGGCAGGAAACAGCAGAGACATCTTTGCATAGAGACGTCTGCGCGCCTGCGCCATCAGTCCCAATCTGCTCTAGAAGGCGTTGCTTCATACCTCAAGGTACCGCAAGGGACTGATAGTGCAGGCGCACAGATTCTTCCAAAAGCGCTGTTTCCTAGCCGTCAGTCTAGGGAGTAGTAGGAATTCTTTATAAGGAGGTAATTATTCTGGCTACTAGTACTATTGAGCAGCTAGTCGCCAGACGGCTAATTCTTCTGGAGAAACTTTATGTGGGGTGGTAGTTCTCCTTTAAATCTTAACGCCAGGAATATGACATTAGCCACTTATCGCCCGATGCCCTGCCCTGGCCTTCACGGCTGTCCAGGCATTAAGGACCAGTTACGGTACTGGAACGTCATGGACATTTGTGATTGCAGCACACCTGCACGTCACACTGTGACCTTAGATCACTTCCGTGGGAAAAAAGTGCCCTGGTCCTCCAAAGCACCCGACCCCCAGACCGCACTGTTTGTAAGAGTTTAGTGACAGAGTGTATAAACAATGTAACCAAAAGAAATGATCACATATTTAGAAACTTGAGTTTACTTCTTTATAAATATGATTTGTTGTTGTAAATTTTAGTAACAGTACATTACCTCGATACAGCTCACATCATCCTCAACCAGCCATTGGCTGGTTGGGATGATACGGGTTGTAGTCCACAACAGCTGGAGGTCCAAATATTTCCTGCCACTGCTTTGTAGAAAAAGATAGTAAATAGATTGCTGTATATCAATGGAAAGACTTGTCATTTCTTATTTATCCATGGACTATGAACCTAATTCAGTAAGGTTAACCCTTTGAGCGCCAGAGGGGTACGCAACTCATTGCAAAGCAATGCGTTGCGTACCCTGTGGCATGCAAAGGGTTACATGGACAAATTCTGGAACAGACCAACCTCATTAAAGAGGAACAAGTGAAAATTCCCCAAATTCCCATAAAACCCGTAAATGGGGTTTTATTCCCTTGAATTCTCTCACGCACTGTGAAGCCATGCTTTTGGAGACCTCTTTAGCATTCTGTGGGTTAAAATACCCATTTCAATCAAAGGGAATTATCATTTGCCCCTATGCTGCAGTTGGTTTTCTCCAGAATTGGTCTATTTAACCTTGCTGAATTAAGCCCTATTTTCTCAGATCTAACTGATATGTATGTATTGTACTGTGAAGTGAATTACACAGATCATGGCTCAGTGCATCTGATATACAGAGAAGAATGGGAGAGATTCTGGAGAAAATGTATTTAATCATAAAGACCACTTACAACTTTCTATTGATTTTAAATGGCACTTTTAACCACTTGAATGCTAGAGAAGACTCCAACACATTGTAGAACAGAACAATGCAAGGAGACATCTCTAGGATCCACGGGGTAAAAAGCCCCATTTAAATCATTGAGAATTCTGGGAATTGTTTTCTCTCCTGTTTGGCAGGCCAGAGTCCTGTATTATTGGTACTGTGATGAATCACCACCTCCCTCCTGACTCAGTTATACAGCCGTCTCCATTCTGTCCCTAATACAGTGGAACTAACACCTGATGTGTAGGTGATTTTGAATTAGCATGCAGAATTACTTCTTATGTTAGCCATTTAGTAATTAACCCTTTGAGTGTTTGCAATGTGTTGCGTACCCCTCTGGCATTCAGAGGGTTAAAGCAATAGTTTGACACATTTTGCTCTACCTATTGTTCATTTTATGCAAATTAGATAGTACCAGCTAGCATGCTAGTTAGATAGTAACTTTCCACACTGTTCTCTCTACCAACTGCCTCTGCTTAACAGCCAGGTACTGACATTCCACACTCTTCACCTCCCAACTGCCTCTTCTCATCATCCAGATACTGACATTCCACACTGTTCTCTCTACCAACTGCCTCTTCTCATCATCCAGATACTGACATTCCACACTGTTCTCTCTACCAACTGCCTCTTCTCGTCATCCAGATAGTAACATTCCACACTGTTCTCTCTACCAACTGCCTCCTCTCATCATCCAGATACTGACATTCCACACTGTTCTCTCTACCAACTGCCTCTTCTCGTCATCCAGATAGTAACATTCCTAACTGTTCTCTCTACCAACTGCCTCTTCTCATCATCCAGATACTGACATTCCACACTGTTCTCTCTACCAACTGCCTCTTCTCGTCATCCAGATAGTAACATTCCTAACTGTTCTCTCTACCAACTGCCTCTTCTCATCATCCAGATACTGACATTCCACACTGTTCTGTCTACGAACTGTCTCCTCTCATCATCCAGATACTGACATTCCACACTGTTCTCTCTACCAACTGTCTCCTCTCATCATCCAGATACTGACATTCCACACTGTTCTCTCTACCAACTGTCTCCTCTCATCATCCAGATACTGACATTCCACACTGTTCTCTCTACCAACTGCCTCTTCTCATCATCCAGATACTGACATTCCACACTGTTCTCTCTACCAACTGCCTCTTCTCATCATCCAGATACTGACATTCCACACTGTTCTCTCTACCAACTGCCTCTTCTCGTCATCCAGATAGTAACATTCCTAACTGTTCTCTCTACCAACTGCCTCTTCTCATCATCCAGATACTGACATTCCACACTGTTCTGTCTACGAACTGTCTCCTCTCATCATCCAGATACTGACATTCCACACTGTTCTCTCTACCAACTGTCTCCTCTCATCATCCAGATACTGACATTCCAAACTGTTCTCTCTACCGACTGCCTCCTCTCATCATCCAGATACTGACATTCCACACTGTTCTCTCTCCCAGCTCCCTCTTCTCATCATTCAGATACTGATATTCCACACTGTTCTCTCTACCAACTGCCTCCTCTCATCATCCAGATACTAAAATTCCACACTGTTCACCTCCTGTCTCCTCTCATCACCCAGATACTAACATTCCACACTGTTCACCTCCTGTCTCCTCTCATCATCTAGATACTAACATTCCAAACTGTTCACCTCCTGCCTCCTCTCATCATCCAGATACTAACATTCCACACTGTTCTCTCTCCCAACTGCCTCTTCTCATCATCCAGATACTGACATTCCACACTGTTCTCTCTACCAACTGCCTCTTCTCGTCATCCAGATAGTAACATTCCACACTGTTCTCTCTCCCAACTGCCTCCTCTCATCATCCAGATACTGACATTCCACACTGTTCTGTCTACCAACTGTCTCCTCTCATCATCCAGATACTAACATTCCACACTGTTCTCTCTACCAACTGCCTCTTCTCATCATCCAGATACTGACATTCCACACTGTTCTGTCTACCAACTGTCTCCTCTCATCATCCAGATACTAACATTCCACACTGTTCTCTCTACCGACTGCCTCCTCTCATCATCCAGATACTGACATTCCACACTGTTCTCTCTCCCAACTGCCTCCTCTCATCATCCAGATACTAACATTCCACACTGTTCTCTCTCCCAACTGCCTCTTCTCATCATCCAGATACTAACATTCCACACTGTTCTCTCTCCCAACTGCCTCTTCTCATCATCCAGATACTGACATTCCACACTGTTCTCTCTACCAACTGCCTCTTCTCATCATCCAGATACTGACATTCCACACTGTTCTCTCTACCAACTGCCTCTTCTCATCATCCAGATACTGACATTCCACACTGTTCTCTCTACCAACTGCCTCCTCTCATCATCCAGATACTAAAATTCCACACTGTTCACCTCCTGTCTCCTCTCATCATCCAGATACTAACATTCCACACTGTTCTCTCTCTCAACTGCCTCTTCTCATCATCCAGATACTGACATTCCAAACTGTTCTCTCTCCCAACTGTCTCCTCTCATCATCCAGATACTAACATTCCACACTGTTCTCTCTACCAACTGCCTCTTCTCATCATCCAGATACTGACATTCCACACTGTTCTGTCTACCAACTGTCTCCTCTCATCATCCAGATACTAACATTCCACACTGTTCTCTCTACCAACTGCCTCTTCTCCTCATCCAGATACTGACATTCCACACTGTTCTCTCTCCCAACTGCCTCCTCTCATCATCCAGATACTAACATTCCACACTGTTCTCTCTCCCAACTGCCTCTTCTCATCATCCAGATACTAACATTCCACACTGTTCTCTCTCCCAACTGCCTCTTCTCATCATCCATATACTGACATTCCACACTGTTCTCTCTACCAACTGCCTCTTCTCATCATCCAGATACTGACATTCCACACTGTTCTCTCTACCAACTGCCTCTTCTCATCATCCAGATACTGACATTCCACACTGTTCTCTCTACCAACTGCCTCCTCTCATCATCCAGATACTAAAATTCCACACTGTTCACCTCCTGTCTCCTCTCATCATCCAGATACTAACATTCCACACTGTTCTCTCTCTCAACTGCCTCTTCTCATCATCCAGATACTGACATTCCAAACTGTTCTCTCTCCCAACTGCCTCCTCTCATCATCCAGATACTGACATTCCACACTGTTATCTCCCCCAACTGCCTCTTCTCATCATCCAGATACTGACATTCCAAACTGTTCTCTCTCCCAACTGCCTCCTCTCATCATCCAGATACTGACATTCCACACTGTTATCTCCCCCAACTGCCTCTTCTCATCATCCAGATACTAACATTCCAAACTGTTCACCTCCTGTCTCCTCTCATCATCCAGATACTAACATTCCACACTGTTCTCTCTCCCAACTGCCTCTTCTCATCATCCAGATACTGACATTCCACACTGTTCTCTCTCCCAACTGCCTCTTCTCATCATCCAGATACTGACATTCCACACTGTTCTCTCTACCAACTGCCTCTTCTCATCATCCAGATACTGACATTCCACACTGTTCTCTCTACCAACTGCCTCTTCTCATCATCCAGATACTGACATTCCACACTGTTCTCTCTACCAACTGCCTCTTCTCATCATCCAGATACTGACATTCCACACTGTTCTCTCTACCAACTGCCTCCTCTCATCATCCAGATACTAAAATTCCACACTGTTCACCTCCTGTCTCCTCTCATCATCCAGATACTAACATTCCACACTGTTCTCTCTCTCAACTGCCTCTTCTCATCATCCAGATACTAACATTCCAAACTGTTCTCTCTACCAACTGCCTCCTCTCATCATCCAGATACTGACATTCCACACTGTTATCTCCCCCAACTGCCTCCTCTCGTCATCCAGATACTAACATTCCAAACTGTTCTCTCTACCAACTGCCTCTTCTCATCATTCAGATACTGACATTCCACACTGTTCTCTCTACCAACTGCCTCTTCTCATCATCCAGATACTGACATTCCTAACTGTTCTCTCTACCAACTGCCTCCTCTCATCATCCAGATACTGACATTCCTAACTGTTCTCTCTACCAACTGCCTCCTCTCATCATTCAGATACTGACATTCCACACTGTTCTCTCTACCAACTGTCTCCTCTCATCATTCAGATACTGACATTCCAAACTGTTCTCTCTACCGACTGCCTCCTCTCATCATCCAGATACTGACATTCCACACTGTTCTCTCTACCAACTCCCTCTTCTCATCATTCAGATACTGATATTCCACACTGTTCTAACTGTCTCCTCTCATCATCCAGATACTGACATTCCACACTGTTCTCTCTACCAACTGCCTCCTCTCATCATCCAGATACTGACATTCCATACTGTTCTCTCTACTAACTGTCTCCTCTCATCATCCAGATACTGACATTCCACACTGTTCTCTCTACTAACTGTCTCCTCTCATCATCCAGATACTGACATTCCACACTGTTCTCTCTACCAACTGCCTCTTCTCATCATCCAGATACTGACATTCCACACTGTTCTCTCTACTAACTGTCTCCTCTCATCATCCAGATACTGACATTCCATACTGTTCTCTCTCCCAACTGCCTCCTCTCATCATCCAGATACTGACATTCCAAACTGTTCTCTCTCTAAACTGCCTCCTCTCATCATCCAGATTCTAACATTCCAAACTGTTCTCTCTACCAACTGTCTCCTCTCATCATCCAGATACTGACATTCCAAACTGTTCTCTCTACCAACTGCCTCCTCTCCTCATCCAGATAGTAACATTCCACACTGTTCTCTCTCTAAACTGCCTCCTCTCATCATCCAGATACTAACATTCCACACTGTTCAAATCCCAACTGTCTCTTCTCATCATCCAGATAGTAACATTCTACACTGTCCTCTCTACCAACTGCCTCTTCTCATCATCCAGATACTGACATTCCACACTGTTCTCTCTACCAACTGCCTCTTCTCATCATCCAGATACTGACATTCCACACTGTTCTCTCTGTCAACTGCCTCCCCTCATCATCCAGATACTAACATTCCACACTGTTATCTCCCCCAACCACCTCCTCTCGTCATCCAGGTACTAACATTCAAAACTGTTCTCTCTACCAACTGCTGTTCTCTCTACTAACTGCCTCCTCTCATCATCCAGATACTGACATTCCACACTGTTCTCTCTACCAACTGTCTCCTCTCATCATCCAGATACTGACATTCCACACTGTTCTCTCTACTAAGTGTCTCCTCTCATCATCCAGATACTGACATTTCAAACTGTTCTCTCTACCAACTCCCTCTTCTCATCATTCAGATACTGACATTCCACACTGTTCTCTCTCCCAACTGCCTCCTCTCATCATCCAGATACTAAAATTCCACACTGTTCACCTCCTGTCTCCTCTCATCATCCAGATTCTAACATTCCACACTGTTCACCTCCTGTCTCCTCTCATCATCCAGATACTAACATTCCACACTGTTCTCTCTACCAACTGCCTCCTCTCATCATCCAGATACTAACATTCCACTGTTCTCTCTCTCAACTGCCTCCTCTCATCATCCAGATAGTAACATTCCACACTGTTTTCTCTCTCAACTGCCTCCTCTCATCATCCAGATACTAACATTCCACACTGTTCAAATCCCAACTCTCTTCTCATCATCCAGATAGTAACATTCCACACTGTTCTCTCTACCAACTGTCTCCTCTCATCATCCAGATACTGACATTCCAAACTGTTCTCTCTATCAACTGCCTTCTCTCATCATCCAGATTGTAACATTCCACACTGTTCTCTCTACCAACTGCCTCCTCTCATCATCCAGATACTAACATTCCACACTGTTCTCTCTACCAACTGCCTTGTTTCATCATCCAGATACTGACATTCCACACTGTTCTCTCTACCAACTGCCTCTTCTCATCATCCAGATACTGACATTCCAAACTGTTCTCTCTACCAACTGCCTCTTCTCATCATCCAGATACTAACATTCCACACTGTTCTCTCTACCAACTGCCTCGTTTCATCATCCAGATACTGACATTCCAAACTGTTATCTCCCCCAACTGCCTCCTCTCGTCATCCAGATATTAACATTCCAAACTGTTCTCTCTACCAACTGCCTCTTCTCATCATTCAGATACTGACATTCCTATCTGTTCTCTCTACCAACTGCCTCCTCTCATCATCCAGATATTGACATTCCACACTGTTCAAATCCCAACTGTCTCTTCTCATCCTCCAGATAGTAACATTCCACACTGTTCTCTCTACCAACTGCCTCTTCACATCATCCAGATACTGACATTCCACACTGTTCTCTCTACCAACTCCCTCTTCTCATCATTCAGATACTGACATTCCATACTGTTCTCTCTACCAACTGCCTCCTCTCATCATCCAGATACTAAAATTCCACACTGTTCACCTCCTGTCTCCTCTCATCATCCAGATACTAACATTCCACACTGTTCACCTCCTGTCTCCTCTCATCATCCAGATACTGACATTCCAAACTGTTCTCTCTACCAACTGCCTCCTCTCATCATTGAGATACTAACATTCCACACTGTTATCTCCCCCAACTGCCTCCTCTCGTCATCCAGATACTAACATTCCACACTGTTCACCTCCTGTCTCCTCTCATCATCCAGATACTAACATTCCACGCTGTTCACCTCCTGCCTCATCTCATCATCCAGATACTAACATTCCAAACTGTTCTCTCTACCAACTGCCTCCTCTCATCATCCAGATACTGACATTCCAAACTGTTCTCTCTACCAACTGCCTCCTCTCATCATCGAGATACTAACATTCCACACTGTTATCTTCCCCAACTGCCTCCTCTCATCATCCAGATACTAACATTCCACACTGTTCACCTCCTGTCTCCTCTCATCATCCAGATACTAACATTCCACACTGTTCACCTCCTGTCTCCTCTCATCATCCAGATACTGACATTCCACACTGTTCTGTCTCCCAACTGCCTCTTCTCATCATCCAGATACTAACATTCCACACTGTTCACCTCCTGTCTCCTCTCATCATCCAGATACTAACATTCCACACTGTTCACCTCCTGCCTCCTCTCATCATCCAGATACTGACATTCCACACTGTTCTGTCTCCCAACTGCCTCTTCTCATCATCTAGATACTGACATTCCACACTGTTATCTCTCCTAACTGCCTCTTATCATCATCCAGATACTGACATTCCACACTGTTCTCTCTCCCAACTGCCTCTTATCATCCAGATACTGATATTCCACACTGTTCACCTCCCAACTGTCTCTTCTCATCATCCAGATACTAACATTCCAACCTCTTCTCTCTCCAACTGCCTCCTCTCATCATCCAGATACTAACATTCCACACTGTTCTCTCTCAACTGCCTCCTCTCATCATCCAGATACTAACATTCCACACTGTTATCTCCCCCAACTGCCTCCTCTCGTCATCCAGATATTAACATTCCAAACTGTTCTCTCTACCAACTGCCTCTTCTCATCATTCAGATACTGACATTCCTATCTGTTCTCTCTACCAACTGCCTCCTCTCATCATCCAGATATTGACATTCCACACTGTTCAAATCCCAACTGTCTCTTCTCATCATCCAGATAGTAACATTCCACACTGTTCTCTCTACCAACTGCCTCTTCACATCATCCAGATACTGACATTCCACACTGTTCTCTCTACTAACTGTCTCCTCTCATCATCCAGATACTGACATTCCAAACTGTTCTCTCTACCAACTCCCTCTTCTCATCATTCAGATACTGACATTCCATACTGTTCTCTCTACCAACTGCCTCCTCTCATCATCCAGATACTAAAATTCCACACTGTTCACCTCCTGTCTCCTCTCATCATCCAGATACTAACATTCCACACTGTTCACCTCCTGTCTCCTCTCATCATCCAGATACTAACATTCCAAACTGTTTTCTCTACCAACTGCCTCCTCTCATCATCTAGATACTGACATTCCAAACTGTTCTCTCTACCAACTGCCTCCTCTCATCATCGAGATACTAACATTCCACACTGTTATCTCCCCCAACTGCCTCCTCTCGTCATCCAGATACTAACATTCCACACTGTTCACCTCCTGTCTCCTCTCATCATCCAGATACTAACATTCCACGCTGTTCACCTCCTGCCTCATCTCATCATCCAGATACTAACATTCCAAACTGTTCTCTCTACCAGCTGCCTCCTCTCATCATCCAGATACTGACATTCCAAACTGTTCTCTCTACCAACTGCCTCCTCTCATCATCGAGATACTAACATTCCACACTGTTATCTCCCCCAACTGCCTCCTCTCATCATCCAGATACTAACATTCCACACTGTTCACCTCCTGTCTCCTCTCATCATCCAGATACTAACATTCCACACTGTTCACCTCCTGCCTCCTCTCATCATCCAGATACTGACATTCCACACTGTTCTCTCTCCCAACTGCCTCTTCTCATCATCCAGATACTGACATTCCACACTATTCTCTCTCCCAACTGCCTCTTATCATCCAGATAGTAACATTCTACACTGTTCTCTCTCCCAACTGCCTCTTATCATCCAGATACTGATATTCCACACTGTTCACCTCCCAACTGTCTCTTCTCATCATCCAGATACTAACATTCCAACCTCTTCTCTCTCCAACTGCCTCCTCTCATCATCCAGATACTAACATTCCACACTGTTCTCTCTCAACTGCCTCCTGTCATCATCCAGATACTGATATTCCACACTGTTCAAATCCCAACTGTCTCTTCTCATCATCCAGATACTGACATTCCACACTGTTCTCTCTCAACTGCCTCCTCTCATCATCCAGATACTAACATTCCACACTGTTCTCTCTCAACTGCCTCCTGTCATCATCCAGATACTAACATTCCACACTGTTCAAATCCCAACTGTCTCTTCTCATCATCCAGATACTGACATTCCACACTGTTCTCTCTCTCAACTGCCTCCTCTCATCATCCAGATACTAACATTCCACACTGTTCAAATCCCAACTGTCTCTTCTCATCATCCAGATAGTAACATTCCACACTGTTCTCTCTCCCAACTGCCACTTCTCATCATCCAGATACTGACATTCCACACTGTTCTCTCTCCCGACTGCCTCCTCTCATCATCCAGATACTGACATTCCACACTTTTCTCTCTCTCAACTGCCTCCTCTCATCATCCAGATAGTAACATTCCACACTGTTCTCTCTCTCAACTGCCTCCTCTCATCATCCAGATACTAACATTCCACAGTGTTCTCTCTCCCAACTGCCTCCTCTCATCATCCAGATAGTAACATTCCACACTGTTCTCTCTCTCAACTGCCTCCTCTCACCATCCAGATAGTAACATTCCACACTGTTCTCTCTCTCAACTGCCTCCTCTCATCATCCAGATAGTAACATTCCACACTGTTCTCTCTCTCAACTGCCTCCTCTCATCATCCAGATACTAACATTCCACACTGTTCAAATCCCAACTGCCTCCTCTCATCATCCAGATACTGACATTCCACACTGTTCTCTCTACCAACTGCCTCTTCTCATCATCCAGATACTGACATTCCACACTGTTCTCTCTACCAACTGCCTCCTCTCATCATCCAGATACTAACATTCCACTTTTCTCTCTCTCAACTGCCTCCTCTCATCATCCAGATAGTAACATTCCACACTGTTCTCTCTCTCAACTGCCTCCTCTCATCATCCAGATACTAACATTCCACACTGTTCAAATCCCAACTCTCTTCTCATCATCCAGATAGTAACATTCCACACTGTTCTCTCTACCAACTGTCTCCTCTCATCATCCAGATACTGACATTCCAAACTGTTCTCTCTACCAACTGCCTCCTCTCATCATTGAGATACTAACATTCCACACTGTTATCTCCCCCAACTGCCTCCTCTCGTCATCCAGATACTAACATTCCACACTGTTCACCTCCTGTCTCCTCTCATCATCCAGATACTAACATTCCACGCTGTTCACCTCCTGCCTCATCTCATCATCCAGATACTAACATTCCAAACTGTTCTCTCTACCAACTGCCTCCTCTCATCATCCAGATACTGACATTCCAAACTGTTCTCTCTACCAACTGCCTCCTCTCATCATCGAGATACTAACATTCCACACTGTTATCTCCCCCAACTGCCTCCTCTCATCATCCAGATACTAACATTCCACACTGTTCACCTCCTGTCTCCTCTCATCATCCAGATACTAACATTCCACACTGTTCACCTCCTGTCTCCTCTCATCATCCAGATACTGACATTCCACACTGTTCTGTCTCCCAACTGCCTCTTCTCATCATCCAGATACTAACATTCCACACTGTTCACCTCCTGTCTCCTCTCATCATCCAGATACTAACATTCCACACTGTTCACCTCCTGTCTCCTCTCATCATCCAGATACTGACATTCCACACTGTTCTGTCTCCCAACTGCCTCTTCTCATCATCCAGATACTAACATTCCACACTGTTCACCTCCTGCCTCCTCTCATCATCCAGATACTGACATTCCACACTGTTCTGTCTCCCAACTGCCTCTTCTCATCATCCAGATACTGACATTCCACACTGTTATCTCTCCTAACTGCCTCTTATCATCATCCAGATACTGACATTCCACACTGTTCTCTCTCCCAACTGCCTCTTATCATCCAGATACTGATATTCCACACTGTTCACCTCCCAACTGTCTCTTCTCATCATCCAGATACTAACATTCCAACCTCTTCTCTCTCCAACTGCCTCCTCTCATCATCCAGATACTAACATTCCACACTGTTATCTCCCCCAACTGCCTCCTCTCGTCATCCAGATATTAACTATCACGGTGCCCGTGATTTGCTGCAGTTACTTGTCTGTCACCAGTAGGGGGCTTCTATTGGCTGTCTGCAGATAGCCCGCCTCTTATTGACTATTTAAACCTGGATTGGGCACCCTTTGAGTGCCCTTTCGTGTTGTTTCTGACCTTCTTGCTACCACTATGCTAGTGATAGCTGGGCCTCTGTTCCAGTGTTCCTGAGTTCCTGATCTCATGTGTTCCTGAGTTCCTGATCTCTACTGTTCCAGTGTTTCCTGCATGCTGAAGTACTTCCAGTCCTGGTTCCGGCCTAGT
Source organism: Rhinophrynus dorsalis (assembly GCA_037306005.1). Classification (NCBI taxonomy): domain Eukaryota; kingdom Metazoa; phylum Chordata; class Amphibia; order Anura; family Rhinophrynidae; genus Rhinophrynus; species Rhinophrynus dorsalis. The sequence continues at coordinate 46,810,181 of CM074718.1, forward strand.
CTCTGGTGTTGCAGTTCCTGCTGAACTTCTCTGCTGTTTTCTGACCTGACTGATCGTTGCTGGTTCCTGTCATCTCATCACCTGTCTTCAGTATCCTGGCGACCTTCTGCCTGGTCGCGTTGGTGACATTGCTACAATTCCGTGTTGGTCCCAGCGTGCGGACGCTGGTTTGCTCCCAAGCCTTGCGGCTATACAAACTCGCTTGTTACACCAGTGTGCGGTCACTGGTTTGCTCCAAAGCCTATCAGCTATACAAATCTGTGTTGGTCCCAGCGTGCGGACGCTGGTTTGCTCCTAAGCCTTGCGGCTATACAAACTCACCTGTTACACCAGTGTGCGGTCACTGGTTTGCTCCAAAGCCTTTCAGCTATACAAATCTGTGTTGGTCCCAGCGTGCGGACGCTGGTTTGCTCCTAAGCCTTGCGGCTATACAAACTCGCTTGTTACACCAGTGTGCGGTCACTGGTTTGCTCCAAAGCCTATCAGCTATACAAATCTGTGTTGGTCCCAGCGTGCGGACGCTGGTTTGCTCCTAAGCCTTGCGGCTATACAAACTCGCTTGTTACACCAGTGTGCGGTCACTGGTTTGCTCCAAAGCCTATCAGCTATACAATTCTGTGTTGGTCCCAGCGTGCGGACGCTGGTTTGCTCCTAAGCCTTGCGGCTATACAAACTCACTTGTTACACCAGTGTGCGGTCACTGGTTTGCTCCAAAGCCTATCAGCTATACAAATGTGTGTTGGTCCCAGCGTGCGGACGCTGGTTTGCTCCTAAGCCTTGCGGCTATACTACTCGCTTGTTACTCCAGTGTGCGGTCACTGGTTTGCTCGCTAAGCCTAACGGCTATACTATTCAGTGTTGTTTCCAGCGTGCGGACGCTGGTTTGCTCCAAAGCCTTGCTGCTTAACGATTCTGCTAATTTGCCAGTTCCATCTGACTGCTGCTATTATCTCTGGGCTGCCCTGCCCGGTATTGGTAAGGCCGGTAGAACCTTTTGCCACATTCCATCTGAGGTTGCCTTACCCGGTATTGGCAGGGCCGGTAGAGCCTACATTGTGTATCTATTGAGGCTGCCTTGCCCGGTAATTTGGTAAGGCCGGTAAAACCGTTATGCTATTCCATCTGCAGGTTGCCTTACCCGGTATTGGCAAGGCCGGTAGAGCCTAAAGACTGTCCTGTCCGGTATATTGACAGGACCGGTAGAGTCTGCCTTCTATCTGTGCTATATTCTGTATATATATATATGTATGTTATTGCCATCCTAAGTTATCATTTATTATTTCAATAAAATTGATTTTTTTTACCTAAAACTTGTGTCTGAGAGTCATAATAAACCGTGACAGTACGAAAGGGCCATGACCTCAGACAGCAAGGGTGAAGGTAACGCACAGAATATCCATTGGAGGATGGATGTGCTCGAGCAACGTTTGGATCAGTTGGCAGTTGCAATTCAAACGATCCTTGAACGCACGGTACCTGCTGACCAATCTAGCTCTAGCCCGGTGGTCTCGCCAAGTCAGACACCGGAAAGTGATACCAGACCCCTAAGGGGTACTGTTAAAGGGTTAACGGCTTCTGCACCCTTGCCGCTAAGATATGATGGTGACCCTAGTCTCTGCAGAGGGTTCATCAATCAACTCGAAATCTTTATGGAATTGACGGCACACGCATTTCCCAATGATCGTAGTAAAGTGGGGTTCACGATATCACTGCTCACTGGCAGAGCATTGGCTTGGGCTAACCCCTTGTGGGAGAATGCTAAACCTTGTACTAAGAACTTTAGTGAATTTGTGCGTTCCTTTCGAAGAGTGTTTGAGCCTCCTGGTAGAACCACCTCTGCTGCCAAACGCCTTATGGAGATACAACAGGGCAGGCGTACAGTGGGCGACTATGCCATCGAATTCCGCACATTGGCAGCAGAGGTAGGTTGGAATAACGAGGCATTATTGGCAGCCTTCTCTCAAGGCCTGAATGACCACATTAAAGACGAAATCGCTGCTAAAGATCTACCTATTGATCTAGATGATTACATTGAGTATGTTATGATAATTGACTCCAGAATACGTGAGAGATCAATTGCCAGAGATCGTAAGTTACGGTCAAAAAATAATGAGCCTAGTAGCATGTTTTGCCCACCCATCCCTCCCTTGGCATTGAAGTCTAGTGAACCAGTACGGGAAACAAGTGAACCTATGGAAATAGGCTTCACTAGACTATCCAAGGCAGAGAGACTATATCGCAAAAAACAAGGGTTATGTTTATACTGCGGTAAAAAAGGGCACTTGCTAAATTCCTGTCCGGTACGTCCGGGAAACGCACACACCTAGGGTATCTTGGGGGACAGGCCCTAGGTGGTGTACAATCGTCCCCAGTGTCGGGCATAATGAAACCCACCATACAGGTGGTATTGTCTTGGGCACAACGCTCTGTGGAGGTTTTGGCCTTGGTTGACTCCGGTGCAGCAGGGTATTTTATGGATAATACCTTTGCTGAATTGCACGGAGTTCCACGCATTGAAAGAGAAAACCCCTTGACTATTGAAGCGATTGATGGTAGACCCTTAGAACCGCCTCAGGTTATATTTGAAACTATGCCATTGTCTATGACTATTGGGGCACTTCACAGAGAAGAGCAGCAGTTTCAACTGATTAATTCCCCGCACCATGCGGTGATATTGGGATTTCCGTGGTTACAGTTACATAACCCACAATTCGATTGGAAAAAGTGTGAAATTGCTGCTTGGTCCCAGTTTTGTATGGACAAGTGCGTCATCCAGCCTATTAAGGTCATGTGCACCTCCTCTGCTATGCCGGATGTGTACCAACAGTTTGGCGATGTTTTTAGCAAAGGAGAGGCTAGTATGCTACCCCAGCATAGACCTTATGATTGTTGCATTGAATTGCAGCCTGGTGCAGTACCTCCGAAAGGACGCACTTATCCATTATCTTGTGATGAAAATAAGGCTATGGAGGATTACATTTCTGATGCCCTTGCTAGAGGGATCATACGTAAATCTACCTCTCCAGCTGGGGCTGGGTTCTTTTTTGTAAAAAAGAAAAATGGCGAATTAAGACCATGCATTGACTACCGGGGCTTGAATAAACTAATGGCAAAAAACGCATACCCAATACCACTCATCACCGAGCTTTTTGACAGGCTTAAGGGCGCTTCGATATTTACCAAGTTGGACCTACGGGCCGCTTACAATCTGGTTCGCATTCGAGCAGGTGATGAGTGGAAAACTGCCTTTAATACTCGAGCTGGGCACTACGAGTATCTAGTAATGCCTTTTGGGCTGTGTAATGCACCCGCAGTTTTCCAGGAACTGATAAATGATGTTCTGAGAGATATGTTACAGACATGTGTTGTGGTGTACCTCGACGATATACTGATTTACTCCCAAAACATGGCACAGCACATCAAAGATGTATCCGCAGTATTGCTACGACTCCGTGAGAACAAATTATTTTGTAAAATGGAAAAATGTGAGTTTCATAGAACCAGTGTGCCATTCTTGGGGTTCATAATTGGCAATGATGGCATTGCCATGGACAAAGAAAAGTTGTCAGCTGTCCTACAATGGCCAAAACCCAAGGGTCTTAAAGCCATACAGCGTTTCCTGGGTTTCGCTAATTATTATAGGAGGTTTATTAAGAACTTTTCTTCCATTGTCAAACTTCTGTCCGATCTTACGCACAAGGGTGCTAATCCTTCTTGTTGGCCGGTATCTGCTGAGAAAGCCTTTGAGAATTTGAAGCTGGCATTTGCTGCGGCTCCTGTGTTATCCCACCCCAATCCTTTACTTCCATTTACGTTAGAGGTTGATGCCTCAGATATTGGGGTCGGGGCAGTACTTTCGCAGCGACACGAGAAAGGTGGAACTCTCAGACCTTGTGGGTTTTTCTCTAAAAAGTTGACTGTCACTCAAAGCCACTATGAGATAGGTGACAGAGAATTATTGGCCATTATCCTTGCTCTTAAGGAATGGCGTCATTTGCTTGAAGGTACTAAGAATCCTGTCTTAATCCTAACAGATCATAAGAATCTGACCTATCTCTCGGAGGCCAAGAGATTGTCCTCTCGTCAGGCCAGGTGGGCACTGTTCCTGTCTCGATTTAATTTCATTGTATCATATCTACCTGGGTCAAAAAATATCAGGGCTGATGCACTGTCAAGACAATTTGAGGCCGACAGTGACAGAGTGGAAGCACCAGCTCCTATCATCCAACCTGATAGAATACTGGCTACTATACGCACGAGTATCACTTCTCCTCTAGGGGAGGAGATCCTGGCCTCTCAGGGGTCCGCTCCCCATGAAACCCCAGTGGGCAAATGTTTTGTCGCTGAATCATTTCGTACTAGGCTGCTCGAAACCTACCATTCCTCTAAGGCTGCGGGACATATTGGTAGAGACCAATTGTTATGGTCCCTTTCTCAGTTATTTTGGTGGCCTTCCATGAGAAACGATTGTGCCGAATTTACGAATGCCTGTGCCACCTGCGCCCGCGCTAAGACCCCGAGACATCTCCCTGTGGGCTTGCTTCAACCGGTGCCTAATGGCGAACGCCCCTGGTCTCATGTTTCCATTGATTTTATGGGAGAGTTGCCTATGTCGAAGGGGTACTCCTTTATATTCATGGTGGTGGACAGGTTTTCTAAAATGGCTCATTTCGTGCCCCTCCGTGGTCTTCCTTCAGCGAAGGAATTGGCAATGGTGTTCGCCAGAGAAGTATTCCGGTTGCATGGAGTGCCTAGGGTACTGGTGTCTGACAGGGGGAGCCAGTTTGTGTCTAGATTTTGGAGGGCATTTTGCCAACAGATGGGCATACAGCTGTCCTTCTCCTCTGCCTACCATCCCCAGACCAATGGAGCCGCTGAACGAGCTAATCAGGGCTTGGAACAATTTCTCCGTTGTTTCGTTACTGACCATCATGATAATTGGTCTGACTTGTTGCCTTGGGCAGAGTTCGCCAGGAACTGTGCGGTCAATTCTTCATCTGGGAGCTCTCCGTTTCTGATTAATTATGGGTTCCAGCCCTGTTTGCTTCCAGACTCATTTCAGACGCAACAGATTCCAGCTCTGGATGAGCATATCGAGCAACTCCGTTCCACATGGGCACAAGTTCAGAGGGCACTTGGTCAGTCATTTCAGCGTCATCAGCGCCATGCTAATCGCAGAAGGCTTCCAGCGGTTTCCTTTCAGGTTGGGGATAGAGTATGGCTTTCCTCCAGAAATCTCAAGCTGCAGGTTCCGTCTAATAAGTTGGCTCCTCGGTTTATTGGTCCATACAGAGTTATTCGCAAAATTAACCCTGTCTCCTATGCACTAGACCTACCTGCATCCATGCGTATCCATAATGTGTTCCATGTGTCCCTTCTTAAGCCTCTGGTTTGCAATCGCTATACTACCACACCTGTGGTGCCAGGACCTGTTGAGGTCGAGGGCCAGGAGGAGTACGAGGTTCAGAGCATTATTGATTCCCGTAGGCTTAGAGGAAGGGTACAGTACCTGGTACATTGGAAAGGGTATGGTCCTGAGGATCGATCATGGGTGGATAGTACGGACCTTCATGCACCTAGGTTAACTAGGGCCTTTCATGCCAATTACCCGCAGAAACCTAAACCCTATTCTAGGAGAGGGGGTCTTTGAAAGGGGGGTACTATCACGGTGCCCGTGATTTGCTGCGGTTACTTGTCTGTCACCAGTAGGGGGCTTCTATTGGCTGTCTGCAGATAGCCCGCCTCTTATTGACTATTTAAACCTGGATTGGGCACCCTTTGAGTGCCCTTTCGTGTTGTTTCTGACCTTCTTGCTACCACTATGCTAGTGATAGCTGGGCCTCTGTTCCAGTGTTCCTGAGTTCCTGATCTCATGTGTTCCTGAGTTCCTGATCTCTACTGTTCCAGTGTTTCCTGCATGCTGAAGTACTTCCAGTCCTGGTTCCGGCCTAGTCTCTGGTGTTGCAGTTCCTGCTGAACTTCTCTGCTGTTTTCTGACCTGACTGATCATTGCTGGTTCCTGTCATCTCATCACCTGTCTTCAGTATCCTGGCGACCTTCTGCCTGGTCGCGTTGGTGACATTGCTACAATTCCGTGTTGGTCCCAGCGTGCGGACGCTGGTTTGCTCCCAAGCCTTGCGGCTATACAAACTCGCTTGTTACACCAGTGTGCGGTCACTGGTTTGCTCCAAAGCCTATCAGCTATACAAATCTGTGTTGGTCCCAGCGTGCGGACGCTGGTTTGCTCCTAAGCCTTGCGGCTATACAAACTCACCTGTTACACCAGTGTGCGGTCACTGGTTTGCTCCAAAGCCTTTCAGCTATACAAATCTGTGTTGGTCCCAGCGTGCGGACGCTGGTTTGCTCCTAAGCCTTGCGGCTATACAAACTCGCTTGTTACACCAGTGTGCGGTCACTGGTTTGCTCCAAAGCCTATCAGCTATACAAATCTGTGTTGGTCCCAGCGTGCGGACGCTGGTTTGCTCCTAAGCCTTGCGGCTATACAAACTCGCTTGTTACACCAGTGTGCGGTCACTGGTTTGCTCCAAAGCCTATCAGCTATACAATTCTGTGTTGGTCCCAGCGTGCGGACGCTGGTTTGCTCCTAAGCCTTGCGGCTATACAAACTCACTTGTTACACCAGTGTGCGGTCACTGGTTTGCTCCAAAGCCTATCAGCTATACAAATGTGTGTTGGTCCCAGCGTGCGGACGCTGGTTTGCTCCTAAGCCTTGCGGCTATACTACTCGCTTGTTACTCCAGTGTGCGGTCACTGGTTTGCTCGCTAAGCCTAACGGCTATACTATTCAGTGTTGTTTCCAGCGTGCGGACGCTGGTTTGCTCCAAAGCCTTGCTGCTTAACGATTCTGCTAATTTGCCAGTTCCATCTGACTGCTGCTATTATCTCTGGGCTGCCCTGCCCGGTATTGGTAAGGCCGGTAGAACCTTTTGCCACATTCCATCTGAGGTTGCCTTACCCGGTATTGGCAGGGCCGGTAGAGCCTACATTGTGTATCTATTGAGGCTGCCTTGCCCGGTAATTTGGTAAGGCCGGTAAAACCGTTATGCTATTCCATCTGCAGGTTGCCTTACCCGGTATTGGCAAGGCCGGTAGAGCCTAAAGACTGTCCTGTCCGGTATATTGACAGGACCGGTAGAGTCTGCCTTCTGTCTGTGCTATATTCTGTATATATATATATGTATGTTATTGCCATCCTAAGTTATCATTTATTATTTCAATAAAATTGATTTTTTTTACCTAAAACTTGTGTCTGAGAGTCATAATAAACCGTGACATTAACATTCCAAACTGTTCTCTCTACCAACTGCCTCTTCTCATCATTCAGATACTGACATTCCTATCTGTTCTCTCTACCAACTGCCTCCTCTCATCATCCAGATATTGACATTCCACACTGTTCAAATCCCAACTGTCTCTTCTCATCATCCAGATAGTAACATTCCACACTGTTCTCTCTACCAACTGCCTCTTCACATCATCCAGATACTGACATTCCACACTGTTCTCTCTCCCAACTGCCTCCTCTCATCATCCAGATACTAACATTCCACACTGTTCTCTCCCCCAACTGCCTCTTCTCGTCATCCAGATAGTAACATTCCACACTGTTCTCTCTACCAACTGCCTCTTCACATCATCCAGATACTGACATTCCACACTGTTCTCTCTCCCAACTGCCTCTTCTCATCATCCAGATACTGACATTCCACACTGTTCTCTCTACTAACTGTCTCCTCTCATCATCCAGATACTGACATTCCAAACTGTTCTCTCTACCAACTCCCTCTTCTCATCATTCAGATACTGACATTCCATACTGTTCTCTCTACCAACTGCCTCCTCTCATCATCCAGATACTAAAATTCCACACTGTTCACCTCCTGTCTCCTCTCATCATCCAGATACTAACATTCCACACTGTTCACCTCCTGTCTCCTCTCATCATCCAGATACTAACATTCCAAACTGTTTTCTCTACCAACTGCCTCCTCTCATCATCTAGATACTGACATTCCAAACTGTTCTCTCTACCAACTGCCTCCTCTCATCATCGAGATACTAACATTCCACACTGTTATCTCCCCCAACTGCCTCCTCTCGTCATCCAGATACTAACATTCCACACTGTTCACCTCCTGTCTCCTCTCATCATCCAGATACTAACATTCCACGCTGTTCACCTCCTGCCTCATCTCATCATCCAGATACTAACATTCCAAACTGTTCTCTCTACCAACTGCCTCCTCTCATCATCCAGATACTGACATTCCAAACTGTTCTCTCTACCAACTGCCTCCTCTCATCATCGAGATACTAACATTCCACACTGTTATCTCCCCCAACTGCCTCCTCTCATCATCCAGATACTAACATTCCACACTGTTCACCTCCTGTCTCCTCTCATCATCCAGATACTAACATTCCACACTGTTCACCTCCTGCCTCCTCTCATCATCCAGATACTGACATTCCACACTGTTCTCTCTCCCAACTGCCTCTTCTCATCATCCAGATACTGACATTCCACACTATTCTCTCTCCCAACTGCCTCTTATCATCCAGATAGTAACATTCTACACTGTTCTCTCTCCCAACTGCCTCTTATCATCCAGATACTGATATTCCACACTGTTCACCTCCCAACTGTCTCTTCTCATCATCCAGATACTAACATTCCAACCTCTTCTCTCTCCAACTGCCTCCTCTCATCATCCAGATACTAACATTCCACACTGTTCTCTCTCAACTGCCTCCTGTCATCATCCAGATACTAACATTCCACACTGTTCAAATCCCAACTGTCTCTTCTCATCATCCAGATACTGACATTCCACACTGTTCTCTCTCAACTGCCTCCTCTCATCATCCAGATACTAACATTCCACACTGTTCTCTCTCAACTGCCTCCTGTCATCATCCAGATACTAACATTCCACACTGTTCAAATCCCAACTGTCTCTTCTCATCATCCAGATACTGACATTCCACACTGTTCTCTCTCTCAACTGCCTCCTCTCATCATCCAGATACTAACATTCCACACTGTTCAAATCCCAACTGTCTCTTCTCATCATCCAGATAGTAACATTCCACACTGTTCTCTCTCCCAACTGCCACTTCTCATCATCCAGATACTGACATTCCACACTGTTCTCTCTCCCGACTGCCTCCTCTCATCATCCAGATACTGACATTCCACACTTTTCTCTCTCTCTACTGCCTCCTCTCATCATCCAGATAGTAACATTCCACACTGTTCTCTGTCTCAACTGCCTCCTCTCATCATCCAGATACTAACATTCCACAGTGTTCTCTCTCCCAACTGCCTCCTCTCATCATCCAGATAGTAACATTCCACACTGTTCTCTCTCTCAACTGCCTCCTCTCATCATCCAGATAGTAACATTCCACACTGTTCTCCCTCTCAACTGCCTCCTCTCATCATCCAGATAGTAACATTCCACACTGTTCTCTCTCTCAACTGCCTCCTCTCATCATCCAGATACTAACATTCCACACTGTTCAAATCCCAACTGCCTCCTCTCATCATCCAGATACTGACATTCCACACTGTTCTCTCTACCAACTGCCTCTTCTCATCATCCAGATACTGACATTCCACACTGTTCTCTCTACCAACTGCCTCCTCTCATCATCCAGATACTAACATTCCACTTTTCTCTCTCTCAACTGCCTCCTCTCATCATCCAGATAGTAACATTCCACACTGTTCTCTCTCTCAACTGCCTCCTCTCATCATCCAGATACTAACATTCCACACTGTTCAAATCCCAACTCTCTTCTCATCATCCAGATAGTAACATTCCACACTGTTCTCTCTACCAACTGTCTCCTCTCATCATCCAGATACTGACATTCCAAACTGTTCTCTCTACCAACTGCCTCCTCTCATCATCCAGATTGTAACATTCCACACTGTTCTCTCTACCAACTGCCTCCTCTCATCATCCAGATACTAACATTCCACACTGTTCTCTCTACCAACTGCCTTGTTTCTTCATCCAGATACTGACATTCCACACTGTTCTCTCTACCAACTGCCTCTTCTCATCATCCAGATACTGACATTCCAAACTGTTCTCTCTACCAACTGCCTCTTCTCATCATCCAGATACTAACATTCCACACTGTTCTCTCTACCAACTGCCTCGTTTCATCATCCAGATACTGACATTCCAAACTGTTATCTCCCCCAACTGCCTCCTCTCGTCATCCAGATATTAACATTCCAAACTGTTCTCTCTACCAACTGCCTCTTCTCATCATTCAGATACTGACATTCCTATCTGTTCTCTCTACCAACTGCCTCCTCTCATCATCCAGATATTGACATTCCACACTGTTCAAATCCCAACTGTCTCTCCTCATCATCCAGATAGTAACATTCCACACTGTTCTCTCTACCAACTGCCTCTTCACATCATCCAGATACTGACATTTCACACTGTTCTCTCTACTAACTGTCTCCTCTCATCATCCAGATACTGACATTCCAAACTGTTCTCTCTACCAACTCCCTCTTCTCATCATTCAGATACTGACATTCCATACTGTTCTCTCTACCAACTGCCTCCTCTCATCATCCAGATACTAAAATTCCACACTGTTCACCTCCTGTCTCCTCTCATCATCCAGATACTGACATTCCACACTGTTCACCTCCTGTCTCCTCTCATCATCCAGATACTGACATTCCAAACTGTTCTCTCTACCAACTGCCTCCTCTCATCATCGAGATACTAACATTCCACACTGTTATCTCCCCCAACTGCCTCCTCTCGTCATCCAGATACTAACATTCCACACTGTTCACCTCCTGTCTCGTCTCATCATCCAGATACTAACATTCCACGCTGTTCACCTCCTGCCTCATCTCATCATCCAGATACTAACATTCCAAACTGTTCTCTCTACCAACTGCCTCCTCTCATCATCCAGTTACTGACATTCCAAACTGTTCTCTCTACCAACTGCCTCCTCTCATCATCGAGATACTAACATTCCACACTGTTATCTCCCCCAACTGCCTCCTCTCATCATCCAGATACTAACATTCCACACTGTTCACCTCCTGTCTCCTCTCATCATCCAGATACTAACATTCCACACTGTTCACCTCCTGTCTCCTCTCATCATCCAGATACTGACATTCCACACTGTTCTGTCTCCCAACTGCCTCTTCTCATCATCCAGATACTAACATTCCACACTGTTCACCTCCTGTTTCCTCTCATCATCCAGATACTAACATTCCACACTGTTCACCTCCTGCCTCCTCTCATCATCCAGATACTGACATTCCACACTGTTCTGTCTCCCAACTGCCTCTTCTCATCATCCAGATACTGACATTCCACACTGTTATCTCTCCTAACTGCCTCTTATCATCCAGATAGTAACATTCCACACTGTTCACCTCCCAACTGTATCTTCTCTTCATCCAGATACTAACATTCCAACCTCTTCTCTCTCCAACTGCCTCCTCTCATCATCCAGATACTAACATTCCACACTGTTCTCTCTCAACTGCCTCCTCTCATCATCCAGATACTAACATTCCTATCTGTTCTCTCTACCAACTGCATCTTCTCATCATCCAGATACTGACATTCCACACTGTTCTCTCTACCAACTGCCTCCTCTCATCATCCAGATACTAACATTCCTCACTGTTATCTCCCCCAACTGCCTCCTCTCGTCATCCAGATATTAACATTCCAAACTGTTCTCTCTACCAACTGCCTCTTCTCATCATTCAGATACTGACATTCCTATCTGTTCTCTCTACCAACTGCCTCCTCTCATCATCCAGATATTGACATTCCACACTGTTCAAATCCCAACTGTCTCTTCTCATCATCCAGATAGTAACATTCCACACTGTTCTCTCTACCAACTGCCTCTTCACATCATCCAGATACTGACATTCCACACTGTTCTCTCTACTAACTGTCTCCTCTCATCATCCAGATACTGACATTCCAAACTGTTCTCTCTACCAACTCCCTCTTCTCATCATTCAGATACTGATATTCCATACTGTTCTCTCTACCAACTGCCTCCTCTCATCATCCAGATACTAAAATTCCACACTGTTCACCTCCTGTCTCCTCTCATCATCCAGATACTAACATTCCACACTGTTCACCTCCTGTCTCCTCTCATCATCCAGATACTAACATTCCAAACTGTTTTCTCTACCAACTGCCTCCTCTCATCATCTAGATACTGACATTCCAAACTGTTCTCTCTACCAACTGCCTCCTCTCATCATCGAGATACTAACATTCCACACTGTTATCTCCCCCAACTGCCTCCTCTCGTCATCCAGATACTAACATTCCACACTGTTCACCTCCTGTCTCCTCTCATCATCCAGATACTAACATTCCAAACTGTTCTCTCTACCAACTGCCTCCTCTTATCATCCAGATACTGACATTCCAAACTGTTCTCTCTACCAACTGCCTCTTCTCATCATCCAGATACTAACATTCCACACTGTTATCTCCCCCAACTGCCTCCTCTCGTTATCGAGATACTAACATTCCACACTGTTATCTCCCCCAACTGCCTCCTCTCATCATCCAGATACTAACATTCCACACTGTTCACCTCCTGCCTCCTCTCATCATCCAGATACTGACATTCCACACTGTTCTCTCTCCCAACTGCCTCTTATCATCCAGATAGTAACATTCTACACTGTTCTCTCTCCCAACTGCCTCTTATCATCCAGATACTGATATTCCACACTGTTCACCTCCCAACTGTCTCCTCTCATCATCCAGATACTAACATTCCAACCTCTTCTCTCTCCAACTGCCTCCTCTCATCATCCAGATACTAACATTCCACACTGTTCTCTCTCAACTGCCTCCTGTCATCATCCAGATAGTAACATTCTACACTGTTCTCTCTCCCAACTGCCTCTTATCATCCAGATACTGATATTCCACACTGTTCAAATCCCAACTGTCTCTTCTCATCATCCAGATACTGACATTCCACACTGTTCTCTCTCAACTGCCTCCTCTCATCATCCAGATACTAACATTCCACACTGTTCTCTCTCAACTGCCTCCTGTCATCATCCAGATACTAACATTCCACACTGTTCAAATCCCAACTGTCTCTTCTCATCATCCAGATACTGACATTCCACATTGTTCTCTCTCTCAACTGCCTCCTCTCATCATCCAGATACTAACATTCCACACTGTTCAAATCCCAACTGTCTCTTCTCATCATCCAGATACTAACATTCCAAACTGTTCTCTCTACCAACTCCCTCTTCTCATCATTCAGATACTGATATTCCATACTGTTCTCTCTACCAACTGCCTCCTCTCATCATCCAGATACTAAAATTCCACACTGTTCACCTCCTGTCTCCTCTCATCATCCAGATACTAACATTCCACACTGTTCACCTCCTGTCTCCTCTCATCATCCAGATACTAACATTCCAAACTGTTTTCTCTACCAACTGCCTCCTCTCATCATCTAGATACTGACATTCCAAACTGTTCTCTCTACCAACTGCCTCCTCTCATCATCGAGATACTAACATTCCACACTGTTATCTCCCCCAACTGCCTCCTCTCGTCATCCAGATACTAACATTCCACACTGTTCACCTCCTGTCTCCTCTCATCATCCAGATACTAACATTCCAAACTGTTCTCTCTACCAACTGCCTCCTCTTATCATCCAGATACTGACATTCCAAACTGTTCTCTCTACCAACTGCCTCTTCTCATCATCCAGATACTAACATTCCACACTGTTATCTCCCCCAACTGCCTCCTCTCGTTATCGAGATACTAACATTCCACACTGTTATCTCCCCCAACTGCCTCCTCTCATCATCCAGATACTAACATTCCACACTGTTCACCTCCTGCCTCCTCTCATCATCCAGATACTGACATTCCACACTGTTCTCTCTCCCAACTGCCTCTTATCATCCAGATAGTAACATTCTACACTGTTCTCTCTCCCAACTGCCTCTTATCATCCAGATACTGATATTCCACACTGTTCACCTCCCAACTGTCTCCTCTCATCATCCAGATACTAACATTCCAACCTCTTCTCTCTCCAACTGCCTCCTCTCATCATCCAGATACTAACATTCCACACTGTTATCTCTCAACTGCCTCCTGTCATCATCCAGATAGTAACATTCTACACTGTTCTCTCTCCCAACTGCCTCTTATCATCCAGATACTGATATTCCACACTGTTCTCTCTCCCAACTGTCTCTTCTCATCATCCAGATACTAACATTCCACACTGTTCTCTCTCAACTGCCTCCTGTCATCATCCAGATACTGACATTCCACACTGTTCAAATCCCAACTGTCTCTTCTCATCATCCAGATAGTAACATTCCACACTGTTCTCTCTCCCAACTGCCACTTCTCATCATCCAGATACTGACATTCCACACTGTTCTCTCTCCCGACTGCCTCCTCTCATCATCCAGATACTAACATTCCACACTGTTCTCTCTCTCAACTGCCTCCTCTCATCATCCAGATACTAACATTCCACACTGTTCTCTCTCTCAACTGCCTCTTCTCATCATCCAGATACTGACATTCCACACTGTTCTCTCTACCAACTGCCTCTTCTCATCATCCAGATGCTAACAGTCCACACTCTTCACCTCCCAACTGCATTTTCTTGTCATCCAGATACTGACATTCCACACTGTTCTCTCTCCCAACTGCCTCCTCTCATCATCCAGATAGTAACATTCCACACTGTTCTCTCTACCAACTGCCTCTTCTCATCATCCAGATAGTAACATTCCACACTGTTCTCTCTACCAACTGCCTCCTCTCGTCATCCAGATACTAACATTCCACACTGTTCTCTCTCCCAACTGCCTCTTCTCATCATCCAGATAGTAACATTCCACACTGTTCTCTCTCTCAACTGCCTCCTCTCATCATCCAGATACTAACATTCCACACTGTTCTCTCTACCAACTGCCTCTTCTCATCATCCAGATAGTAACATTCCACACTGTTCTCTCTCTCAACTGCCTCCTCTCATCATCCAGATACTGACATTCCACACTGTTCTCTCTCTCAACTGCCTCCTCTCATCATCCAGATACTGACATTCCACACTGTTCTCTCTCTCAACTGCCTCTTCTCATCATCCAGATACTGACATTCCACACTGTTCTCTCTCTCAACTGCCTCCTCTCATCATCCAGATGCTAACAGTCCACACTCTTCACCTCCCAACTGCATTTTCTTGTCATCCAGATACTGACATTCCACACTGTTCTCTCTCCCAACTTCCTCCTCTCATCATCCAGATAGTAACATTCCACACTGTTCTCTCTCTCAACTGCCTCCTCTCATCATCCAGATACTGACATTCCACACTGTTCTCTCTACCAACTGCCTCTTCTCATCATCCAGATACTGACATTCCACACTGTTCTCTCTCTCTCAACTGCCTCCTCTCATCATCCAGATACTAACATTCCACACTGTTCTCTCTACCAACTGCCTCCTCTCATCATCCAGATACTGACATTCCACACTGTTCTCTCTACCAACTGCCTCCTCTCATCCAGATAGTAACATTCCACACTGTTCTCTCTCCCAACTGCCTCCTCTCATCATCCAGATAGTAACATTCCACACTGTTCTCTCTCTCAACTGCCTCCTCTCATCATCCAGATACTGACATTCCACACTGTTCTCTCTACCAACTGCCTCCTCTCATCATCCAGATACTAACATTCCACACTGTTCAAATCCCAACTGCCTCCTCTCATCATCCAGATACTGACATTCCATACTGTTCTCTCTGCCAACTGTCTCTTCTCATCAACCAGATACTGACATTCCACACTGTTCTCTCTCCCAACTGTCTCTTCTCATCATCCAGATACTAACATTCCACACTGTTCTCTCTCCCAACTGTCTCTTCTCATCATCCAGATACTGACATTACACACTGTTATCTCCCCGAACTGCCTCTTCTCCTCATCCAGATACTGACATTACACACTGTTATCTCTCCTGACTGCTTCTCCCTGACAACCAGATACTAACATTCCACTCTGTTCACTTCCCAACTGCCACCTCTCGTCATTCAGATGCTAACATTCCACACTGTCCTGCCTCCCAACTGTCTCTTCTCGTCAGCTAGATAATAAAATTCCACACTGTTGTCCCTCCTGTCTCTTCTCTTCATACAGATACTAACATTCCACACTGTTCTCCCTCTCAACTATCTCCCAGCTGCCTCTCCCTGACAGATACTAACATCCCATACTGTTCTCCCTCCCAACTGCCTCTACCTGTCAGCCAGGTGCTAACATTCCACACTGCCCTCCCCCCATCTGCATCTACCTGTCATCCAGATACTAACATTCCACTCTGTTCTCTCTTCCAGCTGCCTCTCCCTGTCAGCAAGATACTAACATTCCGCACTTTTCTCCATCCCATCTGCTCTTCTCATCAGTCATATACTAACATTCCACACTGTTCACCTCCCAACTGCGTCCTCTCGTCATCCAGATACTGATATTCCACACTGTTCACCTCCCAACTGCGTCCTCTCGTCATCCAGATACTAACATTCCACACTGTTCTCCTTCCCAACTGCCTCTTCCCTCAGCCAGATACTAACATTCCATACTGCTCTCCATCCCAGCTGCCACTTTCTGATGTCCACTGTTATCTAATTTGCATAATAAATACATCAAGTGAAATATCTCAATCTAACATTTTAAGAAAAAAAAGGATAACACCTCTTTCAGAATAACTTGTGTTATCGTAAGATGTTAGTTCCAAGGGCCAAAAAAGATTTGAAGATTTTACAGTAGGAAAAATGGGCAGACAAGATGGGCGGAATAGTTCTTATATGCCATCAAATTCTATATTTTTGTTTTAAAGCAGAACTACCACGCTAGGTAAAGTCGCCCTGCAACTAGCTTAATAATAGTTATATTAACTCTCAAAAGTAGCCGATTGTAATCCTTAATTTTCCAAGACTGGAAGCCAGGTGTCAGCTTAGACATCTTGTCTGTGCGCCTGCACTGTCAGTCCTGGTCTCCATTAAAAAGCATTGTACTGTCCCGAAAGGTACCGTAAGGCACTGACGGCGCAGGTGCACAGACTGCATTAACCTGCCCAACAGTCTTGGAAGATTAAGGATTTCTTTACAATGAGCTACTTTTGAGAGGTAATATAACCATTATTAAGCTAGTCGCCACCTGCCTAATTATTGCAGGGCGACTTTAACTAGCATGGTAGTTCCGCTTTAAAGATTTACAAAGAAAATTGCAGCTACATGTTGATTTATGATTTCTTTTATAAATCACTTTTGTTCTAGTGTTCTCTAAACCAGTGGTTCCTAACCATATCCTCACAGGAACCTAACAGGCCACGTCCTTCGGATTTCCCTGCTTGTGCACAAGTGAGTTAATGAAATGACTGAGCCTCTGATTAACTCCCCTTGTACACAAGCAGGGAAATCATAGCCCTTTGAGTGTTAGGGGGTAGGTTGCATACCCCTTTGGCACTCAAAGGGTTAAAGACATGGCCTGTTAGGGGTCCTTGAGGAGAAGGTTGGGAACCAATGCTCTAAGCTTTCTCGTATTTAAACGGCTTCTATTTTTACTGGATATTTTTTCATTATTTCATTTTTTTCTTACAGTGATAGGCTATATAGCCACATTTCAACTGGAGGATCTTGGTCTTCAAAACTTTGCCAGAATTGTTAAGTCTCAAGATTGCACCAAAATGTTCAAGGTACAAATACAGTGTAATTTGGGATTTAAAGGTATAGTATTACTTCAAAATTACTATCCCTCATATTGTAGCCTTTAATAAACTGAGTTAAATGACACCAGCGGCATCTCTCAAACCTTTATGGTTTAAGAGATAGCTGCTTTCAAAGTTTCCTCTCCCCTGCTGTCAGCGTTCTGCTGCCAGCAGGGGAATCCGGTCCCGGGACAGGCGGAGCCTCTTAAACAGAGCCGATATCTCGTTATGGAAGGAAAAATGATTTATTGAAACAGTCTTCTACGTGTGCTTGGTTACCAAGTACACGTAGAAGACTGTTTCAATGAATCATTTTTCCTTCCATAACGAGATATCGACACTGCTGAAGAGCCTCCTCTTGATTCAGAGACCGGATTCTCCTGCTGGCAGCAGAACACTGACAGCAGGGGAGAGGAAACTTTGAAAGCGGCTATCTCTTAAACCATAAAGGTCTGAGAGATGCCGCTGGTGTCATTTAACTCAGTTTATTAAGTGCTACAATATGAGGGATAGTAATTTTGAAGTAATACTATCCCTTTAACCCCTTTCATTGCTAGAGAGATCTCATCTCCTGGTTCCAATGTCTTTTAGGCCCTTTTCTCATAAGCGACATTGACGGAACTATAGCAAAGCATGAACAAACATGCACTGTGAATCGCTGTGCCTTGTGGGGAATTTCACATGGGCAACACACAGGGAGATACAGCATTCTGCAACTTTTCTCCAACAGTGCAACAACCCGGATACAAATTTGTAGCATGGGTTGCAATGGCATCACATTAACCCCCTTAACGACTATGTACGGCAGTTAAGGACCACTGAGCATTTTTTTGTCACGATTTGGATTCAGGGACCCCCAAGCGATGTGTAGCGGGACCCCTGAATTCCAAGATGTTCCTGGACTGTCACTGGTCCTTAAAGGGACAGTAGTGTCCCATAAAAAATGCTTAGAGCTTTGTAGAGATTACAAAAATAAACGATATGCCACAACTCCTGTCTCTCAAACCACTATGGTTCTGGCACATCATTGGACCTTAAGGGGTTAATGCTGTCCAACATCTCATGTTCCCTATAAGTTTGTCACTTCTGTTTATATAGAAAGAATGGAATGCTGGGAAACTCTTGTGACATTATCGTATTTAAAATACACCAACATTTTCAGTTTCTACATAAGAAGTTAATGTCTATTGTACCCCCTTTGTACCTACTTGTACATTGTTCTATAGCCTTCATCACCTATTGTACAGCACTGTTGAATCTGTTGGATAAATAAACAATGATGACAGATGGGTCAGTTGGTTTGATCCAAAATTACTTCAGTTTTCTTTTGAGCATGAGGGCTTTAGTAAAACATGATTAGTTTCCATACAAAAATCGTCTTGTCTTTTAAATGTGTTCCTGTTTATATTGCTGGTGTACTTCCAACAACAGCTGAGCTGTGCCCTTACATGCTGTGGCACCTGCTGGCACACACATGCCAGCAGGTATAATTACACTTGTCACCTCCGTATGTCTGAGCCCCAGACTGGGGTGTTATATTTGTATTTACGACCTTAGGAGATGGCAGTGAATTCCGTGATTGTGCTGCTGCAGGAAAAATAAAAGCTTTATTTCACTAGCTTGAGTTCACATGGAGATGTTAATGTGCTGGGTTGTCGGTTTAGCCGACGCTTGTTTTTATTATACTCACTGAAATGTGGAAACAGAACAAGCATCCACAGATGTTGCTGTGGTAATCACCATGAGGATCACTGCACCAGATGGGATCCTAATGCATGCTCTGATTCCAGCAGTGACATCACTGTTCAGTACTCCTGATACTGCACTAAAGTGAGCAGTACAAGATGTGGCTTGCTTATTAAGAGCATATAAACTCCACATTAACAGTTTCACTTAGGAATCGTATAAACTACTTTGGGTTTCATCATCATCTCTGTGCAGATGAAACCTAAATCTGTCTTTCTTCCCCAGACCCCTGCCCCCTGTATGTAAGTGTCTCTCTGCTGTGTCTTCCTGGATGTTTTCTTGCCATGTAAAGTGTAACCAAAGTAAAACAGAACCTAATATTTACCCTCTCTGCAACCTGCCTTCCCCTGATATTTCCTTTACTGTCAACAGCACCACAATTGGCCCAACCTCCAAAGCAAGCTGCCTGGGGTCACTTTTGACTCTGCCATATCCCTCATTGCCTATATCCAGCGAATGTCCAACTCATGTCGCCTCCATCTATACAACATCTCTAAAATTTGTTTGACAGTTTCTCACAGCTGAGACTCCCAATCATTTAATAGAAACAATCATTATGTCCCGTCTTGACTACTGCAATGCATTCCTAATTTGTCTTCCTCTGAATTCATAATGATCTCTGCTGCCAGACTAAGCTGCCTCACACAAAACGAGGACATCCATTAAAACTAGAGGAAAGTCACTTTCGACTCTTTACAGTAAGGGTGGTAAGGCTATGGAATTATTTGCGTAGGGATGTTGTGCTTGCAGATAATGCAACTGCATTCAAAAAAGCAATGTATGCCTATCTAGCACAGAGCAATATTGAAAATTATGATAGATGGCTTCAAAGCAGATAGGATATTGAGCCAGGGAACTATTTGACTACCAATTGGAGTCAGGAAGGAATACATTTTCACTGTCGTCCAATACAGGTCACTGGTACTCTGGGAGGCGATCCGCCCCTTTAATAGGCAGGAACAATTATGCAAATGACTGCAGGGGGCGGAGCCTCCCCTCCTACTTAAGCTGCCTTCAGGCCATAGCCACTAGATTGATTTGTTCCTGTGTGCTGTGCACACCAGGTGGAGAACATCTATACATTCATCTTAGTGTTTTGTTATTTTTATTCAAATATGGAATACCACCATTAGGAGGGTGACCATGGCTGTGAATTGCCCTCTTTAAAGTGGCTAGTGCAGCTTCCAGGGATTTTTCTGTGGACCTTATGCCCTGAAGAGGGAACAGCTTGAGTCAAGCAGCTTCCCTGCTGAGGAATTTACCTCTGGTCTATTCCCACTTTATCATGGTCACCTGAAGACAGAAGTCCTGCAGAAAGGTTAGCCACCCCTTGAGTGCTGAAGGTCCACTTGTCCCCACAGTGTCCCTTTGATGGGCTTGTATTTGGGAGTTGCATTGCACTCCAGCACTCATAGGGTGTTTTTATTTGCATTTATCATGTTTATGCAATTTCTGTGGTATTCTCTGGGTTCTGGAGCTTTGGGTATAATTTTATTTATATTTCTCATGTATTGGGTTACTGTTTAGCACTTTTTAAAGTTTAGTGGGACTTTATTAAAATTTAGTGTTCCGCGCCTTTAAGCGCGCCTTTTCCCGCTTAGACGCCATTGCTCCTTTACTCTCTATGGGATTTCACAGTGTGGGACATATCTCTGCAACTGCTTGTCACAGCAACTTCAGAGATGGCTCATTTTACTTCTATGCTCCTGCTCTATCATCCGGTGTCTGTTTTCAGGGTGTGGGGAGTTCAGGGGGCTTCGGGCACTGTTTGGAGTACTTCTGAGAGAAAACTACATTTCCCATGAGCGCCCGGTTCGCGCTCGTTTCTGATTGGCTGACCTGACGGCCGCCATTTTTTAAGCGGGAAAAGGCGCGCTTAAAGGCGCGGAACACTAAATTTTAATAAAGTCCCACTAAACTTTAAAAAGTGCTAAACAGTAACCCAATACATGAGAAATATAAATAAAGAGAGACTAGCCAAACTGGGTTTGTTTACATTAGAAAAGAGACGTCTAAGGGGTGATATGATTACCATTTACAAATACATTCAAGGCCAATACAAAGAACTATCCAATGAATTATTTATGCAAAGAGCTGAGCTAAAAACAAGAGGTCATCCATTAAGACTTGAGGAAAGGCGCTTTCGACTAAAACACAGGCAGGGATTCTTTACAGTAAGGGCGGTAAGGCTATGGAATTCTTTGCCTCGGGATGCTGTGCTTGCAGATAATGTAACTGCATTCAAAAAAGCAATGGATGCCTATCTAGCACAGAACAATATTGACAGTTATGACAGATGGCTTCAAAGCAAATAGGATATTGAGCCGGGGAACTATTTGAGACACTCACACACACACACCTACATTGGAAATTGCTCCAGAGGGCTTTTTTGTTGCCTTCCTCTGGATCAACAGGGGTGTTATTGGCATGGGCTGGACTTGATGGACGCATGTCTTTTTTCAGCCTTATCTACTATGTTACTATGTGGTGTTATTTCTCAGCGAGTATACTACGCAGGGACCGAGCCTTCTCTCCTCTCAGCAGATTAACCCTTCGCTGGCCAGATAAGTCCGTTTTTAGGCATTTCTGGGGTGAAACTTTAATCTTTCACACTTTTACTGGGTGATATTGTTAAGTGGTGTATATTGACGCTGTGAGCATGTCTACTCCACTGGAGCCAGGGGCGAGACTAAAGAGGCTGGGGTGTCTGTTCCCCCCATTGCGCTTTGCTCCTCTTGTCACTCTGGGCTGCCTAGAGATTGTTCTGGTGATTTATACCCTAAATACACTGATTGTCGTGATAGCAACCCTGGGCTTCCCAGCCATGCTATTGAGCCAACTTGGGTGAAAGAGTTTAAAGCTGCCACTAGGGATCTCCGATCCACACTCCAACTCTTTCCCTCTCAGGTACAGGGGGCTCTCCAGGTTTGGCAGACCCCCTCTACAATCAGGACTTCCCTGCCTAAGCCACAGGGAGCTCCTGATGTGTCTGATTCTTCTGAAGAAGAACTATTGCAGGATTCTGATGCTGAGGAAGGCACTGTTATTGAGTCTAACAGGTCCATTGGGGACCCTTATGAATGTGACCCCGAGATTTCTGCTGAGGGTTTGATTAGAGCTGTGTTAACCACGCTCAACCTTCCTCTGACTCAGGAATCTACTCATGATCCAACTGACGTTTTCCAAAAACCATCTAAGGCGGTTGTATGTTTTCCAACTAACCCTACCCTTGCCCGTCTAGTCTCTGAGGCGTGGAGGAATCCTGACAAATCCTCCTCAGTGTCCAAAAAGTTTGCTAAACTTTACCCTTTTCCTGAGACTGAAATGGCAAAATGGGTTCATCCTCCCAAGGTGGATGCTCCTGTTTCCAGGCTATCCAAATCTACTGCTTTAGCTGTCTCTGATGCCTCTGCCCTGCAGGATTGGACAGACAAAAAGCTAGAACTTTCTCTTAAGTCTATTTTTGCCTCCATTGGCACTGCCATGCGTCCAACCTTTGCAGTGGCATGGGTTTATAGAGCTATTGCGGCCTGGACTGAACGACTGACTGAGGCAGTCCGCCAGGATGCACCGGTATCTGAGCAGTTGCAGCTCCTTGCTAACATTACTGAAGCACAAAATTATGTTGCTGATGGTGCCTTTGATGCTGAGCGCATGATGGCGAGGGCCTCCACTTCATCTGTGGTGGCCAGACGTGCCCTTTGGCTGAAAATTTGGTCTGCTGATACAGCCTCTAAGAAAGCCTTGCTTTCCTTGCCCTTTCAGGGAAACTTGCTATTTGGATCTGAACTCAAAGAGATGATCAGCGAGGCTACTGGTGATAAAAGTACTCTTCTACCCTCAGTCTTCAAGAAGAAGTTTCCAGCCAAACGCAATCGGTCCTTTCGTTCCTTTCAGACTGAGACACGCTCCACGTCCCAGACGGGTCCGTCCTCTGCGCGCTCCTCCTCCAAGCCCAAACAGTCCTGGAAGCCCAAAGTTGCCCCCAAGGCCAAGACCTCCAAGACTGCTTCGGCATGACTCACCGAACCCGGGTCCGCATCCGGCATTAGGTGGACGTCTCTGCATCTTTCGCCGGACTTGGGAGGAGTCAGTGGCGGACCCATGGGTCATTCAGGTAGTATCAGAGGGATACAGGATCCCTTTCTCTTCCCTTCCTCCTTTTCGGTTCCATTTTACTCGTCCTTCTCAGGAACCTACAAAAAGACGTCTGTTCGACGACGCTATTCAGGATCTCTTGGACAAGGAGGTTCTGGAGTTGGTTCCTCCAGAGGACACAGGTTCAGGATTCTATTCCAACCTGTTCGTGGTGGCCAAAAAGGACGGAGGTGCTCGTCCCATTTTGGATCTCAAAGATCTCAATTCCTATGTTGTGAGTTCCCACTTTCGCCAGGAGTCCCTGCGCTCTGTGATTGCAGCAATGTCTCCAGGGGAGTTCCTTGCCTCCCTGGACCTTCAGGATGCTTATCTTCACATCCCTATTCATCCAGAGAGCAGGCGGTATCTCAGGATTGCCTGCCACAGGGGACACTTTCAGTTTTCAGCTCTTCCCTTTGGGCTGACTTCGGCCCCTCAGGTCTTTCAGAGGGTGTTGGGTTCCTTGATAGCTGTACTTCACCAAGAAGGTGTCAGGGTGACCCCCTACATGGACGATCTCCTCCTGAAAGCCTCCTCAGCAGAGCTTCTCCAACAACAACTACAGCTGTGTATTCACACTCTGAACCGTCACGGCTGGATCCTGAATCTGGACAAGTCAGACTTGGTCCCATCTCAGAGGCTCATTTTCCTGGGTCTCCTGTTCGACACTCGCCAATGCATGGTGTTTCTACTAGAGGAAGTGGCTCATCAGATAACCATCCGAGTAGCTGGGATCCTGGAGCTGGACAGAGTTCCAGTACCGAAGTTGACGTCTCTGGTGGGGAAGTTCATTTCCACGATCGAAGCGGTACCATTTGCCATGGCCCACTCCAGGGAACTCCAGAGGTTTGTGATCCAGACGTGCAAGAATCATCCAGATCATCAGCATCTGTCAGTCTCTCTACCTCCTCATGTCGAATCGAGTCTGCACTGGTGGTTGGATCTCTCTCATCTCCTGAAAGGGAGATCCTTTCAAGTTCCCTATTGGACCACGGTTACAACGGATGTCAGCATCCGGGGATGGGGTGCTGTGTTGGGTCGTTTCAGTGCTCAAGGTAAGTGGGGACTGGAGGAATCTCTTCTGTCCATCAATGTTCTGGAACTGCGTGCCATCCGGCTTGCCCTGAGGCACTGGGAATCTCAACTGGAAGGTTGCCCAGTCAGAGT
The DNA here is from genome assembly GCA_037306005.1 of Rhinophrynus dorsalis. NCBI lineage: Eukaryota > Metazoa > Chordata > Amphibia > Anura > Rhinophrynidae > Rhinophrynus > Rhinophrynus dorsalis. Next base: position 46,835,074 of record CM074718.1, read on the forward strand.
GGAGTCCGACAACGCCACCGCAGTGGCCTACATCAACAGGCAATGCGGCACAAGAAGTTGCACCGCCTGGTTGGAGGTCAAGGATATTTTATCTTGGGCAGAAGATCACGTGCCTGTCATTTCAGCAGTTCACATTCCAGGCGTAGACAACGTCATGGCAGACTTTCTCAGTCGTCACACAGTCGACAGCGGAGAATGGGCTCTTCATCCAGAGGTGTTTCACCTACTCACCCAGAGGTGGGGGGTACCTGCAGTGGACCTGATGGCTACCAGACACAACAGGAAGGTGCCGGCGTTTTGCTCCCGGTGGAGGGACCCTCTTGCTCTAGCAGTGGATGCCTTGTCAATCCCTTGGGATTTTCCTCTGGCCTACATCTTCCCTCCTCTTCCTCTATTGATCAGAGTCATCCAGAAGCTGAAGCTGGAGCGCTGTCCTGTCATCCTGATCGCTCCAAACTGGCCTCGCCAGTCCTGGTATCCGGAGTTGATGGCCATGTCGGTGGCGGACCCGTTTCCACTTCCTGCCCGTCCGGATCTACTTCTTCAAGGATACCTGTGGAAGGAGGATGTTCAGCATCTCCATCTGATGGCATGGCGGTTGAATCCTCGATTCTGGAGAAGAAAGGATTTTCTCCTTCAGTGGTGTCGATGATGCTTAGTGCTCGTAAGCCTGTGTCCTCCAAGATCTATCATCGTATCTGGGCCACCTTTGTGGCTTGGTGTACTGATCGGAAGATGTCCCTAGAATTTCATCTTCCCACTGTCCTGGCCTTTTTGCAGGACGGTGTTGAGAAAGGGCTCAGTCTGAGTTCCCTCAAAGTCCAGACTTCTGCTTTGTCTGTGTTTTTCCAGGAAAGGATTGCTATCCTTCCTGATGTCAAAGTTTTCTTCCAAGGTGTGACTCATGTTCGGCCTGCCTTCAAGAGTCCTACTCCCCAGTGGGACCTCAATTTGGTGCTGGGAGTTCTCCAACGACCCCCGTTTGAATCCTTGGCTTCCATTCCATTACGTCTCTTGACTTGGAAAATGGCCTTTCTCTTGGCTATTGTTTCAGTTCGCCGGGTAGCAAAGTTACAAGCTCTGTCTTGTAAACCTCCTTACCTGGTGTTCCACAAGGATAAGGCTGTGCTTCGCACTACCAAGGAATTATTACCCAAGGTTGTGTCTGAGTTTCACATCAATCAGGAGATTGTGGTTCCCTCTTTCTGCCATAATCCGTCATCTGACAAGGAACGAGATCTCCATTTGTTGGATGTGGTGCGTTGCCTCAAGTTTTATGTTCATCGCACCAAGTCTATCAGGAAGTCTGACGCTCTATTCGTCATTCCTGAGGGGCCTAGGGCAGGGAGACCAGCTTCCAAAGTTACCATTGCCTCTTGGATTAAGGCTACTATTCGTGAAGCCTATAAGTTGCGGAATAAGCATGTTCCCTTCCGGGTGACTGCCCATTCCACCAGATCTATTGGGGCCTCTTGGGCCTACAAGAATCAGGCATCTGCTGATCAACTGTGCAGAGCGGCCACTTGGTCCTCTGTGCACACATTTTCAAAGCACTACCGAGTTGATGTACTGGCCTCGGCTGATGCCAGTTTTGGGAGGAAGGTCCTGGAGGCAGTTTTGCCTGTCTAGGCCTTCTACTCTGTGGTTCTTAGTGCTTCTTTACTGTTGAGCCCGGTTGGCTCTGGTTCTGTGTGCTGTGTTAGTTCAGGGGTTGTTTTCCCCTGGTTGGTGTCCGTTGACACTTACATTTTGGGCTATGTAATTAACTGGTTCATAGCAGCTCTAGTGACTTGGGCCTTGCGCCTGGTCCTTGCCTTACTTCCCGCCTCTGGGTCAGCTCAATGTTTGTACATCCCAGAGTACCAGTGACCTGTATTGGACGACAGTGAAAATAGGATTTTAGTCTTACCTGTTAAATCCTTTTCACTTAGTCCATACAGGTCACTGGTCTTCCACCCTGTCAAGGGACCATGCTTGGCTCTCCTGTGGCATTCAGTGGGAGACCTTCGGGGCATGCTCACAGGAGTCTTCCTTCTTGCTTACCTATGGTCAGTTTTAGTGTCTCAAATCAATCTAGTGGCTGTGGCCTGAAGGCAGCTTAAGTAGGAGGGGAGGCTCCGCCCCCTGCAGTCATTTGCATAATTGTTCCTGCCTATTAAAGGGGCGGATTGCCTCCCAGAGTACCAGTGACCTGTATGGACTAAGTGAAAAGGATTTAACAGGTAAGACTAAAATCCTATTATTCCCCCCCTCACACACACTTGGGGCGAGATTGGAAATTGCTCCAGAGGGATTTTTTTACCTTCCTCTGGATCAACAGGGGTGTTTTTGGCATGGGCTGGACTTGATGGACGCATGTCTTTTTTCAGCCTCATCTACTATGTTACTATGTATCTCATCCCTCCAAACACAGCTCCACTCATCATCAGAGATGTAGTTAGCCTTAATCTAAGTAGGACTAGGGCAGCTTTGCCACAGTACATCTCATTGCATGGTGTATGTTCACAAACTGGTGGTAAAGAATATGCACCACAGGATGTATGTGACAGCCCTACACACATAAGTGTGTATATTTTTTTACATTTTTGATTAATTTTAGCCATGTTGGGGGTGAGTGCCAGGAGTCAGCTGTCCACTGCAAATCCACAATTAGATCTCTTCTAATGGAGATGGTTAACTGAAAATAAACCCAAATGTATACTTCCATGTAAGTAATGGCCTGGAAGGGATCATGGAGGGTAATGTTTTTAAAATATCTTTTAATTAGAATCCATTAAAAAACAAGCTCACAAACGCCATAAGGAAATGAGAGAAGAATGAAAGAACTTCAACAACTCCAAACCTGAAGTGTTCATGTGGACAGTGTTGCTCATCACATACAGAGGTGTACAATTAGGCTGATGGGCTAAGTATGCATAGGTGTTTATGTTTTTTTTTATAAATTTCATTGCAGTAGTCCCAGGTGATGGGGATGGATGATAGTGTGAGCTGCAGGGTCAGAGTAGAAAACTCACAGAAAAATAAGGCAAGAGGAGGTTTAGAGCACTTACGGGCAGCAGGTGACCCAGGGGCCTCATTCATCCCTCAGTGGCCTCACTTTGGTACTATATGTGTTACTAGTTTTAAAGCCCGTGTACACAGGCTAACACAGGTGGTGCTGCAGTCATGCGCAGTTGGTCCCAGGAAGGTGCTCAGGGAGGACTCCGGTCTGAATTCAGAGCGCCCCGGAATTCAGCCAGTCAGGGAGAAACTTTACTGCGCATGATGGCTTCTGACAAACATCCTTAGCAAATTATTATATAGGATAGTTTTAAATCCCGTGTACACGGGCCAACACAGGCAGTGCTGCAGTCATGCGCAGTTGGTCCCAGGAAGGTGCTCAGAGAGGACTCCAGTCTGAATTCAGAGCGCCCCGGAATTCAGCCAGTCAGGGAGAAACTTTACTGCGCATGATGGCTTCTGACAAACATCCTTAGCGAATTATTATATGGGATTTGGTACCGGACATCATATCCTGCTACCACACACACCATATTTTTGGCCTCCATCTAGATTCTCCCTTTACACGTGCACTGTTCCATCTTAACCCGTTGGATGCTAGAGAGGTCTCCGGTGTTTTACAGAGCAACGTTTGGAGACCTCTGTAGCATCTAAGGGGGTTAATCTACTTTTTGAAACCCCCATTTAGAGTTTTTAATCATAATGTGTGACTCTTAGATAGACTTGAAGGCCACACATGTGGCCCTCTGGGTGAAACTGGTTGCCTTTCACTAGTTTAGAGGGACATAGACTCCCTTGAGGTAATGTACTGGTACTAGTACTTCTCAACGATGAGGCAAGTTTATTAGAAAAACTTGTTCTTTCCTTGTACGTTTTAACCCTGGGTGACCAATGCATTGCTTAAAGCAAACATCACTCTGATCCTTAAAGAGTTAAGCTTTTGAAGAGTACAGTAATTACTGTTACAGCACAAGGAATTCGCAGAATCAGCAGTTACTGCCATTTTAAAGTGATAGTAATTTTTCACAAAAACAGCAGCTCCAATTAATCTTTATCACTCAGTTACTCTTGAACTATAACTCTGACAGTATTGAAATAACGCTCTCCACGGCCCAAATACTATGAAGATTAATTGGAGCTGCTGTTTTTTGTGAAACATTACTATCCCTTTAAGGTTGTAATCTGGCTAGTTAACTGCTTGGCCACTATCTCTCTGGCTTTTTTATCAGACACCAAGAGGCAGAGCCTGAACAAGTATATATTCTAGTGATTCAGCAGCGGGTGTCTATGAAGAAATAGGAAAAATATACATTTTTTGGTCAAATGCAAAAGTAGAGCCATTTTGGGATGAATGAATTTCAGCAGAGGGTACAAATGTTAACCCTTTGAGTGCCAGAAAGGTATCCAGTGCATTGTGTTGCAATGCATTAGATACCTCTCTGGTACTCAAAGGGTTATTTCCGTAAATTCCCACTGATTTAGACCTGAATCTCGAAAAAATATGAAAAAACCATATGACATTGGTATTTTTGTATAGTAGAAGACTGTTCACAATGCTGAAAGAGGCAGCACATTTTGCAGAGTAATCCATCTTGCTGCAACTTTTGGTCCGACAGTAAATTATCACAAGTACATTCAATTTGTATTGATTTCAGTGATATCACATCAAAGGTAGCATGTTAATGAGATTACAGTGCTATACTGAAGCTGTTGAAAAAAGTATTATGAGTGAAAAAGTGTAGAATCAAGAGATTCATCACTCACTGAAAATTGCATGTAAATCTCATACAAATTACCAGTGTGAAAGAAGTTTTAAAGTTATAGTAATGTTTCACAATAAAAAACAGCTCCAATTAATCTTCATAGTATTTGGGCCATGGAGAGTGTTATTTCAATACTGTCAGAGTTGTAGTTCAAGTGTAATTGAATGATAATGAAAATGATAAAGTATCTCCCTCCTGCCCCTTTTACCTAGTGTAATCCACCTCCCCTCAGATGTGGAATTTGGTCTCTTGACCAGACAGGTCACAGCAAGGGACAATCTTCTTACTGTGATCATAAGGAAAACTCTGCCCCCTTGACAGGTTTTTCAGGTTTTTCCTTATGCTCACTGAAGATTGTCCCTCTCTGCGATCCATCTGGACAGTCTTGCTGCTCTGAGGTGAGCAGTGTTACATCAGTAAAAGGGACAGGAGGGGGATACTTTATCATTCAATTATTCTTGAACTACAACTCGAACAGTATTGAAATAACACTCTCCATGGCCCAAATACTATGAAGATTAATCAGAGCTGCTTTTATTTTGAAACATTACTATGTCTTTAAACGGGGCTTTTAAAACAATAAAAAAGAAATCTTATAAGAAAATAACAAATATGACTTCTCTACAGGAAGAGCTTCTATCGGCGAAGCACACCTAACACTATGGGGCAAATATATAAAGCCCAAAGTGGCCAAAGAAGTTATATATTATGTAACAATTTTCCATTGATAGAAATGTGACCTTTAACCCCTTAGATGCTAGAGAGATTTCAATGTAATGCAAACCTCTCTAGCCTCCAAGGAGATAATTTTAGGAATCCAGTGCAACTGTTTTGCTCTGAATTGATACATATGTTTCTGTCCCTCTTAAGGGAGTGCTTTGGTATTATCCTATTAATAACCAGTCACCTTATTATAACCAGAAAATTCTAATTGCCCCTATGCATGTTTCCTTTGTGATTTTGTACAAGAGATAACATCTTCAATCCGTCTTAGAGGTGGAGATGACAGTTGGTGGCAGTTTATTAAACTGGAATAGACATGAAACTTCTTAACATTCTAAGGATCTCTGGTCCTTTAAGGGATAGTAATGTTTGAAAATAAAAGCAGCTCAAATTAATCTTCTTAGTATTTGGGCCATGGAGAGTGTTATTTCAATACTGTCATAGTTGTAGTACAAGAGTAATTGAATGATAAAGTATCCCCCTCCTGTCCCCTTTTACCTAGTGTAAGCCACCTCCCCCTCAGATGTGGAATCTGGTCTCTTGACCGGTCAGGTCGCAGCAAGGGACAATCTTCTTACTGTGAACATAAGGAAAACCCTGCCCCCCTTGACAGGTTTTTCAGATTTTCCCTTATGCTCACTGAAGATTGTCCCTCTCTGCGATCCATACGGACAGTCTTGCTGCTCTGAGGTGAGCAGTGTTACGTCAGTAAAAGGAGCGGGAGGAGGATACTTTATCATTCAGTTACTCTTGAACTACAACTCTGACAGTATTGAAATAACACTCTCCACGGCCAAAATACTATGAAGATTAATTGGAGCTGCTTTTATTTTGAAACATTATTATCCCTTTAAATATTTAATATTTAATATGTAAATAAAATATATGTGGTAGGATGTATTCCCCAGAATAAAACAAGGTCAAAAGTTATTACAGCTCAAACTTTATTTTTTTAGGTGCGGTACCACAGTGCCTGCAATTATACAGTGGCGCTGTTGCTACACCATCCTATGGACAGCTCTGGTCAGTTGACCATAAATCTTCATAGGATGGTGTATCAACAGCGCCACTGTAAGGTCTCAGGCCACTGTGTTTTTACACCTAGAAATTCAAGTGTAAGCTGTAATAACCTTTGAATAAAACACCTTTCACCAGTGAAAGTACCCTTGTTTTACTCAGGGGTATAAATCGTACAATATATATATATTTTTACATTTTAAGCACTACTATCCCTTTAGCTCTCTGGCACTCAAAGGGTTAAGATTACCATGCTCAGTGGGCTGAATATGTGGTCCTGTCATCCTGCTAGCAATTGTCATGTCCACCTCCATGGAGATGACATCCAGGATGACTGAAGGTGTTAGATCTTGAACCATGGAGCAAAGGAAAATTGATGAGAATTTTACATTAGGGGTGCGTGTGTGTGTGTGTGTGTAGGGATTAATATTAGGTGGTGTTACATCTCCTTTAACCCCCTTGGGGAAATGGATTAACCCTTTAATGACGCATGACGTGTCAGGATCGTCACTCCAGTCTGGAAGTTAAGGACCGGTGATGGTCCTGGCTCATCATGGAATTCTGGGATGGCAGTGTTGCTGAGCCCCATTCTGCCATCCCAAAATGCATTGCACAGAAAAAATAGTGCCATGGTGAAAAAAGTGCCATGGTCCTCTATGGATGCCTACACCCAAATTGGGCGGTTTTTAAAGGACTAGTAATGGTTATTTTAACAAAGTTTAGCAGTGTAGATATTCAAAATATAAATGCAATAGCCTACCTCCCGTCTCCCTCTAACATGTATAGTTTGAAAGATATAAGCTGCTAAATCCCCCCCCCCCGCCCCTTTCACAGACGTCAGTGCTCTAGCTGACAGAAGGAGATCCTGGTCCCGGTGACACGGTTATCAAAGAAAACCCAAGAGTCAGACAGTATAGTTAAAATTCACCTTTATTAGAATCATAAAATAAAAGAGCAATATATATATCCTAAATAATAATTCGCTAGGATGTTTGTCAGAAGCCGTCATGCTCAGTAGAGACTGTGCATGTTCGGGCAGTCTCTACTGAGCATCATTGCATCACGTGAGTGAGACAACGCAATACTGCATCACGTGGAGCAGTGAGGTGGCTGCTGCTTAACCCTATGAGTGTCAGAGGGGTACACAATGCAATGCGTTGTGTACCCCTCTGCCACTCAAAGGGTTAACATTGCCCGAACCTTGGCCCGTGTACATGGGCTTTTACACTAGTATATAATATATAGCAAATATCAGGAAGGAGCAGAGGATGACCAAAGAGACAGAGACACAATGTCAGAAATAGGAGGCTGCCTCTAAGTCGCCAGACTGCAGAGACTATGCCGAAGCCACTGTTAGTCTCAAGTCTCCTGGGAAATACCGAATAGACCCTGAAGATCTCCCACAACGCAGGCAACAAGGGAGGTCACTGACTCACGCCTGCAGCCAGTAAGAATAGGCCCGTCTCCCATAAAGGATGGCAACAAGGGAGACACTGACTGACGCCTACAGTCAGTATGAATAGGCCCGTCTCCCATAAAGGATGGCAACAAGGGAGACACTGACTCAAGCCTAAAGTCAGCGCGCTGGAGTCTGCCAGAGCCACAGATCTGCACCAGATAGTATGTTCACGAGTCTAGAGGCAACACCGGGAGGATAGTAGGACAGAGCCCCAGGTCAGCACCAGATTGGATAGTCAGACAAGCAAGGGTCATACACGTAGTGGGTAGTCAGCCAGAGTCACAGGTCTGCACCAGATAGGATGTCCAAGGAATAAGGAGTGTACACTAAGAATGGACAGACAGAGCCACAGGTCAGCACCAGATAGGATGCTCAGACAACCAAGGTCATACAGAGGAGATCAGGAACTCAGCTACTAGAACTGCTCAGGACAGTAATGTAAGGGTAACTGAATAAGGATCCAGTACCCTTGTATACCAGCAAGGAAGTAGATAGACGGAGACTAGTCAGACCAGCCTGTATAAGATTAAGGCCGGTGTTGATACGCAGCCTCGTGCCCGCAAATGACGCAACGAGATGAGATGCGTCAAACACCAGCATTACTCCAGCATCATTTTGAACCACCTAGCCAGAGGACGTGGGCGACCGTTGAGGATGCCAATTGCGCACCCCCAAAAGCGACACATGGGATGACACCGAAGTGTCATATCAGGCCATCAATTCCCAGCATCGCTCAAAGCGGCGGCACTGGGTGTAAGGTACACTGTGACACCCGGGACTTGCTGTTGGCTCTTCAGCAGAGCCGAAATAGCATTACCAAGAAATAAATACTTCACTGGAACGTCTACGAAGTTTACCTGGTTTGCAAGCACACTTTGTAGACCGTTCCAGTGAAGTATTTATTTCTAGATATCGATATTTCGGCTCTGCTGAAGAGTCGTTGGCTGGTCCCAGGGCCAGGATCTCCTTCTGTCAGCTAGAGCGCTGACGTCTGTGAAAGAGGCGGGAGGGGGGACTTTAGCAGCTTATAACTCTCAAACTATACATGGTTGAGAGATGGAAGGTAGGTCATTGTATTTATATTTTTAATATCTACACTATTAATCTTTGTTAAAAGTAACCAATATTATCCCTTTAATGGGTTGAGGTGATAAAGCGGAGGTGACTTCTCCAGTGATATCACTTCCTATGTTATTGTGTGCAGCCTATGTGCTGATATCTCCAGTGTTGAAGAAATCTTAGTGCGTTGGGTCCATAGAATAACATAGGAACTGGAGAAGCAATATCACTTAGCACATAATCCCTTTTGAGTGCCAGAGGGGTACTCAACGCATTGCACTGGGACTCAGAGTTAAAGGGCAGTAAGAGTCCTAGAAAACAGAAACAATTGCATATGCTTTCCATCTGTCTCTACTATAATAATATCCTTAACGCTTACAGGATTTCCCTTTATCTTAAGCCTTTCCTTTCTTCCCATTTGTATTTATAATTCCATATTTCCCCCTAACACTGGCCACATGTCCTCTGTAGTAGCACTTGGCGGTGATTCCTTATTTAATTTCCTGCAGCGCTTAACCCCTTTTACATGATAACATCACTAAAACCTCTATAAGCTAGCCCACGGTAATCCCGTTCTCTTCTCCATTCTACCGGATATCTCCCTTGTCCTAACGTATTCTAAAAGGGATCCCCTAAATCTAGATCTTTATAGTTTAAAAATACACAGATATTCTGATGTACTTAGAGGAACTGCAGTGATTCTGGAGCAAACCATCTGCACCGTAGGGGACAAATAAAAAGTTTCATTTGTTTAAATTAGGTTTTTAACCCTTTGAGTGCCAGAGGGGTACGCAACGCATTGCAAAGCAATGCGTTGCGTACCCCTCTGGCACTGAAAGGGTTAACTCATTTAATGCTAGCGAGGTCTGCAATGCATCGCTTATTTTCCCGGGTTCCAGATTTAGGTCATGCCTTCTTATTCTGGTATTCTGAAAAAAGTGATCCCTTCTGAACTTTATTATCCTTTCCAGTGGCAAAGAGGAATGCAACACATTGCTTTGCAATGCTTTGTGTACCCTTGGCACTCAAAGGGTTAAATCCCTTAAAGTGGTGCTGTTTCCAACACAGCTTTTCGTCTCATTAAGGGCTCAATCCAAATGTTGGTTTTAAAAATGCCGTCAGGGTAAAATGGATACCGACAGACAAAAAGAAAATGTCTTGGTCAGTATTCAAGTGTCCTACCGGCATTAAGCACAACGGACGTTAGGCCACAAAAATGGTGTTGTGGCCAAATGTCCGTTTTGTGCGTTAAGTTCCCAAAACGCCGCTAAATAACGGCAATATTGGGAACTTAATAGTAAAAAAAAAAGCTAATGATCAGTGCCTGACATACTGCCAGACACCGATTGTTAACTCAAACGTGTTACATTTACCTGTCATCCACTGTCCTTCTCTGTCTGTCTTCTCTTCTATCTTCTTTCTTCTCTTCTATCTGTTTTCTTCCTGTAAAATAAAACACTATTATTACAAAGCATTAAAATTTATACCGTTTAATCCTCTGAGTGGCAGAGGGGTACGCAACGCATTGCAAAGCAATACATTGCGTACCTCACTGGCACTCAGAGGGTTACAATAGTATTGTGCCATGAATATTCCACAACGTAATTGCCTCCATATATTGCCAAAATACGTAAAAATGCCATAGAAATAATATACATATAGATCATGCAGACATGTTATGCAGAAATGCTTAGTAATTCTATTTAGCTTATATATCTATATATATCTTCATGACTCCGCCACTTGGTGCAGCCACGGAGGTGGCGGAGACACAGATGAGCCTCCCGGATGCCCTCACTCCTGCACGGGCCGATGCCCATAGCACTCTGAGGGAACTGGAAGTGAGCCTGCCTTTATACATGGGCAGTCTCACTTCCATTTCCCTCACAGCCATTGGCTGGGATGTTCTAACGACTTAAAGAACATCCACTCAAATCTGATTGGCTGGGATGTGCGTAAGAACATCCCAGCCAATGGCTGTGAGGAAAGTGGAAGTGAGACTGCCCATATATAAAGGCAGACTCACTTCCAGTTCCCTCAGTGTGCTACTGGCATCGGCCCGTGAAGGAGTGAGGGCAGCTCATCTGTGTCTCCGCCTCCTCTGCGGCCGCACCAAGTGGTGGAGACATGAATACTGTGCCATAGAGGTGTGCGATGCATCGCAAAGGCTTAAGTCTACATTCTGCCTTTGGTTTTTGTTTCCTTTTTGCAATATTTTGCATGAGATTTTAAATACCAAGCTGTTGTCTTTTTCCTCCAAACTTGTTTAACCCTTTGAGAACCAGAGAGGTGTGCAAAAGGATTACTTAACAGTGTGTTGCACAGACATTAGCGCTCAAGGGGTTAAATAATTTCTCATTTGACTGTCATCCCTGTTACAGATCATAGTACCATCTGCAAAATGGCACACCTTCCCTTGAATGTCACTGATAATATTGCGTCATTTTGGAGCTCTCTCTCACATCAAAGGGGTTACAATCCTCATTTTAATCACTTGGAAGTCTTAAAGGGATAATAATGTTTCACAAAACAAACAACTCCTATTATTGTTCATAGTATTTGGGCCATGGAGAGTGGTATGTCAATACTGTCAGAGTTGTAGTTCAAAAGTAATTGAATGATAACGTATCCCCTCCCGCCCCTTTTACTGATGTAACACTGCTCACCTCAGAGCAGCAAGACTGTCCGGATGGATGGCAGGTAGGGACAATCTTCAGTGAGCATGGAAAAACCTGAAAAACCTGTCAAGGGGGCAGAGTTTTCCTTATGATCACAGTTAGAAGATTGTCCCCTGCTGTGATCTGTCCGGTCCCAGGACCAGATTGCACATCTGAGGTGAGCAGTGTTATATCAGTAACAGGGACGGGAGGGGGATACGTTATCATTCAATTAATCTTGGACTATAACTCTGACAGTATTGAAATAACACTCTCCATGGCCCAAATACTATGAAGATTAATTGGAGCTGCTTTTATTGTGAAACGTTATTATGCCTTTAACCCACTGAGTGCCAGGGAGGCATCCAACGCATTGCAATGCAATGCACTGGATACCTCTCTGGCACTCATAGGGTTAAAAATCCCCTACAAAGAGCTAGGTTTTCTCCAGAATTGCTCTTCCTGTCTTTTGTGGATAAAGCCCTCTGTTCTCTGTTCTGAGTTTAGCGATGGATTAATCACTGAAAAATATCTCTCTTGTTAGTTTCTTCGGTTTTTCTTTGACGTTATGAATTTGAGCACTTGGATAAAAGATGAATGGAGCCAGATATACGATTCAAATTACGTTAAGGAAAACTTGATCAATCCTTTGCTAAAGTAAGTATTTACCAATAAAATGTTGTTTTGTTATAGAAGTAGTAATATCTCCTAACAATAACAACCCCCCCCCCTTAATTTACTAATGGCGCCTCGGAATTATGCCTCTGTGTATTTTGTTCTAGACGTAACATCTTCAGTTAGTACGGAGGCAGACATGACAGTTGCTGACAGTTACAAACTGGAGCAGGAAGTGTGCATGAGCCTACTTAACCCTTTAAGTATCAAAGGGGGTGTGCACTGCAATGCGTTGCACATCACCTGGCCCTGAAATGGTTAAGATTACAGTTTGCAGTGGGCAGTGTTTGTGTCCTGTGGTCCTGCTTCCAACCTCCATTAATTTAACATCCAGGAATGACTGAAGATGTTATGTCCATAACTGGGGACTCTCTGGATCTGCCCCTGAGACTCCAGTTTTTGCAGTGAATTACCAGGACCCCAGGGACAGAGGCTGATTCTCTGGTGGTGAAACTCCGCCCACTTCTCCTCCTTCCCACCCTAATCTTCCCACTTCCTGCCCACTTCTCCTTCCCACCCTAATCTTCCCACTCCCTGCCCACTTCTCCTTCCCAGCCTCTTCTTCCCACTTCCCTCCTACTTCTGCTCCTTCGCTGCCTGTACTGCACACTTCTCCTCCTTCCCCCCCCTGTTCTGCACACTTCCCACCCACTTCCTGCCCACCTTATGTTATGTTCTGTTAAGCCCTGCCCACACACACGATTAACCCATACCCCATCATAGTATTTGGACTTTGGAGAGTGTTATTTCAATTCTGTCAGACTTCTGGTACAAGAGTGACAAAGTATCCCCCTCATGGCCCTTTTACTGATATAACACTGCTCAGCCAGATCAGAAGGGAGCTGCCCAGGTAGATTGCAGAGAGGGACAATCTTCAATTAAGATAAGGGAAAAACCTGAAAAACTTGTCAAGGGGGGCAGGGATTTCATTGTTCTCATAGGAAGAAGATTGTCCCTTTCTGTTATCTGTCTGGTCTATGGACTGCATTCCACATGTGAGAAGAGATGGCTTACACTAGGTAAAAGGGGCTGGAGGGGAAACTTTGCTTGTGAATATCTCTCAAACCATAAAGGTTTGAGAGATAAGACTTATATCGTTCTTCATGTTTTTTTAATGCCTACAAAATAAAATAAAGATAAAATGAAGTATTACTATCCCTTTAAGTCAAAATAAGAGGTCAAGTCTAAGAGCACATCAGTAGTCTCAAAGAACCTTTCATGGTTAAGGACTGTAGAAGAATGTACTCTTTTTAAAGAGTGTAAAGGCTATAGCAAACTGCTGCTTCCGGTGATGTTTTTCTTACTAAGGAAGGCCCAGAAGCCATCTTTTCTAATACAGAAGTACGCTTATGAGCACTGACAGCCCATGACTGGAAGGCAGAACTGAGGTAGCAAACTTTATCAGGATAAAATGGACAAACAGATGAAGGATTGCAGCTATTCCGGCACACACAGAGTAAACCTTTGGAAATTTACTGACCACTAAGTGCATCTCCCAGCTTGTATTCGATCACAGACTACTCTATTTAGCAATGACTGCTTTATACCCCCAGATAAGATATTACACCTTTTGATCCTTAAATCAATGTACAGATTGAGATAACTATTTTTAAAAATTGTGCTTCGGGGCTATGACACAAATACAAGTAACAAAACAGAATACAGCCCATACATTTTCTTTTAACTCTCTGAGTGTCAAAGAGGTAGCCAACACATTGCGTTGCGATGTGTTGGCTACCTCTCTGGCACTCAAAGGGTTGATCTTGGTTGGAGAATAGTGCAGTGATAACAAAGCTGTAATTTACAGCGCTTCATAATACATAGCATTGCTGGATATTCAGTGCCATGTATGATCATTAAAGGGATAGTAATACTTGAAAATAAGTTTATTTTAAATTGTAGCCCTTAAAAAAACATGAAAAATGATATAAGTCTTATCTCCCAAACCTTTATGGTTTGGGAGATATTCAGAAGTAAAGTTTCCCCTGGAGTGACCTCATTGCTCCACCCTTCAGATTTGGAATCCGGTCCCAGGACCAGCAGTGCCTCTCCAGAAGTGCTGAGATCACCATCTTTCAAAAGAATTTCTTAATTGGAATGGTCTACAAAGTGTGCTTTCAAGCTACTACTTTGTAGATAGTTCCAGTTAAGCAGTTCTTTTCAAAGATCGTGATCTCGGCACTGCTAAAGAGCTGCCGGTTGCTCTGTGGACCGAATTCCAAATCTGTCCACTAGATGGCAGACTTGGCTGAAACAGCCAGGAGAAGAGAATTTTATTATATGTTACATGTGAATATCTCCCAAACTCAGGGGGATAAAATGTAAAAACCATAAAGGTTTGGGAGATAAGACTTATATCATTTTTCATGTTTTTTTAAGGGCTACAATATAAAATAAACTTATTTTCAAGTATTACTGTCCCTTTAATACAAACCTGATTTGTTTTCTTTTTTGTTAATAGATGGCAGCCAGAAATACAGAGTTTATTAGATGGTCTTGAAAGTAAAATTATTAATCGGTCCAGGCCAGTAAAGAGCTTGAAGATAACAGAGGCAAAAGAATTTAATCTGACGAAACCCAAACCAAGAGCAATACTAGTACCTCAACGGATACCCAGCCAGAAGCCACATCAACCTGTAAGTGGTCACATATAATCTAATGACTATTACAAGATACTGTTAGCCCACTTAGTGCCATAGGTTTGTGCAGTGGATTGCAGAGCCAGAAAACACGTCAACATGTAAATGATCACTTGTCAAAAGAAGCTGATTACTAGTCACTGTTAACCCTTGGAGTTCCAGAGGATTGTGGAATTCATTGCTGACCTCTTGCATTCAAAGTGTTATTTTGCATATCTTGAGAAAAATACTACTGTGAATTCTTAGAAATCCAGGTAACAGAGATTCAGATTCATGTACTGTTTATCAGAATATCACTGTTTGCCAGTGCAGACACGGTCAATTTCATTTCAACTATATAACATCCTGTACTAGATGTTTTTAAATATGTGTTCATTATTTCATCTCCTGTACAAATGGTATATGGAGTTGGTTACCAAATGGCTATTGGCTAATACGTAGCCAGTAGTTGGATCCAGGCCTAGCCAGGCGACTACGCTTAAGCTGAGGTATGGAGCTGCAAGGGGCAGACACAATGGGGAGAATGAATTAAACTACCCATGCAGATCATTTTCCGTATTATTTTATTTTAGCCTCAAAACTATACTCATGCATTTTGATATATGTACAATTATTATTATTTATTTATATATATAGCTCCAACTTATTCTGCAGCACTGTATTATCTCTTTAGTGCAAACTTGGAAACTAACCAGTGTCAACCAGCAGTGGCAAAAGCAAACAAAGTACTGTCTTGCATAGAAAGGGGTATTGAAGCATGAGTGGATAACATAATTTTGCCTTTGTACAAATCATTGGTAAGACCTCACTTCAAAATAAACAGTGCAGTTTTGGGCACCAGTTATGAAAAAGGATTTTATAGAACTGGAGAGAGTACAGCGAAGAGCAATAAACTTAATGAAGGGAATGAAGGACTTGACATATGAAGAACGACTAGACAAACTTGATTTATTTAGTCTAGAAAAAGGATGACTAAGAGGAGATCTTGTTACAATGTACAAGTATATGAGCGGTCAATACAAGGATTTCTCTGGTGGGCTATTCATTCCAAGGCCTGATCCACACCTCCCAACATTTCAAATTGCCAAAGAGGGATACTTATGTTTTAGGAGGTGTTGCTGGGGTGTGTGGCTTGTGAGGAGGGCATTTTTAGGTTATTTCATGACCTATTGACACCTCCTTGTGTAATAATAAATTGTCTAATAAATGACTTATAATAAGACCATAGCATTTTACTTACACAGACTAATTTAAAAACACATATACTGACGTTTAAACGAACAATAATGTGAGTTTTATTGCTGTAGAGCAATATGATACACTTATATACACACCACACAAGCTGATCTCCTGAAAAGAGGGACATCAGGGTGGGAAAGAGGGACAGGGGTATTTGGGTCTAAAAGAGGGACTGTCCCTCCTAAAGAGGGACACGTGGGAGGTATGCTGATCAAATAACTACGGGCCACCCATTAAAGGGGAACTTTCACCCCGAAATAACTTAAGGCTAACTTATTGCACACCTGGCGACTAGCTGCTTAGTAGCGCTAGTCGCCAGCAATATTACCCGGTTCTTCAGATATTGGCGTTTTACAGGAGCAGGAAGCACGGACGTCTCATCACAGTGACGTCCGTGCGCCTGCGCTGTCAGTCCCTTTTGCACCACACGGTGCAAAAGGGACTGACAGCGCAGGCGCACGGACGTCACTGTGACGAGACGTCCGTGCTTCCTGCTCCTGTAAAACGCCGATATCTGAAGAACCGGGTAATATTGCTGGCGACTAGCGCTACTAAGCAGCTAGTCGCCAGGTGTGCAATAAGTTAGCCTTAAGTTATTGCGGGGTGAAAGTTCCCCTTTAAGGTGAGAGAAAAGAAGGTTTCAACTTCAGCAGAGAAAAGTTTTATTTTACAGTAAGGTCTATTAAATTCTGGAATTCTTTGCCCAAGGATGAGGTAATGGCAGATACAATGTTTATATTTAAGAGAATATTAGATGCATTTCTTTCAAGAGGGAACATACAGGATTAAACTGTGTAATAGTAGGTAAAACAGGAAGTACAGGTAGATAGATATACTCATTTGATAGCAGAGATGATTATATAATTCTGATTTTTCTGAGTTTTAAGGCAAAGGTTGAACTTAAACGAATTGTTGCTTTTTTTCAATCTAATTTACTATGTTACTATGTATGTTACACACTCGCACATCATGAATATTTTAATGCTGGCAAAACCCAAATTCCTAACCTATAGCATGCACAGGAAAATGATATAAAGTTATGTCAAATTAATCTGCACCTTGTTAGTTAATAATGCCTAAGGAACAGGGGAACAAAATGCACAGAAATGCCCATGCACTCCAACTCTGCCCACTTGGCACAAACAGCATTCATGGGAGAATTATCAGGGTAAATAGCTTCTTACATATGGGGTAGGCTGGCTCTACTTGCCAAAATCTATTCCAGCACCTATTTCAGCATGGAAGCTTACATAGTAACATAGTTGTCAAGGCTGAAAAAAGACATGCGTCCATCAAGTCCAGCTCATGCCAAAATCCCCCTGTTGATCCAGAGGAAGGCAAAAAAAACATTGAAGCCATTTCCAATTAAGCACCAAGCTGGTAAAAAAATCCATTCTGACTCCAAATGGCAGACATATAGTTCCCTGGGTCACCGACCTATCTGCATTGAAGCCATCTGTCATAATTTTCAGTATTGTTCTGTGCTAGATAGGTATCCATTGCTTTTTGGAAAGCAGTTACAGTATCTGCAAGCACAACATCCAGAGGCAAAGAATTCCATAGCTTTATCGCCCTTACTGTAAAAAACCCTGCCTTTGTTTTAGTCGAAAGTGCCTTTCCTCTGGTCTGAATGGATGACGTCTCGTTCTTAGCTCAGGTCTTTACATAAATAATTAATTGGATAGTTCTTTGTATTGTCCTTGAATATATTTGTAAATGGTAATCATGTCACCCCTTAGACATCTCTAATGTAAACAAACCAAGTTTGGCTAGTCTCCCTTTATAACTCAGATCCTCCAATCCCTTTATCATTTTTGTTGCATGTCTCTGCACCTTTTCCAGTTCAGTAATGTCTTTTTTTAGAACAGGCACCCAAAATTGTATTCCATATTCTAGATGAGGCCTATCCAATGATTCGTATAGTGGTAGGATAATATTAGTATCTCTTGTTTCTACACCTCTTTTTGTGCAGACTAGTACCCTATTTGCTCTTGCAGCAGCTGAGTGACTTTGCATACTGCTGTGAAGTCTATTGTCTATCAGTACTCCTAAATCTTTTTCTAATGTGGATTCCCCAAGTTGTTTACCATTTAGTGTATATGTGTCATGTTTGTTTCTACAGCCCAAATGCATAACCTTACATTTATCTACATTAAATGTTATCTGCCTCCTATTCTTTGTTCTAGCTACCGTCTACCTCCCTTCTAAATGTGGACGTAAAAATTTATACCAAAGCAAACCGCCTCAAGTCCCACCTCCCTAATCTGGTTTATCACGACCAAGCTGTCTTTGTCCCTGGTAGGGAAGCCCAGGACAACACCATCTGCCTTATATCTCTTCACTGATGATCTTATTTTACTTCTTACTGATCCACTGGTTTCCCTTCCGGATATATTGACTTTTTGTGTTGGTCAGCAACTTTAAGGCCAATCTCCAGAAATCGGAAGTTCTCAATTTAACTGTTCTGCAATATTTAATTCCTTCCATATGTACCATTGTTCCATTCAATTGGACAAGGTCGTTGGTACCCTACTTGGGGATCAGCCTTACACCCTTTGTGACCTCCTTGTTTTGTGCTAACTACATCCCCTTGCTTACCTGGTTGGATAGGGAACTTCGGACCTTAAAGACCTGTTATCTTTCTTGGACTGGTCACATCAACGTTTTGAAATCGGTATACCTGCCCAAGGTTCTGTACCTCATGCAGGCCGTACCTATCTCTCTTTCCAAATCTTACCTGAAATCCCTTCAGAATGTTTTCAATGCAATTACATGGAACTACAAACCTGCTGGGATTCAGTTCTCTGTTCTTACCCGGCCTAGGAGGGAGGGTGGTCTGGGAGCCCCTGACCTGCATAGGTACTACCTCTCAGTACATTTTGTTTTTGATTTTTCATTGGTATCACTCCTCTTCTGATAAACCGTGGATTTCCCTTCTCCAATCTTTTTTGCTGAAGGCCCCATTACAGAATTGGATTTGCTTCCCCTCGACCTCAAGACCAAGTTCACTTCTGCAATCCTCTCTATTGCTCCCCGTGTTCTCCTCCTGGGATCTTGTTGCCCCTTCCCTATCTAGCTCTCTCTCTCCGCTTCTCTCCTTATTTGCCCATCCGGACTTCCCTCCGGATCGGTGCTCTACAGCCTTCCTGCATTGGAGCACTCGTGGCCAATTGTTTGGCTCTGATCTGTTGGAGGGGGGCTCCTTGGCTGAATTCTCAACTCTGCAGACTCGTCTTAATTTGCAATCCCACGACTATTGGGGCTACCTTCAAATCTCACACTTTATTTCCTTCCACTCCTGAGGGATCTCACCCCCTTCAAGAAGTTCTGTCACCCTGCGCTTACATCTTCTTCTCATCCCCTCATGTCCCACTCTATTTCCAAACTTTATACACTCCTTGGGTAACCTGAGTTTTCCTTTTCGCACTAGAGGTTAGCTTGGGAACATGAACTAGGAGTTCCAGTTCAGGAAGGTGCTTGGGTTCAGGTTTTCAAGAGTGCCCTATACTCTTCCAGGTACTTGACAGCGGTTGAAACCAACTACAAGCTCCTCTTACATTGGTATAGGACACCAGCTGTCCTGCACTCTTTCTACCCAACTGCACCGGCCACTTGTTGGCATTGCGGCGTGCGCTTGGGAGATATGGCCCACTTTTGGTTGTCATGTCCCCAAATTCAGGGTTATTGGACGCACATCCTCTCTGAGATTAACTCCATACTGTCACTTAATCTGTCCTCGGACCCGACCCTTCTTTTATTCTCTTTGAACTTGATCTCCCTCTTCAAAGGTAAGACCAAACGGTCATTGTTGTAACATCTCTTGAATGAGGCCAGGATGTGTATACCACTATGTTGGAGGAGCTCTGCACCCCCTACTCCCCAAATGTGGCTGGCTAAAGTTAACGATATTCTGCTTTATCAGAGGCTTTTTTGTATGCACTCTGGAGGTGGTGCTCTGTTCCTTGATATATGGTGACTATGGCTTGATTTTCCTGCACATGCCCCCCCCCACACACACATGCAGCAGCTTCTTAGTGCCCCAAAATAAATGTTTTCACCCTTTGACGACAGTCCCTCTTTCTTTTGGAGGATTGGTGTCCCTTCTCTCCAGCCTTGGGCTACTCCTTCTGCAGTTCTGAATTCCATATCCCCAGCCTTTGCTCTGCCTGGACCTTATGTGGTGGTGGACTCCCAAAGGGACTCTTATCCTGTCTCCCCCCTTCCTCTTCTCCCCCCTTTCCCCTTTATTCTCCCTTTTCTTCCTCGACTTCCCTTTCTCTCCCACTTTTCTTTATTTCTGTTCTTGCTCTTTTCTCCTCTTGATACTTTGATATTTTGGCCAGCTGAATAATCCAGGCCTTGACCTGTGTGCACTTTGTTCTTCGATTGCAGCCTGTCATTTGTGACCTTGTTTCTGGAGCTTTATTTATTTATTGTTTTTATCGCACTTATAAGGCCTTTTTCTCTGTCGTCCAATACAGGTTACTGGTAGCTTTGGTTAGGCGATCAGCCGCTTTAAGTAGGCAGGAACAATTCTAAAAGTGAATGCAGGGGTGGAGCCTTCCTTCCCGCCTTGGTTGCAACTAACCAATCAGTTCCAGTAAGATTTGTTCCTTGGATGAAGATACAGGCAAGAGAACAGTTCTGCTATAGTTTTAGCTAATTTTTTATTTTTCTGTTAGATATGGAATACCACCATTAGGCGAATTACCATAACTGACAATGCCCTTAGATGTGGCTAGCTCAGTATCCAGGTGGACCTTAAGCCCTGGGGGGAAAATCTTGAGTTTAAGTTCTTTCCTTAGGAGTTGCCTACTGAGGCTTCTTCTTAATACATGTGTAACGGTTTTATTTGACACTCAGACACAGTAGGTTAGATAAGACACAGTTTTATTGAACAGACTCAGAGAAACAATAACCTTCACGGGTCCAGTAATTTACAACACAATATAGTACTGACACAGGGCAGGTTACAGTAATATATACCCACACGGGTCCAGTATATGTACAGTTCAGCAACAACAATATACTGACACAGGTCAGGTAACATTCGTGTGATACTCAAACGAGGCAGCACTGAATGGACTACTATTAGGCCAGGAAGACTGACAGGCCCTAATAGCGTGACACCCTTTAGACTCTCACTCTGCAGAGAGTGCAATAATATTGAGTAACGCCACAATGGTAAACGGAGGCCCAGGACAAGCTTGTGAACTGCCGTAGCAGTAGCGGAGGACTGACTGTATGCCTGGAAGGGCAACCAGTGGAAACTGCACTGATGGATAGCCGGTGGAATCGGGCACCTTCCCCGAAGGGGTTAACAACGCTTAGACCAATGTCGACTGCCCGATCGAGAGAACAGCCTGAGGCGCCCAGAGTAAGACCAACCTCAGCGTTTATGGCAGGAAGAAAGGTCAAGCATACCGTGGTGCACAGATGGAAGAAACACACCGGAAATGTCACCCGCGCGACACCGACAGATAACCAAGACTAGACTACAGGAATATAGTGAGGCCACAGTGACACTGTCCGGAGACAGAGCGGAGCCTGGATAACAACCCCAACCGAGGACCGGATGGGGCCGTAGGCAGGACTGCTATACAGGCAGTGGAGCCCAACCGGGCCGGTACACAGAGCAGGAACGTCAGCCAATCCGAGTCGGTATACAGAGCAGGGACAACAGCAAATCCGAGTCGGTACACAGAACAAGAATGTCAGCCAAGCCGAGTCTGTACACAGAGCAGGAAGTCAGCCGGGCCGGGTCAGTACACATAGCAGGAACGAGATGCAGAGTAGTCAGGCAGTCCGGGTCGGTACACAGAGCAGGAACGGATACAGCAGAGTAGTCAGGCAGTCCGGGCCGGTACACAGAGATCACACGAAAACTGGAACAAGCGCTGGTAATGGAAACACCACGAAGGGGCACTGGAGAAGTGACAAGGCCCAGTATTTAAGGACAAATACTGGGCGGGACAAAGTCACTTCAGCCAATAAGCGTAAGCAGGAGCAAAACTGACAGAATTTCGCCAGCATAGCACGGGCACCGTGATAACATGGTAATGTGAAGACAGAAGATCTACAGGAAAGGTGAGCAACCCTTTGAGTGCTGAAGGTCCACGTGTCCCACAGTGCCCCTCCGCACAGGGGTTTTCCTTTGGAGTTCCTATTGCACACTCCTGTACTCATTGGGTTTATCTGTATGTCTGGAGCAAGTTTCTGTGGTAAACTTCACCCTTTGGCTTCTGGTTTAGCATCTTTTGGGGGGTTGTTGGCACTTTCCCTACTGGGTTCAGTGTTTATGGGGTCTAGTGACATGTTTTAGTAATGTGTGGTGCACATTTACTTCTGTGTTACATCTTTGCAAAATTTGTGTTCGCTCTTTTACCGCATAGAAGCCATTGCGCATTCACTTCTATTGGACTTTTCAGTTTGGGACATATCTCTGCAACCGCTCATCGTAGTGACTTCAGAGATGGCTCATTTTGTTTGTCTGCCCTTGCTCTATTATCCGGTCAACTTTTGGTGTGTGTTGGGGGGCTCAGGGGGCTTCGGGCACTGTTTGGGTAATTTGTCTGGGAAAACTACATTTCCCATGATCGCTTGCATCGCGCTCTCGTTCCTGATTGGCTCCCGTTGAGGCAGCCATTTTGTGCTCTCCCTGAACGAGTATCCTATGCAGGACTTATACTCTCCTTCTCTTCTCTGCAGATTAACCCTTTGCCTGACAGATAAGTGTATTTTAGCGATTTCTGGGGTGAACTTTTAATCAAACACACTGTAGTTGGGTGATTTCTTATACTTGAACATTGTCACGGTCGGTAGAGCAAACAATCACACAAAACAGTACAAGTGAATTTAAACCAGTTTATTGAATAAAATAATAATAATAACAATAATAGCGAAGACTTCCTTAGTCAAAGGGGAGACAGATGTGAGGACAGTGTCTAGTCCAGTACCCAGGAGCTGACACTGAACCACCGCAGGTATGATAGTACTGAGTCTCAGAACACACCAGCACTGACCCTGGATAGGAATCAGAATGCTAAGACTAGCACACGAGCGTACCCGGACAATCCTACGGGAAGGAATGTCAGCTAGAGGATTTGGGTAGCCCAAATACGAGTAATACCCAGTGGAGGCACAGAGCGTAGGATAACCAGCAGATACCAGGACCGTATACTGATAGCACTACTCGAGGCAGCAGAGTGAGTGATTGGATAGAGGCAGCCAGATAGGAGCGCACAGAGCTGAGACAAAGGAGTGAGGCTAAGCTGCAATTTACCGACCTGGAAGCAACTGGGAAACACAGAGCGTAGATAGTACCATAAGTACTTAAGCAAGGCAGCTGGTAGGTAGCGCACTGAGCGGGGGCAACAGAGAGAGACTGAAGTGCACTTGCTGAGTGAAGGCAACCTGCAAAGCTCCCAGCTCGGTAGCTAAGCAGCAGGGTAATGGAGCGCACCCTTAGATCGGCCCAGTGGTAGTCATACAGGAGCGAGGGACAATACGGAGCATCAGTCAGACAGGCCACAGTCAGGAGCCGGATCGGGTAGTCAGCCACATCCAGGGTCAGAACAGCCAGAGTCATGCACGGATCAGGAAATCAGCCACAGCCAAGGTCACAACCGGAGTGAGTAGTCAGACAAGCCAAGGATCGAACACCAGGAGACAACGTAAGCCAAGCAAGGGTCAGAGGAACAAACTGGATGCTCACAGGAACAACACGAAAGGGCAACTAAGCCCAGTTCTCACCTAGCATATAAGGCCGTCAGCCGAAGGTGGAGCCAATCGGCCAACTAACAGGAAGTTACAAAATAGCGAGAGTGATGTCAGAGACACATGCCCACAGACAGCTCAGGCAAGCAGCATGCAGCACACTCAGGTGCTCTGACTATACAACAGGCAAGCAATTGAGGCGCCGTGATAGTACCAACCCCTCAACGACCTCCTCCCCGTGGAAGAGGACCAGGCTTGAGGGGCAAACAGGCATGGAATCTGCGTAGCAAAGCAGGAGCGTGAATATCGCCACTAGGCACCCAGGAACGGTCCTTGGGACCATACCTCTTCCAGTGTACCAGGTACTAAAGGTGACCTCTAACACTGCGAGAGTCTAGAATAGACTGCACCTCGTACTCCTCCTGGCCATTGACTTGAACTGGCCCAGGCAGGACAGGCACAGAGGTGTAGCGGTTGTAAGTCAACGGTTTAAGCAGGAACACATGAAAGACATTATGGATATGCATACCAGCCAGAATCTCCAGCTTCCTACATGGAGGTTGAGATTACGAGATGACAGCCATACCCTATCCTCTACCTGAAACACCAGAGTCAGCCCGCGTTGACATGCGTGTGTCTCTTGTAGCGCTGAGTGGGCCTTTGAAGGGATCTTTGAGCTTGAACCCAAGTGGAGCGGAGCTGCCTAAGATGCTCTTCCAGAGCTGGAATTTCTTGTGCCTCAAATGATTCTGGTAGCAAAACAGGCTGGAAGTCATAATTGATCAGGAACATGGAATTCTGCAAAGAAAAGTTAATGGCATAATTCCTGGCAAACTCCACCTACGGTAAGTAGCTCGCCCAGTCACTGTGATGGTTCAATATAAAACAGCGTAAGAACTGTTCCAGGCCCTGGTTGGCTCTCTCAGCAACATCATTCGATTTGGGGTGGTAAACCGATGAAAATGACAGCTGAATGCCCATTTGCCCACAGAAGGCCCTCAAGAAACTGGACACAAATTGGCTCTCCCGGTCAGAGACTAGCACCTTGGGTACTCCATGGAGCCTGAATACCTCACTGGAAAATATTTCGGCCAGGTCCTTGGAAGATGGAAGGCCTCACAGGGGTAAAAAATGGGCCATCTTGGAGAACCTGTCAACAATCATAAGAATGACCATATGTCCCTTGGATACCAGCAGCTCAGCCATGAAATCTATAGCTATATGAGACCAAGAACGTTCACCATTAGGTGCTGGTTGAAGCAGGCCCATGGGGAGATGCCTGGGAGCTTTGTTGCGAGCATAGGTGGCACAAGCTGCTACGAAGGCAACTAAAAAGAAGGCTTTCTAAGTCCACTGCCTTGGCAGTTGCTAATGCTTTCGTGCTTAAAGACTGGACTGACAAGAAACTTGAGGCCTTCCTCAAGTCCATTTTTGCCACCGCTGGCACTTCCTTACGTCCAGCGTTTGCCACGGCCTGGGTGAATAGGGTAATTGTGGTTTGGACTGAACAGATCACTCTTGCTGCTCGTCAGGGAGCTCCTATTGCTGATATATTGCAGCTACTTGCCAACATTTCTGAGGCCCAGGTCTACATATCTGCTGCCTTGTTTGATGCCATCCGTTTGGTGGCCAGGGTTTCCACCATGTCTGTGGTTGCCAGACGGGCTCTTTGGCTCAAGATCTGTCTGCTGACACTGCTTCTAAGAAATCATTGCTCTTGTTGCCCTTTCAGGGCACTTCTCTGTTTGGGCCAGAACTTAAAGGGATAGTAATACTTCGTTTTAACTTTATTTTATTTTGTAGGCATTAAAAAAATATGAAGAATGATATAAGTCTTTTCTCTCAAACCTTTATGATTTAAGAGATATTCACAAGCAAAGTCCCCCCCCGCCCCTTTTACCTAGTGTAAGCAATCTCTTCTCACATGGGGATCTGGTTGTAAGACCAGACAGATAACAGCAGGGGACAATCTTCTTACAATGAAAGCCCTGCCCCCCTTGACAAGCTTTTCAGGTTTTTCCCTTATCTTAATTGAAGATTGTCCCTCTCTGCAATCTACCTGGGTACCTCCCTTCTGCTCTGGCTGAAAAGTGTTACATCAGTAAAAGGGGCGGGAGGGGGACACTTTGTCATTGAATTACTCTTGAACTACAAGTCTGACAGAATTGAAATAACACTCTCCAAAGTCCAAGTACTATGTTGATTAATTAGAGCTGCTTTTATTATGAAACATTACTATCCCTTTAAGGATCTGATTAGTGAGGCCACAAGTGTACCCTTCTGCTTATGGTCTCTAGGAAGAAGACACCTATCAACCTTAATCAGCTTTTTTTGTTCCTTCCAGACTGAGACACGTCCGGCAAACCAGGCGGTTCCCTCAGCTCCGTGTTCCTTCTCCAAGCCCAAATAACAATGGAAGCCTAAGGCCTCCACCAAGCCCAAGGCTTCCAAGTCTTTTTCGGCATGACTTGCCGAACCCGGGTCCCCACTCTGCCGTGGGTGGCCCTCTGCGTCACTACCACCGTGTCTGGGAGGACTCAGTGGTGGACCTGTGGGTTTTGCAGGTGATGGCGGAAGGGTACAGGATCCCTTTCACATCTCTTCCTCCCTTCCAGTTTTTCCCTTCTCACACACCTCAGGGTGTAGAGAAACGCGGTCTGTTCAACAGCTCTATCCAGGCCCTTCTGGACAAGATGGTTCTGGAACCGGTTCCCATTCAGGACAGGGGTTTGGGTTTTTACCCAAACCTGTTTGTGGTTTCCAAGAAGGACGGCGACTGTCTTCCAATTTTGGACCTGAAGGATCTCAACTCCTTTGTGGTCAAGACTCATTATCACCAGGAGTCCCCTGGGGAATTCCTTGCTTCTCTGGATCTTCAGGACACGTATCTGCACATCGCCATTCATCCAGAGAGCCGGCAGTATCTCAGATTTGCTTGCGACCAAGGGCATTTTCAGTTTTCCTCTCTTCCCTTTGGTCTGACTACAGCTCGTCAAGTCTTCAATCATGTCCTTGTAGCCTTAGTGTCCGTCCTCCATCAGAACGGCATCAGAGTCACTCCATCCATGGATGACCTGCTTCAGAAAGCCCCTTCTCCGGAACTCCTTCATCATCTGGTTCAGGATTGCATTCATTCGCTCACCTGTCACGGGTGGATCCTCAAGATGGACAATTCGGATCTTGTCCCATCCCAGCGACTGGTCCTCCTGGGCCTTCTCTTCAACACTCTGCAGAGCATGGTGTTCTCACGGACGAGGTGGTTCATCAGATCGCCCACAGGGTTTCACGATCCAGTTCCAGCCAAGAAGTTGTCCTCTCATAGAAGCAGTCCCGTTTGCCATGGCTCACACCAGGGAACTCCAGAGGTTTGTGATCCAGGTGTGCAGGGGTCAATCGGACCTCCTGAAGATGTCGGTGTCCCTCCCTCTTCTTGTGGAACTGAGTGTGTCGTGGTGGCTGAACCTCTCCAATCTGCTGAAGGGCAAGCCCTTCCTGGTGTCCTTGACCACTGTGACGACAGATGCCAGCCCATCCGGCTGGGGAGAGGTTTTGGGTCAACTGAATGCTCAGGGGCAGTGGTCTCCGGAGCAATCTCTCTTTCCCATCAACATGTTGGAGCTTCGGACGATATTTCATGCCCTTCACCACTGGATACGCCAGCTGGAGGACTGCTCAGTCCGGGTCCAGTCCGACAACGCCACGGCAGTAGCTTACATCAACAAGCAACGTGGAACAAGAAGCCTCGCAGCTTGGTTAGAGGTCAAGGCTATTTTGTCCTGGGCAGAAGAACATGTTCCTGCCATATCTGCAGTTCACATTCCCAGTGTAGACAACGTCCTGGCAGACTTTCTCAGTCGACACACAGTGGACAGCGGAGAGTGGGAAGTGCATCCAGAGGTGTTCAACCTCATTGTTCAGAGGTGGAGTCTTCCATGCATCGACCCAGTGGCGACAAGACACAACCGGAAGATTCCGACTTTCTGCTCTCGTTGGAGGGATCCTCTAGATCTAGCAGTGGATGCCATGTCCATTCCTTGGTTATTCCCTCTGGCTTACATCTATCCTCCCATCCCCTTGTTGCACAGGGTGATAAGGAAACTGAGAGTGGAGCGCTGTCCAGTCATTCTGATTGTGCCGTACTGGCCTTGGCAGGCTTCGTTTCTGAAGCTTCTGGATCTGTCAGTGGCTGAGCCATTCCAGATCCCTTGCTGTCCGGATCTTCTTCTATGGGGTTACCAGTGGAAGGAGGATGTTCATCGTCTATCTTTGACAGCTTGGAAATTGAATTCTCAATACTGAGGAAGAAGGGTTTTTCTTCTGGTGTGGTGGCTACTATGCTTAGTGCCCGCAAACCTGTTTCTTCTAAGGCCAACCATCGTGTCTGGTCGACCTTTCTCTCTTGGTATGCTGATAGGAACCTATCTCAGGATTTTGATCTGCCTACTGTCCTGGCCTTTTTGCAGGACAGTGTGGATAAGGGCCTCAGTTTGAGTGCCCTTAAGGTTCAGACATTCTCCTGACGATCGCGTCCATTCACCGTGTCACGGAGTTGCATGCTCTGTCTTGCAGACCACCCTTTTTGGTGTGTCACAAAGACAAGACGGTGCTTCGCACTTCGCAGGAGTTTCTCCCGAAGGTGGTTTCTGAGTTCCACATTAATCAGGAGATTGTGGTGCCTTCCTTCTGCCCTGACCCTACCTCTGACAAGGAGAGGAATCTCCACTTGTTAGACGTGGTGCACTGTCTCAAGTTTTATGTACATCGCACTGAGTCCGTTCGACAGTCTGATGTGCTGTTCATCATTCCTGATGGTCCCAGGGCAGGGAGACCTGCATTCAAAGTGACCATTGTGTTTTGGATTAAGTTCACTATTCGTAAGGCTTACAAGCTAAGGAAGAAGCCTGTTCCCTTTCGGGTCATGGCTCATTCTACAAGATCCATTGGGACTTCTAGAGCTTACAAGAATCAGGCCTCAGCTGATCAGTTGTGCAAGGCAGCCACTTGATCGTCTGTGCACACCTTTTCAAAGTACTACTGTGGCTGATGCCAGCTTTGGGAGGAAGATCCCGGAGTCAGTCTTGCCTTTCTAGGATCTTTTTTGATTCCTCAGTGCTCCTTTTCTTTTGAGCCCTGTTGGCTCTAGTTCAGTGTGCTGTGTACCAGTTCCTGGGGTGTTGTTACCCCTGTTCAGTGTCCATTGACACTTCATTTGTTATTGTTGGGCTATCTCTGATCTGATGGTTCATATCTGCTCTGGTGACTTTGGGGGCCTTGCGCCTGGTCCTTGCCTTCCTTCCCGCCTGTGGGAAACTCAATGGTTAGACATCCCAAAGTTACCAGTAACCTATATTGTACAACAGAGAAAAGAGGATTTTAGTCTTACCTGTTAAATCCTTTTCTCTTAGTCCATACAGGTTACTGGTTTCCCACCCTGTCAAGGGGCCATGCTTGGCTCTCCTGTGTGAGAGCGTGGGGGTCCTTCGGGTTCATGCTCACAGGAGTCTTTTTCCCTTCTTACTATCTAGTCCATAGTTAGTGTTTCAAATCTTACTGGATCTGATTGGCTAGCAGCAGCCAAGGAGGGAAGGTAGGCTCCACCCCTGCATTCACTACTAGGATTGTTCCTGCCTTCTTAAAGGGGCGGATCGCCTACCCAAAGTTACCAATAAACTGTACGGACTAAGAGAAAAGGATTTAACAGGTAAAATCCTCTTATTTCTTTGTTGTCGTCTTGTATCTTTTGTTCTGTATTTTTTCTATAGCTCAATAAACTCTTTTCTGTCCATTCACTCAGTTTATCTAAATCATTCTACAGAGAAAAAATATCCAGCCTTGTATGTATGTCCTTGCACAGTTTAGTGTCATCAGCAGAGATTGAGATGCTACTTTCAATTCTCACTTCTAGATCATTAATAAACAGATTAAAAAGCATTGGGCCCAGGACTGAACCCTTTGGCACCCCACTTACAACATTAGACCAATTTGAAAAGGTTCCATTTACAGCAACTCTCTGCCGTCTATCATTTAACCAGTTCTCAGTCCATGTACAGATATCACAGCACAAACCAAAGCCTTTTAATTTATGAAGAAACCTTAAAGTATACTACATCAACAGCAATTCCCTTGTCCACATTACTACTTATCATTTGGTAAAATGCAAGTAAGTTAGTCTGACATGATCTATTCATCATAAAACCATGCTGATACCTACTAATAATATTGTTTGTCTTCACATAGTTCTGAATATTGTCAGTTAGTGACCTTTCTAATATCTTACCCACTATGGAAGTAAAGCTCACAGGTCTGTAATTGCCTGGAATGTATCTCGCCCCCTTTTTGAACAATGGAACTACATCTTATTAGACTTACCCACTAATGTCAGTCTACCTGTGTAGGGAGAGAGATACATATCTGACACTATCTCTGTGCAACAACATGGCTCTTAACCCCTTTGTGACAAAGTCTTTTTTACACTAGAGGACTAGAGCAATTTTTTCAGTATTTCCTTGTTCAACCATATTTTCCATCTGATTCCTTTAGTACACCCACACAATTTATACACTGTTTTTATGGACCTTTTGATGCCATATTTATTTGTATAACCCATCATTTAGTTTGCTAATCATATAAGAAAGTCAAATCATTAAAAATAATTTTTTATAGGTTTTCCTGTAATTATTTGTGCTCAATTAGTGCATTTTTTTTAACAGTGACTGGATAGTATGAACATTCGTTCATACCCCCAAGTGTGCCTTTTTAGGATGGTACTGTCACTCTGAGATGAAAATGCCTACGTCCCTCTGTCCCACCTCGTCGTCTCTCTTATTAGAAGATCAGACTGTGTGGTGCATATATAAGTGTATCACATTGCTTCACAGCACTAAAACTCACATTAATGTTAGTCTGTGTATATAAGATACTTTGTTCTTGCTCTACATAATTTATTTAGCTACACAAAGAGGGGCAGTAGGTCATGAAGTAATCAAACAAGCTCTACGCCCCTCCCCAGTCCTGCCCCCAGCACCATCACATGAAATAAAAATACCGTTTGACCAGTTGGGAGCTGTGTTCTCTGCTATTCACTTCCCCACAATCACAGTGAGAAGGAGAGAGGCATAGAACACTGACAGACAGAATGTTTACATACATTGCCTTTGTCATGTGGCTCCGCTGGCACATGTGATCACTGTAGCGGCAATCACATGTGCGAAGCCACCGGGGAATGAATAGAACTGACTGGTCTGGTCCTGATCACAACATGCTCTGAGATGCTCTGAGATCATTAAACAAAGACATGCAAGGACCATCATTGTTCCTCAAAAAAACAAATTGTATGACGGTTTTGGCACTTAATTGGTCCTTAAGGGGTTAATATGATGTGTGATGAGAATCACAAGATGTCATCCTCTCTCTATTACTCGGAGCACATGGGTATTACCAGTCAGACAGAGGCATTATTAGATTTGTGTGATCTTCTTCCTTTGAGGATAAAAAGTTCTGCTATGTTCTGGGAAGTGACATTAATTTATCAAAATGCAGTAACTTAGTTATATTTCCTATATAAGCCTGGTTTATTTGTCATTCTTTGTAAGTACATTTCCATGTCCACTGTCACCTTTATTGCCTTGGCTCTGACAGTTATGTCTATTGCTGTCTGAACTTTTTTAGCTACAAAATAGTTTTTTTTTAATTACCTGCCTTTTCTGGATTTATAAGAAGGCAAAATAATAAATTCTTCCTGCGTGCCTGTGTTCACATGGTAATTAGCAGGCTTTACAGAAGCTGACAATGTGCACTGTAGTGAAATTTGTTATGTACTTTTTCCAGCAAATTCCCCTAGTATACTTCCACTCAGAGTATATGTAGCATGTTAATCGTTGCTTCACACGTGTATAACATTTGTACTTAAAGAAAGCAAATATTTTTTTATGTGGCACAACGTAATGGAAAGAAAAGTTGAGTGACAGCTCTGCTGTGATCTGGGGGGGGTTCCTCCATGCCACCCTGCCTGACTGCTGCACATCAGTAATTGCTTAAAGGGATAGTATTACCTCAAAGTTTAGCTCTGAGTAGTATTTACAATGTTTTTAATATGTTGCGCTATATATATTTACTTACGGATTTGTAGTTCAAACTCTATTCAAAACGAAAGGATCCCCCTCCCGCCCCTTTCCCCACGTCACTCTGCCTGGTCCGGATGGCGCGCGGTGAGGGACAATCTTCAGAAAGCAAAAGGAAAATCCTGCCCTCTTTCATCAAGGGGGACAGAGCTTTCTTTATACTTACTGACTGAAGATTGTCCCATGACCAGATTACAGATCTAAGGGGAGGTGGCCAGAAGGGGTAGGAGGGGGGATCCTTTTGTCTTGAATAGCGTTACAACTACAAATCTGTAAGTAACTATATATATAGCACAACATTAAAAAATGTTTAAATAATACTCGGAGCAAAACTTTAATTGCGGTATTACTATCCCTTTAAGGTGCAATTTTCACGTTTTTCTAAGTCTGTATTAATTAAAAAAAAGCCTAGGGTTGATCTGTGCTGCCCCAAAACTGCTTCTATAAGCTATTTGACCGGGGGCGGGGAAGCAAATCAGAAGTCTGTGACTCTCAGACACAAACTCTGTGTTAGGCCACACACTGCCCATAGACCTGCTGTGTCTAGATGCCAAGCCTGATACAGCAGATCTGTGAGGAACTGCACTGTGCAAAAGAAGAAGCTGTCCTGTGAGATGCAGCTTAGATACGCTGGTAACCGCCGGGGTTTTCCTCTCAGACGCTCATTCTGCTCCCCCTTTGGTGCCACGTCTTAACCCTTTGAATGCCAGAGGGGTATGCATCGCATTGCTTTGAAATGCGTTGCGTACCCCTCTGGCATTCAGAGGGTTAATCAGTAGGCTTCCCCCCCATCCCCAGGGGAACATATCATATCTGCCAATAGGGTAACTATTGAATGAGTATTGTCTTTTAAAGCGGTATTACCACCACTAAGCAACTTTGTTTCTAATAATTCCCTATCTGGCGACTAGCTGCTTAGTAGCGCTAGTCGCCAGAATTATTACCTGGTTATGGAGAAATATGCATTCATCCTAGGCTGACAGGCAGGACGGAGTGCGGACATCTTGCCCTAGTGACATCCGCGCGCCTGCACTGTCAGTCCCAGACGGCTGTAGGAGGTGTTGCTAGGAGCCATTCAGCTCCAGAAGGGACTGACAGCGCAGGCGCGTGGACGTCACTAGGACAAGATGTCCGCGCTCCGTCCTACCTGTCAGCCGAGGATGAATGCATAGTTCTCCATAACCAGGTAATAATTCTGGCGACTAGCACTACTAAGCAGCTAGTCGCCAGACAGGGAATTATTAGAAACAAAGTTGCTTGGCGGTGGTAGTTCCGCTTTAATGTCAATTAGAACATGTATCTTTATAGTAGCTTGTAAGAGCACTGAGTTCAAACGAGAAGCTTGATAACTCTGGTACAAACCACCTGGGAAGAAATAAAAATTCTCATTGATTTAAATAGGTCTTTTAACCCCTTGAATGCTAGAGAGGTCTCCCGTGCAATACTCTAGTGTTTAAAGACAAATTTATATCGATGAAAATGTTAGAGATTTGTATTTGTTCCGCATGATGGAATTGGTGATTTGCTCCAGTTTTCTATTGAACCTTGGTAATGCTTAAATCTCTATATTTTCAGTGAAATTATATTATAAATTTGCCCCTCCTGCTCCTTATACTTACATCATATTCCTTTCCTCAGACCTGAAAGCGGATTGCGACGAGGGACAATCTTCCTTGATTTTAAGGAAAAACCTGCCCTTTTTCGTCAGGGAGGGCGGGGTTTTCCTGATACGAAATGAAGGAAGATTGTCCCTCATTGTGATCTGTCCTGTCTGATGACTGGATTTCAGATCTGTGGGGAGGTGGCTTACCAGACTGAAAAGGGGCAGGAGGGGGCAATTTATAATATATTTTCACAAAAAAATTTAGTGATTTAAGCATTACCAACGACGGGGAGAAATAGTATACAGTATAAGGGCACATTGTAGCTCACCAGTGAATGAAGCATTACTGTCCCTTTAATGTAAGAATACCATTTCTTTCTAGGTTCCAGAGAGCTTGTACAAGACCCCAAAAGAGCATGAGCAGCTGAAAGAAAAGAAACGTAAAAATCGTCTGAAAGCAGAGGTAGGTTCCATGTTCTGTTTACTCAGTAAGGATCTTTAGACTCATTAATTAGGATTGTTTTACCCATACTAGAAATGTCTCCAGTGCTGGCAATAGCAGCAGTATAAACTTACAGCCCTTGGTGAACAGATCAGCACAGAGCTGATGCTATGAGTTCATGGGAGATTGCTGAGTAATCCTATTGGCTGCTCATTTTATCTTGTATCAAGTAGGTGATCATTAGGTGAATTTCCCCCCACTAGGAGGCAGGATGGTACTTTAACCCATGTTCCCTGTGTCCCCCAACTGATCAAGAGGAAAGGATTTATCAGTAAGTTAAGATTAAAATTCCATTATCATAGTTGGGGAGGCTGGA
The DNA here is from genome assembly GCA_037306005.1 of Rhinophrynus dorsalis. Lineage (NCBI taxonomy): Eukaryota > Metazoa > Chordata > Amphibia > Anura > Rhinophrynidae > Rhinophrynus > Rhinophrynus dorsalis. Next base: position 46,869,562 of record CM074718.1, read on the forward strand.
AAAAGACACAACGTCCATCAAGTCCAGCCCATGCTAAAACACCCTGTTGATCCAGAGGAAGGCAAAAAAAAACAAAACATTGAAGCCATTTTCAATTTAGCCCCAAGTGGGTAAAAAAAATTCCTTCCTGACTTCAAATGGCAGTCAGATAGTTCCCTGGATCAACATGCTATCTGCATTGAAGCCATCTGTCATAATTCTCAATATTGTTCTGTGCTAGATAGGTATCCATTGCTTTTTTGAAAGCAGTTACATTATCTACAACATCCCGAGGCAAAGAATTCCATAGCTTTACCGCCGTTCCTCTGAAAAACCCTTGTCTTTGTTTTAGTCGACAGCACCTTTCCTCTAGTTTTAATGGATGACCTCTTGTTCTTAGCTGAGCTCTTAGCATAAATAATTAATTGGATAGTTCTTTGTATTGACCTTGAATGTATTTGTAAATGGTAATCATATCACCCCTTAGATGTCTCTTCTCTAATGTAAACAAACCCAGTTTGGCTAGTCTCTCTTTATAACTCAGATCGTCCAATCCCTTTATTAGATTTGTTGCACTTCTCTGCACTTTTTCCAGTTCAACAATGTCATTTTTAAGAACTGGTGCTCAAAATTGTACTCCATATTCTAGATGAGGCCTAACTAAGGATTTATACAGAGGTAGGATAATACTAGCATCCTGTGCATCTATACCTCTTTTTATGCAGGATAGTACCCTATTTGCTCTTGCAGCAGCTGAGTGACTCTGCATACTGCTGTGAGGTGTATTGTCTATCAGTACTCCTAAATCTTTCTCTAATGAGGATTGGTTGCAATGACATTACAACACCTCACACGGCCAACAGGAATGAGGCTGCCACCAGCAACCACACCTCTTTCAGAAAGTGTGGCATGAAGTCTGGGAGGCAGAGTGGGGAATCTGTACACCGAGGGCTGCACCGTTATAATGATGCTGCCAGTAAAATAGTAAAAGACTACGATGTAACATATATATAATTTTATTATGACATTTAAATAAAGTTAAATTACTATTTTATTATGACATTTAAATAAAGTTAATTGACTTTTCTTTGGAAATTAAGCAAAGATTCATTTTATCAGTGCACCATATTAATTAAGTAGTTTCCTTGCTTTTCAGGTCTTTGTCAGGTAAACACAAATTACTCCTATTAGCATTGCAGTATGTCGGAGACCTCTCTAGCTCTACGTGGTTAAAATAAATAATTACTTTAGTTTATTGTCCTCATACCCTTAAAGTAGATATGTCAAACATGTGGGCTGCCAGCTTTCCACCATAATTTTAAATACCCTACTGCCCAACATCCCCCCCCCCCTTCTTACCTCAGCCTAGGGCTGCCACCTATCCATTTTCCTGGATTCTCTCTGGGTTTCCCTAGCCCTGAAACCCAGGCAGAATAATGTGCAGGCTGCGGGAATGATCCACAGGTAGAGCATTATGATAGAAGCTAGATTCTAGTGCGCTAAAAGGCCGTTGGTGACATCACCAGTTATTCATGTGACAGCGGTATGTAGGGAGGAGGGGCACATAAGAGAGAGAGCTGCAAGCTGAGTAGAACAGGAATGGAAGGTGCAGAGGTGTATGTGGATGCATATCTGCACAGATCATTTTGGGGTTTTTATTTTCAAACTGGCATTTATCATTCTGGGCACTTTATTTCCTGGATAATGTGGGTGTTGTGGAGCAGGTTAAATTCTGTGCTGCCAACAGAAAAAAGAAAACAAAAAAGTGGATTTATAACCAGGCATTCCTCTCCTCAAATTAACCCTTTGAGTGCCAGAGGGGTACACAATGCATTGCAATGCGTTGCGTACCTCTCTGGCACTCAGAGGGTTAAGAAAAATTAAGTAATTCAACAAATATAGTAATAAAGATTATTATTATTATTATTATTATTAAAGATATACATTTATCGTACAGTACACTCTAAAAAGTAAGGGACACATATAGGTAATGGCTCCCCCTCTCCACCCAGTCCACCCACACACAAATATCCCCTTACACATAAAAACAATAAAACCTATTCACTATTCTGAGCAAAAAATGTTAATCATCATAGTTATAGAAAAATAGAAGGGAGTGATTCTTATTCTCCCAAAAAGTAAAGGAGCAGTAAACTTTTTTAATGAAAACACATATTTTATAGTGCATTATCCTGCTGAATAAAACAAGGTAATTCTCATCACTGTCAGATGTTTTATTCAAAATTTATAGTAGTTTAAATAACCAGGAAGTGAATTAACTTTGTTTACTTCCAGATAGTTCTAACTGACAGGAAGTGACAGGCAGTTTCTATCACATTCTATGGAGAACTGTATGTCTCTGACTTTCCTCTCCATTAGAATCTAACAGGAAAACTAATTAGAATTTGACCACTAGAGGGCACTGCTAATGTAAAAAAAACCTGGGTTTAAACTGTAATAACTCTGGAAATATAAATCTCTCGGCAGTGGGAATACCCTTATTTTAGTCAACAGAAAAATCCCTACAATATATATTTTTTCAAAAAAAAAAAGTTTACTGCTCCTTTAAGGGCAAAGTGAACTGAGATGGATTTGCTCAATACATGGAGTAGACTGTGTAGTACACTATGTCTTCATTTGGCTGTTAAATCATTTTTACTCGGAGATAAACTTTAATTGAGGTAGTGCTGGTCTGGAATGTGTGGTAATGAGTTAACAGCCAAATGAAGACACAGTGTACTTGCAGTGCCATAACAAGATTATGGAATTACATTGTGTTTGAATTGGTGGATACGTTATTATGAAGTACTCTGTGTATTGACTTTGCCCTTTTTTTGGAGAATAAGAATAACTCCCTTCTATTTTTCTATATCTATGAAGATCATCATTTTTTGCTCAGAATAGATGTAAATGCCGGCAGCTTGCGATTAGGGTTTATTGTTTTTATGTGTAAGCGGATATATGTGTGTGTGGGGGATTGGGTGGAGAGTGGGAAGCCATTACCTATATGTGTCCCTTACTTTTTAGAGTGTACTCTACAATAAATGTATATTTTTATTATTATTCTAGTATAAATGCCCATGTACACGGGCCAAAGTGCCACCCAGCGGCCTCGGCTGCCCCAGAGCCAGGAGCGGAGACAGGCGGTGGGCCGTTCAGAGCGCCCCGCTCCGGATGGAGGCCGGCGCTTTTGGCCAGTCTGTACTGCGCATGACTGCGTCGTTCGGGCAGTGTGTACTGAGCATGACTACATCGTTCAGCCAGTCTCTACAGCGCATGACTACATCGTTCAGCCAGTCTCTACTGCGCATGACTACATCGTTCAGCCAGTCTCTACTGCGCATGACTACATCGTTCAGCCAGTCTCTACTGCGCATGACTGCATCGTTCGGCCAGTCTCTACTGCGCATGACTACATCGTTCAGCCAGTCTCTACTGCGCATGACTACATCGTTCAGCCAGTCTCTACTGCGCATGACTGCATCGTTCGGCCAGTCTCTACTGCGCATGACTACATCGTTCGGGCAGTCTCTACTGCGCATGACTACATCGTTCGGCCAGTCTCTACTGCGCATGACTACATCGTTCGGCCAGTCTCTACTGAGCATGACTACATCGTTCGGCCAGTCTCTACTGCACATGACTGCATCGTTTGGGCAGTCTCTACTGCACATGACTGCATCGTTTGGGCAGTCTCTACTGCACATGACTGCATCGTTTGGGCAGTCTCTACTGCACATGACTGCATCGTTCGGCCAATCTCTGCTGCTCATGACTGCATCGTTTGGGCAGTCTCTACTGCACATGACTGCATCGTTTGGGCAGTCTCTACTGCACATGACTGCATCGTTCGGCCAGTCTTTACTGCGCATGACTGTATCGTTCGGCCAATCTCTGCTGCTCATGACTGCATCGTTCGGCCAGTCTCTACTGCGCATGACTACATCGTTCGGCCAGTCTCTACTGCGCATGACTACATCGTTCGGCCAGTCTCTACTGCGCATGATTACATCGTTCGGCCAGTCTCTACTGAGCATGACTGCATCGTTCGGCCAATCTCTGCTGCTCATGACTGCATCGATCGGCCAGTCTTTACTGCGCATGACTGCATCGTTCGGCCAGTCTTTACTGCGCATGTGCGTGTTACGCACACAGGGAGCGACACATCCTAGCAAATTATATATATTGAGTTGTTGAATTACTTTATTTTTCTTAAACAGTGTGTAATTTGAGGAGAGGAGTGCCTGGCTATAAATCCACTTTTTTGTTTTCTGTGTATGATATATACAGACATCTCCCTAATATATATATATATATATGTGTGTGTGTGCCCAATGAATCCTTATTTTTAGATGAATTCTGTACTGCAACTGGAGCTAATGCACTAAGAAAAAGTGGTGCAGACCAAGTTCGCCATAGAGAATAAATGATTTCTCAAATTCCTATTGATTTAAATGAGACTTTTAATCCCTTAATTGCTAAATAGGCAAACTCCTAATTTAAAGCGATAAGTATTTCTGTTTGTTGTCTGTGGTGCACTTGGTTTGCATGACTTTTTGTTAGTACATCATATTTCTTCCTCTCCAAAAAACTCGGTTAAAGATGTCCAATTCTGAAGCAAACCAACTGCACCGTAGGGGAAGAATGATTAAAATCGGTGCTTTTAATTCACTGAATGCTAGAGCACTTTTCAAGGCATTGCAAAGCATTGAAATCAACGAGGATTTTTATTTCTTCCCTATGAAGCAGTTAGTTTGTTTCTTGGTGTGTGAGGGAAAGGAAAAGCCTTGCTAGGGCATGTGTGGGGAGAGACCTAGCTGAGGGAGATGAGAGAGAGGTGTGTGTGGTGGGCAAGAGACTTGTGGAGAGATGAAGAGGTGACATAGACATGGGTGGAAGGTCAGGGAGAGAACTATGATTAGAAAATCTGGATAACATTGAGGTGTCTGACAGTGTATGTGCAATTCTGCTACTACCAGAGGAACAGTCTTTGGAGGCAGACCGTGTACGGATGGTTCTGTGGGCACTAACGGTCAGTGAAACCAGGTTGGGGTGTCAAACAGTGTATCGTAAAACCCAACATTCACGTTTAATGGAGTCACTAGCCTGGGTGCCACTTCCTATGGCAGAGGAACAGCCATGTAATTTAAAGAGATAGTAATGTTTCACAATTAAAGCAGCTCAAGTGAATCATCATAGTATTTGGGCCGTGGAGATGTTATTTCAATACTGTCAGAGTTGTAGTTCAAGAGTAATTGAATGATAAAATATCCCCCTCCCACCCCACACTGCTCACCTCAGAGCAGCAAGACTGTCTGCATGGGTCGCAGAGAGGGGCAATCTTCAATGAGCGTAAGGAGAAACCTGTCAAGGGGGCAGGGATTTCCTTATGCTCACAGTAAGAAGATTGTACCTTGCTGTGATCTGTCCGGTCCCAGGACCAGATTTCACATTTGAGGGGAGGTGGCTTACACTAGGTAAAAGGGGTGGGAAGGAGATACTTTATCATTCAATTACTCTTGAACTACAACTCTGACATAACACTCTCCATGGCCCAGATACTATGAAGATTAATTGGAGCTGCTGTTTTTGTGAAACATTACTATCCCTTTAAAGAGATCAGGCACTCTCAGGACTTGTAGGACTTACAACTCCTGAGAGTACCTTTTCACTTTCTATTAGACGACTATATATGTATATAAAAATCATATTTGTATAGCCTGTTTCTGAGACCAGTTTTTGAGTGGTGAACCCCCGGCCACTCCTGTCAAAATCAAAGGAGCGAATTGTCAGGACGCGATGACTTTGACAGGACTGGCCAGGGTGCTTAGCCCTACCCCACGGCCAATCCTGTCAAAATCTTTGCAGAGAGTTGGCAGGGGTGTAGATTTTGACCAGAGTAGCCATCTGGGCAAAGCCCCCCTGACTACTTCTGTCAAAATCAATGGAGAGTGTTTCTCACATTCCAAAACACTCCATCCCTCTCTTCCTTTTGCCTCTTCCATTCCCCCTCCCTGTCTGTCTCCTCTTCCCTGTTGATCCATCCCACGCCTTTGCCTGTTCACCCTTTTAACCCTTCATTTGCCATGCCTGTTCCTTCCCTCCCCATATTCCCCCTTTTCCTCCCTTTGCTCCTATGCATTTCACCACTTTGCCCCTCACTTTCATTGCTGACTCTTCATCCTTATGTCACTTCCACTACCGCCACTTCCCTCTCTATCCCCTCTCCTATCTCTTTTCCTGTTCATTTCTTCAACCCTCCCTTCTCTGCTCTGGCTCCTCCCATCCTCATTTCCCCTCCCACTTCCTTTTTGCTGCTTTGACTCCCCCTTCCTCCCTTAACCCTTTGAGTACCAGGGGAGTACATAACACATTCAAAGGGTTAAGTAATTTTGTGCTACTGATGTCATTGAAAGGAACAATGGTAGCACAAAACATAGAAAGAAAATACTGTATTGGAAAGGAGCAAATGGCATTGTATTTACTTTTAACACCAAAGTACATAGATTGCTAGAATACTACAGTGCAGTGTATCGGTGGGCTTGCACTGCAGTACCAGCTTCATTAGCAGGTGTGCTCCCAGGGGATATCTACTGATAGTACTCTGGTAATAGTTGCCATTTGCCTTGTGTCATCCTTATATCCCTGCTGGTAAAAAGGCCCCCAGAAAGTTCTTTGTATTATCCCTGCATATACCGTAAAATCTCAGGTATAATACGCACAATTTTACCCCACTTCACCTTATGTGACGTGGGGGGTGCGTATTATACATGAGAGATTTTTTTTTTAATGCTGGCGATCCCTTCCTCCCCCGGCGCTATCCGCTTTCATAATAAAGCTATAAAGCTTACTAAGGTCTGTAGGCAAACTTCATGTGCATCTGGGTAAATCTCTGTGGGCGGCATGCTTGCCTTTGCCTGCCGCCCGCCCGCTTCTTTCCATGGCTTTCAGGACCTTCCGCCTCCAGCCAATAGTAATGCCCTGTGTACCATTGGCTGGAGGTGAAAGGTCCTGAAAGCCATGGAAAGAAGCGGGCGGGCAAAGGCAAGCATGCTGCCCGCAGAGATTTACCCAGATGCACATAAAGTTTGCCTACAGACCTTAGTAAGCTTTATAGCTTTATTATGAAAGCGGATAGCGCCGGGGGAGGGAAGGGATTGCCAGCATTAAATTGTTTTTTAAGCAATGGTGAAAACAAGGGAGCGTATTATACATAGGCACTCTTGTTTTCCCCTTAATCTTGGGTATTATATACAGGTGCGCATTAGGTGCGCATTATACCTGAGATTTTACGGTATTTGCAATCATGTCCCCTAGTAGACACCTCTTTTCCAGAGCACACAGATCCAGTTTGGAAAGCCTTTCCTCATAATTAAACCTAACTTATTTTTTTTTTTATTCTTTTTCTTTAACTGCTGTGGTATTGTATCATCAATTTATCTTTCAAGGATATAGCACCCATGATAACAATAATGACGAAGGCCGTCTGATAATTGAGAGTATAATTGGTTTTATCTTAATGTCTTTTATAACACTAAAGCATTTTGTCAATAGCTACATGTGCCCTAACAAAATCCACAATTAAAGAGAAGAATAGTTCACCAGGAGGGAAACTGCCAGTGCAGCATGAATTGGGCTTTTGTCAAATAGTGGATAAGCATTTGAAATATGTCCGAAGGTCAGCACATCAAAGGCTGTTAGATCCAGATCTGTGTCTGCAGTAAACAACAATTCAATGGACCATAAGACGGGTGGCACAGCGCAGGGGCTGACGCTATACCAACTCGCACAGAGAGAATTTCACAATATGTTACAAATACTAAGCAGACACTGGCAGTTTCTGATTTTGACATTAGTCTTGTAATATATATGTAATATATCTGATAGGTACCGTGTGGTACTGTATTAGCCATAGAAAATGCAAGAGACTAGTAGAGTCTCTACTAGTCTCCTGCAAGAGAAAATGTTGAAGCATTCTAAAACAATATTTATTTATCTGTGCTTTTAACCCTTTAACCTGGAGCAATGCGTTGTGTACCCCTCTGGAAATTAAAGGGTTAAAAGCACAGATAAATAAATACTGTTTTAGAATGCTTGAACATTTTGTCTCGTAGGAGACTAGTAGAGACTCAGATAGTCTCTTGCATTTTCTATGGCTAACACAGTACCACGCTGTACCCATTGGTTAACCCAGGTATGAGAAGTATGAGGCCCTCCAGCTGCTGCTGCTGGACTACAGCTCCCATCATGATGGCAGCAGCTTGAGGGCATCACATTTCCCAAACCTGTTTTAAAGGAGCAGTACTTTTTTTTTTATATATTTTTTGATAAAAAACTATATGTTATAGAGCTTTTCCTGCTGAGTAAAACAAGGGTAATCCCACCATTGTCTGTTGTATTATTCAAAAGTTATAACAGTTCAAATAACCAGGAAGTGAATTACAGTGTGTTTACTTCCTGATAGTTCTGATTGACAGAAAGTGACTCAGCAGTTTCTATCACATTCTGTGGAGAATTGTAAGTCACTGACGTTCCTCTCCATTAGAATAAAACAGAATAACTAACTGGAATCTGACCACTAGAGGGCACTGCTAATGTAAAAAAAAACACATTTAAACTGTAATAACTTTGCAGTGGCATTGCCTTTTCCATTATTTTTTCATAATAAAAAGTTTACTGCTCATTTAACCTTTTGGATGCTAGAAAGGTATAAAATGTGTTGTTTTGCGATGTGTGGGGACCACTCTAGCATCCATAGAGTTAAATCTTTCTGGGGTAGGCAACCTTTAGCACTCCAGCTGTTGAAAACTATCATCATCATCTCCAACCAAGTTGAGATATTTACTGTTTGGGAGTAGAGGAGATTTACATATTTGTGACCCATTTTAATTTTCAAATTTTTAACCTGTCACCTTTAATTTACGTTTGCGTATTTAAACACTTCATTCCTAACTGTTTGTGTGCCATGTTAGCTAATATACCAGCAAATGCATAGATTAGGAGATACTGATGTTTTTATTTCTGTAAAGTGAAAATCTATTTCAATGTAGAGCTGTATGCTAATTAAGCATTAACATTCAGTGCCACAGATGATACGGTCAGTGTCTTCTAACCAAATTGCCTGGCACTTCGTGGCTGGACTGCCTTTTGGCAGGATCAGTATGATGTGCTTTAGGATATTTCCTCTCTGTGAATGGCACTAGTGAGCTAAAAGAGATTGCACCCTGGGTAGGATACTTATCCTATAGAGCCTCCTCACTTCAAGGGTAGGCTTGTTCCTAGTTGAGAATCTCTGACCAGCTCTTTGTATATGCAAATTACTCTTAGGATTGGTCACCCTAATGGTAACAGGGGAATCAAGACATGGACTCCTTGCTCACAGTGCCTAGAGAGATCGACTGTACCTCAGTGATGAGGCCCAACAAGGCCGAAACGTATGTCTGGGGTTGGCTGTTTCTCTTGTTCAGAGAGGAATTGCCTGGTACTTAGTGGCTGGACTGCCTTTTGGTAGGATCAGTATGATGTGCTTTAGGATATTTCCTCTCTGTGAAACGCACTCGTGGGCTAAAAGAAATTGCACCCTGGTAGAGCCTCCTCATTTTGAGGGCAGGCTCGTTCCTAGTTGAGCATCTCTGACCAGCTCTTTGCATCTTCTAACCAATGAATCTGTTGACCTTTTGGCTAACATGGTACACAGGCAGCGTGAAATTACCTCTCAAATATGTAAAGACAAATCAAGGTGACGTAATCACTTTAACCCTTTCTGTTCCAGAGGGGTGTCCACATCCCTTTAGAGCTGACAGTTTATGTCCTTTAACCCTTTGAGTATCAGAGAAGTATCCAACACACCACAATACAATACTTTACACACCTCCCTGGCACTCAGTGGGTTAAACGCCATCAGTGCCAGTGGGTTTGATAAAACCATTGATGAAAGATAATATTGTGTTTACTATGCCACTGATTGTTCAACATTTTACAACCAATTGTATCACTGGTGGGTTATTTGGAGCCAGTCACCTTTACTTCATCAATCAGATTAGCAAGCAGAAACCAAATTGTTTCTTATTTTTAACAAGTTAGAAATAATCAACAGATTATCCTATATAATAATTCGCTAATGTATGTTTGTCAGAAGCTGTCATGCTCTGTACAGACAGCTGCGCGTCCTGCATTCATGCGCAGTACAGAATGCCCGCACATCGACTGTAGTCCGTCTGTGTGCAGAGAAGACTACAGTCTGAATTCGGAGCGCCCCGCTCCATTTTCAGCCGCAGTGCGGGCAGTCTCTACTGTGCATGACTGCACTGCGGCCATTGCTGTCTGGCACTGTGACCCGTGTACACGAGCTGTTCAACTAGTATTTACATAAATGAAGAAAAGTATAGACTGTATCAACTACTTTTTCTTTAAATCAGGGATGTACAAACTAAGGTCGGGGGCTTTTGTGGCCCTCGGACGTAGCCAATTCGACCCTTCATGTAAATTCTATTTTAACCTCTTAACGATCGGCGTCGTGGTCACTTAAGGGCCACAGAGCTTTTTTTTTTTTTTTTTTTAATTCTGATTCCGGACTCCGCGAACAACGTGCAGCGGCGGGGGGAGCCCGGAATTCCATGACGGTCATAGTACGTCATGAGTCATTAACTCAGATCGACCCATTACGTACTATGACCGTCAAGAGCCGTTAAGGGGTTAATAGTAAAGATGTGACCTGCTAGAAAAATAATAATTCTTAACTTATCTTTAGGAATCAAATACATTTAAATCGCTATCATTTGAGAGATATATGCATTCAGATTCCCCCCTTCCTTTTCCTGACTTCAGCTGTAAAGCTGACAGCAGGAGATTCAAGCCGTGCAACTCAAGGAGGCTCTTAAGCAGAGCGGAAGTCACGTTGTTTAAAAATAACTACTTCATTGGATCGGTCTACAAAATGTGCTTGCAAACCAGGCACACTTTGTAGACCTTTCCAATGAAGTAATTCTTTTCCAATAACACGATTTTGGCTCTGCTCTAGAGCCGCCAGCTGGTCCCTGGACTGGGATCTCCTGCTTTCAGCACAGCGCTGACGTCAGGAGAAGGGGAGGGAGGGGGAGCTTTCAATGCCTATATCTCTCAAATCATAGCAGTTTGAGAGCTAGTTGAGAGCTAGTTTATTTTTTGAATTTTTTTGGGACATTACTGACCCTCTAATGCTAGCATTCAAGTTTATGTTGCAAAGTGTAAGGTACCTTATTAGCCTGATATGGATTGCATATAAGTATAAATGCTCATTTTGTGAATATTTTGAATACTTGACTTTAATTCCATTATATTATACTAGTTGAAGAGCCCGTGTATACGGGCCACAGTGCCAGCCGTCCGCGGTACAGTCACGCGCAGTACCCGTGACGTGGCTGATACTGAAAGTACGCAGAGAGGACTCCTGTCTGACTTTGGAGTGCCCCGCCTCGTATCAGCCGCGGCACGGGCAGTCTCTACTGTGCATAACTACGTTGTTACAAACATTTTTGTATAGTAGTCTCGCAGTTTAGAAACTGCTGTTTTAAAGTTACTAAGCCCAATTTATGTTTTATAATATGTTTAACAATCAACACTCTAATTCTAGGAATTATTGATTGAAGCAAATATAGCTCAGTTCAAATGCGCCAGTGCAGACAAGTCTGAGAAAACCAAGGTACGTAAATCAATGCAGGACCTTATAAAGAAAGCAAAGGATGTGATGGAACAAGTCAGTTCAATGCTTGGAGAACTTTGTACCATTTAAGGGGTTAAAAGCTTAATTTTAATTAAAAAAATGCTAGGGATTTTACTTGTTAGCTGTGGTGCAGTTGATTTTATTCAGAACTGCATCTTTTGCTTTCTGTGTTTAACATATGTGTTTAAAATAATTTGCTTTCAGAAGTTATTTTGTCTGTTTTTGATCAGTTTATAATGCCAGGAAATGGAGTTTAGCTTAGTGTATCATACACCTCTATTTACACTAGATTACCATCTGGTGTCAGAAGTGGGATATGGAGGGGATTATTGAAGATCATAGCATACAAAACAAATCAGAGCATTGTCAGTTCTAATACCGGCCATCGTTACAGTCCAATTATGATTACAGGCTAATTAATCTGAAAATGTTTCCAAGTTCTTATAGATAGAATTCCATGATAGCAGTGGCATCTATGAAAGCGGAACTAACACCGCTAACAAAGGTTGTCTTTAATAATTCCCTATCTGGCGACTAGCTGCTTAGTAGCGCTAGTCGCCAGAATTATTACCTCTTCATGAAGAAATTTGAAGTGATCCTCGGCTGACAGGCAGGACGGAGCGCGGACATCTTGCCCTAGTGACGTCTGCGCGCCTGCTCTGTCTGTCCCTTCCGGAGCTGAATGGCTCCTAGCAACGCCTCCTACAGCCTTCTGGGACTGACAGCGCAGGCGCGCGGACGTCAGTAGGGCAAGATGTCCGCACTCCGTCCTGCCTGTGAGCCGAGGATCACTTCAAAGTTCTTTATTAAGAGGTAGTAATTCTGGCGACTAGCGCTACTAAGTAGCTAGTCGCCAGATAGGGAATTATTAAAGACAACGTTTCTTAGCGGTGTTAGTTCTGGTTGAATAAAATTGTGTGTGTGGGGGGGTGAATTTGAATACAATTTTACACTAAACTAGGAATTAGAGTTGAGCCTTAAATTCATAGGGGCCATTAAGATTTTCTGGTCATATATAGGAAAAGGGGGGTTATTTTTTAGAAGATATTAGCTCCCCTTCAATTTGATGATAATCTGTATATACTGTCTGCATTTTGCTCACTGTATCCTTATATTTCTCATTGTTCCAGCGTGTTTTATCTGAAATAATAAAGGCAGAACAGAATAAACTGGCGTTTACTGGACCTAAAACGCCTCATGTACCAATAAACAAGGTGAGATTTAAATTGTCCATAAATCTGAACGGATAATAAGGGACACAAGCTATTATCAGTTTTTATAAGATTATATACAGAAACAACTAGTAGCATTAGAAAAGTATCGGGCTTGTTACTTTGTTATTTTACAATAGGCGAGGTGTAATGATGACGTGATATTATGGTTTGAATATCTGTTCATGGTTGCAGTTATCTGTTATTTTAACCCTGTAAGGACGAGTGGTGTGCAACACATTGCTTTGCAAGTTATTATGTGCCCTTTGCTCCTTAAAGTGTTAATAGCAATAGTAATTTCCCAAATATAGAATCTGCGCATCAGAATCATAAGGGTTGATATAGGCTGAAGTGTTGATCATCTCTTCAAGTGGACCTGTCAGGTTAACCCCTTATAGATTGGAGTGGTGTACAACACATTGCTTTGCACTGAACTGCACGCCCCCTGGTCTTTAAGGGGTTAAGATAACTTTATTTTTAAAGATGATTAAAAGAAGCCTATATGTTGTCCTAGCCGTTGGTTTGTAATAAAAGAAAATTAATCTCTTCTTTGTTGGTGACACAGTCTGACACTTTATGCCCTTTAGTTTCTGTGCTGGGCGAATATTACCACACACTGTGCTATGAGTGGATCTAGACCAGGAGAAGGCAGCCTTTGACTCTCCAGCTGTGGGGGCTAAAACTCCATCATCCCCAAACAGTCAATGCTTGTGGATGATGAGAGCTCTGTTTTCAATAGCTGGAGAGACAAAGGTTGTCTATCCCTGATATGGGTGATGCCCACACACAAGAACCATTTCTAATATCAGAGAGAGATGTTTGGCCTTAAGCTAATTAGCATAATGGACAGAGACTTAGCATTAAGTGCCACCAAAACATACAGGTTAATTTATCAAAAACGAATTAGTTTATAGAAAAATGGCTAGTACAAAATATAGGTAGATTTAAATAACACAAAGGTAGGGAATGAGTTGACTGATGTATGAGGGGCAATTTCCCGCTCACATTAGTCAACCTACTCTGAAAGTACCTGCTCTTATTGATACCTTAATCATTACCATCCAGGCCCCTGCTGTAAAGAACTCTGTAAACCTACCTGCCTTGTCCTTCTTCCTTACCCTCTATGCCTCCACGGTGCACACCACCTTCTCCCTTCACCTTTATGTCCCCGCTTCAAAGTGGCTTACACATCCTCATTTCCCTTTACCACTTCACATCCAAAGCAACCTACATACCCCATCTCCCTTACCCCCAGGTAACTATTCAAAAGTTGCCTCCAAACCTCTGTTTCCCTTCTCCTTCAAGAACTCCATGTGTCACCTAAGCCTTGGAGAAATAACCACAGTTCTTCTGTGGATTTAGGCAGCCTCAGTTGCTTCTCTCTTTTCATGTAATCACAGATGAGAGTTGGTACCGTGTTAGCCGTATAAATACAGGAGGCAAATATAGTTTTTGATACCTTTTATTGGCTAACTAAGCAGATTTAAATGCAAGCTTTCAAGACCTTAGGTCTCTTCCTCAGGCATGTTATACAGATAAATATGAAAACATCTCTCTTAAATACAAGTACACATCACATTGTTTAGCATGGAAATCAGATAACAGAATGCAGTCCAGATCCAGATATCTTTGATCAGTCAATGGTAAATTGCACTCTTCCTCTGAGGCTTTAGAGGTATTTACGATGCTCTTGGGTCTGTGGAAAGGTCAGTCAACTACCAGGTGCTGTAGGCTTTTGCTTAGAAATTATATTTTGTCATAAATTCCTTATCCCTGTTCAACCCACTACAAATTGCATTAAATTTTAACATTAATTTTACCTCCCATACCTTTCTGTCCCTCTGAGTGCGAAACAGTCCCATCAATACAGTTAATTTAATATCCTTGACACTGTGCCCATTTTGGCAAAAATGTTCTCCCACTGGTGTCTCTGTCTTTTTGTTATTAACACTGGATCTGTGGGAATTAAATCTCCTATGTAGTGCTTGTCCAGTTTCTCCCACATACAGAGCTGTTGGGCATTTTGCACACATGATAAGGTATATTACATTGGATGATTTACACATGAAGGTACCATTGATCTTATGGTGTAACTGGGTGTTTGGAATTGGTATGTTGTCCGTGGTGTAAATGTGTGCACACGTTTCACATCTCTTTTGTAGGCAGGGAGATGTGCCATTTTTTGTATTTTTACTCAGGGCACTCCTCACCATCAGTTGTTTCAAATTTGGAGGCTGTCTGAATGAGAGTAAGGGAGGCTGTGGGAATATGTTCTTGAGTCTTTCATCTGTATGTAATTTCTTTTGAAGTTCTCTTGAAATTTTGCGTAGCACTTCATCCTGGGGGTGGTAAGTGACCACCAGTGGCACCCGGTTTCCCTTATGTTGTTCTTTGTAGTGTAACAGATTTTTTCTTGGTATTTGGGTAGCCTTCTGTATCTGACTGTCAATAATAGTTGCGCTGTAACCGTGTTTTATAAAGTCTCCTCTGAGTTCCTGGAGGTGCTTGTCACGGTCCATCCTGTCAGAACAGATGTGGTGGTATCTGATGGCCTGGCTGTATATGATGGAGTTCTTTGTGTGTTTTGGATGGAAGCTATTTCTTTTCAGGTATGTTGGTCTGTCTGTTGGTTTGCGGTATAGGGATGTGTGGATAGAGTTTTTCTGAATACTGATAGTTGTGTCAAGGAAGTTAATGCTTGTGCGTGAGTGACTGAGTGTTAGGTTGATATTGGGGTGGAATGTATTGTAATTCTCATGGAATTTGAGAAGTTCCTCCTCACTGGCGGTCCAGATGATAAGAATATCATCTATGTAGCGGAGGTAGACCTGGGGTTTAATCTGGCAGGTGGACAGGAAGTCCTCTTCCAATTTTGCCATAAACAGGTTGGCATATTGTGGTGCCATTCGGGTACCAATTGCAGTCCCCATTTTCTGAAGGTAGAGGTCCTGTCCAAACTTGAAGTAATTGTGGGTGAGAATAAACTGTATGAGTTTTGTTACCGGTTCCATGGGTGTGTTATTTTGTTCCAGATATCCCTGGCACCAAACACCCAGTTACACCATAAGATCAATGGTACCTTCACCTGTAAATCATCCAGTGTAATATACCTTATCATGTGTGCAAAATGCCCAACAGCTCTGTATGTGGGAGAAACTGGACAAGCACTACATAGGAGATTTAATTCCCACAGATCCAGTGTTAATAACAAAAAGACAGAGACACCAGTGGGAGAACATTTTTGCCAAAATGGGCACAGTGTCAAGGATATTAAATTAACTGTATTGATGGGACTGTTTCGCACTCAGAGGAACAGAAAGGTATGGGAGGTAAAATTAATGTTAAAATTTAATGCAATTTGTAGTGGGTTGAACAGGGATAAGGAATTTATGACAAAATATAATTTCTAAGCAAAAGCCTACAGCACCTGGTAGTTGACTGACCTTTCCACAGACCCAAGAGCATCGTAAATACCTCTAAAGCCTCAGAGGAAGAGTGCAATTTACCATTGACTGATCAAAGATATCTGGATCTGGACTGCATTCTGTTATCTGATTTCCATGCTAAACAATGTGATGTGTACTTGTATTTAAGAGAGATGTTTTCATATTTATCTGTATAACATGCCTGAGAAAGAGACCTAAGGTCTTGAAAGCTTGCATTTAAATCTGCTTAGTTAGCCAATAAAAGGTATCAAAAACTATATTTGCCTCATGTAATCCCAGACAGACTCAATGATGTTGAGATCAGGGCTCTGTGGGGGCCATACCATCACTTCCAGGACTCCTTGTTCTGCTTTATGCTGAAAATAGTTCTTAATGACTTTGGCTGTATGTTTGGGGTCGTTGTTATGCTGCAGAATAAATTTGGGCCAAACAGATACCTCCCTGATGGTATTGCATGATGGATAGTATCTGCCTGTACTTCTCAGCATTGAGGAGACCATTGATTCTGACCAAATCCCCAACTCCGTTTGCAGAAATGTAGCCCCAAACTTGCAAAGAACCTCCACCATGCTTTACTGTTACCTGCAGACACTCATTCATGTACCACTCTCCAGCCAAATATTTCAAAGTTTGACTCATCAGTCCAGAGCACCTGCTGCCATTTTTCTGCACCCCAGTTCCTGTGTTTTCGTGCATAGTTGAATCGATTGGCCTTGTTTCCTCGTCGGAGATATGGCTTTTCTGGCTGCAAGTCTTCCATGAAGACCACTTCTGACCAGACTTATCCGGACAGTAGATAGGTGTACCAGGATCCATTGTTTTCTGCCAATTCTGAGCTGATGGCACTGCTGGACATCTTCCGATTGTGAAAGGAAGTATGCATGGTGTGTCTTTCATCTGCTGCACTAAGTTTCCTTGGCCAACCACTACTTCTAAGGTCTTCAGCGTTGCCTGTTTCTTTGTGCTTCTTCAAAAGAACCTGGACAGCACATCTGGAAACCCGTCTGGCTTGAAATTTCTTCCTGAGAGAGACCTTGCTGATGCAGTATAACTACCTTGTGTCTTGCTGCTGTGCTCAGTCTTGCCATGGTGAATGACTTTTGACATTAAACTGTCTTTAGCATCCTCACCTAGGTAGCTGAGTTTGGCTGTTCCTCGCGCAGTTTTTTAACTCTTACACAGCTGTTTCTGTTTCAGTTAATGATTGTGTTTCAACTCACATATTAAATTGATGATCATTTGTATAATTGTTTAATCATATACCTGATTATATGCCTACAAAATCAATGACTTTATACAAGTGTACCTAGAAGAATTGATGCTGTTTTGAAGGCAAAGGGTGGTCACACCAAATATTGATTTAGATTTTTCTTCTGTTCACTCACTATAATTTTGTTAAATTATAAATATAAACTATTAACATGTCTATTTTTGCAAGCATTATTACTTTACAGCATTTTTCACACCTGCTAAGACTTTTGCACAGTACTGTTTGTGTGGTTCTGTGACTACCAATGTGATAGTGGAACAAGGCTGGGATATCAGACAGTGTATGTGTGGGCCTTTGACTACCAGTGGACAGTGGAACAAAGAAAGGGAGTCAAACAGTGTAGTTCTGTGATTTTCAGTGTGGGACTGAGGAACAAGACTAGTGTATCAGAAAGTGTATGTGTGGTCCTGTGACTTTCAATGTGGGACAGAGAAACAAGATTTGGGTGTCAGACAGTATATGTGGGGTCCTGTGACTACCAGTGGGGTACAGAGAAACAAGACTGGGATGTCAGACAGTGTATAAATGG
Organism: Rhinophrynus dorsalis; assembly: GCA_037306005.1. NCBI lineage: Eukaryota > Metazoa > Chordata > Amphibia > Anura > Rhinophrynidae > Rhinophrynus > Rhinophrynus dorsalis. The sequence goes on from CM074718.1 coordinate 46,887,698, forward strand.
TTCTGTGACTACCAGTGGACAATGGAACAAGGCTGGGGTGTCAGACAGTGTATGTGTGTTTCTGTGACTACCAGTTGATAGAGTAATATCTCTCCCTTCCCCCGCCTCTTCTTGCATGGGCAGTGCTGTTCTACTTTTGCTAGTTCAAGCTAACCATATCTCATGGTAACGGGTCCACTTTCTTTACTTTTCTTTATTTGAACTGTAAATGTGAAAATCGTATGTATTCCTTAATTTTTCAATTGATATACAGTTTTCAGAAAATGTCACTTAGGATTTTACTTTTTTATTTGATTGCTGACCTTTGTGATTGTAAATATATATTTATTTTAATTATATTTCCTCCATCACAGCTTGACAACGTACCAGTCAGATTAAATGCTACTGCCATTTTAAGAGAGGGTGCCTTGTACCAACGAAAATTGGAAGAAGAGCTTCGTAGGTATACATACAAAAATATTTTCTTCATCTTTGCATACAACCCATGTTTTTTTATATGACTGTCTGTTGTCCTGCAGACTTTTACTGAAAACCAGCTCATCCTACAGTCAGACCTGGGAAGAACTCTTAGGGTTTGGTCTAGATCTCATAGTCTCAGAGAGAAGGACCAGATTCTTAGCGTGAGAGAGTCGAGTGTAACCTATCTGCACCAATGAACTTTAGTCTCTAAACTGGGGCCATTTCTACCATAATGGTACGGCTAGATTTTTTTTGTTTTGTGTGTATTCAGGAGGCAAATATAGTCAAGCCGATACCTTTATTGGCTAACTAAGCAGATTTAGGATGCAAGCTTTCAGAAGCTCTTAGGTTTCTTCCTCAGGTCTCTTCTTCAGGCATGTTATACAGATAAATATGAAAACATCTATTTTGCATACAAGTACACACTGCATTGTTTAGAATGGAAATCAGATAAGAAAGCTCAGTCCAGACCCAGATGCTTTGATCAGTCAATGGTAGAGGAATGTTATGTAAATCGTAGTCTTCCTCTGAAGAGTCCCAGTGGGACTGTTGTAAAGGTTAATCCACATTGTGATAATGTGACAGAAATTCTCTTCTGTTCAGGCCATTATTTAAAGCATTAAACTGGAGAATTAATTTAACCTCCCATATTATTCACTACAGTCAATTTAAAGGGATTGTAATGTTTCAAAATAAAAGCAGCTCCAATTAATCTTCATAGTATTTGGGCCATGGACAGTGTAATTTAAATACTTTCAGAGTTGTAGTTCAAGAGTAAATGAATGATAAATTATCCCCCTCCCTCCCCTTTTACCTAGTGTAAGCCATCTTCCTTCATATGTGGAATCTGGTCTTAAGACCAGGCCACTCACAGCAAGGGACAATCTTACTGCGAGAACAATGAAAACCTTGCCCCCCTTGCCAGGTTTTTCCCTTATGCTAATTGAAGATTGTCCCTCTCTGCAAGCCATCTGGACACCACCTTTCTGTTCCAATGTGAGCAGTGTTACATCAGTAAAAACAGCGGGAGGGGGATAGGATACTATGAAGATTAATTGGAGCTGCTTTTATTTTGAAACATTACTTTCCCTTTAATGTCTCTGACACTTTGTCCATTTTTGGCCAAAATGTTCTCCCACTGGTGCCTCTGTTTTTTTGTTGTTAGCATTGGATTTGTGGGAATTAAACCTTTTTATGTAATGGCTGTCCAGTTTCACCCACATAAAGAGCAGGGATATCTAACCAGTGCTGCACTTTAAAGGAGAACTAACTGCTTCTATTAATAACCACCCACTTATCTTACTATGGCATGGAAATTCTAATGACCCCTATGAATTTCCCCCTTGCCTTTTTTTCAAGACCTAACATAATCAGTCCTGGATTTCATGCCAATGGCTAGAAGGACCACAGGACCTCAAACTCTGCCCACTGCATGTGCTAATCCCTTAACCCTCAGAATGCCAGAGAGGCTTCCAACGCTCTCCACTGGTTAAAGACTAGAGGAATGTGTAACACATGGCTTTGCAATGCTTTTTCCACCTCTTGAGTCCTTATAGTGTTAATGAGATTCATTCACTCTGCCTTCTTCAGTTTGAAAAATTGTCCCTGAGGTATTAACCCTTTGTGTGCCAGAGGGGTGTGCAACACATTGCTCCACAATCCATTTCATACCCCTTTGTCTATCATACGGTTGACAGAGATACAAGATATAATGCTATTTAATGCTTTGAGTACCATGGAGGTATGCAACGCGGATACATGTCTGGCACTTAACAGGTTAAAGTATGTATTACATGACTTTTCCTACTGAGTAAAAAGCAAGGGTATACCCACAGCTGTGAGACTCTTCATTCTAAAGATATTACTTTCATGTCATTGCTGAGCTATAGAAACTGCTCCTCCTAGTGGTGACTGTTCATAAGCTGAATTTTGATTAAAGCAGAACTTTCACCTGTAATAAACCATGTTTCAGTGTAGTGTAATTGTTTCTAGATCGCAGGGGTTTTTTTTTTGTAAGTCCATAGTTAATGAGAAATTCGCTGTTAAAATTAGATTCCTGTACTAATTTCCTCATTCTGCGGCACAGGGTAAAGACGGCACAGCGGAGCAGGACTTCCCAGTCCTGAAATTCTCCACCCAGCCCATCTTATGGCAAGAAAACCGGTATATAATATATATGGGTACATTAAATGAGTAAGAGGAAAATTACAGCTAAATGGCTTGACATAAGATGGGCTTTCTAGAGATACCATTATTTTCACCAAATTTTCTGTAAAACAATTTATAAAATATGATGAAACAAATGTAACAAATGCACTTTTTTAACTTTGGCACTAAAAATCTTTTACACATCTACAGAAGCTAAAAAAAACCCCTGCTAAATAGATTATATTTGTCTTTGTTTTAGATATACCCAATGTTGACATGTTTTTCTAATGTTTTTGTCAAGTTAAATGGGAATAACTAAAAGTAGCAAAAACTTAGGTGTCCCAAAACTTTCGGTCACTAGGGTAGATTTGGAAAACAGTGGATTTCCATGCACATTAACAGTAAACCTGTTATTCAATGGTCAGATTGTATCTGGACATCACTCATTAATCACAGAGCAAGGGACAGATAAATATGCAAATTCCATCTGCCAGCTTCGCTTTAGTCTGGTGGATCCCATTGTAATTAATGCGGTTGAAGTGGGCCGAACTAAGGGCCTTATCGGCCAGGAGGTGTTATTATATGCATATTCTGCTGAAATGGTGTACAATGTAGATACAATGTAGAATATTGCACTATACAGTGCTCACAGAACTTGTTTTAAATATTAATATTGTAATCAACTTTTTAATCTCTTTGTGGGCCAAGTATTGGCCCACTGTGACTCAATCACTTACTACTGAAGAGAATGGTCCTATTGCTTACATCGCGGTCTGGAACTGCAGATCCATCAGACCCCTTGTTAATTAGGCCCTGGGGGAAAATACATGCATATACATATGCTGAATGCATATACAGTTGTGTTCAAAAGTTCGCATACCCTGGCAGAAATTGTGAAATTTTGGCATTGATTTTGAAAATATGACTGGTCATACAAAAAAACTGTCTTTCATTTAAGGATAGTGATCATATGAAGCCATTTATTATCACATAGTTGTCTGGCTCCTTTTTAAATCACATTAATTGCAGAAATCACCAGAATGGCCCTGGTCAAAAGTTTACATACCTTTGAATGTTTGGCCTTGTTACAGACACACAAGATAACACACACAGGTTAAAATGGCAATTAAAGTTTAATTTCTCACACCAGTGGCTTTTTAAATTGCAGTTAGAGTCTGTGTATAAATAGTCAATGAGTTTGTTAGCTCTCACATGGATGCACTGAGCAGGCTAGATACTGAGCCATGAGGAACAGAAAATAACTGTCAAAAGACCTGTGTACCAAGGTAATGGAACTTTATAAAGATGGAAGAGGATATAAAAAGATATCCAAAGCCTTGAGAATGCCAGTCAGTGCTGTTCAATCACTTATTAAGAAGTGGAAAATTCGGGGATCTCTTGATACCAAGCCAAGGTCAGGTAGACCAAGAAAGATTTCAGCCTCAACTGCCAGAAGAATTGCTTGGGATACAAAGAAAAACCCACAGGTAGCCTCAGGAGAAACACAGGCTGCTCAAGGAGCACAATACGACGATACTTGAACAAAAATGATCTGCATGGTCGAGTTGCCAGAAAGAAGCCTTTACTGCGCCAATGCAACAAAAAAAGCCTGGTTACAATATGCCTGGCAACACCTTGACACACCTCACAGCTTCTGGCACACTGTAATTTGGAGTGATGAGACCAAAATAGAGCTTTGTTTGGAGAGGGGTCAACAAGGCCTATAGCGAAAAGAATACCATCCCCACTGTGAAGCATGGTGGTGACTCCCTGATGTTTTGGGGGGTGTGAGCTCTAAAGGCACTGGGAATCTTGTGAAAATTGATGGCAAGATGAATGCAGCATGTTATCAGAAAACACTAGCAAACAATTTGCATTCTTCTGAACGAAAGCTGCACATGGGACGCTCTTGGACTTTCCAGCACAACAATGACCCTAAGCACAAGGCCAAGGTGACCCTCCAGTGGTTACAGCAGAAAAAGGTGAAGGTTCTGGAGTGGCCATCACAGTCTCCTGACCTTAATATCATGGAGCCACTCTGGGAAGATCTCAAATGTGCTGTTCATGTAAGATGACCAAAGACTGCATGACCTGGAGGCATTTTGCAAAGATGAATGGGCTGCTATATCACCTGCAAGAATTTGGGGCCTCATAGACAACTATTACAAAATACTGCACGCTGTCATTGATGCTAAAGGGGACAATACACAGTATTAAGAACTAATGGTATGCAGACTTCTGAACAGGGGTCATTTTATTTTTTTTTATTTGTTACCATGTTTTGTTTTATGATTGTGCAATTCTGTTATAACCTACAGCTGAATATGAATCCCATAAGAAATAAAAGAAATTTGTTTTGCCTGCTCACTCATGTTTTCTTTAAAAATTGCACATTTATTACCTATTCTCCATGAGTATGCAAACTTTTGAGCACAACTGTATGTGTGTAGCATTGGAACGACTACAGTTTTGCCAAATTTCATTGTATATGCAAGATAGGAATATCAGCACTGAATACCAAGAGGTATCCATCAACTTACACGGTAGTGTATCAGATACACAGCTTTTATAGCCCCTTTTGGAATTCCACCCTGTTAAAACCTTGAAGGCTAGAGACATTTCCACTCATTGCAAGGCGTGTCCAGAAGCCACTAGGTTAAGCATTTTTACTTAAAGGAGCAGTAATCTTTTTTAATGAAAAATATATATATTGTAGTATGTGTCCTGTTGAGTAAAGTATGGATATTCCCACTGCTGAGGGATGCATATTTCCAGAGTTATTACCATTTAAACTGTGCCCTTTAATGGTCTAATTCCAATTAGTTATTCTGTTACATTCTATTGGAGAGCAAAGTCAGTGAATTACAGTTCTCCACAGAATGTGATAGAAACTGCTGAGTCACTTCCTGTCAGTTAGATGTTTCAGGAAGTGAATGCACAGTAAATTCACTTCCTGATTATTTGAACTGCTATATCATTTGAATAAAACAACTGACAGCATTGGGAGTGACCTTGTTTTTCTCAGCAGGAAAAGCTTTATAACATGTAGGTTTTCATAAAAAAAAGTTTACTGCTCCTTTAATGTGCTCTCCCTTATCTGTTAATATTATACTGGTTTTGCAGTTGAAGTCAAAACAAGCAAATATTTCAGCAGCCTGCCATCCCTATTAACTTCCTTTTATATTTATGCCTGCATATACTTAGTAGAATCATTCTGACACACTCATGAAGAAAAGTACAGCATTATGCAAATATCGACCATTTCCCTTAATTTATTTTTATCTAACGGTAGAAATAATAAAACAGACAATTAATCAGCCTGCACCAAAACGACTATGGTCTGTTTGGATGACTGATATGAATCCCCTGGCAGATCTTTCTTAGTTTTCTTTTATCAACACTGGGCATCTGCTAACAAAGAGAGAAGGTTAGTTAGTGGGTTCCTGGCTTGTGAGAAACAGCTTTTTTTGTATGTCCCCTTGGCTCTGTAACCTAGTACAAAGTATCTCTTAACTCCTTAGCCCTTTGAGTGTCAAAGGGGTTTGCAATGCATTGCATACCCCTCTGGCACTCAAAGACTTATGGACCAGAGTGAGCGCAATGCATTGTGAGGCACTGCATTGCATACCACTCTGGTTCTTAAGGGGTTAAATTGATTAGGACATTGTGCATTATACATTAAAGAAAACCGGATCAATTTTGAGGCATACCAGCTGCTCCACTGGCAACATACTCTCACTGATTTAAATGGGACTTTTAACCCACTGAATGCTAGAGAGGTATCCACAGCATTGGAGAACTAATGTAATGGCGACTTCACTAGCGTTCAAAGTATAAACCGTTCCATTTAACCCTTTGGATGCCAGAAGGATATGCAGAGCATTGCAAAGCACTGTGTTACACAACTCTCCATCACTCAATGTGTGTGTGTGAGCGAGTGTGTGAATGTGCTTGTGTGTGAGCATGTGTGCGAGTCTGCATGTGTACTGTGTTTTGAGTGTAGTGTGTTTTTTTTGTGTAACGTTTTGCATATAACGAACCGTGTATATTTTATTGTGTATAGCGTTTTGTGTATTGCATATACCATTTTGCTAAAAGTATTATGATGCATTCATTTATTAGCATCATATTACAGCATACATGGATTCACATACCTGGTAAGTGCAATATTTTTATTTTTTATTTTAACCGCATAGCGACAAATGACTTACCAGGTACGTCCCGCAAAAACTGTCACTTAGTTACAGAGGATGTATCTGGTAAGTCACGGAAGTCCGGGTCTCCGTACGGCTGCACGCCGTTCGGAGACTCCGGAATCAGTTTAAAAAAAAAAAAAAAAGTTCTGCGGGTGTTAAGGTGACAGCTGCGTACGAACGCGACTGTCACTAAGGGGTTAAATAATTATATAACCAATATCAACACTTATTGCCACTTGCTCAGTCCGCTTGTCTCTAAGCTTATATCTCAATAAAATTACAAATTCAGAAATAATGTTACCGATTTAAAAAACAATAAATGAATAAATAGGGATTCAAGCTGTATTCAGGACACAGAATAAAATAATGATTACTTCATAGGAGGAGAGAGTTCCCCTTTAAATAAGGGATTTGTTTTACTTATCAATAAATCTTTTTCTCTTAGTCCATGGAGGAATGCAGGGACCATATAGCAGACAGGAGACACTAAACTTAATTTTTCTGGCATAATTGAGGGATGCAGGGACCTAATGAACAACTTTGCAGCCAAAACTGGCATCTTGAGATGCAAAAATATTAATCTTGTAAAACTTTGTGAACTGATGACCATGTAGCTGCTTTGCATAGTTGGTCAACAGTAGCTTGATTTTTCAAAGCCCATGGGGTATTGATGGAATAAGATGAATAGGCTGTAATTCAGAAAGGAGTCAGAAGTGACTTAAGTCTGTAGGCTTGTCTTATCGTCTCTTTAAGCCATGAGGCTATGATTGTCATTGAAGCTTATTTGCCCTTCTTTGGGCCTTCTGGAATGCGAAACAAGGTACTGTCTGTCTAAAATATTGGTTGACCAGGACATATTTGTGAAGACAGCGAACCACATCTAACATGTGAAGAACTTCCTCTTTTTTATTGCTCAGGTTAGGACATAAGGAAGGAAGTATTGTAAAATCTCAGGTATAATACACACCTGTGTATAATACGCAGGTGTACATTATACCCGAGATTTTAGGGGAAAACAGGAGTGCCTGTGTATAATACGCACCCTTGTTTTCCCCTGTCACACACATAAAAAATGCCATTTCCTCAATGCTTCCCTCCCTCCCTGCTTACCCATGGCCGCCTTTCCCCCTCTGTAGTACAATTTCGGCATCCTGACAGGGTCCCAGATGCAAGCATCCCACCCGCTTCCAGAATTGCCCTGTCAGGACCTCTTCTGCCTAGCCAATGGTAATATCTTGCCAGGACCACAAGGTCCTCGCAGGGCAATACCGTAGATCCAGTGCACATATCTATGTGCATTGGATCCATGGTATTGCCCTGCGAGGACCTTGCGGTTCACTGAGTCGAATATCAAACCCAAGAAATTAAGTCTTTGGGATGTAATTAGTTGAGATTTGGGCAGGTTGATGATCCAACCATGTTCTTACAGAATTTTCAATGTGAAACGAAGATAGTCCTGTAGCAGATCCTTCAAAGAAGCTTTTAGTAATAAATCATCTAAATAAGGATTTACATTGGCTACTTACTACTGCTCAGACAAAGGCTGTAAGCAGAGCCAACACTTGGGTGAACACTCTCGGTGTAGTGACAAGTCCAAATGGGAGCACTGCAGATTGGTAATGTTGGTTTTGAAATGGGAACCAAAGGTATTGGTAATGCTTCTGCCAAGTAGGAATGTGGTGGTAGTCATCTTTGATATCCAGTGACATCATGAATTCTCTTGGTTCCATTGCTGCAAATACGGACCTGATTGATTGTATTTTGAACTTTGGTCCTTTCAGAAACTGATTTATCACCTTCAATTCCAATATCGGACAAAAGCCTCAGTGTTTTTTTGGACTATGAAAAGATTGGAGTAAAATCCTTTGAACCTTCTCTCGGCACTGGAATCACTACTCCATTGATTAAGAGTTTGTGTATTACTTGGGGAAATGCTTCTTGAAGTTTTTTGTCTTTAGGTACTCTGGACATGAAGAAACGGGATGGAAGAAGTTTGGTGAATGACATTCTGTATCCCTTTGTTGTTATTATTTGTAGCATGCATTAGTCTGTAATGGAATTCCTCCACTGTTGGATATATTTTTGGAGGCTTCTCTCTAGTGCAGGATGATTGGGGGGCTCTGTACTTCCACTGTCAAGCCATGGTGGACTTGGACTCAGATGGTTTTGGTAGGCATTTCTTCTGGGTTTAGTTGGATTTGGATTTTCCTCCATAACGGGAGGAATCCCCAGATGTGTTAGTTGCCGAGGGTTGTAAGGGAGCATTATAAGTCGAATTTCAAAGGGGGGGTAAAATGTCAAACTTGAACAATATGTGTCGAAATAAAGTGGTGAAAGAAAGCACTAAGAATTTCAAAGGAGTGGGTTAATGTGTTGAAGGGGGACACTCTATTTCGGTTTTCTATGATGTATACTGTATTCTGCACTGCTTTTGTTCGAACAATGATGGTTTTGAAACCATCGTTGTGGCTTCTACGCCTCAACCTCTGAGGCGCAGGATTACCAATAGAAAATGTAACACAAAACACGTGGTAATACTGAATTTAGGTAATAGAATGCTACTTGCACTTTGTTTTTAGTTGTTTCCTACTGTATGTATTGTGTGTATTGTCTGTTTGTATTGTGTACCTTGTGTGTTTATGCATTGTGTCTGTGTATATTGTGTTTATTGTGTGTGGAGCATGTATTGTATGCATGTATGGTATGTACTGCTTTTGTGTGTGTGTGGTGTGTGTATATTGTGTGAATGCATGGATGTGTGTCTATGCGTGTGTTTATTGTAGTCCCGCCATCTCCTTGCAGAGATTTTGACAGGACTTCTACACCCCTCCTAGCCAATCCTGTCAAAAATCCTACTCCATGGTTGGATCAATAGGACTGACAGCATACAAGAGATTTGAATAACTCTTCCTTACTGCTGCCCCTTGGTGTTTGTGTGACAGACAGGCAGAGTTTTGGTTACATGACATGTTCATCTTTTATATATTGAACAAATGTATGTTGTAGAGTAAAACAAAGGTGCTCCCACCTGAGAGATGCATATTGCCTGTTAGTACAGTTTAAACTCTTGTTTTACATTAATAGTGCCGTCAAGTGGTCAGATTTCAGTTAGTTGCTCTGTTGCATTCTCTGGGACATATGAGTCAACAGTTCTCCATAGAATGTGTCATGCTGTCAGTTAGAACTTTCAGGCAGTAAACACTTAATTCACTTACTGACTATTTGAACTGTTCTAACATTTGAATAAAACAGCTGACAGTAGTGGGAGTGACCTTGTTTTACTCAGCAGGAAAAGTTTTATAACATATTAGCAAAAAGAGGTGCAGTGTTGCCCATGCAATACACCACCACACATACATGTAAGACTAAAATCCTCTTATTTATATCATGTGTTTGGTGAAGCAATTTCCTTTTGCACTCTTCACTGTCAGCTGTGCCTTACACAGAATTGAGATCTAGAAGAGTGAAGTGCAAAAGAAAATTGCATCCTGCAGCCTACTGAAAAGCAGCACATTCAATTTCAAATCAATGTATGGAAACATTTACAGCACAACAAGGCTGTGGTGCCAGACAGTATATATGTATGTTTCTCTGACTACCAGAGCACAGGAGAATATAGCTGGCCCAGACAGTGTATGTATGGTCCTAGGACTGACAGTATAACAAAGCTGGGGTGCCAGACAGTGTATGTGTGGTCCCTTGACTGCCAGTAGAACAAGGCTGGGATGCCAGACAGTGTATGTGTGGTCCTGTGACTTCCAGTAGAACAGGGCTGGGGTGCCACTGTGTATGTGTGTGGTCATGTGACTGCCAGTAGAATAAGGCTGGGGTGCCACAGTGTATGTGTGGTCCTGTGACTGCCAGTAGAACAAGGCTGGGGTGCCAGACAGTGTATGTGTGGTCCTGTGACTTCCAGTAGAACAAGGCTGGGGTGCCACGGTGTATGTGTGTGGTCATGTGACTGCCAGTAGAACAAGGCTGGGGTGCAGACAGTGTATGTGTGGTCCTGTGACTGCCAGTAGAACAGGGCTGGGGTGCCACGGTGTATGTGTGTGGTCATGTGACTGCCACTAGAACAAGACTGGGGTGCCACAGTGTATGTGTGGTCCTGTGACTGCCAGTAGAACAGGGCTGGGGTGCCACGGTGTATGTGTGTGGTCATGTGACTGCCACTAGAACAAGACTGGGGTGCCACAGTGTATGTGTGGTCCTGTGACTGCCAGTAGAACAAGGCTGGGGTGCCAGACAGTGTATGTGTGGTCCTGTGACTTCCAGTAGAACAAGGCTGGGGTGCCACGGTGTATGTGTGTGGTCATGTGACTGCCAGTAGAACAAGGCTGGGGTGCAGACAGTGTATGTGTGGTCCTGTGACTGCCAGTAGAACAGGGCTGGGGTGCCACGGTGTATGTGTGTGGTCATGTGACTGCCACTAGAACAAGACTGGGGTGCCACAGTGTATGTGTGGTCCTGTGACTGCCAGTAGAACAGGGCTGGGGTGCCACGGTGTATGTGTGTGGTCATGTGACTGCCACTAGAACAAGACTGGGGTGCCACAGTGTATGTGTGGTCCTGTGACTGCCAGTAGAACAGGGCTGGGGTGCCACGGTGTATGTGTGTGGTCATGTGACTGCCACTAGAACAAGACTGGGGTGCCACAGTGTATGTGTGGTCCTGTGACTGCCAGTAGAACAAGGGTGGGGTTACAGACAGTGTTTGTGTGTGGTCCTGTGACTGCCAGTGGACAGTGAAATAAGATAGCTGTGGCACACAGTGTAGATGTGATTTTGTGACTACCAGTGGATATGTGGAAGTTTTAACCCTCTGAGTGCCAGAGTGGTACGGAATGCATTGCTTTGCTATGCATTCCGTACCACTCTGGCACTCAAACGGTTAAACTACAATGTTTCTGTTCAATTTCTCTTGTAATAAGCACTATAGCCTAGAACCCTCTAAAATGTATCAGATTGCATTACCTGGTAGCTGTTTTAATTGTATACATACCGGTACCAGCTAACATCTGAATTCATTTGATATTGACGATATATTAACCTTTTGGATGCTAGAGAGGACTTTCACATTAGTTTTAACTTTAACTAGAGAGTTACACCACAGCAAAATGATCCAGTCTATGCGTACCACATGCTTTTTCCTATAAGACCAACCTGTGTTTTATGATTTAAAGGAGCAGTAAACTTTTTTTATGAAAAAAATTATATCGTAGGGATTTTCCTGTTGAGTAAAATAAGGGCACTCCCACTGCTGAGATATTTATATTTCCAGAGTTATTACAGTTTAAACCCATGTTTTTTACATTAGCAGTGCCCTCTAGTGGTCAAATTCTAATTAGTTTTCCTGTTACATTCTAATGGAGAGGAAAGTCAGAGACATACAGTTCTCCACAGAATGTGATAGAAACTGCTTGTCACTTCCTGTCAGAACTATCAGGAAGTAAACACAGTAAATTCACTTCCTTATTATTTGAAATGCCATAAATTTTGAATAAAAAAACTGACAGCAGTGGGAGTGACCTTGTTGGTTTGGAAGATATTCACTTGTAAAATATAGTAAAATTCTCTTTTCTTTGCTGTTTCAGCCAAGTCTGCCATGTAGTGGACAGATTTGGAATTCGGTCCACAGAGCAACCGGCAGCTCTTTAGCAGTGCCGAGATCACGATCTTTGAAAATAACTACTTAATTGGAACTATCTACAAAGTGTGCCTGGCGTGAAAGCACACTTTGTAGACCATTCCAATTAAG